>OY747711.1:47101413-47793913 GCA_963556495.2 Valencia hispanica
GTGAAAATCCAAATTACTTTACAGATCTTCATTGTAAAGGGTTTAAACAATGTTTTCCATGCATGTTCAATTAACCATAATCAATTAATTAACATGCACCTGTGGAATGGTCGTTAAGACCTTAACAGCTTACAGAAAGTAGGCATTTAAGGTCACAGTTCTAAAAATGCAGGACACTAAAGAGACTTGTCTACCGACTGTGAAAAACACCCAAAGAAAGATGCCCAGGGTCCCTGCTCATCTGCGTGAACGTGCATTGGGCATGGTGCAGGGAGGCACGAGGACTGCTGATGTGGCTAGGGCAATAAATTGCCATGTCCGCACTGTGAGACCCCTAAGACAGCGCTACAGGGAGACAGGAAGGACAGCTGATCATCCTCACAGTGGAAAACCACGTGTAACAACACCTGCACAGGATCGGTACATACGAATATCACACCTGCATGACAGGTACAGGATGGCCACAACAACTGCCCAAGTCACACCAGGAACACACAATCCCTCCATCAGTGCTCAGACTGTCCGCAATAGGCTGAGAGAGGCTGGACTGAAGGCTTGTAGGCCTGTTGTAAGGCAGGTCCTTACCAGACATCACCAGCAACAACGCCGCCTATGGGCACAAACCCACCTTCGCTGCACCAGACAGGAGTGGCAAAAAGTGCTCTTCACAGATGAGTCACGGTTTTGTTTCACCAGGGGTGATGGACGGATTCGTGTTTATCGTCGAAGGAATGAGCGTTACACCGAGGCCTGTACCCTGGAGCGGGATCGATTTCGAGGTGCGGGGTCCGTCATGGTCTGGGGCGGTATATCACAACACCATCGGACTGAGCTTGTTGTCATTGGAGACAATCTCAATGCCTTGCGGTACAGGGAAGACATCCTCCTCTCTCATGTGGTACCCTTTATGCATGCTCATCCGGACATGATCCTCCAGCAGGACAATGCCACCAGCCATGCTGCTCGTTCTGCGCATGAGTTTCTGCATGACAGCAATGTCAGTGTTCTGCCATGGCCAGCGAAGAGCCCAGATCTCAATCCCATTGAGCACGTCTGGGACCTGTTGGATCGCAGGGTGAGGGCTAGGGCCATTCCCCCCAGAAATGTCCGGGAACTTGCAGGTGCCTTGGTGGAAGAGTGGGGTAACATCTCACAGCAAGAGCTGACAAATCTGGTCCAGTCCATAAGGAGGAGATGCACTGCAGTACTTCAAGCAGCTGGTGGCCACACCAGATACTGACTGGTACTTTTGATTTTGAGCCTCCCTTCATTCCAGGACACATTATTCTATTTCTTTTAGTCACATGTCTGTGAAACATTTTTAGTTTATGTCTTATGTTGTTGACTCTTTTAGTGTTCATACAAATATTTACACACATTAAATTTACTTGAAAGTAAAAACAGTTTAAAGTCAGAGGACGTTTCTTTTTTTGCTGAGTTTATAAACAGCCAGTCAAGTCAAACTTGATTATTCTTCCGTAAAAATAGATTAACTACAGAGTCCAAGTAAAAAATATTCACATAGGTAGCGTCACTATTACTGCTGAATTTATTAGACAACAGTTGTTTAAAGAAACGGTCTTGATGCTGTTGAATATATCTCAAGAGTTCTATATCAATAATGTCATGTATGTAGTTAAGACCATAATTATTTACACACCAAGTAGATAGATTCACAAATATTTTTATTAGAGCGAGAGAGACAATATAAAAGGAATATCAAGTTATAAAAATTTTTTTTTTAAATTTACAGTATAATAAAGCAATAGCTATATATAATAAACAAGGCGGCTGAGGAGGAGCCACTGGCAATAGTTTGTGGACTAGAAAAAAAATGACACAACAAAGGTATTACATGAAGGAGTGGAGACAAGCAGGGGCAGGGGGTCTACTTGATGCACAAAGATATGGAAGTGAGTTATCTTTTTTTCCTCCATTTTGAAATGTTATACACTTTGCTCTGATTGATTTCAGTTTCTATGATTTTGTGGACTGTGGTCAAGTGAGCCAACACTTGGAAATAATAATAATAGATTCTTCTAAGGCGTATCCCTGCCTGTCACCTCGCTTTCTGATTGGCTACACGTTACATTCAACAGGCTGCATGCCTGTTTGTCCTCGCAACACACAACAGACGCTGCGATATAAAATCCAACATGTTGAATATTTGCGATCAGAGCGGTCCTGACGTCGTTCCAAGCAGATCATAGTGCTCTGAACACACAACACATGGCAGGAATATCTGTTAGGATTCTTAAGAGCCATCCCGATAATCGGGATGGCTCTTAAGAATGTTCTTGCGATTGTCGGAAAGGGAGAATCTGGCCTGAAATCATCTTAAAAATCCTCCTGTGTGAACCAGACCTTAGTTAAAACATCAGTTAACAGTGGTTTTCACACCCGAGTTCAATTTCTCTAGCCACACCCAGGGAAGCACTGGAACAATCATTCAGGTCGGGAATTTGATACCATCCCAGGCCACCACCAGCCAATTAACGCAAAAGGCCAAGAGTAAATTAAGTTGGGTGGCCACTGATCTAAGTAAATAATAAATTAAAGGCTGCACATGCACCCACACACAGCTTTTTCTGTTTCTTTCCCTTACAAACTGAATATTTCTGTTCTGCTGCAATAGGTTGTACTCAAATCGCATAAACTGAAATTCTATCTCATCTACTATACTGGTAAATGTATAGGCTGCTCATTTAACAAACTGATTGACATCAATCTTGTGTTACCTAATAAAATACAGACAAAAGATTTTTGGAGTGGGAATGAGAGTACCTCTGAAATATCAGTTATAACCCTGTCCTGATACCTGCTTGGTTTTTCTCACCAACGGATCTCTTTCTCTCAGCAAGTTCTAATCTCTTCTTACCTGTGAAGACCCTGCATCATCTTCCCTGCTGCTGTTATCCACAAATGGTGAAAACATGGAACAGTGGTGAACCTTCCCAGGAGTGGCCGGCCGACCAAAATCACCACAAGAGTGCCTTGGCGACTAATCCAAGAGGTCAGAAAAGACCCCACAACAAAATCCTAAGAACTTCAGGCCTCATTTGCCTCAGTAAAGGTCAGAGTTCATAACTCAATCATTAGAAAGAGACTGGGCAAAAACAGCCTTCAAGGCAGAGTTCCAAGATGAAAACCTCTGCTGAGCAAAAAGACTCAGCAGTGGTTTACAAACAGAGGTAGGTAATTTTTAAGGACATTAACCATGAATTCTGTCAAAAACTCCTGAAGGAGAATGTCCGGCCTTCTATTGGTGACTTCAAGCTAAAACCAACCTGGGTTCTACAGAAGAACAACGACCCAAAACACACCAGCAAGTCCACCTCTGATTGGCTAAAGAAAAACAAAATGAAGACTTTGGCGTGGCCTAGTCAAAGTACTAACCTGAATCCTATTGAGCTGCTGTTGCATGACTTTAAACAGGTGGTTCACGCTGGAAAACCCTCCAATGTGGCTGAACTACAACAATTCTACAAAGATGAGCGGGTGAAGATTCCTCTACAGCTAGAAAAGACTCACTGCAAGTTATTGCCAACGCTTGACAGCAGTTATTGCTGCTAAGCTGGCCCAGTTATTGGGTTTAGGGAGCAATCCCTTTGTCACACAGGGCCATGTAGGTTTGGACAGGGGTGAAAGTAGTTTTAAATTCTTGCCGGTACTATTACCAAAACCTTCATCTCTCTCTCACTTCATGCATTTTAATAGCAAATAGTCAAAACCCAAACAAAAACATTTCAATATTTTACTGTAGGCCTAGGGTTAGGGGTTAGTTGACAAGAATTATAAACAATTGACGATATTGTAAAATGATAAAATGGTTTGGTAGATATTTACCTTGGATTATGACCATTTAGTTCTGTGGATTTGAAGAAGTTTGACCAAGGATTAAAAAAGTTACCTGGGGGATACATATTCTGACAGACAGAATGATCGTGCCTGAAATAATTTGTATCCCCTTCTAAAAATGACTGTGAGAATCCCATCTTCAAGTGGTTTAATATATTTCTACCTTTGATTATGACCATTTAATTCTGTGGATTTGAAGAAGTTTGGCCAAGGAATAAAAAAGTTACCTGGGGGATACAGATTCTGGTGGATATAATTATAATCCCTGATATAATTTATACCTTGTAAATTTGACAAGGAGGACTTCCAGCCTGAATTATTTCTCTTCACCCACCAAAAAGAAATATAAAAATTCCTGTAGGAACATGCAAAAAATAGTCAGCAGAAACAGGTTGGAAGGCTTTTTTTACATCACTAAAACGTTTTCTATTAATGTTTGAGAATATAAATGATGTTCTACATGCCATTTCTCTTTTCAACCGCAGCAATTTGCTAATATTGTGAATCTGTTCACATATTTGGCAATAAAACCTTCCCGATTCTGATTCTCTTTTACTTTGTTATAGTTATTTATAACACTAAAATAAAAAGCGTTTTTCAGTGTTGAACTCAGGAAGGTGGATTTTTGTTTCTAGCAGACAGAACTTTGGGCGAC
Organism: Valencia hispanica; assembly: GCA_963556495.2. NCBI lineage: Eukaryota > Metazoa > Chordata > Actinopteri > Cyprinodontiformes > Valenciidae > Valencia > Valencia hispanica. The sequence continues at coordinate 47,105,927 of OY747711.1, forward strand.
GTAAAACAATGAAAGAAAATAGTATATTTATAGGAAATTGTGAAAGACTCGTTTACTTGCCGAGAACAATTTATATTGTGTGTCATTTTTATATGACTCGAATTTACACAGACGTCACCGTTTTCTTATTAAGCCGACCGGGCGACACCACGTTAGAAAAATTTATCTTTTTATTTCTGTGGTAACCCACAAACAGAACGATGAAGTAAAGACACTTGGTTTTCACTTATACAAAGTTAAAACATCACTAGTTCAACATGTTGTTGGTTGTGATTGTGGCGGAGTCAAGTGGAACAGCGCTTCCTTCTACGTGCGCGCTCCTGACGCAGGGGGACACATTAGCTCATAAGAAGTTTCTTTTCTGAGCTGTTCTGTATGGTTAAAAAACAAAATAACAATTCAGAAACAATTCGGTTTGAGTTAAAAGGAATTTTTAAATAGATTGGTTCTGAATGAGGACTTTAAGACAGGCAGCCGCTCTCCCATCTTCCTGGTACTGTGTACCACCACTGAATCTTTTAACGGTACGCAGTACCGGATTGTACCGGCTTACTTTCACCCCTGGGTTTGGATTTATTTATCTTTTGTCCCTTAATAATGAAAAACCTTCATTTAAAAACTGCATACTTGTGTTGTCTTTGACTAATATTTACATTAGTTTGACTAATATTTACATTAGTTTGATGATCTGAAACATTTAAGTGTGAGAAACAGGCAAAAAATAAGAAGTCAGGAAGGGGGCACACACTTTTTCATGCCACTGTATAAATCATTTTGGGGTTAACTGTACTCTTATCGCTCAAATGCATTTACTTTCTTTTCATTCTTTTATATTACTTAACTTTACAACCACAAAACTCAGTGTTTGTTGTAAGGTAGGTGGTGCTTTTTGGTCAATTGGTCGTGTATTGTGTTGATTTTGCAGTTAGATCCTAACCTCAAAGGGGCTATATGCAATTTTCTGAAATTTAAACTCGCGACTGACCCCATGTGGCCAAAAAAGGGAACTGCTCTTCCTTTCTGCTCGCTCTCGCAGCGCGCGCTCGTACGCCGGTCGCTCTGAATCTTCAATCTTTTTCGGGCACTTGTCAGGGGTTTAACGTTTTTAGTCTTATGTGGAGTTACTGTTGGTGTCAAAGTTGTCCTTGGTCTCTTCTGTGTATTCGCACAATCCATTGAACTGCTTGAGAGTGCTGACTAGCGGTGGTGGCAGAGTGATCTGAAACATTTAACATGAACGCGCTTGACGTCACATCCGCAGACAGCGCGGGAAAATCCCACCTGACAGAAAATAGAAAAAAATGGATACAGGCTTATAGGTGCGCCCACTGTGAGCTGACAAGGTGTCAGTATGCTCATCAGGAGATGTTTGAGTCATAAATGGTCAAATAAAAAAGCTATTGTTACGTTTATTTCGGGGGAGAAGTTGCATATAGCCCCTTTAAGCTTTTAGTTTTATGAAAAAAGAAAAGTTTTTAAAGGAAATTATTTTAGTTCTAGGTTTTGTTAGCCACTTAAGCACCGTCGTAGCAAAGTTATGCTTTTTCTTAGAAATCACAACTTAAATTTAAATTATCATTAAAATCATCTAAATTTAGTCTGGACTAAATCTATAGTGAAATACAAAACCAATTGATAATCATTTCAAGTTTATTTAACATAAAGGTTGTGGGCATGGTGTGTGACATTATCATTCTGTTGCGATGTACATTTTTGAAAAGACAAAACTAATGTTTAGAGTTTATTGCTAAATATATAATGGGAAAATGTGTGTAAAGCAAATGGTTTGGCCCCCAACAGAAGTGACCGTTGCTTATGCTCTCCTTCGGGAAAAATAATTATGTGACATTGCGTTAAGCGATGCAAAAAACCAGAGACTAGGCCAAAGTTTCACAATGACCCTAAACATACACCCAGAGCTACAAAATAATGGTTTCAAACCAGTATCCTATTCCCATTTTCCATTAGGGTCTGCTTGGCACAGGCCGTGTTAGGTCAGCACGGCCTGGTTGTGTTTCCATTGCCATCTCATGAACACAAGTGGGCGAGGACATAGGTGGGCTCAGTGTAGCAAAGTGGCACAAAGAGTCTGTCATTCATAAGAGGCAACTCACCAGGGCTATTTCCAAGGCTGAGACCCAGACGGGAGGGGGGGGGGATGGTGGGCTGATGGCATTGAGCCAGTGCTGGGTGTGGCGAAGGCTGGTGTTCCTTCAGTGTAGGTTATCTTCAACATCTTGGAAAAGGAGCAAAGGTCTCTTGAACAAAAAAACATAATTAATCATTAAAATCACGTACAACCAGCAACACGCAACAACGGTGATCAGGTTCTGCTGGAGGTTTCTTCCTGTTAAAGGGGAGTTTTTCTTCTCCACTGTCGCTACATGCTTGCTCAGTATGAGGGATTGCTGAGGGATTGCTGTGGTTGGAAGTCTGCACCAACGGGACGCAACCTCAAGTCAATGACTCGATGCAATCAGCTGGGATTCCTTACATAGGAAACTAACTCAAACTTTAAACTAATTGGAATGTTTGTATGATTGCATTGAACTGACTTTTCTTGTACATCAGCATTTCACACACAGCACTTCAGTGGTTTCAGTCCTATTTGACTGATAGAGTTGAGTATGTGGCCCTAGGGGGAGCCAGGTCGAGGCCCCACATCGTCACCTGTGGAGTGCCCCAAGGGTCGGTTCTTGGCCCCACCCTTTTCTCCATCTATATGCTCCCCCTGGGCCACATCATCAGCAGGCATGGAGTTGCCTTCCACTGCTATGCTGATAATACTCAGTTCTATGTCAGGTTGGACCACACATCCCCCACATCATCACTCATCACATTAACTGCTTGCCTGGAGGAGACAAGGGGATGGATGACTGACAACTTCCTCCAGTTAAATAGCTCCAAAACAGAAGGCCTCCTCATTGGAACCCCACATCAACTCCGGTCCTCCCCCCTGACTGTTTACTCATTTGCTGGCCATGATATCCCTCTAATATCCTCTGTAACGAACCTGGGGGTTTGATTTGACCCCAACTTATCATTTAACACTCACATTCAACACATCTGTAAGACTGCATTCTATTTCCTCCGGAACATTTCCAAACTCCGGCCTTCCCTCCCCCTTTCCGATGCAGAGAAGCTGGTTCATGCCTTTGTCTCCTCCAGGCTCGACTACTGTAATGGACTCCTCATCGGGATCCCTGGCAATAGCCTGCAGAGGCTGCAGTACATTCAGAACTGCGCTGCCAGGGTCCTGATGAGGGTGCGCAAATCGGAACACATCACACCCATCCTCCATAAACTTCACTGGCTCCCTGTTAGGTTCAGGATCGAGTATAAGATCTGCCTCCTGACCTATCAGTGTGTCTACGGCAGGGCACCAGTGTACCTCAAAGAACTCATCAATGTCCACAATCCAACCAGACATCTCCGCTCCTCTGACAGGCACCAACTCCAGGTCCCCAACACAAAACTCCGCACCATGGGAGATAGGGCCTTCAAGTGTTTGTCTCATAAAATGCTGATAAAATGCATTGTGGTTGTAATGTAACAAAATGTGGAAATGTCTGTGTTATAGCTCAGTGTTATGCCAGTTTAATGTACTGGTACTAAAAACGGCTATTCCAAACACCAGCCAACTTAATCAATTAACACACCCTTTGGCCATATTTGCTTAAGCGACAGAGGTACAACTAAAGATGAAAAAAACAAACAGGAGTGACAGTGACAGTGTGGTTTTGGCAGCTCACAGCTCCACTGACAGATTGGCTGCACTTTTATACCAGCAGGTGCAGGTAAATGCTTCAGCTTGATTGGGGAACACGGCTGGGGCACTGGTCCAATCAGGCGTGCCGGTATGTGGCATGAGGAAATAAAGGCAAGATCCACTATGATGACCTGCACACACTGATTTATATATATATATATATATTTTAAAAAGGCTCAGAAATAATCAGGCAGGTCCAGAGACTGCATGAAGGTAACCCAATCAAAGGTCTACTAACAAAGATTTTTTCTTTAATCTCAGAATAAATATTTACAAAGTTTATGATTTGGATTTGATTTATAATTTGTAACTTTATCTTTTTTATGTTTTTTGGAAACAGGGGGTGTTGGGGGGGGGGGGGGGGGGGGGATTTTTTAATTAACTGCTTTCATTTGCCGTTCAGCAGCTGGTCTCTGCAGAATAGATGTTCCAGCGCAATTTAGCTGGGATACAATCTGAAAATGAGATTTTACCGCAGAGGTATGGTAATGTTTGTCAGTGGGCTGCTGTAATTTGAAGCATGACTCATCGTCGGTGAGGACAGCACTGTGCACATTTCCCAAGCAGATGGTGGAGGCCTGTCTCTTTTTTTCTCTTCTTTTCTTTTCTGATGGAGTGAGTGCAGTCCGAGGATGCAGATATGTGCTCGGCATGTAAGGGACGGCAGATTGCTCCAACTATTTAGAGAGATTGAGTGAAAGGCATGAATTGAAAAGTCGCATACCAAATCACATTAAAGGAGCTGTGAAGGACAGACGGATTTGAATTTATCCCCCGTTTCCAATTTCCTTCCGATTTTAGATGTGTTTTCCTTTGTCAAAGTTTAGCACCCTGTCCTCTGTATTGAAATCTTAATTGTGTGAGTTGACAGGTAACATTTCATCAACTTTTTTTAGGCAGTCCATTCATTTTCCGAAGAAAAATATTTTTGTTTGTTTCAATCTAATCCCTTTAGCGTCCAGTTGTGACAGAAACAAAAAACTGTCAGCATTTTTATTACACATTGCTCTGTAGATATTCCACATAGCCTTATCTCAGCCATCAGAAATGAGCGCTCATCTGCTGCTCAGACGATAGTAATTATGTTGAATTACAGAGAGAAAGTGAAAAGAAAGAAAATGTGCCAAATTTATAAATTAGCCAGTAGATGTGTACATCTGATCCCTACAGCATTTCTTTCAAGATTATAATTACTTTAAAGGGGACATATTATGCCCCTTTTTAAACAAGCTATAATAGGTCCATGGTCTGTAAATGTTAGTGAAGCTCAACTCTTGGCTATTTCAGTCCCTTTCAGAATGAGCTGTTTAGAGGGCTCTGTCACTTTTAAGCTAATTAGTCATTGCAGACCACGCCCACCCATATTTTTTTGGTTTGACAGGTGAGGGGGCGGTTATATGCAATTTATTCTTATTTTGACGGCACAATAAGGCACTTTTTCAAACGGCTTGTAGAAGCGCAAGATTTCTAATAGCAACAATTTGCAAAACAAAATGGATAATATGTCCTCTTTAATATTTTAAAGCCACTGTCCACTGTTATAACAGCTTACACTGTTACTGTTAATACCAAAGCTCTAAAGATATTTTTAATGAACACAATACACAGTTGATGCCAGATGTTTAAATATTCTAAGATACATAATTTTTGTCCTAATGCATAATACCAGAATAATGAGAGATTCTAAAACTTAAACACTCCTAGTTTGTGCTTAAACAATTTGGGAAAGCCCCTAAGGCTAAGTTAAGCAAGTATAGACAATGGATGGATGATTATGAGATGGTTATCTGTTTATGCAATTATATCCAAGTATAAACAAGATAAGAATGTCCAGTTATAATACTGTTCAGAAAGGAAAAGGATTCTCCATGCTCGCAGTCAAACGAGTCCCGGACCGACAGAGGCTGAAAGGCCACTCAGTAAGGGAGAAGTCATTATTTCAAAAGTAACAAACTAAGCCAGTTTACAATTTACAAATGCACTCAGGGTTGATGCAGTGGTTAGTGCCACTGTGCTTGTACGCGGTTGCCAGATGTTTGGGAATCAAGGCATTTAGATGTGAAGTTGCCCACATGGAAGAACACACACACTGCTGAAAGCAGAGAATACTGAACTGCTTGAATACACATTTAAAAAAATCACGTTCCTTGGCATGTTGAATGCTTGAATCGGCTCAAACTGACAGCAGTCCAACCTGACTTCTGGTTAATAATAATTACAGAGTTTCCTAAGAGGACACACATAGACTGAACCAAAAATGTGTGTGGAGACTTGGACTTTCATCTCTAGTGGGTTAGGTGACCAATACAGAAGGGAAAAAAAACAGGTTGGCAACATCATTGAAATAACATCTTATCCCCTTCATACTAATACACACCCACTATACAAAACAGTAGAACATCGTAAGCCATACACCTGCATCAAACATGTCTATGGTTGAGGCCGTCAGAGTCTCTGCGGCGCTTTGTGTGCTTTGGCCACAGCAATTTGTGAAGGTTTTGCTGCTTTCCAAGCTGGAAAGCGGCAAAAGCCAGCAATGCAGAAGTTCAGCTTGCTGAACTTTCAGCCTCATCCCCTGAGCCTCAACCAATCAGAGCGTCTCACTGTAGTGATGTCACCACACATTTAAAGTGGTGCTGAAAGCGAACCTTATCCATACGCAGCTCCTGGAGCAAATGGTTAAACTCTCCAAATCAGAACGCCTCAAGAATGAGGTGTATCCACAAACTGCGCTGATGCACCTGACATCGACGTTGTCTAGCTTTATTTAGCAAATCAAGCCAAGCCACTCTCTCGATATGATCCGCCATTGTTTAAAACATCCGCCAACAGAGGAAGCCCCGCTAACGCTCTCTTTTTTTGCGCTGCAAGTGGCGGGCTTTGCAAGCTTTAGGCTTAAACATGTATGCGCTTCAAACTAGTCGCTTTGTGAACATTTTTTGACGCCAACAAATCGTGCGGTGTGAACGCGGCATAACACTAACCGATTTTTTACAATGTGGGCCTCTCTTTTCCATGTTTAGGCCCAAGTAAAACCTTCCCACGACCCTACAACAATTAAGATGGTTTAGAAAATAGATGGAAGACAAAAAAGTGTGACAATGGTTGATCTTAGCTCCATTTCTCTTTACATAAAGAAGTTAGAATAGGCGCCTTGTTCACCAGAACTTACTACAACTTACTCAAATGATTTATTATGAAGTTTAACTTCATAAAAAAAGCATCCCCTTTAAAAGTTTAAAACCTGCATTGTCTCTGTTACAGACAACAGCAAAGCCTAGAGCTTCTGCCTGGGGATTCAAAGGAATTTGAACATCTTAACATATCCTCACTTTTAGAGTCACGTTAAAACTTTTTTTGGAACAGTGATAGAATAATCTCAAGACCGTACGTCATTTTCACAAATTACAACTCACACCCCTGACCATTTGATGCAGACACGCAGACATTTTAAACTTTATGCACGGAGTATGGGTAACTAAATCAATCAATCAATCAAAAAAAATAAAAAAAGATTCCCATGAGAGTATTTGAGCGTCTTTTCAGATCTGGACATTGTACTCAATGCATCTTGTTATCCAAGAGCTCACAACACATTGAAGAGTTACGGAGGCTTTGGAGCACGCCTGTGACTATTACGGCTGATAACAGATGCGCTCCAAGGAGCCCAGTGTCGTGCAAACCGCCAGTGCAGAACGGCGCATGCTGCGGGTTTTCAGCAATTATTTGCAGGTCAGGAAACAACTCTTTCAGAGAGTCTTTCCAACTTCTGATCACTTCAGTTGTAGAAATGTTCCCTCACTTCAAAACTTTGAAGTTGCGCTTGTAATTCCAGTCTCCAGGGTGGCGGCAGAGCGCAGATTCAGCCTCCAGAACAACATTAAACCCCCAAGGAGAAGTCATCAGTCCGACGCAAAAGTCCAAAACCTCATGACTATAACATCTTAAGGAATCCCACCAGGTGCGCATTTATCAGGACCATGTACACCAAGAGGAAGTTATGAAACTGCGTTCAGGCCACAGCAGGTGAAATGTTCATATTTACATTTAGGCCTTAGGCCTATTCATCTGCTCGATGTGTGGTGGTACGATGTGGATTCTTCGCTAAGTTTGTTCGGATTTAATATCAATTAAAATAAATGAAAATAAAATACTATTGAATATGTCATTACTATCATTTTAAATATTGATGAGTAAAAATTGATTGAAAAATTGATAAGACTGGATTTCTTTGTCCCCATCGGTCAAAATGATGTACAGCAAATAAATGTAGCTCTACCTATGCCTCACTTTCTCTTCAGGACATGCCTAGATGTTTTTAGTCATGGATCACCAGAACTTTTAATTGTATGGTTTTATTACCTAACACTACAATCCAACTCCTGATATCAAACAGCAAAACACCATCAAAGAATACATTGTTATTTTCTGTCAAACAACTTACACCGGCAGTGTCTGGCCAGTTGCCGACACGTCGAGCTGCGGCACCCGAGGAAATCTTATTAAACATGTTCTATTCCGAAGCGTTGACACTGATAAATATAAAATAAAACTATTCAAGACTAAAGTACACTCTTCAGTACGACGCATCCAATCTCTTTTAAAAGCTCAAATTGATGCTTGTCAATTGACGAGACACAGCAACGGTTCTCCTGGTGTACTGCATTCCCTCTAGGCAGTGTAGATTTATTGTCAGTATTCAAAGATTTGGATCCAAAATGCAAAAAAACAACAACTGATGTTTATAATTTCTGTTTTGTGTTGGGCAGGTGTGTGAGATAATTTTCTAGCTATGGGTGTGTATATCTTTGTCAGTATTGTGGGATTTACTGAAAACGTATTAAAGAACCAGATGGCTGTTTTTTGTTTTTTCTTTGTCCCTCTGTGAACACAAACAGCCCGGCTGTCACGCATACTCTCGGCACTGATGTAACATAATGTAAAAAAGCTTTTCTGTAAGTTTCTGTGGGCGAGCTGTGTGGCCTTTTTTTTCATGTCTGCGTTTGGGGTTTACAGCTGGTGAAAACACTATTCAGACATGCAACATCTAAACAACAAACCATTGGACAGATTTTCCCTTTCGGGATATTTTCAGAGGTTTTCTCTCAGTTGTCAAGTCTCTTTTCTCTTTTTGAAACCATTAATTGAAATTCTGCCAACCTGTTTATTACAGACCCTTAAAAACCCACATACAGGCACTTTTATCTATGACCTCAGGGACACAGTCCACTGGTAGCATTGTCACCAGCCTTTTTAAATTTTATTCAACCTTTACTCAACACAGCCTTTACTTTATAAATCAAGTACTATGCAGTTAAACATTATAGACATCTGATGGTCAGCACAAAGAGTACATGTTCTAATGTCCAAACCCAGTCCTTGGCTGGGCTTTTAAAAATGGTAAATAAACATATAGATCATACCAGAACTATGAAGAGTTTAATCAGCAATATCTATTTCACATGTACCTATTATACTATGGAATGGCATACTAGTGCATTCACACAAGCGAAATAATTCTGACTTAATAAAGCGAAGAATTTTAAAACAGGTGCAATAGTGTTTTATTTTCAGACAGTTCTTGAATTTAGAGGTAAAGATTGTCAATTTTATTTCATTGGGCATAAGGTACTTTACTGTCCTTTAAATGTACATATAATTTTAATTTAGGCATCTAGCAAGAATAATTGTAATAATTATTTGCTATAAGTTGAAAATCATAGTTTAACAGAAAAAGGCTTGAAAACATCACTCGTGATAAATTAATCAACTGTTGAAAAAATAAGTATTTGATGCATCGATGATTTTTTTTAAGTTTCCTAACTTCCAAAGAATGTATAGGTCTGGTACACCTCATCTAACTGAATCAACAGGATTACCTCTTTCTCAGTAAGTAAGGCAGTATCGGAGCTTTCGGAATTATGATATTAGCCTCATCTAAACCTGTAACTTGTATGTTGGACCCAACCCCAACCAAATTATTTAAGGAAGTGTTCCATTTGGTTCCTGGCCCCATTTTAGATATGATGAATTTATCCTTAGTAAATTAATACGTACCACATGAATTTAAACTTGCTGTGATTAAACCTTTACTTAAGAAACCTTCCCTTGATCAAGATGACTTACATTACTTACCTATATCTAACCTTCCTTTCTTATCCAAAATCCTTGAGAAAAGAGTTGCTAAATAAGTGTGTGAGCATCTAAACAATAACGACCTGTTTGAAGAGTTTCAGTCAGGTTTTAGAGCTCATCATAGCACTGAAATGAAAGTTACTAATGATATTCTCATGGGAGGCAGATCTTTTAGTTATCAGGCTCCTCTCCTGTGGAACCAGCTCTCAGTTTTAGTCCGTGAGGCAGACACTCTGTTTACTTTTAAGGCCAGGCTTAAAACTTTCCTTTTTGATAAAGCTTATAGTTAGAGTGGCTTAGGTTATCCTGAGCTATATCTGTAGTTATGCTGCTATAGGCTTAGACTGCTGGAGGACAGACTTTCCACTTCTCTTCACTCTGCTACTTTCTTTTCTGCTACTCTCCAGTACCATTATTTGCTGTTATTTCGATTATACTTTGTTTTTTTCTCTCCATATAAGCTAGCATAGAAGTCTGGTATCCTGCTTAGGTACAATGCCCTGTTGGATGGTGGGCGTCGACTGGGATGATGCTCCCATTAACTGAACATCCTCCATGTCCTGTTATCAACTTTTTACTTTTCTGTGTCTCTGCTCTGTCTTCTCAAACCCCCAGACGGTCGTGGCAGATCGCCGCTTGTACTGAGCCTGGTTCTGCTGGAGGTTTCTTCCTGTTAAAGGGGAGTTTTTCCTCTCCACTGTCACTACATGCTTGTTCTCTCTGGTACAGTACTTGGCTGGTTTGAGTCTTACCTAAAGAACAGAGACTTCTTTGTTTTAATAGAAAACTTTTCATCAGAACGAACAGAAATCATATGTGGGGTGCCCCAGGGCTCCATTTTAGGGCGCTCCTATTTAATATCTACATGCTCCCACTAGGCAAGATTATAGCAACCAATAAGATTAGCTACCATAACTACGTGGATGATACTCAGCTTTACATTAAAATGTCACCAGGTGACTGTGAACCCATTAAAACCCTAAATTAATGCATCAACCAAATAAATGGATGGATGTGACATAACTTTATCCAGCTGAATAGAAACAAAACTGAATTATTTTTGGGCTCAAAAATCAATGATCAAGAGTCAGCCCACAGCTTCAATTAATAAAGCTAGAAACTACTGATCAGGCACGAAACCAAGGTGTAGTAATGGACGTAAAGGCAATAACAAGGTCAGCCTTCTATCACCTGAAGAACAGTTCTAGGATTAAAGGACTGATTTTGCAACAGGAGCTGGAAAAACTCATCCATGTGTTTATCTTTAGTCGGATTGATTACTGCAACAGCGTCCTCACTGGTATGCCTAAAAAGTCAATCAGACAGCTGCAGCTGATCCAGATCGCTGCTGCTCGTGTCCTCACTAGAACCAGGAAAGTAGAGTACATCACCCCAGTTCTGAAGTCCTTACACTGGCTCCCTGTAGCTCAGAGAATAGACTTCAAAATACTCCTACTAGTTTATAAATCATTACATGGCTTAGTACCAAAATATGTTGAAGACCTGTTGTCACCGTACCAACCACCAAGACCACTCAGGTCTTCCAACTCTAGCCTACTAAACATCCCTAGACTCAGAACTAAACATGGAGAAGCAGCTTTCAGTTTCTATGCTCCCCTTATCTGGAACATACTTCCTGACGAGTGTAGAGCTACTGAAACTCTGAACTGCTTTAAATCGAGACTTAAAAACCCATCTGTTTAGAATTGACTTCGAGTAAATGATTGATGTCATATGTATGAAATGTTTTCATGCTCTCTTGCTTTATTGATCTTTCTCTTGCTTTATTGTGCATCATGTGTAATGTGTGTTTAATGCTAATTTGCTACTTTTACTTTTAATTTCCAATGCTATATTCTATTGTTGTTTGTTTTGTTTTTGTTTTTTAAATCACCAAATTATGTAATGCACTTTGAATTACCCTGTTATTGAAAGTGTGCTATACAAATAAAATTGCCTTGGCTTGCCTTGTTGAGTATGAGAGATTGCTGGGGTTTTATTTATTGAATGAAATGGGTATTTGAAGCAGTAAAAAAATAGAAGTTGATATTTGGTACAGAAACCTTTGTTTACAGTCACAGAGGTCAAAGTATTCATGTAGTTCTTGACCAGGTTTGCTCACACTCAGGGGCGTAACAATCATCTCAAAAGTGAGGGGGCATAGATGTCTATTAGGTGACTTACAGTTGAAACCAGATATTTACATACAAGTTAGGAAAAAGAATATTCTTTACTGTCAAACATCAAATCAAAGAAAACATTTTTGTTTTGGATCAATAAATATTAACATTTTTTGTATTTGTGAAATGTCAGGATAAAGAGAGACAAAAAATTATGTATTTTTATCACTTTCATCAAAGTCAGAAGCTTACATACATTAGGTTTATTGTGTCTTAAAACAAAAAGAAAACTCCAGATGATTCCATTCTGAGCTTAAGAACCTTCTGATTGGTTAATTGAGTCCATCTGAGTTAATTGATTGCACACCTTTGGGAAGTGGGTTTGACTGATTCTGCTATTAGTGTAGAATAAGCTAGTCCGCGTTTAAAGTATTTTAGTTTTTAAATTAGAATAGATTTAGTGTCTTGCTCACGGCCAAAATTAAATGGATTAAAAGTTAAGCCAACAAAAGCAAATTAAGGAAATCTCTTAAAGATAAATACGACTTTGACCGAACAGAAAAATAAATCTATTAAATGTGGTTTATTAAACATAAGATCTCTCTCCTCAAAGACTTTGTTAGTAAATGACTTGATTTGTGATAATCATATTGATTTGCTTTGTCTCACAGAAACCTGGTTGCAGCAGGAGGATTATGTCAGTACAAATGAGTCAACTCCTTCCAGTCATTTAAATTTTCACATTCCTAGAAATACTGGGTGAGGAGGAGTTGCAACCATTTTTCGTTCTGATTTACTAATTAGTCCAAGACCAATTGATAGCTACAGTTCTTTTGAACATCTAACCCTTAATTTTCCTCATCCAAGTTGCAAAACATTAAGACCATTTTTGTTTGTGGTTTTGTATCGTCCACCAGGCCCCTACTCTCAATTCTTGGATCAGATCTCACAATTTTTATCTGATTTAGTTTTAAATACGGATAGGGTAATTATAGTGGGGGACTTTAATATTCATGTGGATACTGAAAGTGATAGCCTAAATGCAGCCTTTAGTGCTATTTTAGACTCAATTGGCTTTACTCAAAAAGTAGAGGGATCGACCCACTCGGGCAAACACACTTTGGACCTTTTACTGACATACGGTATTGAGTGTGAGGAAATAACAGTCCACCCACATAACCTGGTCCTGTCTGACCACTTCTTAATAACTTTTGAATTTACTTTAACTGACAGAAAGAAAGAAAATTTCATTATAGTAGAGCTTTATCAGACAATGCTGTAACAATTTTTAAAGAATCTGTTCCATTCTTACTTTCCTCAGTGTCTCAGAGTAACACAGTGGATGGCAGCAATTCTATCTCTAACCCTTCAGAAATTGATGCTCTGGTTCACAGCGTTACTTCCTCATTGCGTTTGGCAGTAGATAGTGTAGCCCCCTTAAAAAACAAAGTGGCTAGCTATAGGAGGCTGACTCCTTGGTTTAATGCAGAGTTGCATACTTTAAAGCAGAATACTAGGAAGTTGGAGAGAAAATGGCGCTCTACACACCTAGAGGATTCCTATTTAACCTGGAATAACAGTTTACTGCTGTATAAAAAGACCCTTTGACAAGCTAGAACAGCATATTTTTTATCATTATTAGAGGCGACTAAAAACATTCCTAGGTTTCTTTTTAGTACAGTTGCCAAACTTACACAGAGTCATAGCTCTGTTGAGCCAACTATTCCCCCAGCTCTTAGCAGTGATGATTTTATGGGATTCTTCATAAATAAAATTATTTCCATTAAAAATAAAATCATTGGCATCCTTCCAAACATGATTACTTCTTCCTCAGTAAATGAGGCAGCATCGAAAAGAACTGTAGAACCTAATTTGTGCTTAGGCTGCTTTGATTCAGATGAGCTTTCGGAATTATCGAAAATATTAGCCTCATCTAAACCTTCAACTTGTATGTTGGACCCTATCCCAACCAAATTATTTAAGGAAGTGTTCCATTTGGTTCCTGGCCCCATTTTGGATATGATGAATCTATCCTTAGTAAACGGATACGTACCACAAAAATTTAAAATAGCTGTAATTAAACCTTTACTCAAGAAACCTTCCCTTGATCAAGATGACTTGGTAAATTACAGACCTATATCTAATCCTCCCCTCTTATCCAAAATCCTTGAGAAGATTGTTGCTAATCAAGTCTGTGAGCATCTAAACAGTAACGAGCTGTTTGAAGAGTTTCAGTCAGGTTTTAGAGCTCATCATAGCACTGAAACAGCACTGGTGAACGTTACTAATGATATTCTCATGGCCTCAGATAATGGACTGGTGTCTGTTCGGATTTTTTTAGATCTCAGCGCTGCATTTGACACAGTCGATCACAATATTCTCTTAGAAAGGCTTGAACATGTTGTAGGGATCAAAGGAACAGCACTAGGCTGGTTTAAATCATATTTGTCTGATTTTGTTTAGTTTGTTCATCTAAATGATCAATCTTCTTCACTCTCAAGGGTTACTTGTGGAGTTCCACAGGGTTCTGTGCTTGGACCAATTCTTTTCATCATATATATGCTTCCAATTGGTAGAATCATTAGACAGCATAGGATTAATTTCCACAGCTATGCCGATGTTACACAAACTATATTTATCCATAAATCCTGGTGAACCCAGTCAGTTAGGTAGATTACAGGCATAAAAACATGGATGAATCTAAACTTTTTGCTTTTAAATTCTGACAAGACAGAAGTTGCTGTCTTTGGACCAGAAGTTCTAAAAAAGAAACTGATTAGTCAATCACTTCCTCTGGATGGCATTAAATTGGCCCCCAGTAATAACGTAAAGAACCTCTGCGTTATTTTTGACCAAGACTTGACATTTAAATCCCATATTAAACAGGTTTCTAGGATTTCCTTCTTTCACCTCCGGAATATTGCTAAAATTAGAAACATCCTGTCCAGGAGTGATGCTGAGAAACTAGTCCATGCATTTGTTACCTCAAGGCTGGACTACTGTAATTCTTTACTATCAGGTAGTTCCCAAAATGCCATTAAAAGCCTTCAGTTGATCCAAAATGCGGCAGCAAGAGTGCTGATGAATATTGAAAAGAGAGATCACATTTCTCCTGTTTTAACTTCCCTTCATTAGCTCCCTGTTAAATCCAGAATAGAATTTAAGATCCTTCTTCTTACGTATAAAGCCCTTAATAATCAAGCTCCATCATACATCAGAGATATAATTGTTCCATATGTTCCTAACAGAGCCCTTCGCTCTCAGACTGCAGGTTTACTTGTAGTTCCTAGGATTTCTAAAAGTAGAATGGGAGGCAGATCTTTTAGTTATCAGGCTCCTCTCCTGTGGAACCAGCTCCCAGCTTTAGTCCGTGAGGCAGACACTCTGTTTACTTTTAAGGCCAGGCTTAAAACTCTCCTTTTTGATAAAGCTTATAGTTAGAGTGGCTTAGGTCATCCTGAGCTATCTCTGTAGTTATGCTGCTATAGGCTTAGACTGCTGGAGGACAGACTTACCAATTTTCTTCACTGTGCTACTTCCTTTTCTACTACTACTACACCAGTTGTATTACAGTACATTCTGTTATTTCGACTGTTAACTTTGTTTTCTCTCAGTATTTTTCTCTCCATAGAAGATATACCTGGTCTGGTATCCTGCTTGGCTGCAATGCCCTGTTGGACGGGGGGCATCGACTGGGATGATCCCCCCAGTAACTGAACATCCACTGTGTCCTGTTATCACCTTTTTACTTTCTGTAACATAGAAAGTTCTCTTATATCAGATCTTCTGTTCCTTCTGTGTCTCTGTTCTGTCTTCTCAAACCCCCAGACGGTCGTGGCAGATGGCCGCTCCTACTGAGCCTGGTTCTGTTGGAGGTTTCTTCCTGTTAAAGGGGAGTTTTTCCTCTCCACCGTCGCTACATGCTTGCTCAGTATGAGGGATTAATGAAGGATTGCTGTGGTTGGAAAGTCTGCCCAACCACACGCCAATGACTGACGCAATCTGCTGGGATTCCTTAAATAAGAAACTTTTTTACTGATTAGAATGTTTGTATAAATGTATGACTTGAGATGACATCTGTTGTGAATTGGCGCTATATAAATAAACTGAATTGAATTAAAGCTGCTGAAGTTAGTGGAAATTAGGCGGAATCGCCCTTTATTCAGACAACAATCGAACGCCAACTTCAATTTCATATCTCCCTATTGATGCGGTTCTGAGAGGCCTCATCGTTCAATTAATAGACCATAAATAAGCATTTATCACAGACGGCTTTAATGTTTTGTGTATTCAGGAGTTTGTGGAACATTTTAGCAATTTAATCTGCTCTGAATGTCCGGCGTACAGCCGCAGGATCACAGCATCTCTCTCAGGCCCCACACAGTCAATGGGCCCCAAAGTGCTAAGCATGGGGGTATTTCCGGTTTGTTAATACTGAGCCCGGCAGCGCCCCCTGCTGTATGGGCATAGGCATTACCCACAAGTCACAAAATGTTCCTGACAGGGGGACAAAATGGAGCAAAAAGGAGGACTGCACGGAAAAAGAAAGTGTGGCTTGTAAAGCTGTTTTTGTGACTCGCATCAGTGGTTTCATGCAGTTGCATTTACCGATTTGTGTCTGTGTTCAAGGAAAAAATGTGATTAAAAATAGCTTCTGTGGGAAGATTTTATAACATTCAGTCATTCACCCATTGACGCACAAATTTACACACCGATGATGGTGAGCTACACTGTAGCCACTGCTGCCCTGGGGCACACAGACAAAAGTGAAGCTAGCGTACACTGGCGCCACCGAACCCCCTGACCACCAACAGCAGGCAAGGCAGGTGAAGTGTCTTGCCCAAGGACACAACGCCTGGGGTGAGGACTCCTACCTCCTGAGCCACGGTCCCCCTATTAATGTAGGCAATGTAGGCAACTTTGAAGTAGGTATGTAAGAAAATATCAATATACCAATATATTGCGATATTTTATTTCCAGATATTGTATCGATATTCAAAAACAAAGTAGCAATTTTTTATTCTTATTTTGTCAGTATTTGAATGAAACCATTAATGGTGACAGACATTTTTGTAGTAAAATTAAAAGTATGAATATGATTATATGATAATATGATTGTGGCTGTCTTCACCTTCCTTTGTTCAAGTGGATCAACTAGATCTAGTAATGAAACTGGATGTGTTAAATATGAAACAGGCTTCAGTGTTTAGTGTGACAGTATTTCTTAAGTTAAATTCAGTTTTAAAAATCACAATATATTGTCTTACTCATAGTATCACAATATATCGTATCATCTCCCCCGTATTGCAATACATATCGAATTGCCAGATTTTTACCAGTACAAATCCCTACTTTAAAGTCTCAGAACATCATTCCATCTGTGAAGTATGGAGGTGGCAGCATCATGTTGTGGGGCGGTTTTCCTGCAGAAGGGACTGGTGCACTTCTCGAAATTAATGAAAATGAACTCCAAATTAGTTACAAGGTGGCATAAGGACAATAAAGTTGTGGTATTGGTGTGGCCATCACAAAGCCCTGATTCCAATCTTATAGAAAATCTGTGGGCAGCACTGTAAAGGCGAGTGGGAGCAGGAGGGCCAACAAACCTGACCCAGTTCCACCAGTTCTGTCAAGAGGAGTAGGCCAAGATTCCAGCAAACTATAGTAGAAAGCTGGTGGAAGGAGACCTGATGCTTTACATCGCTCCTGTGTCTAATTTCCCGATCTAAACTGCAGAGCTTAACACATTTTAGTAGTGGAGCGCGGAAAATATATGCCCGCCGTGTAAATATAGGAGAGGGCTGTCACACAACGCTTCTGGGAAGCGTCCGTTTCGCATTGGGCTTCATGCCCAGTGGAAACGGAATCATTGACTATAACGGCCGCTACCAGCTGCGTGTTATGCTTCACAGACATTACGCTGCGCTTACGTGTTCAGTGGAAAATAGGCTTTAGCGTCTGTACAATTGATGTGCGTTCAAAGACTGGTCGGAAAAAATACGTTACAGCATCTAAACGAATTCAACGGATGTAATGGCGGGGACAGAGGGCCCTGGAAGTCCAGGGGACACGTCCCACGCGTATCCCACATCTGTTACGCCCATGCTCACACTGCAGCAGGGCTTCTGGTCCACTCCTCCATACAGATCTTCTCTAGGTCTCTTTCAGGTATCTTGGCTGTCTCTAGGCAACATGGAATTTCAGCTCCCTCCAGAGATTCTCTATTGGGTTCAAGTCTGCAAACTGGCTAGGCCACTCCAGGACCTTGAAACGCTTCTTAGTTGTCCTTGAGCTGGCTGGAGTGGGGGGTTTAGTGTGTTACTATGTTAACCTTTGAAACTGTTGTTCCAGCTGTCTACATGTCATTGACCAGGAACTCCTGTGTAGCTCTGGGCTGATCCCTTTCCATTCTCATGATTGGTATCTAACTGGAGCCTGTTGTACTTCAGTCTAATTCCCATACTAGACACTGAAGTCCCCATATTCTCCCAGGTTCTTATATTCTCTGACAACCTGGAAACAACAAAACAAATCACACAGGACTCAACAGTTTCATTACGATATATCTATATATATTGGGAATAGAGCATTCACTCTATTCAAAGATCCTTTATTTACTTCAGCCTTTAATTAGCAACTGTTAGGTTATTTTAGAATTCACAGGTAACCTAGAAAGGAAAGCACGCACAGAGGAGATGTGAAATGTGTTTGCTCAGCTGAGGGAGAATCATGCAGTAAAAGAAACTGACACACCAGTCGTTGTTCTGATCCAGCAGAGTCTCAAAGATGTTGAGAATCACAGCTTCTATTTATTCACACAAATGAACAGACTTCACCACACCCCCATTGTCCACTGTCTTATCTTATCACCATACAACACACAGCAGTACTGTTTCTAACACAATGGCACTTTGTAGGTTTGTTTGTAGTTTTGTAGGAGCATCCTGTTTGGACAGCATAAAATCTTACCCCCACACTAAAAGTTACTACCCCCAGTCTTGTCACACAAAGTTAAACAAAAGAACAGACTGCATTTATCACATTCTCCAACATTTCCCCCCTGAAATGCAGTCTTAACAACTCTAGTAAAAGAAACATTAAAAACATCCGTCTGTAAAAAATATGAAGCAGATCTATGTATAAGATAAAAAATGACAAACAACAAAGAGTCACAAAAATAGTAGTAACCCAAATAAAGGATAGTTTTTAAAAGTAATTGTTAACAATAGATACTTGTAAAATTAACTCTTAAACATCTTTCATACAACGGCTACCTTTAAAGTAGTTTACATTGTAGAATTCATTAAAATTAACTTAACAAGCATACTCCTATTTCACATCAGATGTTTCTTCCTCACGTAGCTGCAATAAGGAATATCGGACCATAGTATTGGTAAGCATTTTGGCCATCATGTGTTTAATACATGGTAAAATACAGGACACAAATAAGCAAAATAGAATCAGAATGACAATAAAAGGCATTGCAACTTTCAACAGAACTCGATACCAACGTCCAGCGGTCAACCATGACATAAAGTCCCAGGGAACAGTTTGTGATTCTTGCGACTTCAGGAAATCAGCAAGTCCTCGCACTTTGTCATGGATGAGAGTCCAATTATCATGTGTAGATGGGATGTAAGTACAACAATGTTCTCCAATCACTGTACACAGTCCCCCTTCTGACGCAAATAAAGTGTCCAAGGCAATTTGGTGTTGCATTAGCATAGTTCTCATGGCTGACTTTTCAGGATCGTTTGTCAGCAAATCAGACATTTCCGTAAGGATGTCAGTGATGTTTTCCAAGGACCACCAGACTTCGGTCACAGCTTTCATGAGGCTTGACACTCCTATCATAGGAAAAATTGAATAGAAGATTCCTTTAGCATCGTTGTAGAGTGGTTTATGTCCATCATTATCAGTGAATGGGACGAACTTCCGGACCGGTGAGAAATCACGTTTCTTCAGCTCTGATGATGATAATCTGCCAAAACCATTCTCTGAGATGATATATGAGGATGGTTGCAGTCGAGCCAAACTGCAGGTACCACACCAGTCTTTAGGCAGGTAAAGGTAGAAAGTATGTCCACACTTCCAAATGTAGCCATCAGGTGTTCCTAGGCCCCTTTGTGAAGGTACTTCCAGTAGGTATGTGCCATCAGGACTGTTGTCACGGAAACCAGAAATCCTCTGCTTCAGAGCTGTCAGATTAAGAGTGGCAAATCGCATAGAAATGGTGGTATCACCACGAAAATGGAGGGTGAACCAGGTTGTGGTGTTCCAGAAAGTATCATTTAAATTGGATAAGGGGAACACATCTTCACAGTCAGAGGTTCCAAGAGATTTAGTTGTCCCGGTGGTGCAGTTTATAGAGAAACAAAATTTGTCTTTCCCAGTGAGGCGCAAAAGATTGATTCCTCTGGCTATTGTTGCATTAGTAGCTTCAGAAAAGTCTCCTGGTTCAGTCCAGATTCTGTTATGGTTAGGATCACAACAATGAGGTAGGGTTGAACAATTTCTATTGTAGTGGTCAGTTGTTAACTTGTACAACAAGCAAATAGTGTTGTTTAGAGTGGTAGGTACAGCTGTCATCGTAGGGACTTCCTCCGAGTGATGGGGAATCCAAGAACAAACATAACAACTAGTGTTAAAACCTAAACGTTTAGCAGTCAAATTAGCTACTTGGTACCAGGTGTTCTTAAAAACGTGGTGGGTGTTAATTACAAAATTTTTATCTCGTGATGGGGTAGCGTATGAATTCATCAGAAGCCATAACACTGCAAAGCTTAGCAATGTCAGACCAGATAATGTAATAATCTTCATGGTGTTGGCAGAGAAAAACAACTGGATGAATAGCCCCTCTTTTTAGAGAGTTTGACCACTAGGTGACAGGACTGCTTTTCTGCTGGGGTTTGAGACCAAAGGCCCTAGTGGTAACCAATGCCCTTTGTAGCCCAGACTTCCTCCTGTCACACGTCTATTAATCCAATTGTTTCTGCAGTTTGCAATGTGAAAGGTGAATCCAGGAAGGTCTCTCAGCAATCTTCACAGCTGTGGGAGTTGCTAACAGAACTTGGAAAGGTCCTTCCCACTTTGGGCTTGTCCAATTCTTTTTCTTGATAACTCTTATGAATACCCAATCTCCAGGCTTTATGGGGTTCTCAGGATCCTGTAACACAGAAGAAGATACAGGCAAACAATGTGCTCTTTGTACTTCTCTAGTCTGAATAATTTTCCTCATGTAATCAGCTAGGGTTAATTCTTCATCTGCTTTCTGTAGGTCCGGTGCAGTAATGGGCAATTTATATGGTCTACCATAAATTATTTCAAAAGGAGTTAATCCCTAATTTGTTGGGGTTATTCTCATATAGAGTTTAACTAAATCTAGGCATTCCGTCCATGGCCTTTTTGTTTCTTCCATACATTTTCTTAGCCAGCTTTTTATTGTCCCATTATTTCTTTCAACCAGACCTGCACTTTGAGGATGATAAGCACAATGATTTTTTAACACTATTCCTAAATGTTTTGCCATGTTTTGAATAACTTCATTAACAAAATGTGGTCCATTATCTGAGTAGATAGTCTCTGGTATCCCATGATTGGAAATGATTGTTTTGCATAACGCTTTTGCCACTGTTAGTGCATCATTTTTGGCTGTTGGAATGATCTCAACCCACTTGGAAAATGCGTCAATTATGACCAGGCAGTATTTATAGGAACCACTCTGTGTTAGTTCAATAAAGTCCATGTGTATAGTTTGGAAAGGCTGGTTTGGTTGGGGAAACTGGCCACGTTTTGGTCTCATGTTTCCCTGGGGATTGTGCTTTACACAAATAACACATGATCTACAAAATTTTTTTAAGTAAGTTTCTAGATTGTATGTTGTAAAGTGTTGTTGTATTATACTAACCATCCCCCCTGTTGACACATGGCAAGGGCCATGGGTCAATATTGCTGCTGCTTTAAAAAGGGATTTAGGTAAAACAGGTTTATTATGTACAACATACAGTCCATCATCATTGAGGGTGGCTCCTTTTGTTTTCCAAAGTTGCCTTTCAGCACTAGGTGCATGAGTTTGCATGTCTTTTAACACTGTGTGGCTGATTAAGTTGTTATCACAATCAACACTGAAAATGTCTGAAACTCCGTGGTGGCCCTCAGCAGCTTCTCTTGCCACCACGTCTGCCAGTCTATTCCCCTTTGAAACTTGATCTTTTCCTGAAGTATGTGCTGTACATTTACAGATGGCTAGTTTACTCGGAAGTAACACTGCTTCTAAGAGTTGCATTAACAGCTTTGCATGTGTGATAGGTTTTCCTGTTGAGGTTACCATTCCCCTGCGCTCCCATTGTTTCGCAAAACAGTGCACTGTAGAAAAGGCATACTGACTGTCTGTGTATACAGTTAAGTCTTGTTGTTTAGCTAGCTGGCAAGCTCTGGTAAGAGCAACTATTTCTGCAGCTTGTGCTGAGAAATGTTGAGGAAGTGATTTTGCTTCAACAATCCCATCTGGGAGTTGAATAACAGAATAACCAGTACATGTTTGTCCAGTATCCGTTTTAAAACTTGAACCATCTACAAACCACTGTATCCCATTAGGAAGTGGTGTGTCTTTTAAGTCAGGTCTGGGTAACTGCAAGGCATCAGTGGCTTCAACACAATTGTGAGGCTCTCCATCATCTAATGTAGGTAGTAAAGTAGCAGGATTAATGGTGTTACAGCGCTGAATAGTGATGTGTGGTTGGGATATTAAAAGGGCTGTGTAGTTGAGGTAGCGTGCTGGTGAAAGCAGGCCCAACTTCCCTTGTAGTAACAACACATCAACCGCATGAGGAACTAAGAGTTCAAGTGAGTGGTATAAAACCACATCTGCAGAACATGAAACTGCTAAAGCAGCCGCTGCAACCGCTTGTACACAAACAGGAAGAGCCAAAGCAACCTGATCTAATTTCTTAGAATAGAAAGCTACTGGGCGCTGTTTGTCTCCATATTTTTGTAGGAGAACAGAGGTCATAAACCCATTTTTGCAGTCAACAGTCTGTGTAAAGATTTTATCATAATCTGGTAATGCTAGGGTTGTGCTAGAGTGAATATCTTGTTTTATTTTTTGAAAAACTACTTCTGCTTCCGGAGACCATTGAATTTTATCAGACATATTCATTTGCTGAGTATGAATTAAGTCAGAAAGAGGTTGAGTTTTTTCTGCATAATGGGGAACATACTGTCTGCAGTAGTTTGTTAGTCCTAGAAATTGCATCATTTGTTTTTTAGTCAGGGGTTTAGGTGCATTTAAAATGCTATCTTTCCTAGTTGTTTGTATTTGACGTCCTTCTCCTGATAGAGTGTGACCTAGGTACTGTACAATGGGTCTGACAAATTGCAGTTTGTCTTTACTTACTTTATTTCCTGTTGTACTGAGATGATTTAACAGAGCCAATGTGTCTGTTCTACAGGATTGTTCGTCATCTGAGGCTATCAAAATGTTATCAACATAAACCAACATTTGGGACTTTCCAGAACACTGGAAATCTGCTAAGCAATTAGCAATGGCCTCAGTAAAAATGGTAGGACTGTCAGCATAGCCCTGTGGAAGCCTTGTAAAAGTATATTTCATGTTTTTGTAGGTGAAAGCAAACCAGAACTGTGAACCAGGGTGCAATGGTATGCTGAAAAACGCATTGCTTAAATCAATGACTGAAAAGAACCTCCTAGTTGGTTGCAGAGAATTAAGCAACGTGTGTGGGTCCGGAACATTTGGGGCCCTGGTCTGGACCGCAAAATTGATCATTCTGAGGTCCTGCACCATTCGCCACTTCTGTCCATCAGCTTTCCTTACTGGCCAAATGGGTGTATTGCAGGGTGAGTCAGAGCATTTTCTTATCACTCCTGCTGCTAACAAATCTTGCACTACAGGAAATATTCCTGTTTCAGCTTCAGGGGACAATAAATACTGTTTAACTCTAGGTCTGTAATTTGATTTAGGCTTAATTTCTACAGGTGGAATAGTTGTCAATAAGCCAACATCTGTAGGTCCTCTTGACCAAAGAGATTCAGGTAAATCTTTAAGTTCAAATTCCTCTTCTTCTGATAAGAGGATTTGTTCTGTTAATCATTTTAATGACTGTATTGAGGTGCTACATTGCAGCGGAAGAATAAGTGGCAGTCTGTATAGGCCTGTTGATTCACTGTATTGCCATTTATCCTCCTTTTGTAGCTGAACTGGATTGTAGTCTGAGGCTTCACCTGCTAGTTTGACCATGTAACCCAAATCTTTCCATCGAGTATTTATACTCTTTGTCAAAGAAATGTGTGGCACCGTGGGTAAATCAAATAATGGATTCAGGTTAGTGGGCAATGTTACTGATGCAGCAGAGCATGATTTTCCATCTGTGATAAGATAAGTTGTGGGAACAAACACTGGAGTGTTTGGCATAAACTTCTCCTGATAGGATGGATCAGGCCCTGGTCTTAGGGCCATTGTAACATGTAGTTGTGAGGAGGGCATGATATTTTTATCAGGATCTGTTGTGGCTTTTAATGCAGTTTGAACAAAGTAGGTAATCTCTTCAATATTATATTGAAAATTTACCTGCAGAGAGTAATACACTCCCTGTCCTCCTAGTACACCCTGAGTGTAATAACAATCAGAGTCAGAATCATGCCTCACTGCTCTCATACCATTTCCCACAGGAATGATGGATATTTTTAATGCTGACATCAGATCTCTTCCCAGTAGGTTCAAAGGACATTCTGGAGACAGAACTACTGCGGTTCTAGTTCTGTTTCCTGAGTGAGTGTCTGTTATGAAAATGGGCTTGGACAGGTAGGAGCGAGTAGTAGCTCCATCTGCTGATTTTACCAAAATGGTATTTCTACTCCTAAGTAATTCTACTGCTGAAGAAATTACAGTCCTACATGCTCCTGTATCACATAGGAACTCTACCTTTTGGCCGTCCACGTAAAGAGTAACGTAAGGTTTTTCTTTTAGCACATTAAGCAATTCCCAAGCACCGCAACAATCTACGATCACGTCACTGTCAGTCTTCTCAACAGGTGATGAGACTAGTCATTCCCGAAAATTATCCCTAAACTGAGAGTGGTCTGTTGGTCCTCTTGGGGACGGACCATAACCTCCTCTTCCTCTTCCTCTGTGACCTCCTCTTCCTCTGTTTGATTTACCGAAACATTCATGAGAAATGTGTCCTTTGCCCCCACACACCCAACATGTGGGGCCTACTTCCTGTGATCCTCTATCCTGCCTTTTACCCTGATATCCTCCACCTCTTCCCCTACCACTGTGTCTCTGACCTCCTCTATGAGGTCCTTGATAGTACACTTCCTGTTCTACTTCACCTCCATAAAAAACTTGCGCGGAGGGGCCAGAGGGAGGCTTTGGCTTATTACCTTTCCTTTCCATCACTCCTTCAGCAAATCTAGCATTTGCCATCAGATCAATCAAGTTACATGTTTCCCAGGTGAGGAGATGATTTTTAATCCAATTAGTAATCGTAGGATAAAAACTATTAAGTAGTCCGTTACACAAATGTCGCTGATATGCGCTATTATCAGCATAATTGCGGTCCAGTCCACTGTGAATGTCATGTTCTTTCTGATAACGGAACCTAAAGTCATCCACTGACTCACCTAGTTTTTGTTTTATTGATGCCATATGGCCATAATCAGGTTTCTTTTTAAATCTATCCCTCACTCTGGTTGCCAGTGCATCAAACTGTGTTCTCAAATCGCCACCAAAATCATTTTCAAACTGGAGCACTGCTCCTTGTGGATCTGTTCCAGTATAGTCGCTTCTTACAACATGCCAATCTTTTCCTAAAGCTGCTGCCACAACTTGGCCTACTTCTATGCCATTCAATTTATATGATTTAACAATATCAATCACGTCTTCAACCCATTTGTTTGAATCATCGCGGTGAGGGGTTATTTGCTCAACCACTTCTTTAACATCTTTTAAAGTCCATGGCCTAAAAACATATTGGCGTGGTTGGGCTAAATCTGAACGGGGAACTTCCACCATGGGGTAGAGTCCTAACGGGCCAGATTCAGTTCCCTTTTTGCCTTTGTCACCTTTCTTTCTCCCTTTATTATGTTTCCTGCTCCTAGACGGTTTAGGCGGTGGGGCAGAGGCTTCCTCACCATCCTCCTCTGACTCAGATTCAGATGAGTGGTCTGGAGGAGGACCCCCAGTGGGGTCTGGTGGAAGGGGGGCCTGTGGGGCAGCTGCTGGCTGCTGTTGCTGTTGTGCTGGTGCATAGGGTGGTGGCAGAGTTGAAAGCTCATCACTCAATTTCTTTAGGAAAAAAGTGCCATTACCGTCGCCTCCACCCTGTTTAGTTTTCTTTTTATTATTTATATCAGCTTTACGGGTCCTAGTTTCTGCAGCCCATATTTTAGCAATTCGCAATTGATCATCTTTCACTTCTTTCTTTTTGCCAGTGGAGGTTGCAACTTTTGCTTCCAATTGGGTGACTAAAATGTCCCATTGGTCCCCTTTTAATTTCCCATCAACTTTGTATTTTTGTTGCCATCTTTTTATGTATTTTAAACTCGTTGGATGCTTTGCGTGCATATATTTGAGATCCCCCTTTAAGAGGGCAGACTCTGCAGCACCCATTTTAATTAGTTTTGTTAATTGGTCGGGTGAAATCTGCAGGAATAAATCCCAATAATTCTAAAATTACTACAACGATTATTACAATTAAAATGATAGTAAAACACGCAATAAGAAACGTTGTTTTTTTCCTGGATAAAATCAGGCATTAGTTCCAATTTATTTTTTGTTTTTGTTTTAATTGTTTTAAGGATCGTATAGTTTTATGTTCCGGTTTCATGTACCCTCATTTTGAGTCAATAGACTTTTCTAATCTAAGAACAGTACAATTTTTAGATCCGCACAGGACGTCCCTTGAATGCCTTTCTCTCCGTACGTTAACACCGTCAGGTTTCAGGAGGAAATGGCATGCATAAGGATTATGTCGTGTGCCTGCTTAACTTATACCAACCTAGGGTCGGTACTTTTGTTTTTGAGTTCTGCTGTTTCGTATTTTTACTGCCTTCAGTGGCGTTCTTTATATCCCTCTGAGGTGGTTTTAGATTTCACCGATCTAATCCGTTACAACCTTCCCATATAATCAACTGTTTTATACCTATTATTCCTATTTTGTCCCGGGAAGGCTCAATACCTGACTCCCCAGTCAGAGGTTTAAAACGTCTTTTAAACCTGAACAGCAGAACTTTACCCTCTCTGTCTTAGTTAGATATTTTTTAAAATAAGGGTGCAAAAAACCAAACTGGTACTCACAATCTCCCCCCTGTGCGAGCGATTCAAACCGAGTCGATCGCAAGGGACCAGGGGTGAAGGTGTCCGGCGGAGCTAAGACAGCTGGCCAGTGAAGCAAAACCGCAGCCTGGACTTTGATGAAGGCGGGATCCCTTTCAGCCCTCCGGCGAAGACCTTCCCCCGAGGACCAAGCGTCGAGTCACGGCACCAAAAATGTTAGGTTATTTTAGAATTCACAGGTAACCTAGAAAGGAAAGCACGCACAGAGGAGATGTGAAATGTGTTTGCTCAGCTGAGGGAGAATCATGCAGTAAAAGAAACTGACACACCAGTCGTTGTTCTGATCCAGCAGAGTCTCAAAGATGTTGAGAATCACAGCTTCTATTTATTCACACAAATGAACAGACTTCACCACACCCCCATTGTCCACTGTCTTATCTTATCACCATACAACACACAGCAGTACTGTTTCTAACACAATGGCACTTTGTAGGTTTGTTTGTAGTTTTGTAGGAGCATCCTGTTTGGACAGCATAAAATCTTACCCCCACACTAAAAGTTACTACCCCCAGTCTTGTCACACAAAGGGAAACAAAAGAACAGACTGCATTTATCACATTCTCCAACAGCAACATCCAGCAAAGTTACACCCTGAAGAGGAGGAGCAGTTCCTCCCCTGCTCACAGTCAACCAATCAGAAACAAACTCCTTATAATACACCATTTGTGACAGATTCCCTCTTGTGATAATGCTATGCTCCTAAAAGTTCGTATCAGCATGCTGGAATAATTTCCCCTGAGGTAAAAAGTCTTCACACCCATGTAGTCACTTTAAACAACAAATCCCAATTTCTCAATAAAGTATTAAACTTACTCTGCAAAGAACAGTTGTGTCAAAAATTCTGCATGTCCTAAGTATAATCAAGGACTGTACATGTTGAGTTAATTCTCACACATTCTATGTGTGATATATTTTAAATAATTGGTGTCTTTAAACTTTAATTGATTAGAGAATTCACAATACTTGTTACTACACCCACCTATGCTATTTTCTTTTAACACATCTCTTTTTGGAGTGCATGTACCTTAACAATACATGGGGCCTTTAATTTCATCTCCATTTAACTTGAGTTTAGATAAAACACAGAATGTGAACATCACAACAGTGTCAGACTTATCAGCTATCAGCTATCTGAGAGTGTACTGTGACCCATGCAGCCCTGTCCTGAGGGCAAATTTCCATTAGGGTCAACACACTTTATGGACATTCAAAGAAGGATATCTTTAAAGAACACAGCGCACACAGAAAAACCCTTTAAACCCAGTCTAAACCAGTTATTCCATACTAAGCATGCGTTGTGTTGTTTTACCCTTTGATCTCTTACCTTATTCTTAACATTCTTGTGATGACAGAAGAAACAACCTTATGCTTGTAATTAAAATATTCTCAACAAGCCTCAGTCTGTGGGAGATTGACAGTGATCTAGAGTTTCTACCATTTTCTAATAATTTCACCAACAGTTGTTGCCTTCTCACCAAACTGTTTGCCTGCTGTCCTGTAGCCCATCCCAGCCTAGTACAGGTCAACAATGTTGTCCTTGGTGTCCAAAGTGCTGTACAGTGACAAATACCTAGAAAGCAGTAAAAAAAGAGAGAATAACAAATTAATAAGAAAAGCACACAGGTTTAAAACAATGAACTAAAATTAAGCCACCAATAAAATAGACCAGTTAAAATTGATGCAAGGACATAGAGAGAAAAGGAAGTAAATAAGTAAAAAAATGATCTCCTAAAATATGCCAAGCAACAAATAAATAAAAGGAATGCTGCTTAAAATTGATATTAGAAATTAAATTCTTGCATAATTGGTGGCAGACTAAATAATTTTTTGCCACGCTGTATACTTTCAGACTGTATGAAATATGAGAAAAAAATCATAACATGGCAATATAGTTAAGGTGCTTGGTATGATTGGTAGCTTCACATTATTTTGAAACAGATGGGATTTTACGAAGTTCACGAAATATTCTTTATCTGGTAGTTAAGTTTGAGTTGTGGCTCAAATGAAAGTCCCTCTGTAGTTGTACTAGTAATCATTATGTCTATTAACTTGAAACTGTTGCTTGCTAATTGGGCAATAAACAATGAGCCACTATTGGACATTTTCCCTTCTGGAACTTAACTCTAACCCTTACCCACACTATCTATTCACCTACTTTGTCTTTTTTAGGAAGAGGATGCAAACGTCACACAGAAGGCTTACAATATGGAAAATTTAGTCTTCTTCAGGTTTTATATTGGCATTTTAAAGAAAGGAATGTGGCCTCTCATTGGTGCATCTTTAGTTTTTAGTCTATCTTTAGAATATAGTCTTTTAAAAACAATTGTGTGGCACAGGTGGCCTTTATTCAAAGTAATCAATAGGTAGAGGAGGGGGAAAAGACGTGCAGCAAAGGCCCTGAGCACCATCTTACATATATAGTATAAAGTGCTGCATGCTTCATATCTGATGGGGTTGACTTTAAGAGACATTAAGTAAGCACCTAAGGGGAACGTAAGCTAGTTTTTCTGCCAGACCTTTAACAACTAGCAGCTTGAGATAGCTTGAGATATTGAAGCATGTTCCCCAAACAGATATTGATCATGAAATCTACAGCAGCTTCAACCCTGCAGTTTGACTGGTGCAACCGCAGTCTCATATAACTGTCATAAAAATGTGACATCTTGATGTGTGTCCAGGGAAACTACTGTGTTGTCTGTTCAGGGGACAATAAAGACATAAATGTATGGAAGTATAATCTCACTGGATTTTGTTAAACTATTTTAAGAATGTTGTATGGCGTATTTAAAAGTTGAACAGAAAACATTCTGGATTAGAGACTGAAGAGGTTAAGCTTTAAAAGCAGAAGAAAGAAATACGTTAGAGAATAGTGCTTTTCCAAAATATAATGGAAGTTATAAGTTTACATGTGCAGAATAGCTCTAAACCTCATCACTTTCATTACTGAAAGGGACATATTATGCATATTATAGTACTGTGTGTCAAATACGCTTTAAAATAGATTTTCAGTCTAAGGAAACATGTGTCTTCTATAATAGAAGACACAGATTGAAGCAGAAAATGAACTACATAGGCACAGATGTCCAACACTGATACAAGTCATAAGAGACAGGGACTCCAGATTTGCTCTGAAGAACAAACCCACTTTGTTGGGCTTTCTTCTTTGTTAGTTGCATTTCAACAGCTATTCCAAAATATAATGGAATTTATAAGTTTACATGGGCAGAACAGCTCTGAACCCCATCACTTCTATTACTTAAAGCGGCAAATTATGCAAATGTAACCATTTTCATCCTTTTTTGTTGCCATTGAGGTCTCTGCTGCCTCTATAAGCACTCCAAACATGAATGAAAACCATCCATCCATTTTTTTGTGCAAATCTTTGCTGTCAGAAAACTTGTGCTTTCTTACAAGCTGTTTGAAAAAGTGTCTTATTTTGATGTCACAATAAGGGGAATAGGAGGGTTTCAGTCATGTGGTTATGTGGATGCAGGGATGTCAGCTGTAGGGCAGTTTATTCTGTCTCTCCACGCAGACAGAATAAACAACAGATGAAAGCATTTAAAAGTATGGAGGCATGTAACTTCCTTGTCAGCGGGTGGGTCCACGACCTCAGTACCAAACGGCTCCGTCATGATTATCGCCTGGTCCAGGGTGAGTGTTTGTTTTTATATTGTGTTATGTGTAAAGATTTTAGTCGCTAGCAGTAGCAGCTATAATGTCAACAAACATCCAACACATCCTAACGACATCGTTAACCTGACAGTCGTTTATGTTTCAAGGTAAACCACTCTCAGAGATCAAGTGAAACACCTCTGAAGACCTGGAGTATTACGAAGGAGGACGGTGAAGTCATTGCAGCTCATAGCAACTGCATGGCAGGGTAAGTAACCTATGTAGGCTAGGATGTTTATTATGGGATGCGCCTTGTGCATGAAAGAATTGTTACCGGTATCATGATTTAACCCAGTGCTTCTCAGGTAGCGGGGCAACATTTTTGTTTTTATTAATGCTTGAACGATGATCAAGCCTCCAGTCACTAGGTGGCAGCAGTGCTCAAACTTATCAACTGGCTGTCTGTTCAACCCAACAGAAGAAGCAGTCTACATGGGGCTCAATGAAATCTACGGTGGGATGAAATCACGGAATTTAACAAACAAAATGGAATACACAATTAAACGCTGATCCTTTAGTGATCTGGCGGATGCAGCTCCTGTAGGCTACCTGTTGTTACCTGGGGTCGCCCCTCGTCTCCACACAGACAGAATAAACCAGCCAGCCACTGCAAAAAAAAAACCAACTAGCTGAAACACCGACATCCACCAAAAAAACAAACAAACAAAAACCCTCACACCTTAGATCAAGGGTCAGAGATGTTTATGAATCGTCAGGAAAACCCTTCTTTAAATTCTCTCAGATTATGGTGACGACCACTGATAGTTAAGAGTCACATCAGGAACCAGGAGAAGAAGCGAGCACGCTGTCCCTTCAGGAAAAAAAAAAGCAAGTAATGTAAACTGAGGGCTGCAGGAACATGAGAGCTAAACACAAAAACACTGACAAGTCTGGGATAGAGTTAGGAAATAAAAATCCACAAAGGTCTCATTTATAAAGCTTGCTTACGCCCAAACGGGGTCTGAAAACTGTACAAGTCAATTTCTACGCAAAGTTTTGGATTTATAGAAAAAACGTGGCGAAAAAATTTGTGCAACTTTATGCACACTAAGGACCTTACTTGTGCACTTTTTGGACATGGAAGACACTGGCAGCACAGCCGGTGAGATGGAAACATTGTGAATGTGAGCCACATTTTTAGACTTGTAAAGCTTCGGACACACAAACACACAACCAACACTCAGCCCCCACCTCTGACTCTGAACTGAGAATTAAAATGAGAATCTGAATGAAAACATGTTGCATTTAAGAATTATATCACAGTATGTTCATGTGTATGTCTTCAGATTATATAGCAATTGCACTTATTAGTGCATTTATTGTGTGAAGTCGAAATATAAATACTGCAGCTACACTCCTGCATAATGCTGCACAATGGATGTGCTGGTTCTCATTTAAGATCACACCACTGGCAGCATCAGGATGGAGGAGCCGATGTAGATTCTCGAAAACAGTCCCTTTAGATCTATGTGTTGAACTGCGTCAACTGTTAGATCTACCGACCCGCTGGAACAGTACATCCTACTGTATCAACAGTGTGTCACTCACAGCTCTTCCATTTATTTGTGACCCCCAATTAATACTTTGCACGGAAAATATTTTTTAAAAGTTGACTTAAAACGCACCATTTCTGTCAGGCTTTATATACAGTGGCTTGCAAAAGTATTTGGCCCCCTTGAACTTTTCCACATTTTGTCACATCACAGCCACGAACATGAAACAATTTTATTGGAATTCCAGGTGAAAGACCAATACAAAGTGGTGTACACGTGAGAAGTGGAACGAAAATCATACATGATTCCAAACATTTTTTACAAATGAATAACTGAAAAGTGGGGTGTGAGTAATTATTCAGCCCCCTTTGGTCTGAGTGCAGTCAGTTGCCCATAGACATTGTCTGATGAGTGCTAATGACTAAATAGAGTGCACGTGTGTAATCTAATGTCAGTACAAATACAGCTGCCCTGTGACGGCCTCACCCCTCCTTTCCACCGGACGCGTAAGCAGCACGTTACAGGAGCAGCACGTCATACGCAGCTGATAGCCACCACTGTAGTCAATAGAACCCTTTCCACCAGAGGCGAAAGCAGCACGAGTCTGCCGCGTCTGAGGAGCGACATGTCGCAGCACTTTTCTAAATATACGCGGCAGTCCTATTTTCTACGCAGTGCGCCTCTGAAACACGTAAATTTCTACATTTTGGATAGGGGAGACAGGAAATATACGGCTCGGCACCGGAAATTTTCAAAATAAAAGAAACGTGCTGCTTTGTGGTTGCTTTACTTAAAAAAAAAAGTCACTACCTGTGCGGCCTGGTGAGAAGTCAGTACCTCGCGGGAGGGTCTCATTTGTGTGTCATCACACAGATTAGCGATTTTGGATATTCCCTGACATAACATAAACTTATTGGCGAATATAAAACGGAGATAACATAAAACACCAACCTTTTGGAGTCATGTTGTTGTCTTTTCCTGGTTATTATTGTCATAGATGTTTATATATGTCTATGGTTGTTGTGTTTACTGACGAAACCACGTGTGATTTTGCTAATCTCGCGTGATTTCGTGCTCTCGGTGACAGCTGCTTCCCTGCTGCTATGCGCCTCATACGCACCCGGTGGAAAGGGCCAAGCAGCAGAATACACAAGTGAAACGTGCTGCTCCTGTAACGCGCTGCTTACGCGTCCGCCGAAAGGAGGGGTCAGAGGTTGTTGGGAGCAACAACACCATGAAGTCCAAAGAACACACCAGACAGGTCAGGGATCAAGTTATTGAGAAATTTAAAGCAGGCTTAGGCTACAAAAAGATTTCCCAAGCCTTGAACATCCCACGGAGCACTGTTCAAGTGATCATTCCCCTAAATCAGTACTTTGCAGAACCACCTTTTGCTGCAATTCCAGCTGCCAGTCTTTTAGGGTATGTCTCTACCAGCTTTGCACATCTACAGACTGAAATTCTTGCCCATTCATTCAAAACAGCTCCAGCTCAGTCAGATCAGATGGACAGCGTCTGTGAACAGCAGCTTTCAGATCTTGCCACAGATTCCCGATTGGATTTAGATCTGGACTTTGACTGGGCCATTCTAACACATGGATATGTTTTGTTTTAAACCATTCCATTGTTGCCCTGGCTTTATGTTTAGGGTCGTTGTCCTGCTGAAAGGTGAACCTCCGCCCCAGTCTCAAGTCTTTTGCAGACTCCAAGAGGTTTTCTTCCAAGATTGCCCTGTATTTGGCTCCATCCATCTTCCTATCAACTCTGACCAGCTTCCCTGTCCCTGCTGAAGAGAAGCACCCCCAGAGCATGATGCTGCCACCACCATATTTGAAAGTGGGGATGGTGTGTTCAGAGTGATGTGCAGTGTTAGTTTTCCGCCACACACACCGTTTTGCATTTTGGCCAAAAAGTTCCATTTTGGTCTCATCTGACCAGAGCACCTTCTTCCACATGTTTGCTGTGTCCCCCACATGGCTTGTGGCAAACTGCAAACAGGACTTCTTATGGTTTTCCTGTAACAATGGCTTTCTTCTTGCCACTCTTCCATAAAGGCCAACTTTGTGCAGTGCACCACTAATAGTTGTCCTATGGACAGATTCCCCCACCTGAGCTGTAGATCTCTGCAGCTCATCCAGAGTCACCATGGGCCTCTTGGCTGCATTTCTGATCAGCGCTCTCCTTGTTCGGCCTGTGGGTTTAGGTGGACGGCCTTGTCTTGGTAGGTTTACAGTTGTGCCATACTCCTTCCATTTCTGAATGATCGCTTGAACAGCGCTCCGTGGGATGTTCAAGGCTTGGGAAATCTTTTTGTAGCCTAAGCCTGCTTTAAATTTCTCAATTACTTTATCCCTGACCTGTCTGGTGTGTTCTTTGGACTTCATGGTGTTGTTGCTCCCAACATTCTCTTAGACAACCTCTGAGGCCGTCACAGGGCAGCTGTATTTGTACTGACATTAGATTACACACAGGTGCACTCTATTTAGTCATTAGCACTCATCAGGCAATGTCTTATGGAAGCGTATGTGTAACATAATCAAATTAAAATGGATTAGCACAAATGCTTTTTCATTTTCAAAATCTAGCTGGTATTTTTGACTCATAAATAAAATTAAAAAGAAAATATCCAAACTGCTTTTTCGTTTTACAATTCAACATTGCTCATTCTGTAACTTAATTAAAATTAAATAGAAAAGGACATTTAAGATTTCATTTTCAAATTGCATCCCAGCAA
The DNA here is from genome assembly GCA_963556495.2 of Valencia hispanica. Classification (NCBI taxonomy): domain Eukaryota; kingdom Metazoa; phylum Chordata; class Actinopteri; order Cyprinodontiformes; family Valenciidae; genus Valencia; species Valencia hispanica. The sequence continues at coordinate 47,141,208 of OY747711.1, forward strand.
AATAGATGGATTTACAATAATCAATCTTGGTTGAAATATCCAGACACACAAAAATCAACACCGACTGTGGAAACTTCACACTGGACTTCAAGCATCTTTGATTGTGTGCCTCTCCATTCTTCTTCCAGACTCTGAGACTTTCGTTTCCAAGTGAGATGCAAAATTTGCAGTTCTTTTTTCCTTAGCCCAGGTAAGACAATTCTGATGCTTGTTGTTCATGAGCGGCTTGACAAGAGGAATAGGACATTTAAAGCCCATGTCCAGGATCCGTCTGTGTGTGGTGGCTCTTGATGCACTAACTCCAGCCTCAGTCTACTCCTTGTGAAGGTCTCCAACACTTCTGAATGACCTTTTCCTGACAATCCTCTCCAGGCTGCACTCATCTCTGCTGCTTCTGTACATTTTTCTTTCACATTTTCCCTTCCACATAACTTTCTGTTAATGTACTTTGATACAGCACTTTGGGAACATCCAACTTCTTTTACAATTACCTTTTGAGGCTTTTCCTCAAAGGGTCAGTGATGGTTTTCTACACAACTGTCAGGTCAGCAGTCTTCCCCATGATTGTGATTCCTCCTGAACCAGACAGAGAACATTTAAAGGCTCAGGAACCCTTTGGATGTGTTTTGGTTTAATTAGCTGATTAGCGTGTGACACTTCAATCCAAAATATATTGAACCTGTTCACAATATGCAAATTTTTTGAGACTTTGAATTTGGGGTGTTCATGAGCTGTAAACCATATTCATCAAAATTATAACAAATAAAAGGCTTGAAATATCCCACTTTGCATGTAATGAGTCTATATCATATATTAGTTTCACCTTTTAAGTTGAATTACTAAAATAAAGTAACTTTTGCAAGATATTCACTTTTTTGAGTTTCACCTGTGTATATATATATATATATATATATATATATATATATATATATACATATTTTTTTTTTTCAATTCAGTTTATTTATATGGCGCCGATTCACAACAGATGTAATCTTAAGGGACTTTACAAGAAAAGTCATTTTCAATACAATCATACAAACATATATAAAGCTATGATTGTATATATATATATACACACAGACATATATTCCTTAATCAATGCAGCTAATTATTATTTTTTTATTATATCGCATTCTATTCACAGATTATCAGTAAAAAAACATGGGCTAACTATGATGTTTATAAATGATTGTTTATATTGTGCCATTTTGTTTATGTCTTTGCTCTGATTTATTTAACATGACCCAATATTCAGTAGACAAGTTGATTGCTTATCTTCTTCTGCATTTTATTTTCTTACATGGGATATTAATCATAATTACTACAAATAATTTATCCCCAAATCTAGTATGCTTCCTAAAATTGTTCTTGATGCTGAGAAACTAGTCCATGAATTTGTTACTCCAAGGCTGGACTACTGTAATTCTTTACTATCAGGAAGTCCACAAAATGTAATTAAAGGCCTTCATTTGATCCAAAATGCCGCAGCAAGAGTTCTGATGAATATTAAAAAGAGAGATCACGTTTCTCCTGTTTTAGCTTCCCTTCATTGGCTCCCTGTTAAATCCAGAATAGAATTTAAGATCCTTCTTCTTACATACAAAGCCCTTAATAATCAAGCTCCATCATACATCAGAGATCTAATTGTTCCATATGTTCCTAACAGAGCCCTTCGCTCTCAGACTGCAGGTTTACTTGTAGTTCCTAGGATTTCTAAAAGTAGAATGGGAGGCAGATCTTTTAGTTCTCAGGCTCCTCTCCTGTGGAACCAGCTCCCAGCTTTAGTCCGTGAGGCAGACACTCTGTTTACTTTTAAGGCCAGGCTTAAAACTTTCCTTTTTGATAAAGCTTATAGTTAGAGTGGCTTAGGTCATCCTGAGCTATCTCTGTAGTTATGCTGCTATAGGCTTAGACTGCTGGAGGACAGACTTACCACTCTTCTTCACTCTGCTACTTTTCTCTCCTACTAATCTCCAGTTGCATTATTTGCAGTTTTTTCAACTGTAAACTTTGTTTTTTTCTCCATAGAAGCTACACCTGGTCTGGTATCCTGCTTAGCTACAATGCCCTGTTGCACGGGGGCGTCGACTGGGATGATGCTCCCAGTAACTGAACATCCTCTGTGTCCCGTTATCAACTTTTTACTTTCTGTAACATAGAAAGTTCTCTTACATCAGTTCTTCTGTTCTTTCTGTGTCTCTGCTCTGTCTTCTCAAACCCCCAGATGGTCGTTGCAGATGGCCGCTTGTACTGAGCCTGGTTCTGGTTCTGCTGGAGGTTTCTTCCTGTTAAAGGAGAGTTTTTCCTCTCCACTGTTTCTACATGCTTGTTTAGTATGTTTTTGCTGAGGGATTGCTGTGGGTTGAGTCTGCATCAACGGGGCGCAACTGTCAGTCAATGGTTTGATGCAATCTGCTATGATTCCATACATAGAAAACTAGCTAAACCTTTAAACCGACTGGAATGTTAGTATTCAAATGACTTCTTGTGAAGTGCCTTAAGATGACATCTGTTGTTAATCGGCGCTATATAAATAAACTGAATTGAATTGAATTGACTATAGAACTTCAGAGACTTTGCAGTTATCCCCTAAAAAGCTTGGAGAGCTGTGCCAGGATTTCCACTTAGAAGAGCTCACCCTGTCCCACGTCCAGGCTGTAGAGAGGGCTACCCGAAATCAGAGTACAAGCAGGATTTGAGAAGCTAATGGGTCGGGAGCATGCAGGTGGCCATACATGGGGTCCCTCCTGATGGTATAGTCTATTGTGACTGGGTAACAAGTTTTTTAAGAGGCCACTCTCTAATGCAATCTGTTTATCACCGACTTTCAATCCCCAGGCGCAAGATATGTATGTGACATAGCCTTGGGGCATAACACCAATCAGAGATTTTACAGTATGGTGGTGCTTGAATTTTGACGACGTTCGTGGTTGGGCTAATAAATTAGAGGGCCTAACAATAAAACTTCAAAACAATCAGCTATTGCAGCAACTTTATCTCCAAATGCCTTTTCTGAATACCACTGTCATTGTAGCGTGAAGTACATGTCGCTCTGGCCACTCAATTTGAAATTCTAATCTTTCATGAAGTATTCCGAGAACAAATTTAGCTTAAAGGGGGGATGGCACGTTTTTCTCAGGCAGACAGAACAATTCTATGTTACAGTACAGCCATAATATTACCGTAAATCAATCCATAAGTTCAGTAAATAATATAAACTACCTTTTTGAAATATGCACTCACAACATGTCCGAACAAAATGCCTTGAAATTAGCCGCATGTCTCTTTAAGAACCTCGGTCACTCCTCCTTCGGCACGCTGTCTTCAGTGTCATCACAACATTCTCCACATGGTCACGAAGCATTACAGTACTGCTGCATCTTGAAAAGTTGCAACTAAAGTTGCAATGTTTTTATGTGCGATTTTCTTTTATGTTTTGCCAATCACTTGAAAGTTAGTTGGAATCTCGCCGTGAGGTCGGTCGAATCAGTTTTTAATCCAAAATAACTCAGTGGATCTAAAAAGTAATTGACAGTACAGCTCCTGTCATTCACATAAAAACTGTTCTCCTGAAAACGTGCTGCTCGCTGCTGCTACCTGTGCATCACTATTTACAGCTGATCATTTTCTCATCGGACATACATGAATTATTATAGGAATAGGTGACCCATTTTGGATTCAAAACCGTGAATTTTGCCAACAGGTGATGGATCTACATGACTGGAATGAGGAAACTGTACCCCATAGCACCTACATTGGCAAAATGAAAATGTAACATGTTTTATTTTGATCCCTCTCACATAAGAAACAGGGAGTGTACATGATATGCGATGCCGTCAGATGGAAGATAATGAAAAGGAGACTCCCTACTGGTAAATGGTGCGGTAAAGTTGCGTTAATTGTATAAAATTGCAAAACGTGCAGAATTCGCGGGGATTGGCTAAATTTGCGTTAATAGTTCCGATCGCAACAACGTAAATTCCTGGAGGGACTGAATAATAAACACGAGCTACAGTGCACAGATTTAACTCTGAATTAGCCTAAGCTCTGTTGTTCTAACAAGCAGAATCAGAGCATTTCCACTTACCGGTGTTGGCTCTGAAGAAATACTTTTGAGAGTGGGGATTGCATCGTTCTTCAACGTCAACTTGCTCACTAATTCACTGTCAAATAAACTTTTGTTCTGGAAGCAATCTTCTGTGAATTGGCCGGCACAAACGAAGCAAATGTTCTTGGGAGGAGGGTCGTTTCCAAAAAAGAATTCCAACCATTTTTGACAAACAGACACATTTTTTGGAACACTAAAAAGAGGGCAGTCCTCCTGGCATCCAAAGATACATTTTCTCCAAGAAGGCATTGTGTAATTTGGAAAAGTAAATGTCTATATTGTAGTAATATCCACAGGTGCTAGCTGGTTGCTGTTGACCTGCTGCTTTTCTGCTCGGGGAGTGGGGGAGGGAGGGCTTTGGAGAGACGTGGGCGGTAATCAAAATGTCGGGGTGTTGCAAGGCGGTGGAGGAGTCAGGTGTTCAGCGCTCAAAATGGCGGCCCCGAGAGTTTCCAAAGATTACTCAAAAATACATCAATTACCGTAAGAAACAATTTAGGCCACCGGGCCCTCTGACCACCACCAACTGGTAAGGCCAGTGGAGTGTCTTGCCCAAGGACAAGAGCGGTACAGCGGACAGAGCGATAATTCAAACCAGCAACCCATCGGTCACGAGAATTTAAATTCAAAACCTAAAAAATGCTGTTTACTGAAGCCAATCTGATGTAGCATTATGTATTTTTATAAAAAATTGACAAAAATACCACTTACAGATAGATAATACTGGTAGAGACATACCTAAATTGCAGAAAAGATTATTCCATAAAATATTGACTCAGTGGAGCTGAATATTACTGCAAGTTCGAGATTTTTTATTGTAAAATGAAAGAAATTCATGTCTGATTTTTGTTCCACTTCACAAATATACATAACTTTGTGTTGGGCTATCACATAAAATTGCAAATTGTGAAAAAAAACAAAAAAAACATGACGTGAACATCACATTTGACAACAAACATGTCTGCATGGTAAGTTGAAACAGCAAAACATTTAGAGTACATATAGCTTAAGAATCAAGTAGTTTTAAAGGGAAATAAAAAAACTTTTTTCAACAAAGTTTAGGCTTAATTATTACTGTTTTGAGCTCAACTAAGCAAAGCTAATGGAAACTAATAATTCCTTTTAACTCTCTCCACCCACTTGCTTCTTTTCTTCCCCTACCTCCCTCCTTTTTTCTCTCCCTGATCCTATTTTCTTTATTCAGTCCCTCTCAAACATTCGCCGTCTCCCCCCGTCCGTTTCCTCTTTCCTTTTAACTCTCACTCCTTCACCTCCTATCTTCCTTCCCTTTTTTTCTTGCACTCTCTTTCCTTCTTTCTCTGCCATTAGAAATATACTGGTGTGAGTCGGACCATGAAATTAAAAAATTAGAGAGTGACATCACCGAATATTTTTCCAATTCTCTGGAAAGGAGGGAATAAAATATGACGAGCTGCTGTTGGAAAAGGTCAAGAGGAGGGCAGATTATTATTTAAAGGAAAACCATTATCAGCAGAAGAATTACAACGCTGGAAAGGGTTTCTCCTGGGGTACAGTATTGTGTTGTAGAAATCCCAAGTATTCGTACCCCTGAAATTTCTTTTTCCATTTTGTCACATTACAAACACAAAGTCCAGTGTATGGTAGTCGAATTTCATGGAAGAGACCACTGTAATCTAGTGAATAATTGTGAACAGGAATGAAAATGATACGGTTTTAAAACCTTTTTTTTTTCAAATCCAAACCTCTAAAATGTGGTGTACATATGTTTTTTGCTTCTTTAATCTGGTTTTCTTAAATAAAATCACATGTGGAGTCTATGATCCCCAATGCGGTGGTCCCTGGTTTGACACCCGACGTCAGGACCTTTGGCGCATGTCTTCCCCCTTCTCTCTCCCCAATTCCTGTCAAACACCTATCAAATAATGGCCTCTTGCGCCAAAAGAAATCTTCAAAAAAAAAAGAAAGAATTTAAAAAAAAATCCAGAACAACCAGTTTCCACAAATAATATTTTAAGCTCTCTTGAATTCTTTGTGAGTTTGCACTCAATTTACCCCACAATGACTATTGGCTTTTATTCACGTTAATCAGATGGGAAACAGATAGAGAGAGAAGGAAGAAGGCAAGCGGTAAGGTCACATGGTTGGGAATTGCACCTCTGGCCTCAGATAAGGGACTCATGTCTGTAGATCACAGTGCTATGAGTGATACAGTCAATCATCGGTATTCTGTTATTAAGGCTAAAACATGCTGAAAGGATCAAGGAAACAGCACTAGGCCAGTTTATGTCACTGTTGTCTGACAGATTTGTCATGTTAATGGTGAATAATCTACACACATCAGGATTATTTGTGGAGTACCACAGGGTTCAGTGTTTGAGCTAATTCTCTTTAGTATATACATCATATGCACTCACTTTTATGCTGATGATACTCTGCTATTTTAATTTATGAATCCTGGTGTATCCAATCAGTCAGGTCGACTGTCTTAAAAACATAAAAACCTGAATGGCTTTTAATATTCCGCTCCAGCAGTTTGTTTTTCAGATTTCTGGAAAAGTTAATACCAAGTCAGTCACTTACTCTTTTCTGTATGATATAATCTTTTCCCAGGACACAATGCCTTAAACAGGTTTCTAGGACTTCTTTCACCTCTGCAAGATTGGCAAGATTAAGAATATCCTTCCCCAGAGTGATACAGAAAAATGTGTTACTCTAAAGCTAGAATTTTGTAATTATTCATTAACATGAAATCCCAAAAAATCCTTCAGTTTTCCAAATGACCGCAGCAAGAGTTCTGATCTTTTTTTGAAGAGATCATAGTCTATCTATTAACCCTTCTTTTCACTGGCTCCCTGTTGAATCCAGAATAGAAGTAAGACATTTCTTAACCTAACATCATTCCTGATCTGTTGGCTTCTCTTTTAATACGAACGTCGGTGTAAGGGTAGGCTTACAGGACACTTTGATCTTGGGAGGGTTGCTAGATCAAATACACAAATGACTAATTTCCATGATATTCCATGATATCAAATTCTGCATTGCAGCCCACACTCTGCACTATGGCCTTGATCTAAATTGAGGTGCTCTTTGGTCTAACTTGGGACTGCATTTCTGGACTTTTAGTTTTATATAGACTAAATGACTATTTGTACAGTTTATATACCAACATGTACAACCAACTGCTTAACATTTGCTTGGTGAACCCTTCTCCCTAAGACAGACAGAAAAACAGTGAAAAGACGTTTGTTTATGGCTGTTAAACGTATAAATACAGGACCTGCATAAACTACTGATAATTTCTCTTACAAAGGACTGCTTCCTGCTGAATCAAAATAATAAAGTTAGTACCCATGAACTCTGAAGAGTTTTTTGAGCAAATCAAGGTCTGTATTAGTTCAGTTGAGCACATTTGTAAGCAGACAGTATAACCTGTTAACACTAAAAAGACAGAGAGGCTCACATGTTAGGAGCAGTGATGAGCAAAAATGAGTTCTCTCATTCCTATTTAACTGAGAACGTTTGAAGAAGAATCTACAATCTGACTACTTAAAATTTTCAACCTCTGGTCAAATAAAAACATAAAAACATAAAAACAACGCCTCTGATAGATCCTGCTGAACCTAGCTTTTCATTATAATCACTGACCCGCCCAGGACTGACTGACTGACTGACACTCTCTCTCTCTCTCTCTCTCTCTCTCTCTCTCTCTCTCTCTCTCTCTCTCTCTCTCTCTCTCTCTCTCTCTCTCTCTCTCTCTCTCTCTCTCTCTCTCTCTCTCTCTCTCTCTCTCTCTCTCTCTCTCTCTCTCTCTCTCTCTCTCTCTCTCTCTCTCTCTCTCTCTCTCTCTCTCTCTCTCTCTCTCTCTCTCTCTCTCTCTCTCTCTCTCTGTGAAAAGTAAAACATCTCCAGATATGCTACTTATCTGACAGGAACAAGCCACTCAGACCAAGAAGCCAGTGAAGGTGAAAGGGATAATTGGCTGCACACTGTTTCACACACATCTGGCCCATTGAACTGGGCATTTATTCAGTTTTGGACTTAATGTTCCATTTACGCTCTTCTCTCTACATTAAAGGTTGAATATGGAACATGAACACTACAGCAACATCTAGTGGGTCTAAGTTGTAGCTACAACAATAGAAAAATAATTCCCGCTGTTGGGTTGCCTGGTTCGCTGCCGATACGCCCAGTGACGAGCCTGAACTGTGTCCAGTGAGGAATGTATTTTAACTGACAGCTAAAGTTAGCAAGTGTTTTAGCTTACCGATCCAGGAGGAAAGTCGCCGTGTTTGACGCCGTGGACATGTTTTATGTGGGTCCATCTAGTGGAGGCTTCCCCTAAAACTACTCTAGTTTCTGTTGTTCTCCGGTCACTCCTCTCCTGAGACGGATAACGATATCTCCTTCAGGGCTCTGAAGCTGCTGCTTGACTTGCAGACTCAGCCATTTTTCCCAATACCTTGTACCGACCACATAGTTGGATCATAGAGACCGTATCTGGCACCCCGCGGCCGCTACTGGCGGTAGATGTAAACATTAAGTCATTGTCGTGGCCGTAAAAATTTATATTTTATTATATTTTAATTCTATTTTATTCTATTTTATTTCAAATGATTTCATTTTCCAACATTTGAAACACCCATGGAGGTATTATTATTATTATTTTTTTTTAAATAGCTTTTTATGAAAATGTTCCATATTCAACCTTTAAGTCCACTGTTGCTTAGACCCTGAAACTTCGACATGTAGAAGTTACTTGCCCAGAGGAAAGATTGAGACTGTATGCAAAAACACCCACTGGTTTAGGTATGGGTCCTTCCATGTGGATCTCTTGTTATTTCGGCTGCTCTGGGCGCCTTTTGGTTCTGATAAGTGACGCTGCTCGCTGCTGAAACGGTCGTGATTTGCGGATGTCTTTGCAGATTCCTTAAAGTGCTAATTGTGTTTGGAGACACGGAGGCTGACAGGAGCGGGCCGACAGATTACCCAGCCAGAACAAGATCTGGTTAAAATACCCTGAAGTTCCGACAGTAGAAACGAGCCTTATATGGTATCCTACACCCTCCTCCCTCTTTTGTAAAGTAGGAGTAGTTAGGAGATATTATCTTAATCAATTATTTAAACCTGATGGATAATTGTATTGCTACTCAGACTTAATCAATGCTTATTCTGGACCTGTTTTTCCGTGAGAGTTCTCTACTGAAATGATTATAATTAAAAAGTCTTAAAGACCCTGAAGTTATTTGAAAAATACTATGTGATTCACTGGTGAGACTTTGTTTTCCTAAAATGTATTCTTTTTTTCATTCTTGTCTGGCAATTTATTTGTATTTGGTTTCTATACTTTTATTTTCCTATTGCTCGTCATTTGACTCCTGCAATGTCCTATTCTGTTATTTAAAACATATAATTGACCTAAATATTAAATAAAGCATCAAGAAATGGAAAAATACCCTTGCAACGTTTAAAAAAATAAAAAACTTTTTCATGCACAGTTTCAAGTTAAAATGAAACCTTCTCCAGCTAAGCAAACTTTAGCCCGGACTTTTGATTCATTCAGGGAGAACTCCGCGGAGAAACAAGAAACAGCAACACATGTTACATCTAATCCTTTGATATGCTGCATTTGAAGAATGTATCTTGGAGAATATTAAAACACTTGTTATATACAGAATAATTTCATCAATCTTTTGAGAGGCAGGGTACAACCTGGAAAGTAAAAAAAAAAATCAACATTATTGATACAAAAAAGCTCTTTTGATAACTCCTCAAATAAAAGAAAAAGTTTTAAGGCACACACAACAGGGTGGTTTTCCTTTTTTGCTCACATGACCTTGAAATACATTTCTTCCTATAAGGGTTGGTTTTTGTTTCTAGATTTTTAGAATCATTTGATGCCAGAAGCTCGTTGTCTTTTATTTGTTTTAGTTCAATATATTATTCTTGGAGCCGGCAGCGTTGAAGAGCCCTCTTAAATTTGACCCTGGATGCAGAATGCCTTGCTTTTCCGAATCTGTTTCGTCATCGCCCGTAATGTTCCCCAGTCCGGTCGACAGAGAGTATGAATTCAGAAGGGCCAAATTAAACTGAAGGCTGTTATAGATAGTATTATTTTGAATTATTCTAACATTACAGACATCATACATACATCGGGTCAGGCTAAAACCCCTTGTCCATCTAGGCTACAATCCAGTATCACACAAGTTTTTCTTTTTGTTCAATACATTTATTATTTACCTGCCCTGCCATACCTTGGTTTTGTGGTGACATCAAAAGGCAGTACATTCTAAGCAACTGTAATTAAATTTCCTACAGTGACAAAAAACATCACATATAACTGAAAAGATCAATCTAAGCAGGAAGAACTTGGCAGGAAGCAGAGATGAAGAACACAAGTTGAAAGACAGACAGCAAAAACAAGCATCTGGCAACCAGAGATCAGGGAGTTTAAATACAGCACGATTTCTAACTGATGAAACCTAGACAAGTGTGACAGGAGCGGAACAAGTATTAAAAGTAATCAAAAGAACTTAGAATAGATGTGAAGCAAAGAGAAACAGTAAGGAAAAAACAAAAGAATGCACAACGGATGAAAGAGTTTTACTTAATTAAGTCAAAAATAAAACTGAAACAAGAAAAATTTAGATCTTGCGTTTAAAACTGAAACAAAAAAAAGAACACAAATACTTGTAGAATTTATTTATTTATTCTGATCAGAATATTATCTTTGTAATCGTGATGAGTTTATGGCTTTGGCATAGATGACTAACAATCTCCCTGTTGTTACTATGATAGAAAAACGGAAAACTTTACTTCTAGCCTTTTCTCTGTTTGAACAGCTAGTTTCTGAGTTTTTAATAGGGAGGATTTGTTTTAAAGGTTAAAAGCAGTTAATGTATTAGCTGCAGCAAATTTTCTTTAATACAATTTTGTGTTAACTCTGAAAAGTTAGTCCTGTAGTCTTATGTTCCTTAGGTGTTTGTGTTTTGAGTTTCAGGTATTTTCATTTCCTCATTCAGTTTACCTTATCATTTTAGTTTATTTCTGCTCTGTCACCCTTCCATACTTTCACTTCCTGTGCTTAGATATTCTTTACCTTTTTGTTCCATTGTTTGATCTTTCATTTAATCATTTTTCCTTTAGTTCTGTTTACTTCATTTCTCTTATTAGGATGGTTTTCTTATTTGAATCTCTTTCTAGTGTTTGTACTTATGTTTCCTTCTGTCCTCTCTTCTCTTCCCTGTTCATTAGTGCTTTTAATTGAGTTTGTCTAAGGTGGTTTTATCTTTAGTTACTCCCTAGTTAGTCCTCACTCTTCTTGTTTAGGATAATTCTCTGTCTAGTTTCCCCCCCTGTATATTCCTTTGTTTTCCTTCTCCGTTTCCACATTGCCATTCTGCCTTCTCTGCTCTAGCTGCTGATTGCCTCCACCTGTTCTCTCCCTCTCATCTGCAACTGCTTCTCTCTAATTAGTCCTTAGTTTACGCCTCCTCAGTATATTTAAGCAGTGCTCAGTCAGTCACAACTCGATGGTTCATCGTCAGTCCTTCCTGTTTCCTGGTCTCTTTATCTTCTGGTCCTCCTCAGTTTTTGTAAGTTCTTTGTTCTTTTGTTTTATTAAATCATCATTATTTCATCTCTCTGCTTTTGGGTCCTTTCATGAACATGACATGTAGGTGTTAGCTAATGGCCAGCTGGACGTTCATCTCAGAAACATCTTTCTTTTTGGGTGATTGTGGCTCAGTGGTAGAGCAGTCCTCCCCCAGCTGGAAGGTTTTATGTCCAATATCAATATCCTCTTTCCACATGTCCAGGTGTGGCATTAAAGTACATTTACAGGTGGGGCTCCAATTAATTAACTAATTCTGTATTTTAACTTCTGATTTTGAAGACATTCATAAATAAATCTCTGACTTTTATTTTTTCATATTATTTTGGCATTTAGCAAAAAGACAATTTTGGTAATTCTAATTGGCTTTAAACAATAGTGGTTTGTTCCGATTAAACTTCAGACAGCGAGAAAATATAGGTGTTGGTGTGTTTTTATTCAGTGTATTTCAACTTCTGGTTTTAGCTGTATCATGATCAAAGCTGCCCTCTGGGCCTCAATGACAAATCCCCCTTTCTAAACTTAGGGTCAAAGAGCCAGGCCATCCTGCGCTGAGCTCCATAAAATCCTTGGTGCATAACAACCCATAATAAAACATCTTCACACCTCAGAATCAATAGCTGTGTATTCTTCTGGTTACGCAAACCTTTCCCGTTGGTATAGCCATGTCAGTCCCATCACCTCCTCACCAGAATTTTCCTTTCACCCTTGCCTGTTTGTCATCATTCTGGGTTTTTTCCACACTAGTTTTTTTCTGTATTCCAGTTGTTTTGATGTTTCCAGAAGTTATCTAGTTTCAAATAAAGCCCACCATCACAGACATGAAGGTGTCGCTGTCGTCTCTGTGCTTTTGGTCCTACTCCTCCATCTTAAACGATAGTATTAAATAAATAGAATGGTGAATAAAGGTCAGCAGTTAACACTGAGCAAGAATGGTCTCTGGGACTAAAACCAGCCCTTGACTTTCTTTCAAATAGAGCCACTATCCGTATGCGTAATAACAGCACTAAACACATTTTCCCTTATATCTACAAACATTACAGTGCTAAAGATATTGGCTCAACCCTCCAAGTCATTTCATTGAACTGTTCCAGTCACTTCCATGACCACATGTGCATAAGATCCAGCATCTAGGCGTAACACCTTCCACTGTAAATACTGGTGCAGGAATGGGTTGCTCTCAGGAACTCCATGATCTCCAGACCCGGCGCCATAGGAATTTAGCTGGGATGGGGGCTGTGGTTAATTTTGGGGATGCCCAGTAAACAGTGTTTTATTTAACCCATATCATTTTTACTTGGCGGTACGTTACATACCTCTGGGTCAAATCTAACTTTTCGAGGCCATATTATACATCATTGGAGAGCTAAGATTCCTGAGATTTCAATGATATATGCCAATGAAGAATACAACCACGGATCTAGACACAGTAGCAAGGTACTCTCCAACTCACCATTCGAAGCCTTAAAGAGGACATATCATGCTTTGAAATATTTCCTTTTTACATTTAAACGATGCAATTGTGGTCCTTACATTGTGGAACTACAATGCTTGGATCTAAATTCCTTATTATTGAAGCTCCACAGGCCGCCTTAGGTGCGTCCGTCCGTTTTGGCGGGGTCTCTTTAAATGAAAATGAGGCACTTCAAACTCCGCCCCCCCTATAGGTCACAAATTTGCAGCTCGGGTCAAGTCTGCCATTTTTTGTAGTTTGACAGCAGAGATTTCCTGCAGCACAAAAAGGTTTTATTGATACATACTAATTATAGTTAATACATCAGTAATAATAAACAAACAAGGCTTTCGACCTCGTTAACGAGCGAGCTAACGCAAAGTTAACACTAGCGCCAAGATAACGCTAGCGCCAAGGTAACGTTAGCGCCAAGTTAACGTCACATAAAGCATTTGAATCCAGTCTTTTCCGAGACAAAAATGCCAAAACGTAGGTGTGTCAAATTAAAAACACGCATATCCTCTATATCATGAGCAAGAACACTGATCGCTCAGCATTAACATGTGAAGAAAGGTGCACCAGCTAACATCAATGCTAACAAAACAATGACCAGGAGGTCTTACAATCACACACATTTTAGCATTACAGCTTACCAAAGTGCTGTGTCCATTGTTTCCATAGATAGTCCTGTAGGAAAGACCCCTCAATCAGATGCGGTCTTTCACCAAATCCTTCGCGATGCTGACGTAGGCTGCTGAAGCGGTCTTCTCTGAAGTGTTTTACACATACAAGAATGGCTTTACCAAACACTGTCTGTACATTTCTGTGGAAAATAAAAGTCAACCAGGTACTTCTAAGAGGTTCTGATCCTGGGAGACAGTGTAAAGATCGGTGGGGGGATTATTACACCCAACAACTAAACATTTTTGTTTATCCAATGGAACTTATGGCATCCTTGAGGTTGGACTCTTGACTTGGACTACAAACTCTCGGCAAGTATGAAAAATGGCAGATTAACTGAAGTCTTTGGCTGGAATTCCCTTGCCTTATTTGGCTGTGCCCCGCCCATTCACGTATCGGGCCCGCCCATGACAGATTGCGATTATACAGTCTATGATGCCTCATGCAAATGTATTGGCCCAAGACAACCACCAGAGGGTGCAATAGGTTACTAATCGGGAGTTTTGGAAGCGGTAAAAGAAGACACTTCTGTAAAGGTGTTCGCTAAGGCTGTGGGCATTGGTCTCTCTCTCTCTCTGCAAAAAATTGTGTGGAGAAATATATATATATATATATATATATATATACATACATACAATTTCTCCACACAATTTTTAAAACCAACTGAATACTAGAAAGTGTTGTAATGTAATATTTTGTTTATATATAGTATATATTATGTGTATACATTTGATCATCAGTCACTCAGTTGCTGAAATTATCCATAAAACTAGCTGAAATTAACTTGTAATTCTGTAGAAGTAAATAAAATATGATTACCTCTCAGCCGGGGATATAAAGCATGCCAGCGACGGTAAAGCTGCTGTAGCTCCTATAGAATAAAAAAAAAAAAGAAAACTCAATTTTTACCATTGTGTGTTTAGCTTCGTCAAGGTTGCTAGGTGACAGGACAGTCGCAAAGGAATAAATCTGAAGGTTAGACCGTCCAAATTCACAGACGCTAACATCCGTTCTAACCGGTCGAGGAAGGATCCGTCCTACATAGACCGCTGAGGACGGGTCCTTTGAAGGATGCAAAATGGACATGATCCGAAAATGACATTCTGGTCCACACTTCTTACCAGTTGGTGGCAGTAACGCACCAATGCGTTGTTTGCCAGCCGTGAATAATTATCAAGAAGAAGAAGAAGAAGGGCGCTATTAAGAGCATGCTAACCGGTAGTCATGATGTAAACATTCGGAGAAATACATGCAAGAAAGGAATTTACAATGGTTTTTAGCAGCAGAGTTGGATTGAGGAAAACTTGCCGACTTAGTATTTTATTGGAGTACTTTAACTGGACGTAAAAGGAATGTTTTTTTTCGAGATGATGGCTCTGCGGATGTGCCGGCGCAGCTAAGAAGGGTGAGTTGGACATTATTATTTTTCTATCTGAGTGTATCAGGACAGTTTCAGCAGCGAGTAGCGTCACTGATCAAAGCAGCAGAAAAATAACAAAAGACTCAACATGGAAGAACCTGGGCTTGTTGCTGTGTTTTCTGTTTGCTGTTGTAATTTACTGGTTTGCGAGCAAATCATATTTTTACAAAGCCGGTTGTTTGTTGATGTCTGCTCATTTCGATTTTTGAACTTTTGAATCAGCGCGACTTAAACACAGCTCCCGCTGAGCGACAAGGATCTTCTATAAAGGAAGATGGCTCACTCACGTACACATGCAGATACACAGCAGGGTTGTGACAGTGGCTCAACCGCGGCTACTTTTGGAGAACAAAAACAAACGTTCTGACCACCGATCTAGAACAGAGCGATCGTTCGGAAAAACTCCAGAACCTCAGCCAGTCCCTTTTTAAATTATATAAGCTATAATATAAATATTAACATAGAAAGAGTGTCAAAAAGGGCAGTTTTGACCTGGAAATATTTAACACACTGCCAAAGGGAGGTAAAAAAACGTTAAGGGGTTAAATAAAAACTGGCCCCCCCAAAAAATAAGCTGCGCCCCCCCCCAGCTAAATTGCCTTGGCGCCTGGTCTGGCTGTGCCGCTACAAAGACTGACATAAAAGGCAAAAAAAACTGAATAGGCAGAAGAAAAATCTGAACAGACTGAAAAATTGGACCAAAATAGAAACTAAAGATATGTATGTTTTCAGCATCTAAAGAGACTAATTTCAACTTTTCTCCACTCCTAGGGTCTCCAAATACACAGCAAAAGGCATTTAAAGGCATTTAAAGCACCCCCCCCCCCCCAGCGCCAAAATGTTTGGGCTACGTTCACCAAATGGGCAGATGTGGAAGTGTCTCACGTAGAACATTGTTCAAACGTGTAGGACAACATACTCACTTGCTGCAGATCTGTATATATTTATTTGTGGTTATATGCTACTATGAATTGTCTTACTTGTATAATGTGTTTCGTACTAAACAAGTAGATCCCTGATTTTTTGCTACTTAAATTATTACCAACTTTAGTCCAAGTAATTCTTTAAATGCAGATGTACAAGAAACTTAAACTACATTCTAGAGCTGCAGCAATTTTTTTAGTAGTCAATAAATAAATCAAAATGTTAAATGAGTTGTTGATTAGTCAGTGATTTTAATCCAGCCCTGCTTTCTGCAACACCACTTTCTGTTCTGAATTTATTAAGATGCTACACTATAACAAACTCCCTCAAACTAAAATCAATCTTCAAATTTAAATTTGATGAGTCAAAAATCAAAAACCTAGACCACCTCAAATTAGTCAACCCCACTAACCCCTCCTGATGAGAAAGTCTTATGTGGATAATATTCTTTAATGAATAATAGCTTGAGTAAGAAGATAAATTGTTTCAATTAGTCAGAATTAGTCAGTTTTCTGTATTTTTTCATGTCAATCTTTGACCTTTACGTTGTGAGTCTAATATCTGTCACTAAGTTTATGCCCCTTTGTATTACAGCTGTGCTTCCAGCCTGGGTTTTTATTTAGGTGTGACACCCCAAGATCATCACTGACCCCCATTTTCTCTTTCAAAGCTTCCTAGATACACCCCTGCTCAGCTCTCTTAATGAGGCATTTGTAAGCGCATATAAACATTAAAATTCAAGAATTTATACCTTTAAATACTTTGAATATGATGCACTAAATTAACACTCAATCAAAGGTTAAACACAGCAGGTCTGAGCCACATTAATAAATACTGTTATTATTTCAAACCCTAAGTTCGGATGTGAAAAGATTCATTTCCCATCTGTCACCTAAAGTCTCAGCTCTGAGACCAACACAACCCCTGCAGACTTTGGTCACAAACCTCTCAGACACGGGTGTCATTGTGGGGCAGATGACTGGCAGTTAAAACATCACAAATTAATCCGTCCCTCTGACAGTTTTTATTCATCACAAATGCAACATATATCTGTCCCACTGTGCAGCCAAGCCGGGTTTCAAGATTTTTTTAGTGACAATATACAGCATTTGCAAGGTTAGAGGGGAGCAGACCGGTCAACAGGTCTGACCATTTAAACAAATTTTGTCGGACAATATTAAAAAACGTCAGTAATGTCTGACTGTCCAACGTGTTTTCACAAACTCTGCATCATGTTTCCATGATGACAGTTCACTGTGGAAGGGTTTTCTAAACCAAAAAAAGGCAGAAATTGGTGACACTACCTGCTGAAGACAGCGTTATGCACACACAGAGCCGCTTAGACAGCTCAGATTTGACAGCTATCTGCCTACTACTCTGGCATAATGGAACAGAGCACTGTGCGGGAGGAGCAGGGGGGAGGCACCATTAGGAGACTGGAAATGGGGAATTCGTCTTTCTCTCAAGCAAAAATAGTACTTTGTATTGAATTTATTAACATGCTTTACATACTTTTATATTTATTATGTTGTTATTATAACTACAATCATGATGATTTTTTCATTACCCTGATTTGTTGGTGTCCCCATGGCCACTTTGTGCCCTACACATGGTGGGTGGATCGCCGGCGCTGCATACAGCCATATGAAAGTATATTCTTGATTGCCTCCAAAAGCCCAGATTAATAGCCTACAACACCCTCTGCTGGTTTTCTTGGGTCAATACATTGGATTGTTGCAACTTAATTTACACGGGCGTTGTAATCTGTCTTGGCCGGGCATTTAGATTCACACAAGAAAAGTATAAAAACAGAATTAAGAATAATATGTACATTAAGGACAAAATTAAAAAACCAAAGTACTGTGCAGTTATTAAAAATAAACTGGCATACCCAGATTAGAATGTACAACTGAGTAGGACATTTTAAAAACAAAAAAGATTTACAGAATGTCTATGTGTAGTTGTGCATTAAAAAGTAACCATATTATTTCCAAGAAGCTAACAGAATATAAATTGTGAAAAACAGATTTGCAAATAACAGCAGTGGGAATTGTAATTAAGTGAGTTAAGCAGAGCAAATCCCAGCAGGGATGCAGATATTATTGAGTTTGTTGGAAGCATTTCTGGTTGTAGAGTCTAACAGCTGCAGGGAGGAAGGACCTGCTAAACCGCTCCTTCATACACCTAGGATCGGGGGGGGGGGGTTGGAACAGAGCTGCCCTTCTTGATAAACTGCTGCTCCAACACACTATGCCATTAAAGATGGCTGCTGCCACTACCTCCTCAGCGGGTAGAGTCTACTCTGACCCTTCCTGTAAACAGCGTCACTGTTGTGGCTCCAGTCCAGTTTATTGATTTGGTGAACACCCGGGTACTTATAAGAGTCCACTGTCTCAATGTCCACTCCCTGGATGTTAACCTGTGTCAGTGTAGTGGTTCTGCGCTTGCGGAAGTTCACCACCAACTCTTTGGTTTCCCTCGCACTAATCATTATTTACACAATTCAGCTCTGATCACCATGGCTTTTTTATTTTTGACACTGGTTCTCCAAATATCCCACAGGGCAGCATTTTCAGCATTTCAACCACAGAAAATATAAAAAGAAGGCAGAGGAGAAACCAACTGCACTACAATAGAAAACAGTTTGACACAGATTTTCTCCACTCAAACATTTAGGTAAAAGTGGAGCTATATTTGGCCCATTGTCGTTTTGTTTTCCATGCACCATAGCCCTCTGTCTAACTGCAAACGAAGAATACGGCAACAGTTTCACTTGAGTGATTTTGAGAAAATGTTCAACTGTGCTTTGTTATTTTTAAATTGGCTTGACAGTTAGGATTTGGCAAATTAATTCCAAAAGCTCTAAAACTAAACTGTTTTTCAACATTTGCATCATGCAAATCAGAGAACAGAGAAGTCCTATCATTTTCTCTTCCTGCATAGCTACTTACCTATACCTGTGGTTCAGGTGAAATTGTTTTACATGCTTTCCCTTTCTTTAAATAGTCATGACATTTGGATTAGCAGCTTATTTACAGAGAGATTTAAGATTATTTACATGGAGAATTTGAGGGAGGAGGTGGTCCGCCACCAATGATCTTCTTGTGTCAGACATGTGCTGAGAGAATAGCATGAAAATAATGCATTTTTACTCGAATGTGAAGCAGAGCATAAAAACAGAAATCACACAGGGGCTTCAGTGTATGCTATTTTACTGATTTGTACACTGCCTTACATGTTTTAATCAGTTACTCTGACTGACAAATGTCCTGTTTGTGTGTGTATCAGACAGGATGACTTTTAGTGGCATGCCTCCACCCATCTTCATTTCTCAACGTGCGTATTCATAGACTTCTCTCTAAATGACTGCTAAATTCAACATGACTAAGGTTTAAAAGATCTAAGATAGCACTGACATAAACCGCTATGGTATTTTTGAGATTAGCGAGAAAAGATAGTTTGGAGACAGTAAAAGACAATCTGTTAGCTGCAGTCTGAACAACCAACTAATTTAAAATGAATGAAGATGCGAAGAGAGTTTTCTACTCCTCTAAACTATTAATTACTTAACATTTTAAAACAAAGACCTCTGAACAATCCACTTAAAGTCTCTACCATCGATTGAGGTCATTCAACCCTTTCTGTCTTTAGCGGCACATCTTCTTTGTATCTGTCTAATTTTCTTTCCTGCCTCAATCTCTTCTCATTTCTTGTCTTTTTGGGTTGGATGGATGGTGTATGTATCCATGTCCATATGTTGGCATCACTGTCTGGCTGTGATCCCTGGCACCCAATTAAAAATGCCAGATGAGTTGAAGTCTGTCCTTTGGAGACTGAGGTCACCCTGGCAACTACGAGCTGTGACTGATCTCATTGGAATGCTCATACCTTCATTAGGGATTCAGTTAATGTCAAATCGGCATCTGAATCCTCTAGGCTTGCTCTGTCATAGTCTATTTTTTACATACTTTCAGTCACAGGATATTGTCTTTAATGCAATTGTGTTGACTCTCTCAACTTTACTTTGTATATTTCATTATACCACTTGTCCCAGCTGGTGAAGGTGGGGCAAGTGGTAGAAGCTCCCAGGATGCAGTACTGACCAGCATCTGCCCTCTGTAGAATCTTCTTTGTTTTGTTCTTATCTGTTGTTTGTTTGCTCTTCTTTCTTGGGTTCTATGCGCTTGAGTGCATTAACCATTTCAGGTCTGAAACTACATTAAAATTGATATGCAGTGTTGTTAAATATGTATTTGCCCCTAACAGATCTTGGTTTTGCTTTTTTGTCAAACAAATGTTATTTTTAGACAAAGTTAATCAGAAATAAATACAAAAAGCAGTTTTCAAATGGTAATGTCATTAATAAGGGGGGAAATAACGATACATAATCTGGCTCTATGTGAAGAATTACGTACCCACATTAATTAATGGATGTTACGGACATAACTACAATTTTGTTGATTTTATGGATGATTGCCAGTGGCAGTAAGCAAAGTGGACACACCTACTCATGCCCTGTTAACTAGTTGCATATGTGACGTGTAGCCTTTTTGCGTGTCTCTGCTATAAATGTCTTGTGGGAGGCCATGTTCTGTGTTCTAGGATCATCTCACATTGGAGAACCTATGCGTGACTGGTATGACAAGCAGTCATCAAGGAATTAACAGAACCATAGTTACGTTGATAACATCTGTTTCACTCCTTCGTCACGAAGGCAGTCACTGCCACTGGCAGTAAACTAAGTGGATGACTCATTACAGCAACTTCACATGGAAACAATACCCAACCTTTGGGCAAGCGGTAGAGAGACAGCAGAAGTCAATGTGATCCACATTAAAGATATAAAATGTTGTCCAATAGTTGCAATTGTAAACGTTTATTGAGGGTATTTTAAATGTTATACTACATAACAGCACAAATTGTAATTTAAACATTTCATAATCTTGATGTCTGACATAATGAAAGGGAGTTATCTGCTATGGGCTGCCTCAGCTCAGTGTGGCGAGAAGGTATCGGGTAGAGCGGTCGTGTTATTGAAAGTCAGTAGTTCAGTAGTTTTGTATTGCGTTCATTTTTCTTAAAAAATGGCAAATGACTGTGTTTGGTGAGGCTGTACAAACACCAGCCTGTCAGGACATTGAGTCCACAGGTTTCCAAATTAAAAACAGCCCTATCTTCTGTGCCTGAATGCATTTTGTGCAGCTGAAAAGACTGGACTTCACTTCTACTTCGGCTACAAAAAATGCTCACTTCAGACTGGAGTAACACTATGAAGTGAGAACGCTGACATAATCTGAAACCGAAAGAAAAAGTTTCAAAACCTTGAAAATCAGTGGTTGAAAATTTAAAACCTGAAATAAAGTTTTGAAAGTCTGAAAATAAGTTTTGAATCTCTGCAATCATAAGTTTGTACTAGCATTTTTATTTTTTCATAAATTCGACATGTAAAGTACAGAGTTTCAGCCTCAAATTTTCCGAGATTCAAATTGCTTCTTTCACCCTTGCTGTTTTTCAAGTAGACATTTTCAGAGTTTCAA
Organism: Valencia hispanica; assembly: GCA_963556495.2. NCBI lineage: Eukaryota > Metazoa > Chordata > Actinopteri > Cyprinodontiformes > Valenciidae > Valencia > Valencia hispanica. The sequence goes on from OY747711.1 coordinate 47,162,922, forward strand.
ATATGGCATTGTTTTCCCACCATGTTAAGTTTGCAAAAAACTTTTGAAACTTTGTAATGTGAGATCTGAAAAAAATTGTACTTTGCAACATCCGCCTTTCGTACTTTCGTCCACACTGCTGCAAGGTTGCCATCAGGTGATTTTTGGCAGCGGTCTCTCATTGCATTCCGATTTAAAACTCTGAAACTCAAACTGTAATACAAGCTCCAAGCACAGAAATAGCCAGTGATTTCCATTCACCCAATACAGAATCCAACCAATCGCTCAGCCCTCCTAGATTAGTGTTTACACCAGCATTCTTAGCAAGGCCCTCTTTCATGACTCTCAGGCCTTCTAAAGCCCTTAAAACGCTACCATTAGTATATGTGTTTCCTGGGATATAGGTAACACAGATCAATCAAAATTGATCAAAATTGACTCAATCCCAGCTAGAATCTGAATCCTAGCTTTAAATTCATCTGGGACCCCACGTGGCACACCAATCGCATCAAGGTAAACCTGCTCGTCAAAGCTGCCTAGAATAGGTGCTTCTCTCCTAGACCTGTGATGTGAGGAAACTGCACTTTCCTGGAGTGGATCAATTGCAATCGAGACATCATAAGCTAACATCATATGAGCACACATACCTTCCCAATTGGGCGGAAGAATGGCTCTCAGCTTGCCGTCGCCACAAACCCAGTAAACGTCTGGTCCCGCCTGTTCCTGGTTCAAAATCCACCTACACAGGTGAAGCTTAGAAGAACAGGTCCAGTAATCAACAGTTGTATCATCTCTAAGCTTGTCAGATTTCCAGCACTCAGAAATCAAACATCAAACATACTACTGTTTGAACAATGATCCAGCCCATGGCTGAACTTAGCAAAAACTGGAAAGAAATGTCTAGGAAGACATGGTTTGTTTTCAACCGAAAACCACACCCCTTCATTTTTCTTACAACCTGCCTTCTTCCAGGCTGAAATCTCAGATGAGGTGGCAAAACTTTGGACAGCAACCACATCTATCAGCTCTAGCATTTCCCAAGGAAACCGTGTCCTGCGGAGGAGTGAGCTGCACATTTCATAACGGCAATCTTGGAGGGCAACAGAATTGCCTCCAGAAGAGCAGCGACCTGGGGTGCATTCAAAATGGGCTCTCCGATGCTTCCAAAGCGCCCCGAAATGATGCACAATACCTACAGCATAGCCACTGTCTGATCAAACGTTAACAGCCTTGTCCTTCGCCAGCTCACAGGCCCTCTTTAAAGCCTTCAGCTCAGCAGTCTGTGCCGAAAAATTAGATGGGAGGCTTCCTGCAGACAGAGTACAATGATCAGAGCAAACAGCAAATCCCACCCGATTCTTTCCCAAACAACGATTTTTGTGGGTCTGGCAATCCAAGAGCTGGAGGGGATTGCAGTTCCCTCTTCAGTTCCTCAAATGCTTGCAATGCCTCAGGGCACCACTGGATGGCGGCAGAGGCCACCATATTTTTCACATGTATCAGCTCAGACAATGGCCTCTCTATTACTGCTTAGTTCGGGATTAAACTCCTACAATAGGAAGTTAAACCGAGAAAAGACATCATTTGTTTCTTGGTGATCACTTTAGGAATCTGCTGAACAGCTTTGATCCTTTTAGTAGACAAAGACTTTGAGCTTTTTGAGATAACGTGACCAAGAAAAGTGACCTCTGACTTCACAAACTGCAGTTTTGACAAACTAGCTTTATGTCCAGCATGCAAATTCTTCAACAAAGCAACAGTGTCTCTTTAACACTGTTTTTCCGACGGTGCGCACAATAACAGATCATCCACATATTGAATCAGAACTGATCTGGGAGACAGTTCTAGTCCCTCCAAACTCTCTTTAAGTGCCATGTTAAAAATAGTAGGAGACTCGATGTACCCCTGTAGGAGGCGGGTAAACGTGTAACCTTTCCCTTCATACTCAAAAGCAAACCAGAACTGACTGTCTGGGTCTACTGGCACACTGAAGAACGCATGAGTAGCTGAAGTTGGAACCTGTGACAGAATAGTACACGGGTTCGGCGAACTGGCGGCGCGAGGAATTAGTGATTCATTTGTCCGTTTCAGATCTAACACGAAACGCCATTCTTCACCTGTGTCTCTGACTTTTTTCACTGGAAAAATCGGACATCGGACTGGGGAATTTGTGCATCCGACAATTATCCCAGAGTTCAACAGAGCATCAAACACTGGTTTTGTTCCACGAACTGCTTCAGGCTTTAGCGGGTACTGGCGCTGAACTGGACGAAAAGATGACTTTGATGTGATTTTTACAGGATTACAACCCTTAATTAAACCCACATCATATGAATTTTTTGCCCACAAGTCAGATGAGATCTGCTGTAGGGGGAGGGGTATTGAGGGGTTGATTTTTGCATTTTTTGTTGTGGTTTTTTCATGTAGAAATGCGTGTGACAGCATCTCCTCAGAGTTTTCAGTTAAATGAACTACTCTGGTGACCTGCACTGTGCACTGGACTGAACGTTTAAAAAGGTGCGCAGATTTTGAATTTTGAAAAACGGAGGTGTCGTGCTCTGTTTGCTCTCAATCATAAACTGACTGAGCTCGGTGAACAAGTTTTTTCACAATTTCCCATTTCACCCCAGCCGGTTTAGAAAGAAAAATGTGTGGATTTTCATGAAATCGGTAAAGTGTTTGCTGTTCAGATGTGAGACAGACATTCAGTGCAGCTGAATGTGTGTCCCAAACCATGGAAGTTATGTTCAATGTGTCTGTGTCTGAGCTAAACCATGTCTGCTCATACTCCGTCACCACCAAAGTGGACAAGAGATGGGTAAGTTCTCTGGTCATTAGTCAAAAAGAAGGGCTGTAGTGTGGACATTCGCAGGGGTTAGGGCCTTTCTGCATAGAGTTTACATGTTTTTTCTTGGTGCTTTGGCCTCCTCCCACAGTGTGAAGATTAATACCTCACAATTGGCCCAAAGATCACAGCAGATGAGACGGCCCATGCCTAGCTGTATAACAACTAGGCATGGGCCGGTTACAGGTTTCAAGGTATAACCCGGTATGAAAAAGTCAAGGTTTCAAAACCACTCAAATCTTCCGTCATACAGTTCCTGCGGTATAAGTGTTTTCTTTTTTTTTTATGTGACGCCTCGTCAGGGAGAAAGTAACGATCCCTCATGAAGCTGCAGCGTAAAGCGCCACTCCCCTCCTCCCCCCTCCCCGCACACCTGCGTTTGTTGTGAGTGACAAACGGCCAGTGCTGCAGGCTGTGTGATGACTGAACCTTTTCCACCGTCTCTAAGCGGCCGTTTGGGAATATTTCGGCTACCGTGAAAAGCCAGACGTTCACGGCTTGGATAAAGGAGGTCGTGCAAAACGTGCTTGAGAACAGTGGCAGCCCGAGGAGACAATACATCGAATATGATACCGCATGGTCGGGAGCACCACTCATCGTTGTATGCTAAATTCAAGGTAAAGTTTAAGCTGTCTTGACATTAATGAGGGTATTAGTATCTGACATTAGTAAAATGAGCTTGTTACCTTGGCAGATATGGTAACTACCATATATTTTCTTCATCTCTATCCTTAGTAACTTTTTTTTAAACTGAGGAAGATATGGTAACTAGCATGCTAATGATGATTTATCTTAGCATGCTAGTTAGTTACCATATATGCCTCACTAAAAAGTGTTTTTTTCCTGTTTTAAAAAAAAAATACAGACATTCCAAATGCAAATTTTAGAGCTGTAATCATAATACCGTGAAACCGTGATATTTTTGCCTACGGTTATCATACCGTCAGAATCTCATACCAGCCCATGCCTAATAACAACTGTTCACTGGCAAGGACCATGCTACAGATCAGAATTTAACAGTTTATTGAAGGAACAAAAACGTCTGGGGAAATGAGCCTACAGAGGCCGGGAGGAAGACTCAGTCTGGGGGTGCAGTCTTCGGTAATTCATCTTTCCGAGCCCGCTCAGGACTCCCCCTGACGGAACTTGGAAGAGAGAGATTTTAGAAGATGAGGTTCAGGAGCGAACCAGAGCAAGAAACCTGGAGGGTGAGCCCGATGAACCAGGGGAGGATGAAGGATCGTATAGATGCTGTGAAGAAGGGAAAGGGTCGGAGGGATGGGGGAATGGGTTGAAGGGATTAGGGAGAGGGATGGAGGGGCGGGTTTGGCGGGGCTCGAGGGGTACAGAGTGGCCGCTGCTGCAAAGCAGGGAAAGGGGTTGGAGGGATGGGGGAAGGGGATGGAGGGATGGGATGAGGGAAGGGGCAGGATAAGGGAGGGGGTCGGAGGGGCGGGTTTGGTGGGACCTGAGGGGTACTGAGTGGCCGCTGCTGCGAATAAGGGAAAGGGGTCGAAGGGATGTGGGAAGGGGCAGAATGAGGGAAGGGACGGGATGAGGCTATTAATCCTGGGGACAGACGAGCCGTGGGGTGCCGACAGATCAATAATCAACCGGGCTGCAGGGTCGGGTTGTGGAGGTGCAAGCGGTGGCAGGGTGGGAGGTGGCACCGCAGAGACTGCAAGAGAGAAATGCCTAAGCCGCGAAGACGCGGCAATACAGCTCTGAGTCGAGTGCGCCCCAATACGTCCCCTGATTAAACTGGGCAAGCCTGAGAGCCATCTCCTGCACAATAGACAGGTAATTGTCAAGTTTGGGCTGCCGGTCGGGGAACACGGAGCAGACCGTATCCCGGTAAAGGGAAAATGCCAGGGTGAACAGACGCACCTTGGTGGGGTGGGTTTGAGGGCAGAGCCCAGCTGCATTGGCCCCAAGCTGGTCTGCAGTACCTGGGGCTGATCTGCGGGGCCCAGAGAGGGCTGAAGGAGCAGAGCCAAGTCGATGTTATAACCCTGGAGGATCTGCTGATGAAGCTCAGGAGAGACCGGAGACCGCCAGGATGTCCATGCGGAGAGACGAACAAGATGCAAAGGTAATGTGCGAACACACACGAGCGAGCACTAAAGGTTCGCAGAGGTCCGGCAGATTCGTGCAAAGCGAACGAGACGACGTGGAGCGTTTGGCAGGCTGAGTTTATATGGATCGCTGAGTTATTCGAGACGTGAAAGGGGCCCAGGGCGCCAGGTGAGTCAAGTTAGTAGTGATAGTGATAGTAGTGTGCTGTGCATATCTGTTTTGTATGGAGCCAACTAACTTCTGGCACACATTTTCCAGTCAAGAATGATTTGACTATATTTAATCATTTCTATGCATTTCTTGGTTTTACATCAGAATGTTTGATGTCACCCCACAAGTTTTCTACTAGATCAAGGTCCAAATATCAGGCTGGCTATTCCATAGTGTTAATCTTGTTGGCCTGCAACCAAGATGCCGATGGCTTACTGGTGTGTCTGGGGTCATTGTCCTGTTGAAACACCCATTTCAAGGGAATTTGTTCTGTAGTATGCGATAACACGAATTCTTAAAGTACTTGTGTTTATCAAATTGGTTCATGATCAATGATATGGCATAAATAGACCTAACAATATGAGGAACATCCCCATATCATGATGTCTGAGTATCCACAGTGCACTGTGGCTTTGATTTCAGAGAAAACTTCCCTATAATTAGCCTGTATAACCTTCATGATTAAATGAGGGCCACCTAATTAGCAACTGTTTCATCACTGAATGAATGACCTCTCAGATTGAACACCACCCTGTTATTATTTTTGTAAATGTCTCTTTAAATTGATGATTACACAGAATCACCATGTCATGCCTGTACAGTTAGTTGGTTTTACTACCCCTACTGATTTGCTCTGTAGAAATATAATTTCAACCTGCTATAGTGATGATCTGATCTTGGCCTGCTAATATTTTAACTGTAACTGTATCTAGTGTTGAAAACAATAACTGATGTCACTATCAAAACTCAACACCAGATATGACAGCAAAAACTGGATCAAAATAAGCTAAGGAACTAATAACGTCAAAGCTGAAAAACAAAATCTAAATTGTATTATACAGGGAGAAGGTTATACAGAGCAGGGCCACAAATCTACTTTTTTACATTTATTAATGTTTTAACTCCACCACAATGTCAGAGTTGGTAAAATAAACTGCAGATATTGTTGGAAAGAAAGGATAAGGCGACTGAGTTGGTTGCAGTCAATTCTGTGCTGCTTGATGCTTCTAAACACTCCACAAGGAAGCTTTAATGTCTATCTTTAACACACTGTTCTTCTGAAAGTGTTTCTGACAAAACCATTGTAAAAGTTTTTGCTGAACTTTGACTCTTAATAAACTTTCAGATTTGATTGGCACTCAATGCTCAGGAGACATTTCGGTCTCCAGGAAATCAGTTTGGCAAACTAGAGCAGGAGACACTGATTGATAAGGCATGAATCATTTCTCTTTCTTTCGTTTCAGATTACTCCTCTGTTTTAACACATACCATCTCAGACCAAATTATGTCGGCAAATTCTCTTAATTTTCTGCTTGTTGAGGAAAAGGAGGAGCATTTGTGTGCGAGTGTGTCAGTGTCTTAATGACTAAGCACTTCTTAGATGGTATTATTTTGTGCATGTGTGACTCCATCCTTGAGTTCGGTAATATTTTCAGCTCACAGCATGCCCACTGCGCGGATTAGTGATTAAGGCAGCTATTTTCTATGCCATATATTTTGAAACACATACACAAATGAAAATCAAAGAACACAAGAATCCAATGGCAACCGCTAATTTTCAAAGGATTAACATCTCACTCCCAGAGAATATAAGTGGTTGAAATTCATCCTGGCATCTATCGGTGCTTGTCACAGTGCAGTAATAATGGCTGTTTTGTTTTCAAGGTCTTGAGATAGTTTTATTGTGTAGGCAGAAATATGAGCACCTCCAAATCCGAGGCCATGGTCTTGAGCCGGAAAAGGGTGGGGTGCCTCCTCAGGGTCGGGGATGGGGTCCTTCCCCAAGTGGAGGAGTTTAAGTATCTGGGGGTCTTGTTCACGAGTGAGGGAAAAATGGAGCGGGAGATCGATAGACAGATTGGTGGGGCATCTGCAGTTATGCGGGCGCTCTACAGGTCTGTCGTGGTGAAGAGAGAGCTGAGCCAAAAGGCGAAGCTCTCGATTTACCGGTCGATCTACGTTCCTACCCTCATCTATGGTCACGAACTCTGGGTGGTGACCGAAAGAACGAGATCACGGATACAAGCGGCTGAAATTAGTTTCCTCCGCAGAGTGTCTGGACTCTCCCTTAGAGATAGGGTGAGAAGCTCAGTCATCCGGAGGGGGCTCAGAGTAGAGCCGCTGCTTCTCCACATCGAGAGGAGTCAGTTGAGGTGGCTCGGGCATCTGGTCAGGATGCCTCCTGGACGCCTCCCTGGTGAGGTGTTTAAGGCACGTCTCACCGGGAGGAGGCCCAGGGGAAGGCCCAGGACACGCTGGAGGGACTATGTTTCTCGGCTGGCCTGGGAGCGCCTTGGGGTTCCTCCCGAGGAGCTGGAACAAGTGGCTGGGGAGAGGGAAGTCTGGGTCTCTTTGCTTAGGCTGCTGCCCCCGCGACCCGACCCCGGATAAGCGGAAGAAAATGGATGGATGGATGGAGGCAGAAATATTACTAGCAAAAAAAATTCTGTTCAAGATAGAAAACAAACTTATCTTTTAAAACAGCCTTACTTAATTACATTCAAGAGTATCTTTAGTTGTGTTGGTCAATGGCTGCTGTACACATACAAATGGGCAATATGGCCGATGGCCGCTCCTACTGAGCCTGGTTCTGTTGGAGGTTTCTTCCTGTTAAAGGGGAGTTTTCCCTCTCCACTGTCGCTACATGCTTGCTCAGTATGAGGGATTGCTGAAGGATTGCTGTGGTTGGAAATCTGCCCAACCTCACGCCAATGACTGACGCAATCTGCTGGGATTCCTTAAATAGGAAACTTTTTAACTGATTGGAATGTTTGTATAATTGTATTGAAATGACTTCTTGTTAAGTGCCTTGAGATGACATCTGTTGTGAATTGGCGCTATATAAATAAACTGAATTGAAATTGAATTGAATATGTCAATGGTTCATCCTGAAAAAAGTTACACTCATGTAAAATATTGAGGTAAACGCAGTGTTGTCAACTCAGTTCCATCTAATTAAATTGAAGCCACAAAGAAAAAACAGAACTGTACAGATGTCCTCTGAATGTTTCGTCATGCTTACATTTAACATGATTGAAAAACCTTAAATATCAGCCAAAGATAACCTGTAGGTGGGAGTTAACAAATGATGGCAGTTTTTACGATTTCTTTTCTATTTTTTTTACCTCTGCCAAGGAGGTTATGTTTTCGCCATGGTTTGTCTATTGTCTGTTAGTTAGCAAAATACCTCAAAAGGTTATAGACGGATTTTGATGAAATCTTCAAGAAATGTCTGCAGTGGGACCAAGAAGGGATTAGATTTTGGGGACGATTCGGATCAGCATCTGGGAGGACTGAGGTACTGAGCTGCCTTGGTGGAGGTCTGCGCTCTCCGAGAGCTTTTCTGTTGTTTTGATTCTTTTTTCTTTTGCTTGAAAAGGAATTGCCACCTTTGTTAAACCAAAACTAGTAACCACATTTCCTGTTTCAATTTCAATGACCACAGGAAGTCCAGATTATTGCATGACCAGTACAATAAAAGAAGCAATTAAGAACCTGTCTGACAACATCAGGTAGACTGAAAGATCTCTGAATGCAACATATTGTGCTCCTGATCTGATGAAATTGAGAAGATTAAAAAAAGGTACTCGTTATCAGCCTCAGTCTGGGATGGGTTACTTGCCATTTCTAAGGCTTTTGAACTTCAGCAAACCACAGTGGGAACTAATATCCACAAATGGAGAAAAGAAAACCATTCCAAGAGCACCCTGACGACTTATCCAGGAGATCACAAAGGAACCCAGAACAACATCCTAACTACTATAGGCCTCACTTGCTTCAGTTAAGGTCATTGTTTATGATGCAACTATAAGAAAGCAAGAATCCATTAATTGGATGGTTTATGGTCAAAAGCAATGTAGAAAAATGCAAAGGCCCATTTAACAACGTAAGCTAGAACATCTTGGTGATTTCCCTTTGGGAAAAGAGTGAAACTTTTTAGAAGATATTATACCCATTCCATCTAATGTAAAACTACGATATCAGCAAAAGAACATTATAACTACAGTCAAATATAGTGGTGGCAGTGTGATGATATAGAGTTGTTTTGCTGCTTGAAGGCCTGGACATTGCCATTATTAGAGGACTCATGAATTCTGCACTATACAAGGAAATGTCTGGCCATCAGTTCATGACCTAAACAGTTAGTGTAACTATGACAACAAATAAACCACATTATAGAATTGTTTCCAAAGACATTTTAGTTGATGGACTAAACTCAAATTTAGTCAGAATTATCAGTGCTTAGGCTTAAGAACATGTCATATATCAGTGGCAGTGAGGCAAATAACCAGTTAATGTCTGTTTGGGGTAAGAAAACTGTCTGTGGTGTTTTAGTTTAAAGGCCTTTCAATATGATGCAAGAGAAAGCTCCAGTGTGACCACTCTTTATGTTGCATTTCTCTTGTGTAAAAATCTTAGCGTTGAAACTAAAGGAGTGTAGTTCATTAATGGTATTGAGGTAATGTTTTAGTGCAGTTGGCATTCTATGAGGTTAGAGCAGCTTGTTTGAAGGAACAGGAGCGCTATCTTTCTGATCATTGACCATTTTTATTTGAAATTTCTACTAAATTCAGCGGTTATTATTTCCATATTTTGCTTAAATTGTCTAAGACTGTGTACAATTGTTAGGGAAATACATACATTTCTAAACAACTAAATGTTTAGGCCAACTCCGGCCTTTAAAAAAAAAAAAATCTATCTACCTATGATTTAAAAATTCAACACTTCACACTCAAATCTTACGCTATAGAAAGGAAATTAGAAAAAAAAAATGTCACAAGTAAAGCTGCTTGTCATTTTAATCTTATTATGTGTGCCTATGCAAAATAACACGAAATCTCACACAACTTTCTTATAACCGTAACAATCAATACATTATTTTAGCAACAGCATAAGTATAATTTTTGTTTTTCAGTTTGTCTGTGTACCCATCTATTCTACGCAGGGCTGCGGGGGGTGGCTATTTCAAGCAGGCACAGGCCAAGTGGCGAGTACACCAGCCAGATCACCAGTCCATCGCAGGGTAACACAGAGACACACAGGAAAAACAACCACACACGCACACACTCATACCAAAGAGACCAATTAACCTAACAGTCATGTTTTTGGACTGTGGGAGGAAGCCAGAGTACTCGGAAGGAACCCACACATGCACAGGGAGAACATGAAAACTCCATGCAGAAAGATTTCTGGATTTCTTGCTCCAAGGCAACAGTGCTTCCAACTGTGACACTGTGCAGCCCTTTTTCAGTTTTAAATAAATGCAAATATATCGTAACTAACATGAAACTGTTGTGTTTTTATCCAAGGTTGTACTGTGGGATTCTCACACTGCCTTATGCCTATTTGTGCCTCTTATGTTGAAATATGAAAGGAAGTAGTTGTTGAGCGTAGTTGTTGAATTAACAGAATCCATCTAAAATATTTGTGTAGCAGCATTTAGGACAGTTGGTACAAAGAAGCAATAATAAGAGTGATAGAGAGATAGGACTCAAAACTATTTTTACATGATTTCTGAGATTATTTGAGACTAACTGTTAGCTATTGACAATGCAAAAGTTTCCATCTGCCGTTGAAGGTTCATATCTAAAGTGCTCTTTTACAGTTGTTTACCAATCAATCAGCTCTCAAAATTAAAATCAAAAATTTAATTTAAACAATTCATAGTTATTAATATTGAACTGGATAATTTTAGGTTTCAGATGAGGGGTTCCAGTACTGGTTGAGATATAAAACATTAATTCACACACCAAAGGAGAGCATTTTCAAAGTAATTTTTAATAGGACCACCTTAGAATTAGACAAACTTTAAAACAGTAGTACAGACTAGTTAAACCTAGGCTGTATTATTCTACACCAATTACAGATTCTTTAAAAACTAAGTGTATAAGGCACTACATGGTTCAGTGGTAGAGCGGACACACCATATACAGAGAATATGATCAGAGGTGGGTAGAGTACCCAAACATTGTACTCAAGTAGTGCTATTTCAACATATTTTTACTCAAGTAAAAGTATAAAGTAGGCATCCAGGAAATTACTCAAGAAAGAGTAAAGAAAATGGTATGTAAAAAGCCTACTGAAGTACTCAGTAACTGATCAGAACATCTGATCAGTTCTATTGGCTCTGGGTTTTTGAAAATAATGTAATCAGACAGACAAAAATATTTAGTTATGTGTAAATTTTTTAAAGAGTACAATGAAAAAAAATTATACAAATAAATATAATTACTGAGTAACTAATCAGAACATCTGATCAGTTCTATTGGCTCTGGTGTTTTTAAAATAATGTAATCAGACAGACAAAAATATTTAGTTATGTGCAAATTCTTTAAATGGTACAGTGAAAAAAAAATCCATATAAATATAATTAAAAAATAACAAATTTGAAACAGAAGAAACACTTTTTCAAATGAACATAAACTAATACTTACAACAGGTAACGTATATACGTTAGAACAGGGTAAAGTGCTTCCCGTGACAAAATATAGTGTTTACTGTATATCTGATTGATCTCCAAATGGCTCAGCAGATTAGATCAACATTAGAATAACAAAGCTTGTGTACAATTAAAAGGTCTTGCTTTAGCATAAACTGTAGGTTTGTGTATTTTGGTGCTATTTTGGTTAAAACATGATTCATGTTTTGATTCAGTGAAATTACTAGACTATCCAGAAATGTAATACTGGGTAATACAGGTAATACTTCATAATAATATTACTTAAATAAAAATAAACAGTATGATGCAGTAGAAGTTTTTTTTCAAAAACTACTCAAGTGAGTAAATATTATTAGTTACTATACACTCTTCTGGCTACAATGCTCAACACAGCTGTTTCTGTTTCGATTCCTGATCCTGAACCATTTTCTGCATGTCTTTCCCATTTCTCTCTGCCCTTCTTACTGTTAATCTATTGATGGAAAAAGGCCCATAGTGCCATAAAAGCCTTCAAAAAAACACAAGTTTATGATTTGTAAACGTTATGTAATATGTCTGTGAATACAACATAAAGGGGATTCTTTACATTCCCCAAAATATTGCTAAATTCTAGTTGGATGTATCAGTACACCCCCTAATGGATTTATCTTCATCTTCATTACAATCTGCTGTCTTAGGCTTTTTAACCATAGAATATGATTTATAATCACTTTAACCATTAAGTTCCAAATTTATAGTTCCTTTATTTTTTTGCATGTTACTATGACTACTAAAAAGTTTGTTATTTTGGAACTAGAATGCATAAGGTACTACATATGAGTGCCAACTACAAGCTGAAGAACTTCAGGACAGCCTATACGTACTGTATCTTTGGAAGGGACACAGAAAAGATAAAAAAGAATACTAATGTAAAAGGAAAATTACCATAGCTAATATTGATGATGCAAGCGTTTGTCATAGAAATCACACACATTTTGTTCCAAAAAAGGATTATTCACATGACTAATTTTCTCCTTGCACTGCGAAGAAGTTAATCCAGCTCTTGGAGACATTAGATACAGTAAAGGCTTCCTTTATTTTTGGTCAAGGTCTCAGTTGGTAGTGATAATTAAACGTATCTGTCAGAGTTAATATGATAGTGATTAATTACTGTAAAAGTGGTGGATCAGTGTTTCAGAGAGGCGCCCAGTCCAGCTCATACTTAGTTTTTTTTGTCCTGTTCCTGTAAATGAAAAGTCTGTCCTTCAACAACTCACTTCAAAGGGACTTCAGTCAGTTTTCTTAGCATTACACCTGCCTTAAGGTCCACTATTCTAAAATGTTCATATTGTGTGGTATGTTATTTAACCTGCTGTTATCCCCCTGGAGAATTTCTGTCCGTGCTGAAAGGCTCCTGAGAAGAAGCGACAACTTAAATGGACACCGCTTATTCTTCTTTTCTTCTTTGCCAGGATATTAAGTCATTTTCTATGTCTCCATGTCTTTCTCACAGTTCACCTTCCCTTCAGATAATTCTATAAATAATAGGTTCCAGTAGACGGGCACCCCCACTGACCAACTAATTCACTTCACAGCCTGAAAGGCGGAAAAGAAAGCGACTCTTTCCTTAACACCTTGATCCCACTTACTTGTTTTAAGATTTTTTCATTTCTTCATAGTATTCGTCCATTTTTTACTCCCTGCTTGTGGATTCTGGGGTAGCTTGATTTTCACTTTTCAATTCTATTCAAATATCTCCCTTTCCTTTTCACTTGATACAGCCCCACACCCTTTATTCTGATTCTTTTGAAAGCCATTATTCAGTGTCAATTGGCATTTAAAAAGACAAGCAAATAATAAATAAAATTTAAAAGAAAATCTTTCCAGACTGGAATTGTTTTGCATATTTTCTGAAAAGACACATCAAAATATTGGAACAAACTATTTATTCACTTGCCATATAAAATAAGAGAAAGAACAATCATAGAGAAATAAACTCCTTAACAGCTGGTGTGGTTGGAACGACCCCAAAGGCCATATTTGAGTTCAAGAGAGTATAGTCCGGATAAGAAAATACATACTTCCCTTAGGTTTTCTGGTTTATGGTGAACCAATGACAGATTGAGCAAGAATCAATTCAAGTATTAGAGATGTTGAAAAAGAACAGAAAAATAAATCCTTTATTGCAACACATATTTGTGGAAACGTAGAGCCTCCACTCAAGCAAAGGAAAACCAGAGAGTTAAAGGGTCATGTTAAAGCTTTATTGTTCTAACAATAATTTACACAAAAGGACAACAGTTCCAGGCAGTAGATGCCCTTCGCGCAGCCGTCTTCACCACTTGGAGAAATGTTCCCACTCACCTCATGGAAACACTTGCATCAAGAATTTCGAAATTATCAAAAATGGAGCTACTCATTACTGAGTTCATGTTTGGAACTTTGATTTCTGTTTTAGAGGGAAGTTTATGTTGTTGTTTTTTTAGAGGCGTGGTCCTAAAGTTTTGATCAGCTGTTTCAGTTTAAGCGTTGTGTTCAATAAATTGGATGATCAAAAAAGGTTTTGTCTCACTCCCATTTCTTCTTGTTGCATATTGAAGCTAAACTTGGCACCATATTAAGGTCCAACTATTCCATTGTGCTATAATAAAACTTGATTATTTGGTCTGCTGACGTCAAAAAGATACTGTTGGTGTCATAGTGCCAGAGAGTCTCTTGTGCAGACAACCCACGCACAGCCGATAATCAGATAAAAGAGTTTAATTAACAAATATTGTTGTCTGGATTCTGCATGGAAGGAGAACGGAGAGGAGCCTCTGGCCGCAGCACAACTGGAACGAGGGTAATTATAGCACAGGTGAGTATTGCAATGATTTTGGATATGCCTTTGTAGACGAGTGAAATCTGGATCCTGTGAGGTTGCAACTGGCAGATTGTGTGATGGATGAATAACCCCTTATTCCTTTCCCTTTGTCTATAGGTTGTTTATGGTGGAGGGCGAGCCTCGAGGGTGGACAGACAGGTAGATTCGGGGAGGTCAGACAGGTGAGTTCCAGGAGGGCAGTCAGAGAAGCAGCATGAAAACTGGTAATGGTTCTAGGAGAGCAGATGTGAGCTAGCGAGGAGTTCAACGAGAAAAGCGCTGGAAGACCGAAGATTCGACTCATCAGAGGAACCGTGAGGAAGAACCACAGAGGAAGGAAGGTAAGTTAAAGTTGTTGTGATTGCATTTCTCATAAGATGAACTGAACAGACGTTTGGATGGCTGGGAGCTATTTCAAAGACCACATTTCCCAGCAAGCCTAGCAGTGACGCCCAACATACTCCTATTGGTCCGTGACCACCCATGGTGACATCGGCGATGACATCACGGCCAAAGGGGCTATAAAGAGTAGTCGCGCTCCTTTTCAAACTGTTCTCAAGCCAGAAGTTCTTGGATGAACTACTGCTAAACAGAGGACATCTCACTGGTGAAGATTCTCTTTTGTTCTGACCCGCTGGACCAGGTAGAAGTAATTTCAAAGCTTTGAAGTGCTCATACGGTTTGTGTATCTAGTTTGAGCTATATCAGAACTTTTCCCAGACATTTCGTTAGACGTTGACCTGCAGGCCACCCAACCTGCATTTGGGCCACACGGTCCTTAAATCCTGTACAGGTTTTTTTATAACTCTTCCTTTTCTTGCTCAACTACGGACACAATTCGCTCTCCTCCTAGTGGACTGGACCTCCTTCAAGGCAAAGTAGGACTGAACCGGTTCATTTATGTTTAATGCTCATTTGTGTTTAATGTTCACCTATTATAGTTGTCTAATGACATGTTCACACCGGTCAGCGCGTCCAGGCAGCAGGGCAGCTAGATTACATGCAAGTCTATGGTATCTACGCATCAAGTGGGTGCCAAGCTGCCCCGCAGCAAGTCACACGCATCAGCGCAGCTGGCATCAGCGCAGCTGGCATCAGAGCGTCCACGCGGCTACTGCCCGGATGTGCTGATGGACCGTCGGAGCAGCTGCTGCGTGAAGTTGGGAAAACTGAACTTTCGGGCAGCCAACGCGGGGCTTCAACCAATCAGAGCGACTCTTTGTACTGACGTAGTTACTCCTTCCATGGGTGGATCGGCAAGGTTTTCATTCAAGATGGAGGATCAACTAACCATCGCTGTGTGTAATGTTTGTGAATTGTATGACCCGTCTTCGTCTTTTTGCAAAGACAGCAAGAGATCGGATATTATTTGGAGGAAGATATCGGAGGATATTTGAGTGCCAGGTAAGCAGTTAAATTTTTTTCTTTTAACTTTCTTATGTGTTTAGACGACGTTGTCTGGCTTGTGTGGCTTCATTAATGAAATAAACCCAAGCCACTCGACATGATCCACCATGTTGTAAACAACTAGCAACAGACAAATCCACGCCCGCACGCTGACGTAATGACGTGATGCGCTGATGCCCCGACGCGCCGACGCGGACTACAAAGTGGGCAAGCAGCTGGGTTTTAATTTTAAAGCGTCGACTTTCGTCGGTTTGAGCTATTTGACGCCTGGACGCGCTGACCGGTGTGAACGTGCCATAAGATCTGTAGTAGTTTTTGCATGCTTTAGATCAGATGGGATTTACTGTTTTCTAAATAAAGTCCCCTTGTCTTAAAGAGAAGTTGTCTGGGATTACTTGGAGTGATGCGTACAATTAATGTCCACAGCGTAAGAACTTATTCCTTCATTTGTTTAATTATCACAGCCTTATTCAATTCAATTCAATTCAGTTTATTTATATAGCGCCAATTCACAACAGATGTCATCTCAAGGCACTTAACAAGAAGTCATTTCAATACATTTATACAAACATTCCAATCAGTTAAAAAGTTTCCTATTTAAGGAATCCCAGCAGATTGCGTCAGTCATTGGCGTGAGGTTGGGCCCCGTTGATGCAGACTTTCCAACCACAGCTATCCTTCAGCAATCCCTCATACTGAGCAAGCATGTAGCGACGGTGGAGAGGAAAAACTCCCCTTTAACAGGAAGAAACCTCCAACAGAACCAGGCTCAGTCGGAGCGGCCATCTGCCATGACCGTCTGGGGGTTTGAGAAGACAGTCCTTATCAGGCTGGTTATCATAAACATAAACTGAGACTCAACAATTTGGCTATTGTATTCCTGGAATCCAACAGGTGGTGCCCCTAAACTTGGTAATTTTTACATAAAATTATTAATCTTATTAATAATTGCCCTAAGCAATTATTCATAATTATTCATAGCCAAATCCTACCCATCTGCGGCACAACATTGTTTAAGGCACGAAGGAGGCGGCCTGATTATTCTTCAATAGAGTTTAACCATCTGGTGTCTGCTCCAGGTAACCGTTCCATTTTTAAGCTGCCTCCTTAATTAGCCTTGATCACAAGCAGGTGATGCAGCCCCTGCCTCTCACACCCTGAAAGGGAAAAGGTAAGGAGACACACTATTCTGCTCACACTGATACAGAACCCAACAGTTGGAGGATACCTTTTTATTGTTCAAATGTACAACATTTTACATTCAAAACCGCCATCAATTGATATTTTCTTGTCTATTGGTTGTACATTTTTCTATTTATTCCAAATGCCGTTAATTTGTCATATTATTCAACATGCCACACCAATTTGGGCTTGAAGAAATGCATGGCACACCATGGGGTCCAGATATATATTAAGATTTCTGACAGTACTCTGAATGACAACACAGGAACTAAAGATCTTAGTTTTCTGGCTTAACCTGTTGCTGTTTATCAGTCTAGACAGGGTGGTAGTTGCTGTCCTTACGGGGTTGATTAGGTTAGATGGAGTCATTGTTGTCAAAGCTGTGGACAACCTCTGGTTGATAATTATGTCAGGTATTAAATCCACATTCCGCCCTATGACCCGTTTCTTCATACTGTTTGTAATCTTCATAATTGCTGCAGCATGCCACACAGAAGTGGCTCATCAGCTGCTGTACATCTTCATCTGAGTGGATGGTAATGGTTACCTCATCTATAAAAAGGAACTACCGGCATTTCAGCTGAACTTTGGACTTTGTCCTTCGTCTGGAAAGATTTAAAAGCATTCCATCCACCCTGGTTCAGAGACAGATGCCCTCTGTAGCACCTATTTCAGCAGGACAGAGAAGAAGATCCAGAACAGGGCGAGTGAGGACAAAGCCTTGCTTCACACCACTTCAGATGTCGGCGGCATCCGATACCGATGCAATGTTCCCTCAGTGGCAAGAAGATATCCAGTTTGAGTCTCAGCTTTCCTTTGCACTCTATAACAATTCAGTTTGGTGTATGTAGTACAAATTCACAACAAAATCCATCCAATCTGAACCATTTCTATCCAAATTCAATCAGTTTAAGCCAATCAGTTTGCAAATCAAAATACTGTTTCGACTTGTCAGCGACAAGCATTTAGTTTGTACAATTTAAAATCTGGTCAATAGTTGACCCTTGTGCTGCCATAAGAAACTATAGAGGAATTAAGATCTTACTTTGTTATAAGGACTACATTTTACATGCTTATATTTTGTATCTATGTCAAAGCAAGATTTCAGTCATGAGCAGATACACACACACAGATGCCCTATAATCACTATTTACACTTTCTGCAATTTAAATTAAAACAATCACTTTAATTTTTGTTGTGATTCACACAGAGCCAGTCATGTTTTTCAGTCAGCATGCAGCATCAGTTAGTCTTTGCATAAATCTCTAATCATCTTCATTAAATTAGCTGTTGCTACATGATCATTATAAGCAATTTTAGAATTAAATCATTCCACTCAATGCTTTTTTTGAGGAATTAGCAACAAATACATCAATGCTTATACAGGACCCAGTCAAGTTACACATATTCCATACATTTATTTTCTATTTATACATAATCCTTATATTTTAGCAAAAAAACTACAGGCAGATTGTTTTAACAAAAACACTAGTACATAGAGTAAGCTAAGAGAGAGTTTCCTGATATCTACAAATGGTGGATGAATGAACTGCTAATGCTCTGCTGCAAGGCCAAAGAGCAATAATTTTGGTTGGATCAAATATAATCTCCTATATTGCATTAAACCTAACTGTCCATATGGCATTAGATCCAAAGTGAATGACAAATAGATGTAGTACAATGTTTTCAGAAAGAAATTTTAAGTAATCCATAAGAATTAAGCCTTTTATTACTTTATTGTAGAAATTCATAAAAAATAGGATGAATTAATGCCCACTGGTTTTATATCCTGCCCTGTGACGCACTGGCGACCTGTCCAAGGTGTACCCCGCCTGTCCCCCGATGACTGCTGGAGATAGGCACCAGCTACCCCCCCAGACAGCATAGATAATCTACATAAATTGATGGTTTCATATCCATGCATGAGAGGGGGGAGGGGCTTGAGCATGTGCCCCTTTCCTCTGCGATGCCCAAGTGCCTTTTTTTCTTTTTGTCGAGTGTGTGCATGTGGGGGCCTGCCTGTGCCCCTCAACAGTAACGTTTAACTAATAATGACAATTTAGATGTATAAAATGATTTGGCTGCATTCATTAACCAATGCTCATCTTTTGACGCGCCTCTGCCTATTCGTCCTCAGCTCTTTTTCTTTGCAAGTGAGACTGCAGTGAGACCGCAGGGTATACAGTATAATATACAGGAGTATCAGATTACCATATACACGTTATTAAATTGCCTTGTGGCAACTGACAAAGTGAAAGGAGCATGTTGTGTGCGCACCGTGCAACAAAACATTACCTATCTTTTTACTAACAAGCACAGCCGCTTTGTCTGGAGCTGATGGCGTGGGGCTCAGGACTTGTTTCTCTAACTGTCAAATAATAGGCAAGAATATAATTTTCAAAATAGACCTGCTTGTGAAGAAAAATATAGGCCTGATATTGAAGTTAAATAAAACCTTTTTTTTTCTTTCCCAATCGTCCTTGCAGCAGTGGTTTTAGATCCCCCTCACCCCCTTCTCCAAACACAGAATTGGTTTGGCCACAGAGAAAACTTCTGACTTTGTTTATTAGGCTGCTCCGAGGCTGCACAAAGTCCTCAGTCTGACACAGGCAGGGAGAAGACAAAATAACACGGCCTCAGTCAGTCCCTCTGCTCTGGGTCAGGCAGTCTCCATCACTTTGATATAAAGGAACAGTACCACGACTGGCACCTGGGGAACACGCCTCAGAGCACAGGTACAGCCGACGTTCGGTTCACTCTCTGCTCTACTTTCACCTAACGTTACCAGGCCCGTCCTCAGAGCAATGTATCATCATCTGGGCTGGATGTGAGCACCCATGAATAGAATGAAGTTACTACTGTAGAACCTCAGCTGCTAAAGTGAGGTTAGGCCCATATCCTTTGCAGCTCACATCTGAAAATGTTGCATAAAGAGTAGCCTAAAAATATAGTAGAAACAATTTAGACCGCAGCAGGTATGGAAGGCCGGACCTGTCACAATTTGACGAAATTAAGATGTCTAAAAATTCATATTTAAACATAAGAATGGGAGTACCCCCCATATTTCTTATATGCAAATGATGTTAAATGTTATTTATATGTTTACCCAGCTGTGTGTGCTGATTATATCAATAATTTGTTCTCTCCACTTTAAAAATCTAAATCTATCAGACAACTATGGAAAAGTGGAGCGTCTCTGAGCTGTTTTGATCTTTAAAGCAGTCTGCAGTTGGGTTACTGTGGATGTTAGCCGGTCAGATATTAGGGGTAATTTAGTGAGACACAGCCACAAGTTAAATTATTTCATAATGCTCTTCTTAAAAACTGTTTATTCAGCTACCAGCTCTTCTATGGTTTTTTTAACGTCTACATCCTACGTCAACACAGCCCAGCATCAGCGTCTCAACAGCAACATTGTACCCCATCACACAAAAATAGCCCATCTGATGATGTTGATGTAGTATATTGTTATTCAGGATGGTATACTATAAAAGTTATGTTGTTTTAAGTTGTTTGAAGGTCTTGCTATATGTGCCTCTTTTTAACTTTGAGCACCCACCCTTCCAAAGGTCTCTGCACAGCCCTGAAATTAAAAGAAAAAACAAAATGGTAATATGTACATATGGAATGGGGCCACAACTAAGCGAAGGAGAGAACAGACCAGGAGCCCAGTGTGAACACAGGTTCTGAATAAGGTATTTTCCAGCCACACATTTTATTTACTTTCTAAAATGGGAGTATGTAAATTTGCATACCTGTGTTATGAATCTATTAAAAACTCATTAACTTAATTATTATGTGAGGCTTTAGATAATACTTTTTTTCCAGATGTTTTATTCCAATTCATCATGGTAGTTAGTTTTGTTCTCAAGGGGAAAAATAATTTATGCATTAAAATACTTAATAAACACTTAAAATATAATCTAGTGTAGAGTTACTAAAGAAGCCATTACATTCCTAGAAAATGTTTCAGGTAGAATAGTTTGAAATGGAAATCAGTTACAATTGTAAATGCACACATGTATATGTACATAAAGCTGTAGATACATACAGTACAAAGTCTAATGTAATTGATAAAAAATAACATTATAAAATTGATATTACCTTATATGCCTTCTTCAGATAGATTGAGCTGATGGCATATCAGTTTAGTTGAGTCCAGTCAAACCTTCTCTTCACTAGCAAATCCATCCTCCTTCAACTCTGATTGGTGCAATTCCTAAATACCTCTATCCAATCACCTTAGACTTTGGCCACAAGAAATAAACCCACCTGCATTTTCATCACAGTTGTTGACAAAATGATGTGTGAAGGATAACACCAGTAGGGAACAAAAGCCTTCCTGCATTGGTTTAAAATGGAACTTACATTTCAGCTGTGGAATCCTGAAGAGTTCGGAAATTTTAATTGACATGTAGAAACCCTCGCACTGGACTTTTCTCCTCAGTAACTTCCCACAGTTCTTCAGAACAACTTCCAAATCTCTATATGATTGCACAAAACACACAACCTATATTCATCTCATCTTGTTTTTACCTCTTCATCATTGGAATATCGCCAGTCAGGAGGTCATGCTCACTCAGCAGCAAAAGGCCTTCCATGACAGCCTGTGCCTGTATTTTTTACACTAAAGGCAAACTAAAACATATTACGACTGCAATATTCACAGGGTTGTGTGCTTGTTGGTTGTGTGTGCTCTCCTACCTCCTCTGATTGGAGGGTGTGGCTGGCAGGTGCACTTCTTCATGGCTGTTCCTCATTAAGTCCAATCAAGAGGAGCTTTAATGGGACAAATAATATATCTTTTTAGACATTGTATAATAGGTCTATGACTGTACAAAACATGGTAATTAAGTTCTTTGCTCAAAATCACTCACATAAAGCAATCTCACCAGCTTAATTCTTGACAATTTCAGTCCCTTTTCAGAATAAGCTGTTTAGAGGGCTTGGTCACTTTTATGCACATTAGCAGTTGGAGACCACGCCCACCCATCTTGTTAGTAGGCTGCAGGTTTGCCACAGATGAGAGTGGCATGGAATGGGAAGCCTAAGGCAGTTTCTCAATATGCGTACTTGCAGTGGCATCGTCAGCCAATTTTCCCGAGGCTTTAGCCACGAATGTTCTCGGTCTAGCCCCGTATGTTTTAAGTCTGTTGTTTCACTCACCAGCTGCAGGCTCACCGCTCCCTCAATCACACACAACGGGCCTAGTGTGCTCTACTCTGATCAGCACTGGCGCTGACTTGACTCGGTGTCAGGTTACAGTCAGCTATGGGAAGCTAACAGTATCAAAAATAAGGCGTGTATTAATGTCTTATTAAGTTATTGACATCCAAGGAGTATGAAAACGCCTTGCCATACAATGGCTTGCCAAAGTCAGCATGCCGCTAAAGTGGGCACACGGCCCCTCCCCTCTCCTAAGGAGGCCACTCTGTACAAATGGATGCATAGAAAACTGCATAGCGCCAATCCAGAAGATATATTACGATTAGCAACATTTCTAAGACTAACAGAAATCATTGGATAATAGAAAAATCACGAAAAAAACATTGTAACTCCTTAGCTTTTCTAGAGAGAGACCAAGACCAAGGGTTAGGGAATTTATCTTTGTAAAATGAAGTGATTAACAAAGGAAAACGCTGGCTTATGCATAATTTTCTTTAGCTGTCCTGTTGGTAGCAAACTTGTTAAAAACACATCAAGAACACATCCAGGGACTCAAAGTTCTGGATTGAAGAATTCACCTCCGACATGTCATCTGTGAACTGAGATCTATAAAAAGACGAATAGTATACTGTTTAAACACTGCGTTGACGTCTTTTGGATCAGAAACCCAACTGCCTGCCTCGTCTTTAATTGGGAAAATCGAAGGAGATGAAGCCTGACGCTTTAACTGGTGGGCCAGAAGCCTGCTTGGCTTGTCACTATGCTCGTAATAAGTTGCACACGCACGGAGTAGAAGGTGCTCAGCATCTGCAGTAAATCAAATTCGGTCTGCAAATCCACTCATTTTTTATGCAACTCTGGAGTAGGGTTATTACAAATATTAAAAATTTGTCAAGTCAAATCTTTAAGTTTAGCTTTACGGACCTTACTAGAATGAATGCAGTAGGAAATAATTTGGCCGCGTATAAACGCTTTGAGGGACTCCCATAATAATGACCATGTGACGTTTTCGCTATCATTGAATACTATATATTCATCAATTGTGGACTTAAAGGTGACAAAAGCCTCATCTGAAGGCAGCCTAGAGTTGAATCTCCAGTGAGGAAAAAACGTACCTGGCTGTAAACTTGATATCCACTCTAAGTGGTGCATGATCAGAAATAACAATTGGATGATATTCAGATGACAATACTTTTGGAATAAGGGAACCATCCACAAAAAATAGCCAATATGTGAATAGGTTTGATGTATTTGAGAAAAAAAGAAATATGCTTTGATAGTTGGATTGGCGAATCTCCAAGGTTCTACAGAGCCATTTTGGAGCATAAACTCTGAAATTGACTTGGACATAGTGGACCGAGTTAGGGTCCGGGGATGAGTATCCAGAAAAGGGAGATTACTTAAAAGTATATTTATAAAACCTGGACTGTCAAAATTTGGTGCTTATACTTGCAAATATATTGGGATTAAAAATGTTTTGTTAAAAAAAACAGCTGATCATCCATCTGCGTCTCCCTTTTGATCTGTTCTCTCATTGCAAGCTTGATCCCAGCCCATAACTGGCCCTTCGCCTTTCCCCTTAGCAGCACCAGAACTGTGCAAAGTTCTGAAACATGCTCATTTGAATTGTATTATGTGCGCGGAATGCTGCATGTTCTGCCATGCAGGAAAAAGCTTTACTCCCACCTCTGGGTCTGCTCAGCTGTGTTCACCACGGCTAAAAACAGAAAGAGCAGCCGCATGGACTTCAGGTTTTTCAAAAACAAAATGTGAAAAAATTTGAAAGAATCAGAGAGAGTTTGAATTAATAATTATTAATGTGTCACACTTAATGTGTTTAACCCTGAAGTGGGTTTAATTTAGTGTGTCTTTTTCAAAATGATTACAGGTAATAATGTTCAAATAATAATGTTGATATAAGCTTAAAAATACTTCATCAAAGGTCTCATTCACTCATTTTTTCAATGAATTTCCTGTCGTCTGTAGCCCAATTATATGTCCTGGGAGCCATTTAATGTGGAAAGAAATTCAGTCTCTCTCCTGTTTCAGGAGGTTGCAGTTTGGAGTGGGTGGAGTGAAACATCAGGATCATGAGTCTAACTCATTATTATTCATGATGTGCAAACAGCTTGTCTCTGATTGGCTAACAGCAATGCAACTCTTATGCTACCTTCAATCAAATAATTAACTTAACTTACTTTACTGGCGATGTTCCAAAACACTAGGGGTTTAAGAAAATATCGATACGCCGATATATCGCGATATTTTATGTCATACTATTGTATTGATATTCAATTGCTATGTATGTGTTTTTTTCTATTTTTAGAATTTGAATGGAACCATTAATGATGACAGTAGTTTTTGAAGTAAAATTAAAAGTATGATTGGTAGTTGGCTGTTTTCCAGTGGATCAACTAGATCTAGTAATAAAGCTGGATGTGTTAAGTAGGAAACAGGTGGGAGTGTTTAGAATGCTATGCTTTTTCTACAGTTAAATTAAGTTTTAAAAATCACAATATGTAGTCATACTCATAGTTTTGCAATATATCACAATATATCGTATCGTCCTACCTGTTTTG
The DNA here is from genome assembly GCA_963556495.2 of Valencia hispanica. Taxonomy (NCBI): domain Eukaryota; kingdom Metazoa; phylum Chordata; class Actinopteri; order Cyprinodontiformes; family Valenciidae; genus Valencia; species Valencia hispanica. The sequence continues at coordinate 47,187,647 of OY747711.1, forward strand.
TGATACATATCATATGACCAAATTCTTGCCAATGCAGATTCCTACAATTCAATTCAAAAATACTTTATTGATCCCAGAGGGAAATTAATTGTTGTTGTAGCTCATACAATTAATTCTTTAAGGTGTTGTTGTAGATCATGACAGCTGTGGGCAGGAAGGATTTCCTGTAGTGGTCTGTGTTGCAGCGAAACTGAAGAACCCTCTTACTGAAGATACTTTGTTGTAGGATAGTCTCATGAACAGGATACTCAGGGTTTTCCATAGTTTTTTGGATTTTATAAAAAATTCTTCTTTGCATGTTCATCTCCAGTGGTTCCACAGTCGTCCCAAGTCCCATCCATCCTTGTAATCCCTGACTACAAGACACATTTCAACAGTTTGTTCCTCAGCTCCTCTTTCTTGGGTTAAAAATGCAACGCTGATGTCTACGTCCACAAATAACACAAGCCCGACAGTGTTCTGCCATGTTTTGATGTTGCTAACAGTTAGTTTCTACCAGCCGAGATGCGCTCTTCTCTCTCTGACCCCCACCTTCCCGCTGGCAGTCACAAGCCAAGGTAGGCGTGGTCAGTATGGTTTTCTACGTAGAATTTACAGCTTTCTCTGAATCGCTCATTTTCAGCTCGGATTTCTTTTTGGAGTTGAAGCAGGCAATGGGCTGTCCTACTCAGAGTGAAGGATCACATTTCAAAAAGAGCAAGTTTTAAATGGTTTCTCAGTGAATGAGACCTTTAAGACTGCTGAGCAGGGTACACTTTGTGTGTCTGGGACGTTTTTAAAGAGGGCTACTTTACATAGGCATGCAAACTTCTGCTACAAACATTTTTGATACAGCTGTAATAACTTAAGATGTTCCAAACACACCATATAAATTGATGCCCTAAATGGCTTAGGTTTACGGTTTTGAAAAATATCCATTTCAAATTTTCTTTTGAGAAACAAACTGATTTTATATTGACTTGTTCTCCACTTGCAGAACTGCAAAAAAAAAATAAAAAAAATTTGATTTTGTATAAAACTATTTAAACCAACAAGTAAAAACTGGGAGACTGGGTGCCTCACAAAAGTCTTTACAACCATTGAACTTTTTCCCATTTGTCAAATTACAACCACACATTCTGATGTTTTTACTGTACCTCCAGGCCCAGGATACAGCTGTGATTGGCCAACAGCCCCATGACTGAGGTGAAAATAATGCTGATTAGCCAGACACTATAAAACTCTTAACACTGGTTACCGCATTAAATGCCAGCCCAACTGCATTAAAATTATTTTTTTACAGCCACACCAGCCAACTGATCCATCTGCCCAGTACTCCCAAAGGCCAGTCCGCCCTTGCCCACAGCATCATGCTGCCATTACAGGGTTTAACTGTGTTATGTGCAGTATTATTTACTGCCACGCATAGCACTTTGCATGAAGGCACAAAAATTGCATTTTGGTTTCATCTGACCTAAGCACCGTCTTCTACTTGTTCTTGTTCACCTACATTGTCTGAAAATCTGGCTTTCTTTCAATACTTGCTTTCTCCCTGCCACTCCTCCATAAAGGTCAGATCTGTGAAATACAGAACTAATAGTTATCCTGTCAACAGATTCAACCACCTGAGCTATGGATCTCTGCAGCTCAACTACCATGGGTTTCTTAGCCGTTTTTGTGATTAATGCTTTCCTAGCTCAGCATGTCACTTGAGGTGGAAAGTCATGTCTTGGTATGTTTGCAGTTTCGCCATGCTCTTTCCAATTTTGGATGATGGATTGATCAGTCCTCTGTGAGATGTTCAAAACTTGGGAAATTGTTATACAACCTAAACCAGCTACAAACTTTCTCACAGCTTTGTCCCTGACCTGTTTGCTGTAAGCCTCTGTGTTCTTGATTTTGTTTGTTCATTAATGTTCTCAAACCACTGAGGAATTCACAGAACTAATGGATTTACACTCAAATGTGTTTATGTGACATGTAAAAAAGAGAAATGTATTTGAATAATTTTGCAAGACACCAAATCCCTGTGTTAAAACCTGCAGCTCTCAGTGAACTCCAGTGTGGGACTGGGATAGGATGCCACCTGTGTAATAAGTGCAATTGTGTAGTTCCCTTGCTAATAATTATATCATGGGTAACTGTTTGTTATAATATCACTAAGTGGAAGCTATAGGAACAACAGCAGTTCAGTCGAGAAGTGATGAGCCATGTAAAATCACGGAGCAGGGTCCGTGGATGCTGAGATGCATAGTGAGCAAAGGTCGCCAACTTTCTACAGAGTTGATAGCTACACAGTTCCAAAGTTTACTTGGCCTCCAGATTAGCTAAAAAACTGTACATAGATAACTTCATTGAATGGGTTTCCATGACTGAGCTGCTGCATTCATGCCTTACATCGCTCAGTGCATTGAAAAGCATCTGATTCCATAGTAAAAGGCATAACACCCCTGGACTCTAGAGCGGTGGGGACGTTTTCTCTGGTGAGATCAACCATGGCTCTCTGTGTGGAAATCCAATGCACAAGTCTGGGTTTAACAGTTGCCTGGAGAATGGCTGACTTCCATTATTTCAAGTGTAACGTTTTAAACACAGAGGGCTATGGTGTGGAGTTCTGTTTGAGGAGTTGGTCTCTGCCCCCTAGTTCTATTTAAAGGAACTCTTAATCCTTCAACATCCCAAGACATTTTGGACATTTTTATGCTTCCAAATTTTGTGGGAACAGTTTAGGGATGACCCTTTCCTGTTCCAAGATGACTACACACCAGAGCACAAGCCATAAAGACACGATTGAACGAGTTTGGTGTGGAGGAACTTGACTGGCCTATAATGATTTGTAAGAGTGACCGTAAACTTTTGGCATAATAGTGTGTTTTTAATTTCACAGTCAATTTACTGCTGGTCAAATCCTTTTTTGTAAAGTCTAAAAATGTTTTGTATATATCTATTTTGAAATGTGCCTTGAGATGACGTGTTGTGAATTGGCATTATATATCCATCCAGCCATCTGTTATCTACACCTGAGACCTGGTGCCGTTCTCCAGCGGTCAACAGGCGAGAGGCAGGGTACACCAGAGGCAAGACCTGTGAACTGAATTAACTGAATTAAATTGAATTCAAATTCCACCTTGAGGCATCGTTTGTTTTCTGTCTCTGTTTGTAAAGGGTTATTTACATTTAGCATTTCAGACTTTCTTCTGAAACTAAACTAAACCCCGATTCCAAAATCAGGGCTTTACGTATGTTGTTACATCGCCACATCAAATGGATAAATTGTGACCCAGTTAAAAATACACTTTGTGGAAGATACTGCTTTCATTTGCTAGAAGTTAATTGTCATGAAAGTGATAATAAAACAACTCGGGGGCCTCTGTGTGAGTGTGTCCACATTAGTGTGCACTAAAGTACACATAGAGAAACACCATTGATCAGCAAATGTTTGCATATGGCAGTGTGTCTTGTGTATCTAAGGAGTGTTGTGTATGTATGATCCGTGTGTTGTACACTTGTGTGTACTTTGTAGCTGTTGCTCAAGCAAGCCATTAGGCAAGCGATGGCTCCCATGACACCATTTTTAATCAACCGGCCCCATCATTGTTGTGGAAATGATTAAAAAAACACACAGAGAGAGAGTGAGTGGAGAAAATAAAGAAGCAATGACAATGAAAATACAGAGCAGCAATGGGAGCTAGAAGGACGGGTGGAAGAAAGGCTGATAATTACACAGGTTTCTCAACAGATGTCAACTACACTCAGTCTGACGACTAGAAAACACACATTACTGCACTCTAAAACGGATGTGTGTCATTTCGTTCTGCACTCTTGTTTGTATGTGTTAACAAAGATGTGTTTTAGGAGTGTTGATGTATAAGCACACAACAGTTTACTCTGTGTGCACAATGACTTTTTAAAGTGCGTGTGTGTGTGCGCGTGTGTCTGAAAATCACTTCAGATGGCTTCAGAAGTATGCGCCAACAATCATCACAACCATTTTCTCGACAAATGACGTCAGTGTCAAACTCAAAAGTGGGACACAACATAACTACCTTCCAGTGTGTTTGAAGCAATATGTGCATGTTTGTGTGTGGGGATGTGGGAGTATCCTGAAGGTTATTCACTGTAAGGATATAGTACATGTAGTGAATGTCAGTCTAAATATGTCAGTGAAAATCAAATAGTTTGTGTTGTCTAAAAATCGTTTAACAATGTATGATACAATCAGGGTCAGATGAGCTATGTGATTCTTTACAGTTAAGAGCTAATGTCTATGTATGTGTGTGTGTTTGTGTTTTCAGAACTATAACTACACACATCAACCCGTTTAGCCTATAACAGCAGGGAGACTTTGCATCAGGAAAATAATGCCCTGAGGCTAAAACTGTCCCAGTCACCTTCAGCTATGCAAACTTTCTTACAAGGAAACACACACACAAATATACACACAAAGACTGTTCATTCAGCTAAGCCTCTATGCTTTATTACATTATTTTTCTTTGCTTTTACAGTAGTTGTAGAGGTGGTCTACTGTTTAGCTCTAGATTAAAAAATTTGAGTTTCACATCAGACTTAAGACTTGACATCTATTAAATTCTCCCTTGTATAGGTTACAATGTGTCTACATTTCAAATTACCCTTCAGTTATGGAATTTCTTCATAAAGTGAAAAATTACTCATTAGCCATTATTACTTTTGCAGATCAACCATTTATTTTTGAAAACATAGTTTAATGACCTAGGTCTTCAGTACTAACAACCTTTATTAGGTTTAATACAGCCTTCCTTCATGCTAATCAAAAAAAATTTACTATTTGTTCTCTGGTGTCTTAAACAGATTGGCCAGACAAAGACTGAAAATCGGACTAATGTAACATATAGTGTAATTTATTAGATATGAAATAAAATGTGATGGTCGGTTTTTCAATTTGTTTTGCTATTTTGCCGTAAACTGTGATTTGACTGGATAAAATGGCGCTTGTCTAGAGCGCCATCAAGTGAGGGACCCCATATATGCGGCCAGAAAAAAAATTATAATGTCAATTAATTTTTTTCCAACAGTTTTTGCCATCCATCTATCTATAACAATACTTTGACATAAAAATAAATTAAGTTAAACGTATATTTTTTGCTTGGATTCTTTAGTGTACACTTTTTGTTCTCAGATGTTGCACTACTGTTCAAGTTAAACGTTTTTTTTTGTGTATTTATTATTGAACAGCTTTATTATTTTACACATGTTGTTAAATTGTTATTGTTATACTATCATTATCTAAATAAATGTGCAATTCTTTGGACATGACTTCTTTGGCAAGGGGGCGCCATCAGTTAATCGCATCTGGGGCACCAAATGGTCTAGGACTGCCACTGCAAATAATTTGGCGAAAAACCAGGTGGGCGGCCCCTGAGGACCTGGAGGTCGGGCGGACGGCCCCGGTGGCGTCCTCTGGCTGGGCGGAGGTCCGGAGGACGACCCGGTGATCCTCCCTTGAGGACCTGGAGTTCGGGCAGACGGCCCTTAGGTCCTCTTCTGAGGTCTAGGCAGCGGCTGAGGAGCTTGGCCGGTCGGCGGCGAAGAAGATGCCTGGCTGGTAGAGGTCGGCCGAGACGAAGAATCTGGAGGCTCGGACGCCGGCTGAGATGAAGAATCTAGAGGCTCGGACGCCGGCTGAGACGAAGAATCTGGAGGCTCGGACGCCGCCTGAGACGAAGAATCTGGAGGCTCGGACGCCGGCTGAGACGAAGAATCTGGAGGCTCGGACGCCGGCTGAGACGAAGAATCTGGAAGCTCGAGCCTCGGGTCCTCCCTGACCCTCCCTGGGAGCTCTAGTGACGGGGAACGGGTCCTCCCTGACCCTCCCTGGGAGCTCTAGCGACGGGGACGGGTCCTCCCTGACCCTCCCTGGGAGCTCTAGCGATGGGGACGGGTCCTCCCTGACCCTCCCTGGGAGCTCCAGCGACCCATGGGGAAATGTTGGTCGCTGGAGAGCGGCCGCTGTGACTGCCAAGAACACAGCAGCCACAATCACGGCAGGTTCTGGGACTGGAGCTGGAACGGGCTCACGGACTGGAGCTCTGATTTCCTCCTCAGAAGCGATCCCACCTTGGCGGTGTCGCCGTCTGCGACGAGGTGCTGGATCTCCCCTGGAGCAGAGGTAGGTCGTCTTGTCCCCATAGAAAAACTCGAACAGGGCCTTCTCCCTGATGTGAGGAGTCTCCGAAGAGTCAGCTGGAGGAGGGACAAAGACGGCGGGGGAAAGAACCGGCGGTGTGTGCAGCACGGAGATGCAGCAGACCTTGGTGGTCCGTGTGGGAGCGCCGCCCTGCTCCCCACTCCCCGCTCCTGGAAACTCCGGCTCGGCGGCCCCGTCGCCTGCGGCCAGATGGTGGAGGCGGACTGCAGCTCCAGGGATCCGAGACCGGATTTTGGGCGATCTGGGGAACCGGGAAGTCATCCCCCCGACCCTCCCGCAAGGCTGCGGGAGCAGCCCGCGGACAGCGATGACGGCGGCGGCAGCTTGAGGCATGGAGGGCGGAGGTGCTGTTCGCCTCGAGCCTGCGTGGACCGACCCCGGGAGGACAACAGGCCAGACTGGTTCCGACATACGGAGAGTCCGAGAATAGTCCTTGGCTCACGCTCCATCGGATCAGCTCCATCCATTCCTCCTGGGTGTGGATATGTTCTGCTGGGTCCATTTTAAAGCCGGATCATTCTATCAGGGATGTGTGTGGAGTATGGACCCAAATGCAGACGCTGAAGGAAGGTGCAGGATGTTTATTTAAGGAGGCGGTGAAGGTGATGATGATGATGATGATGAAACGACGACAGGAACGGAGAGACTGGACATCGGGCAGGAACGAGACAGCAGGGAAGGCACACGAGACATCAATAGTCAGTAGTTAATAGTTAGTAGTTAATGATCCGGCACTGAGTGGAGAGAAGTGACTGGTTTTAAAGGCCGGAGGTGAGTAGGATCAGGTGTGGTTGATTGGACAGGTGCAGACAATGAGGAGTGAAATAGGGCAGCGTGACAGATGTAGTCTGTCATACATGTGGTAAAAGAGGACAATACAGTAAGGTGTGTAAATCTGTTAAATCTGTGCATGTGATAGAAACAGAGAAAGGTAATTATACAACTGTGTTCCTTGGTTCTGTAGATGCAGGTTCAAATCCTTAGTATGCAGATCATACTATTAGAAACCACAAGATCAGATTTAAGATAGACACAGGAGCTGACGTCTTTGTTATACCAGCCCAGATGTATTACTTTATAAACCAGAATGTGACAGAGTTATGTAAACCAGATAGACCACTGTTTGGACCAGGTGATACTCCACTTGAGGTGTTGAATATGTCCAGAGAAACTTTATGTAAAGGTGAACAAGAAATACAAGAAAACATGTATAGTATCATGTTAAGCGGCCAGCATGTGTCAAGCTAAATGTTGTGTGCAGAGCAGACAGCATAGATCTGAATATGTTAAATGAGAAATACCCAAAGCTGTGGTAGGGTTTGGGGTTAATGCAGCAACCTTATACTATTAAGTTGAAACCTAATGCTGTACCTTTTTCCCTGGCCACACCAAGATGGGTCCTCATCCCTTTGTTAGAAAAGGTAAAACAAGACCTGGAGTCCATGGGAGTAATCAGCAGAGTCGTAGAACCAACGGACTGGTGCGCTGGCATGGTTCCTGAACCAACAAAAAATGACTGTGCACATTTGTGTGGACCTCACTCACCTCAATGAAGCAGTGTGCAGGGAAAAGTACATTCTGCCTTCAGTTGAACAGACGCTTGGATCTCTGGCTGGAGCAAAGGTTTTCAGTAAGTAGGATGCAAATAGAGACTTTTGGCAGTGTCCATTGTCACCCGAGTTAACACACTACACAACATTCATTACACTCTTTGGACGCTACCACTTTAACAGACTTCCTTTTGGAATAGTTTCAGCCCCAGAGCGTTTTCAGCGGAGAATGTCATTAATCCTTAATGGGCTGCTAGGAGTCACATGGATGACATCCTTATTTGGGGACAGGACCACCAGGAGCATGACGCCAGACTCTACACAGTGCTAAACAAACTGCAACAGGCCTGTGTCACATTAAACCTTGATAAATGCGACCTGAGCAACCAGCAAGTTAACTTCCTCTGATATATTGTGTTGGCAGGAGGAGTCCGGCTAGACGGACAAAAGATTAAAGCGGTCTTAGCAATAAAAGAGCCGTCAAACGGCAGCGAGGTGCGCAACTTTCCTGGGATGGTCAACCAGTTAGGAAAATTCATCCCAGGACTGGCTGAAGAAGATAAGACCCTAAGGGACCTGCTCTCAAAGAAAGACTTGAAACTGTCTGTGGATGCCTCATCCTATGGACAGGGTGCAGTCTTATTTCAAAAAGAGGATGAGCAGTGGAGACCTGTTGCATATGCATCTCGCTCTTTAACAGAAACAGAGCAGAGGTTCCAAGTACACCAGTCAGGGGGCGCCTTGCCCACATCAAACCAATCTGAGTCTGCAGCTAGATGTAGGGCCTGGTCAGTAAATACAGGGGTGACTGTGGCTCAGGTGGTAGGAATTTGTCCCGTAATCGGTGGGTTGCCAGTTCAAATCCCCACTCTGTCCATCTCGGCCGTTGTGTCTTTGGGCAAGACACTTCACCCAGTTGCCTGCTGGTGGTCAGAGGGCCAGGTGGCGCCTGTGTCCGGCAGCCTCGCCTCTGTCAGTGTGCCCCAGGGCCGCTGTGGCTGCAATGTACTGTAGTAGCTTGTCACCATCAGTGTGTGAATGTGTGTGTGAATGCGTGAATGACTGAATGTAGTGTAAAGCGCTTTGTGGTCCTCTGACTGAAAAAGCGCTATACAAATGCAGGCCATACATTTACCATTTCTAGCTATATTAACTGAAGCTGTGTGCTGACTCTTGATCATTCCTCTTTAGATTGGAACATAATTCAGTTTTGTTTCTATTCAGCTGGAGAAAGTCATGGCACGTCATTTGCTTATAGTTTGGATGCGTTAAAAGTTGCCTGGAGACATTGTAATGTAGAGAATAATCTGCATAATTATGGTAACTAATCTTATTGCTTGTTATAATCAAAGAAGAGCAAACAGGAGATTATAAATATTTAATAGGAGGGGTCCCAGGATGGAGCCTTGGTGCACCCCATTTGTGACTTTTGTCTGCTCCAATGAAGAGTTGCCTATTGTTCTTGAGGTAAGACTTGAACCAGCTAAGTACTGTACCAGAGAATCTGACCTAGCTCTTCAGTTGTCTTAATAGTATATCATAGTCAATAGTCTCCAGTCAGGAGTTTCATTTAAATGTCATTCACGAGTGATGACCTTGTGCTCAAATCAAATAAAAAACATCGGAAGGGAGCATAAATAGATCCATACTGGTTTTAGACCTGAAGACAGCAATTGTCCTTATCATCGTGTTTTTGTCTCTGCTTTGCATCCAACATGGGTCGTGGATTGTCAATCATATTCTGGATGAAGTGGCTAAAACTCTTGCAGCAGAAATGCTTCCCTTGTTTGGAGTGTGTTTCTCAAGTAAAAACTCCATCTGACTAGATAAAAGGCTTCAAGAACCACAGTGGAAACTGTTTAAGTAGCTCGTCCAACATATTACTGAATTGTTTACATTACTTGCTTGTGAAGATGAGCATTGAGAGCCTGTTGTAGGAGGTGGGTCAACAATCTTCTCCAGTAAGAGCAGACCCAGAAATTATTGCAACACAAACAGACACAGTAGCTCAAACAGAACCAATACATGAGTAGGGTTGGGCATCGTTTGAATTTGGACGATTCCAATTCCGATTCCTTGTTTCGATTCCGGTTCCAAACGATTCTCGATTCCGATTCTTTGGAGGGACACCGATTTCCAAACATCCTGAATGCCTGAATGTCAGTAGCTGGATATTTGCACTTGAGTTGAACAACGGTTCGAGTATAACTTGTTTGCTGCCGCGATGTTGACATCAAACGTATTTTCCTGAGCGGATTTGTACTGCAGTGCAGCGCTGGGCTGACGGTTGGATCCGGGAGGAAGAGCTAATGAGGTAAGCCGGTGCAGCACATCAAACACAGAGCGGTTGGTTATTTCTTACAGGTATAGCACTAAGCCCTGTTGTTTTGTTTGCTAAAGTGAAGACAAATCTCCACACACCTTCCATGATTGCGCAGTAACGCTAACACTTCTGGCGGATTCTTCTTCGTTGGTATTTGGCGGGTTCTTTTTCTGGTTGGTGGACTGGGAATTGAAACTAGGAATCGTAATTTTAAAAATTGAAAGATTCTGGGAGAATCGACATATGAGTCCCGGTTCCAATCGATGCTCGATGCCCAAAGCTGTACATGAGACAAGACTGTATATTTACCACATCTTGTGGACAATCTAACATCGATTGAGTATTCTTCTCATATCCTTTATGCTTGTTGCCTGATGAGCTGATGATGGTGAAGGAAAGTAGGAAGTAAACCACAGGGCTAAAAATTAAGCAGAAAATAAAACAGCACCCAGCCACCCCAGAAAAAATTACAAATACTCAAAAAGAAGACAGCAGAAAATTGTATTAATAAATTCTTAATTATTGATAAAAAGAAAAAGACATTAAAGTATAGAATCTCAACCAAATGCTAATGGGTCCCCTTTTGAACAAAGGAAGAAATACACTCATTATGGGAGTCACAAGAAGACAGAACAAGTTTGGCCGTCTGTTTCTTATTCTGTTTAAAACTGAAAGTCTCATGATTTCATTTGAGATGGAAAAGTTCAGAATGGAGAGACAGGATCAGATTATATTAAAGCACATCAGCCTTAAAGGTACAATAATTCATCTGTAAGTGCATTCTTCTTAAGAAATGAGAACACAGTTGTTCCTCCCCATCCACAGAAACATCCCTGCAGTGAACAGAACAGTCCATATTTCTCAGTGATATATAATTTTTTCCTTTTCTTCCAGGAAAACAGCCTTTGCCTGTCCCAGCCAAGATGTATTCCATATATTGACACAGTTGAAGTGAACTGAGCGACACAAACAGAAACAAGCTACATTTTCCATTTCTTGGCTTCTGTTCTCTTTCTCTTTTAACCTTTTTTCCAGTTTCTTTCAAAGTCTGAAATTCTGTCAACTGCAGGCAGGCGTACAGTCAAGCAGTCACCATGCTTTCTTTGTGATAACCTGGATACACATTTTTTGTGTCAATAATAAATCAGGATCTTTCTTATGGTTCTTTGTTTTTCTGTGTATTTTACTGTTCCTGTCCCACAGAATGTCATGATGGATAGAGAAGGAGGATTGAAATGATATGTCCACAAGTTGTGTTTACTGACGAGTTTGTTAGTATTGTGGGTATGTCAGGAGGAATTCAAATCATTCAGACAAAAAAAAGTTTAATATTCCCAATCTACTGTTTCGGCAGACTTTCTTTTACTACTTTCAAACCAATATAACTTAAAGAGAAGAAACTTTACAAAAAAACGCCTATACTCCCCCATACCACCAGAGACACACAGTATACAGGTGAAACTAGAAGATAACATACACTTAATAGAGAGACACATACACCTTTTCTTCTCACTGCCTAAAGTTAAATCAGACCAAACCAAACCTTTCTTCTTTAGGTCAATTAGAATTACAAACATGATTTATATCTGCCACAATAATGAGAGAAACAATATGTAACATAATTCACTTATACATGAATCTCAGACATATTTCACAGTGTTTGTAGACCCAGTGACCATCATCCTTGCATTTGGAGCAGGTGAACTTGTGACACTTTACACAAGTAAACCTGCTACAATTTCTGTTGCAGCTCTCTTGCACCTGGCACTGAGTTGCCTGTACGGTTCCTAGCAAAGCAGTGGCAGACGCTGCCGCAGCTGAAGCACCTTTCTTCTCAGTCTCCATTACCTTGTGCTGGCAGAGAACATGGTTATGAGTCTAAAGGAGCCATTTTTGGACGACTCGAGAAATGTCACGATGGACAACGTCTTTACCTCACTGTCAGTGTCACTCGTCACACAGAGTTGTGTTGCCTCAGTGCAACACGACTCTGCCAGGCACAGTGAATAAAGTTTGCCGTGAACTTCCTCCAATGGCAAAGGACACGGCAGCCGAGGGTGAGAAATTCTCTACATCAGTGTTTAGAAGTGGCAGTGTCTGCTTGACAATCTACGCACCTAAAAGAAGAAAACTGTGTCTTCTGAGATGTCGTAATCAGGGAAGGAAGAAGGAGGAAACCCAACACGATAACTGACCAAAACTACATGAAGGTATGTGAATATGTGTATAATTTTACACCAGTCCTGCAATGTTTTATGGATTATAATGGTCTGTTTAGTTGAGGAAAGAAATTACATACACTGTTCTTTCTCTCTCTCAACTTTTACAGTGTGGTGTAGATGTGTTGGACCAAATGGCATGCATGTATTCAGTACGAGCAGCAACACGCAGGTGACCAGTAGCTGTATATTACAACATGCTGGACCTGGCAGAAGTGAATGTCAATGTTCTGCACAAGGCCTTGCACAGGGTGGAAGGGCACAAGAAGATTGTTTTTGAGTCTTCTGTCAAGGACATCCGTTGCCGATTCATGCAGCAAAAGGTAATAGAGACTGAGAGCAATGCTGCTTCAGCTGCGGCAGCGTTTGCCGCTCCCCCCCCTAGAGCTTTTGATGTACATACTTCAAAATGAGTCAGGATAATCGGAAGGCATCGGGGATCAAAAGTCATCAAAATTGTTTTGCTGTGTCAGAGCATGTTGGCGTGGCCAAGCCTCAAAATGCAGGTTCTCGCCACAAAAGTAGATGGTGTACTAACTTCCTCAAAGAAGGACACAGCTGTGCCAAACTTTCTATGTGTCATCACATACCAGCACTCCATACATTCTTGGGCTCATTTGCTCATGTCAGCCAGGCCCCACCCCCTGAGAGCAGGAAGAGTAATGTTTCACTTAGAAAGGTCAGTATTTATTTATTTATTTATTTTTTTGAGAAAAAAAAAGAAAGGTCAGTATTTCACTCCTTTACCTAATTAAAATGTAGCTGTGGACAATGACTGAAAACAAGTTGGTGTAACTAGATTTCCAGAACTAAGAGGTTTAGAAAGAGGGTTTGGCTGTGGTGGCATGGCAAAGCCTGATATCACGCCATGGAAATACGTTTGGCTCTAATTTCTATATACGTCATCTGATCTGAACCAAATTCAACAACATGGATTTTAGTCCAACCCCTAACAGATATGTATGAAAATATTTTGTGGACGTGGCCTAATTCGTGTACAGCTCCCCCTAGAAGCATTAAAACAATCAGCCACAAATGGTAATGGAATTTGTATAGCGCTTTTACAGTCAGAGGACTAAAAAGCACTTTATTCTACATTCAGTCACATTGTAGCCACAGCTGCCCTGGGGCACACTGGCAGAGGTGAGGGTGCTAGACACAGGCCCCACCAGGCCATCTGACCACCACCACCAGCAGGCAAGGGTGTGAAGTGTCCTGTGATTTGTGGGTTGCTGGTTCGAATCCATGCTCTGTCCATCTCAGTCATTGTGTAAGGACACAATGACTGAGACGGACAGAGCATGGATTCGAACCAGCAACCCACAAATCACAGGATGAATTCCTACCACCAACCAATGTTTTCAGCTAGGATTGTGAAATTCAGTGTATATTTGTAGTTTCTAAAGGCTTCTAAGAAATGCTGAAGCAATGGACCAAACCCAACAGGAAGTTGGCCACTTTGGATCAAAGCTGCCATTTTGTGCCATTTACACACGTCGTATTTGAATGAACTCCTAGAGCTTTTTACTTACATACTTCAAAATGAGTGAGGATAGTCTTAAGGCATTTGGGATTAAAAGTTGTTCAAAGGTTTTTGCTGCGTCAAAGCATGTGGGCTTGGCCAGGCCTCAAAATATGGCTTCTCGCCAGAAAAGTAGAAGGTGTAATAACTTCCACACACAATCTCACAGTTGTACCAAACGTCCTGTAATCCATTACATACCAGCACTCAACACAGCCATAGGCTCTTTTACTCATGTCACCTAACCATCACCCCTGAGAACAGGAATTGCAACGTTTTACTTAGAAAGGTCCATATGAGACTCGTTCAACCGAATCAACATCTAGCTGTAGCCAGTGACTGAAAACATGTTGGTATAACTTTGTTTCCAGAAGTGAGAGGTTTAAAAAGAGAGTGTGGCTGTGGCGGCATGGCGAAGTGGCATACATCATCTGATCTGCACTAGTACATGGATATTAGTCCAACCCTGACAGGAATGTTTGCAAATATTTCTTGGGCGTGGCGTAATTTGTGCACAGCGCCCCAACAAGCATTAAAACAATGAGCCATAAGCAATTCTTTCAACAAAAATTGTGAAATTGAGAGCATATTTGTAGTTTCTAAAGATATCTAAAAATGTCTGAAGCCAGGGTCCATACCCCACATGAAGTCGGCCATTTTGGTCGAAAGCTGCCATTTTGTGCCTTTTGAACATTTTGTCCTGCAGATTGGATCAGCAGGATCAGTGGAAGCGTTAATGGCGGCAGGGCATGAGTCCCGCGGTCCTGACACAGGTCAGATTGGGTAGTGCAAAGTGAATGTGGCTCCAGTGTAAAGCATTTTGAGTGGTTGGCATGACTAGAAAGCGCTATATAAATTCAGGCCACCATTTTGTGAATCTACAAGAAGAGTGTTCTCTGTGAAAACTGTGTCTTTATCTAAAACCAATTACGGAGCACACATTTCATTCTGGCTTAGGACATTTATCGGGCTTTATTGTGATTCATTGTGCAGGGTCATTTGATCTAATCAAAACTTTTGTTGTCATGACATTGCTGCCAGAGGTAGAGGCTGACATGTCATCTTCATGATGAGACGTGGCTAATGATGTATTATAAACCACATGCTTGTTATGTGCTTATATTGGGCAGAACCCCAACTGCTGGAAAAAAATGCTTCTAATGTGATTCTTGCATAAAGTATGCCTGCACAGGCAATACTGGAATAAATATGCTTGGCCACATCAGAACTGAAAGTCATTTCTGTTTTGCTCTCCGCGAGGATGGACGCTTTTCTCTTTCCCTCCCTACTGTTGTCTACTTCTGCATTCTTTTGTCTTGTCAACTATTTTTGGAGCCTCTCTTTGCATTCTCCTCCGGAAAGAACAACTATGGTTCTGGATCTGGTTCTGGTCAGCTGGTCTCTTGATACAATTAATCAATTTTTTTCCCGGAGAACGGCTAAAAGGGAGAGCCAAGTTGTTCCGATGGAACATCGTGGAGGATCTTGTGTCTCTCACTTTTGGCCATCGAGGACGTTGGAAACATTTATATAATTGGATTCATGATAACCAGATATCTGCTGATTATTGCAGGTGGATTTTCTGAGGTATCGTAAACTTCAAGCTTAAAGGCAGCAATTGGCAGGCTGCCTGGGCTACAGGAAGGTTGCTGTGCTGTCAACACTCAGACTATTTGTGATGTGCGAGCAAAATTGGACTCGTTTCACTGCTTGGGTAATAACTTGGAGAAGTTCTCAGCCGGCTGGAAGGTAATCTGACCCACGATTTGGCCATTTGGACTGAACTCGGACCACTGACAGACTCTAAGGCAAGAGAAAAAGTGATCTTCGCCTGGCTCTAAAACAACAACTTCTTATCTACTGGAATTCGACTCCCTGGTCTTGGTAGACCAAACAAAAACTCCCTTGGATGTGTGTGCAAAAGGACGCTCCATCCCACCCCACTCCCCCATCCCCCACATGAGCCTGTGAGCTCCCTGACTCAGCCCCAAGGTCGTATATTACATCACAGGCGACAGACTCTGGGATTGAACTGAGAGGAGTTTCATTGTCTCTCATTAATGCACACATACATGCACGCACGCTCACGCCACAGCTACAGACATGCACGCAGTCCTGGATTTCAACATGCTCGCGGTACCCTGAGACTCCTGCCCACTCTTCAGACAGCGAAATGATGGGCGCGTGCTTTGGATGGCCGCGACCGGTTTCTCTGTACGGAGGGTTCCCGAACCTCCCCCCCGTCCCATTTGTGTTCTCATATGTTATGACCGATACATGTGCTTATATGTTTTTGCAGTGGTTTTTTCAGCACCTCGGCTCGGCTCCCTGTAGGGGGCTGGGCTGAGTTGCCTTTTTTTTTCCCCTGTTCACCCCCCCTCCTATTGTGAATCATTTCTATCTGCTAAAAGGGGCGCTGGTAAAGCCGGCTGCTACCACGGTCTTCCAAATCCTGTAATGTGTTAATGTTTGTAATTGTTTGTATGATCTTGGATTGGTTGTACCGAAACTTAATTTCCCCACGGGGATTATTAAAGTATCTCTTATCTTATCTTATCTTATCTTAAAGAGGCTATATGCAACTTTTTCCCCAAAATAAACATAACAATAGCCTTTTTATTTGACCATTAATGACTCAAACATCTCCTGATGAGCATACTGACACCTTGTCAGCTCACAGTGGGTGCACCTATAAGCCTGTATCCATTTTTTTCTATTTTCTGTCGGGTCCGATTTTCCCGCGCTGTCTGCGGATGTGACGTCAAGCGCGTTCATGTTAAATGTTTCAGATCACTCTGCCACCACCGCCAGTCAGCACTCGCAAGCAGTTCAATGGATTGTGCGAATACACAGAAGAGACCAAGTACAACTCTGACACCAATAGTCCCTCCACATAAGACTAAAAAAGTTTATTAATGGCCACAGGTGTCAGTCGCAAGTTAAAATTTCAGAAAATTGCATATAGCCCCTTTAATATCATCAAAGTATTTAAACATTATGTTTTTTTTATTGATTTTGAGTATACCATAATAGATACAAGTAAAAATGATACAGCCACAAAACACTTTCACTGCAAACAATTCTTACTAAGAAAAAAGTTTGATAAGAAAGATGAGGTTGCACAATACTGAAATAAAATAATTTCCTGTAAATGTTACCAATGTAATACCTGAAACTCATTTTAACAAGGTGTAATCAAGAAAAGGCAAATCTATTTTTTTGTACAGCACGCTTTCAACAAGGCAACTCAAGGTGCTTTGAGTGATTAGGGAAGAAACTACATTAGAAACACAAAACATATGAGACATTTAAACATAGGAAATTCCAGCTATTATTTATCGCTTACTAAAAAGGCAGCTCTAAACAGAGGAGTTTTTAGCTTTGATTTAAAGGTACTCAGTGTTTTAGCAGCTTTGCAGTGGTCTGGAAGCTTGTTCCCGATAAGGGGAACATAGAGTTAATCTTGCTTGAAATGTATATGGTAAGTAAGTTTTTTTTAACCATATTTTATTTGCTTTTCTGTCGTTGCATTTCAGATTAATTTTGCAATAATTGCTTTCAAACCGGAACCCAGTTTTTTCCACAGTGACATTAGAAAACAAGCCAACTGTCCTGGCTTGGACCCAGCTTCATTAAATGTTTTTGCACTTGCTGCTGTAAAGCCGGAACAAACGGCACATTTTCTGCAGGGCACTGATAACTTATAAGTCAATTAGGAAGGCCATCATGTCGGGCGCTTGCTCCTACTTGCAGGAGGTGGAACAGCTGAGCAGTGAGAGCCGCCGCTCTGTCAACAAAAGGTCAGCGGCGCGAGCGCATTAACAGCCATGTATCCTGCCTCTGATTAAAAGGACAAGGATCTCGCCAAAGTGCAATGTCAGCCAAATTTTTTTCAGTATTGAATTATGTAAATTGAAATTACCTGTCAGAATGCTCACTGTACAAGCATATTATTTTCACGGTGAACGTTATGTTATTGAGGTGAAATTACAAAGACGATGCGTTTGGTGAAACATATTCATAGTTTTATGCTAATTCTTACATGTAAATAAACAAGAAAATGTAACTTGTTATTTAGTAATAATGAACTAAAGTGACAAGAATTTTTCCTGTGTTCAGCTGATGGATACAGCCTGAGGTGTAGAGTCCAGACGTACTCTTTCACACTTTTGTCTTTTCTTTCAGACCCATCCTTCCCTGGTTTGGTTCAAATGGTGTGGTGGGTCTTGTGGAGTTCAGGTCCTTGAGCCCCAATGGGTTCTTTAAGAGTTCAGTCAGAAACTCTGTGGATTGTGGGCCTTCCCCACCCTCGGACAGGTCATTGATCTAAATATTATTCTATTTAACGCGTAGCTCCAAATCTTGATATTCCTTGCTCAAAACGCTAGCCATTTTAGCTTATCATGTCAGTTAGATGGTTACTGTGCTCATTAATCAAACCCTCAAGATAAGAATTAGTCACACTTTTTTTAAGCTTCCGAAGAGGCTTTGTAACCCATTTCAGACTGAAAGATGCCATTGTTTTTTTGTCTTTGGTCAAAGGTTTTTCTGTTTTCTAATTCAGGGCACAATGTGTCGCTTTTTGAGATCTTTTGCATGCTCTCTGTTGCCATTCAGGTTCTGTTAAAGTAATTTCTTGATCATACAGACCTCTTTTCCTGTTTAAGAATGTCATCTCCTAGGTGCAGACTAAAGGGGATCCAGCATACACATCTGAGACAGTGGGGTAGCAAAAGCTGCAACATGGCTGCATCAAGTCTCCATCCAGGAGATGTTGTTCTGATACAGAAAAAAAGCCCAAATTACACTTTGTGTGAGGTTCTGTGTTTGTGCGTCTGTTTTTTGGTTGTAGTGAGTCATCTGGTCAGAGAGGATCTATGGTGGAGATCAGCTGCACGGGCTTATTGCACTCACCTGGTGCCAATCTGGCCTTTGTGTTCCTGGGCTTCTTAAGGTGCTGGCTGACAACCATTCAACGCCTGATGGTCACCATACCGGTACCTCCAAGACTCTGATTCCTGAGTTTTCTCTAGATCTTTTCCTAGAGTTCTCCTGTGTATCTTCAGTACTCCCTGTGTCTCCAGGTTCCTCTGAAGAGTTTCCTGTTCCCGCCATTTTGCCAAGTGAAGCCTTCAAGTATGAGATCAAGTAACTCTGACCCCTCCTTTCCACCGGACGCGTAAGCGGCACGTTACAGGAGCAGCACGTTTCACTTGCGTATTCTGCTGCTTGGCCCTTTCCACCGGGTGCGTATGAGGCGCATAGCAGCAGGGAAGCAGCTGTCACCAAGAGCACGAAATCATGCGAGATTAGCATAATCACGCGTGGTTTCGTCAGTAAACACAACAACCATAGACATATATAAACGTCTATATATAAATGACAACAATAACCAGGAAAAGACAACAACATGGCTCCAAAAGGTTTGTGTTTTATGTTATGTCCGTTTTATATTCGCCAATAAGTTTATGTTATGTCAGGGAATATCCAAAATCGCTCATTTGTGTGATGACACACAAATGAGACCCTCCCGCGAGGTATTGACTTCTCACCGGCCGCACAGGTAGTGACTTTTTTTTAAAGTAAAGCAACCACAAAGCAGCACGTTTCTTTTATTTTGAAAATTTCTGGTGCCGAGCCGTATATTTCCTGTCTCCCCTATCCAAAATGTAAAAATTTATGTGTTTCAGAGGCGTGCTGCTTTGAAAATAGGACTGCTGCGTACATTTAGAAAAGTGCTGCGACTTATCGCTCCTCGGACGCGGCAGACTCGTGCTACTTTCGCCTCTGGTGGAAAGGGTTCTATTGACTACAGTGGTGGCTATCCGCTGCGTATGACGTGCTGCTCCTGTAACGTGCTGCTTACGCATCCAGTGGAAAGGACGGGTGACAAGCTGACTGCTTCCTTCAGCTGCAAGCCAGCCCGGTGCGCAGCATTTCACCTGCCTGCCCGCTCTCTGCCACGCCCCCCTCCTGATTCGATCCATTGGATCCCTGCAGCCGCTTTCGCCCCTCAGCTGACCTCACGGTATTGCCCCAGAATTAGAAGCCACCGGACCAGTGAGTACTTCAGCATTAAAGAGTCGTTTTTTTCCCCATCTGTCAGAGATCTCAACTAACCTCACCTCTCACTTCCTCTTACTGTTATTCTTGAGATTATCACTTAAAGTTCTTGACTTTTTCACCTTTTAGCTCAGCTTTTTATTCACTGTAACAGACACGCTCTCAAATTAACATTTGGTTGTAGAGTTAAAGCATAAAGCTGTTGTGTTGGTTTGGAAAAAGTTACATCTACCCAGCAAAATAATGCAGATGCAATAAATGACAATGACATTTCCTGACTGTGTTGTTAACATGACCATGCTTTTAGTAATGTAAAGCAACACAGCATCTCTCATCCCTAGTGGCTATTGACCTACAGTGAGTTGATGTCTTTGAAAGTTTCCCTCTCCATAGGCTAGGTCAAAGGCACACTCTCCTTCCAGATGCATTCTAAGTGTCTCCATCCATCCTTTGCCAGCTGTATTCCTTGTATGACCTTGCTTTTGTGAACAACTTGTTAGCGTTTTACATCAACCTGCCTGTTGCACACAAATGTCTAATATTTACATGCAAGAGGGGAAAAAAACCCTGAAATGTATCCTGAGATCCTGGACACACATCTGCATAATGTCAGACCAATATTCCTGTTTCTTGTGCTGGGCTCTGTCCACCGAGTTCCACACATTCAGATCTACAACGACCTGATTCTACACCCCTCAGGAAATCAGATTAATCCTGTTTGTGTTCATTCATAGCTTTCAGTGTAAATTGAAGATTCAGTGATAAAGTATTTATGCTGCTTTCCAACTGTATCAGAACTCAGAAATTCCGAACCCCTGAGTCAGAAAAATCAACTGAAAGTTGGACTTCCCATTCGTTAAATCAGAGAATTTTTCAAAAGCCAACCTTGAGATCTAACACGGCAGCTCCTTGCATCAACAATAGTAAGCTGTGGCGGAAACATATTTATTTTCCAAGACACACTTCTAAGAGTTAGTCTAAAATCAATGTTACACGTAGAGCCTGCAACTATAAGCTGACCAAATTAAAAGTGGTGTTTGTATGTGTAAAGTACAGCTGTTCTAAAAAGGTACCACAAACAATGGCTACTTGGGCGTTGCCGTAATGTAATTCCGATTTCTCTGACTACTTTATGTTGAACGCTGTTAACTCAGGTGTAACTTCATTCCCAGGTCCGACTTCGGAGGTAAATGGAACTCAGTATTAATCACGTGCTCCTTTAGTTAGTTCACTCACATAGAAATGATCAGCCTTTAGCTTTTTGCTGTGATTCGTAGGTAATTAAACTTTGTTTTGATTATATCTTTGTTGTTAATTTACTTGGATTTGCATTAGTTCATCCCTTTGTGTTATTCTTATCTTTTGTGCATAGTTGCTGTCTCTCCCATCGGAGCTGCTGAGAAGGAAGAGACACCGCAGTAGTCTCCTTCTTTTATGGTCACTCAATTTGTGAGGACGACCTGATCTAGACAGATTTACACATGGGCCATATTCCTTCCATTTCTTAATGATGGATTTAACCGAACTCCAGGGGATGTTCTGTGACTTAGAGATTGTTTTGTATCCACCTCCTGACGTACACCTTTTTTTAAAAATAGATTTTGTGGCAATGTCTGCCTTTATTTGACAGGGCACAGTACAGAAGAGGGGGGTAACATGCACCAAAGGTCCATGGGGACGAGACTCGAATCCGGGACAACCGGGTCAAGGAGTACTGAGGCCTCTGTACATGGGGCGCCCGCACTAACCACTACGCCATGCGACGCCCCCCGACGTATACTTGTCAATAACCTTGTCTCTGATTGGCTTGGAGTGTTCTTTTGTCTTCATGCTGTAATGGTAACCAAGAATACTGATTAACCAGTGAATGGACCTTCCAGACACAGGTGTTTTTATACTACAATCACCGGAGACACCCTCTCTACACTCAGGTGATCTTCATTCCACTCATTGTAAGATTACCAACACCAACTGGCTGGACATTGGTTGAATTAGGTCAGTCACTTTAAAGAGGGGGTTTATGCAATCACTTATAATATGTTGAATATTTTAATTCAACTGTCATTATTTTGTAGAAATCAGTTTTTACATGAAAGTTTTTTTTATTACTTTTCTGTCAAAAAACATCACTTTTTTAAGATTGATTTGTAAAAGCTAAAAAACAAAAGGTAAAACACCCAAGAAGGTGGATATATTTTATAGGCACTGTACGGACCGCATCATGGCTTGGGGGTTTGAGGTGAATTTAAGATAAAACTATACAAGTGTCATAATAGTTTAAATACAAATTCTAGGGCAGGAAACAACAACAGATAAGACAGGAAGGTTTTAAAGGTTTATTGAATTCAAGTACAAGTAGATGATTCTTCTGGGTTTTTGGCAGAGTTCTAGTCTGGCACTGAAGAGGAGAGGTAAGTCGTTATTGCTTGAAGTAGAAAATGAAGGATTGTAATTAAGCTTTGTAGCAGATGGAATCTGTTTGTAGTAAAGAAGTAGGCCCAGGAGGAAGTGAGTATATCCTGGCTGAGATTAGCAACAGGTGTTGAATGACGGTATGGTAATGTTTTCCTTTGCTCTTTCTTTTAGAGGTGGTGTTTCTCTGCAGGTTTGAGGTCTCATTGGGCCACTCTATGACCTTAACATAACTGTCCTTTAACCACAGGTCCTTGAATAGGAGTGGAGCTGGGAAGAACTGATTTGATATGTGGTATGAGGCACGTCATGCTTCAAGACGTGCTTCAAGACCCACTCTTTAGAAGGAAGAAGGTTCTCTTCCAAAATTTCACATAAAATGACTCTATGTTTCAATGTGGTGCAGATTATGAACACGCTTCTGTACTCTAGCTGTGTTGTCATTCCTTACCTTTCTCCGAAACATCTTCTTACGTGTCAAAATCTTGCATGAGGATGCAAAAAATCATCCAGGGGTGGAATGGGATAATAATTCAGGCCAGGAATTCCAGCTTCCTCCCACAGTCCAAAAACATGAATGTTAGGTGAATGGTGTCTCTAAATTGCCCTGAGGTATGAGTGAGTCTTGTGAGTCTGTTGTCACCAATAGTGTTGAATGGTTCACCTGCCATAACTATGCCTGCCTGTTCAGTGTTGTGGAAAGGGTGTTACTTGTTGGCTCTGTAGTGATGGGCAGTTTTGAATGATGCTGATCTCCAGTTGTCAGTGGGTGCGACGCAGGGTACACCCTGGTACTGGTGTCACCGGTTCCTCACACTTTTTATTTTACAGACCATCCGTCGTCTATGCCTGCTCATTCCTCTCATGGTTGTTGATGACTGGTCCCTATTGTTAGCAGCCAATGGGTGAAAGGCGGGGTGCACCCTGGACTGGGTGCTGGTTAATTACAACACAACTGCAGCCAAGTCTTACCATAATATTTCATATAGGTAAACTCACCAGCAGACCTCAGAGAGGGTGAAATTCAAGTAGTCCCTGGTTAAAAACCGTGGACATCAACCAAAACCCAAACTGAACATGAAGCTCTGGCCCACCAAAAAGTCCTCCGACAACATTAAAGGATTTAACCATTTTCAGACATGGACCTGAGTCTCTGTCAGTCTTGTGTTGGGTCTCTTTGGTTCCACAAGGACTTGTTTTGTGCAAGTGCAAAGAACTGTCGCTTTTAGCAATACAACCTTTCAAAACAACTGGATCCATACATACTTGAACAAAGATTTCCATTTGATAGTTTGCAAGGATTTAAAACAGAAGGAAAAGTGTAACTAAGCAGGACTTTATCTCATGACTTAATATTGTAGAAAATGTATTACCTATTTCATGTCAGAAGGTTCCTAAATTGTGACTAAATGTTTAATATTAAAATTCACAGTTTGCCTTTTAATATTTGTATAGAGTTTAAACAATAGTAAATACTAAAGAACATGTCTTAGAGGACCTTGTCCCAAAGCCACAGAGATGTCATGGATGGCATTAAATCCAAATCAAAGTTGTGGCGCTTAACAAGAAGTCTAATAATGAGGCAACCTGTGTGAAACTTTACAACAAAGCAGTAACCCAGCTTCAATCTTTAGTGGTCTAACCTGAGGCGATGCCTTTCAACTGGCTCAGAGGTGAATTCTTACACAATCCTCCTTCCAGCAGAATCCAGCAGTCCTCATTATGTTCACAGTGGGGAAAGGGAGCAAAACTTGGATCAGTTTGCTGAGCTGTAATTATGATATTTATTTAATGTATATGCATATATTGCATATGTTTGATACTCTTCAGGTGTTTTCCAGTAAACACTCTGTTGTTCTCGGCATCTTGTGTTGCTAACCTGTACGGCTGGTCTGTTGGTTTATGACTAAATGTTCCAACAGTTAGTGAACTCACTTCCATGAATAATTATGATTTCTTGCTATGGCGCTGCCAAAAGTTTTCTTTTATCATAACAAAAATATTACCAGTTACAAAAAGTAATTATGTCCCATATAAAGAAGATATAATAATAAAAAAGGTTATTTCAGCAAGTGAAGAAGCTCAGATTTCTGACACCTGTTTTTCTTTATAACAGTATTGAGATGTTCTGGCAGAAGTATTCATTCATTTTCAACTTTTACACATTTTGTCACATTGTAACCACAATATATAATGTTTTATATTGGGACTTTATGGGATAGAGCAAGACAAAGTACTTTGCAACTGTGAGATTGTGGAAGCTGAAAGGATTGATTATATTCTGATGTTTTTACTTGTTATGTTACTTATGTTAGTTATCATACAGTTTTCCCAAATACTAATTTAGTAATAAATTGTAAATATAAGTTTGATCTTTATCTCGCAATGTTTGACTACTAGACAATACAATGTGACAGAGTTTACTGACAAGTAAAACTTCAGATATGCCTAACATAACTAACATTAGTATATTTTGCAAAAATATCACATGGTCTGGTATTTCACTGTATGTTTGGTCTAATCATTTAAATTTAAGATGGGATTCCTGAGAACAAGTCTGACTTTATTTACAGTATTGCAAAGCTGAAGCACTGTCCAAGTGTCCTGGAGTAGATACCAACGTAAAAAAACAACCAGAAAATCAAAATAAAAGCATAATTCTTGGATTCATGTGCAGAGATATTATTAAAGACGCACGATTGATTTCTGATTTTCATTCAGGGTGGTTGAGGTAATCTAAAGGGCCAGATAACCGTGATGCTGCCTCCACCATGTTTCACCATGGGTTTGGTGAACTCATAGTAATTTACACACTGTAAACCCAGATAAGTTGAATCTACTTTAAAAAGTCAAGGTAACTCGTTACCCTAAATGTTGTAAGTAATGAAGCAGTAGTTGAACAAGAGCAATGGACTACATTCAATGTACTTGTGCCACAAATGGAATGGAAGTTTTAGGTTGAATGTACTAAGAGAGTGCACACCTGATGCAAACAAGGAACTAGTACTGTTTGTGTGTAACTTCCATGTTTTAACTAACAGTGTATAAATACATGTGCCATCTTCCCACTAATAAAAACACAACATACTTCCACTCCATCTGCAGTTAACTAAAGAAAAAATACATATATTAAGAAAAAAATACAGTTAAAAGGTCGAAGCTTCCGAAAAGGTCTATTTCAACCAGGAAAAAATAAATAAATATTGGAAATGCTTTGTGTTTGGAATAAACAAGGACACGAGAGTTTGAACAGCTTAAGTGCATTTTAATGAATGCACCCACAGGCAGGTCAATCCGACACCCTTTCAGGTCACTCATGATACTAAAAACATGCCGCTAAGCCCCCTGGGAAATAAGGTAAACAGACCACCCCCACCTACCGCTACAATATGTTTCAGTAGACCGTAGTAGACTCCTGATTGAACTTAAAAACACAATTAAATTAAATAAGACAAAACAGATAAGTAATGTTGACAAATTAGGCAAATTTGAGTAATATGAGAATTTTTTACATTTGATTCAAAATCTGCCTTTACAGTGCGGTGATAGTTTTTTGCCACACACTGTTTTCAACAACAGAATATGGGCTTCAGACGACTAATAAAAGCAGTAAAACCGCACCATGTTATGATGTCTCGCTAACATCTTTCTGAAGAAGTCATCCCAAACATGTACCAGTCATAATTGATTCTAAGTCTTTAGAATCGTAATCAAATCAATTCTTTAAATTTGAATCGATACCCAGCTCTAGTGGGTATCAGATTTTCCAACCTGTGATATGAATCTCCGCAGCTTCTCCAGAGTTACCGGAGTTGGGCCTATTGACTAATTCTCTGATTAACGCTTTCCTTGTCCGGCATGTCTGTTTTAGATGAATAGTCATCTTTTGGTAGGTTTGCAGTTGTCCTATTCATATGAAATTCATTCATCCTATTCATTCAAATTTCTCCACAACTTTTTTTTTTTTTTTTGCTAAGGTACAGTTTTAGTTCTGGGGTGTTCAGAAAATGCACTAAGTATAATAGAAACTACATGGAACTATAACATCCTGCTGACTCAAACAGAAACCAGCCGGTTTAATATATCATCAGGAGTGTTGTGTTTACACATGCCAGTCTCCTGACAGTGGGTGAGGGCCAAAGGTTCAAACTCTGGTTATGAGTTATTGATTTCTGAAATAACATTTTCACCTCACATGACTTTAACTGCCACCAGGTCGATATACTGTCATCCTGGCCCTCATAGTAATGTGTTGCTGATGCCCTTTTAGAACACTGCGTTTTTAGGATCGAACACTAATTTATTATCTTACCTAAATGATGTATTCTGGCTGCTTACCTTACTTAGAGTCAATCACTGTTTTTGATTTGTTTCTGTGAAGCTGGAGTCCTTAAAGATGATACTGCCTCTTAATAATTCTAAACAATGCGGATCACTTTTTAAAAAGATGTATGTATAAATAATATGCAGCTGTCTTTAGTAACCTTTAAAAATAATCTGCATCTGTCTTTGTAAATGTCATGATTCTGAGGCGTTTTGTTAGTCTGTGTGGGGTTTTCTTCTTCATGAACTGCAGTTATCACCTCTGCACTTCTCAGTCTGCAAGATATAAGGAGATGCTTGATGACCATTTGATGCCTGAGTGTAGAAGTTTAGGTTTAAGTAAACCTTTGACATGAAGAAGGGCAATTAATTTTTTTTAGATGAAATTGATATCATTTTTGTAATCCTAGCTGACAAAGACAACAATGTCAAAAGGTGAGAACATAGGTTAAAGACATAAACTTCTTATCAAACTGTGATTACTCTCATGTGTGTGTGTGTGTTGTGAGGTTTTCCTTGAGCAGCTGATCTGTATATGTGGGTCGGGGTTAGCAGGCACATAAGGACTGATGTGGATAAAACTAGCTACCTGATGACCAGTGTGGCCTAATGATCAGCCTAAGTGGTTGAATCCTTCTCCTAACTCCTTTGGTCCACTGTGTGATTTCATTTTCCAACAGGACTTGGTACCAACCTGTACTGCCAACGGTACCAACAGCTGGTTCAATGGCCATTGTGGTATTGTGCTTGATTCATCAACAAAGTGGCTTGACCTGAACCTTCAATGAGAATCTATGAAGAATTATCAAGAGGAATGTGAGAGACATCAGAACCAATAATGTAGATGACCTGAAGGCCGGTACCCGGGCTTCCATTACACCTCATTAGGCTTATTGCCTATGGCATCAAAACGATGCCAGCTTAAAATGAAACTGAAAAGATATATTGGCACTGAAAATAAAAAAATTGGTGTTGAAAAAAGTAATTGTAACTGAAAATATACATTTTGAATCTGAAATAAAAAGGGGAAAATATGTGTATTGAAAGTGAAACAAACATTGAAAGTGAAAAGTTTCAATGAAACTCAAAATCTATACATTGAAACAAAGAACAAACAATCAAGTTTTCACAATTTCATAATTTTCTTTCAATACCACCGTTGTTTCAGTGCTGCTCCTTTTCTGCTTCATTCCTTTGTCACTCTTCACATCGTGCACGCGCATGAGGGGCGGGGCTTCAAAGCCGCATGTCACCTGCTATCAGTGAATAGGCCGTTTTATGACCCGTTTTCTAAACCAGCAAATAAAGGTCACTTTTAGTTATTTTATATATCTTTAATTCTAAAATGTCCTTGTATTACAGAAAAATCCACTGCTATAACTTTCTGTAATGTTTATCGGTCTTTGTCAGATGACGTATCGGGTGTTGTAGGTGCATTGCATGATGGGATGGTTGAGTGTAAACAACAAACGGAAGCTGCGATCGCTGTGTATGTGGAGTGCATAAACCTGGACAAAATGGTTCACTCATGTTGTGTGAAGGGCTGCCACAACTTTTAGCTTTACGAGCTCCATCAGCAGCATCTGAAACCTTGTGCCTAAATGTGTGCTTTACTTAGTATAACAAAATCATCTCAATTGAACAATATAATGAAGAAAACAAAAAGGCACCTATGTACAAAGCCAAAAAAAAAAATAAAAAATAGATCCAAGGTGGAATTGAACCCATAAACTCGGACATATAATGTTGTGTTTTAACTGACCCGGTCACTGCATAAGTCTAATAGACATGGTCTCTACCTGTAAATGGCAAATGCGAGGAAAGAAAACTGTAGCCTAACTAATTTCAACGTTATATCAAAATAAACGTTACAGAAAGTCTTAGTAGTGGATTTTGCTGCAATACGAGGACATTTTAGAATTAATGATATATAAAAGAACTACAAGTGACCTTTATTTGCTGGTTTAGAAAATGACAACTGGCAACTGAAAGCAAGTACATGCTGCTCTGAAGCCCCGCCCCTCATGCGTGAGCACTTGAAAAAGAGGGGCAAAGGAATGAAGTTGAAAAGCAGCAGCACTGAAAAAACGGTGGCGTTGAGAAAAAAAAATTGGCATTGTAAAAGAAAAAAAGTGAAAACTTGATGTGAGTTTTTTGTTTAAATGTATATATTTATATTTTTTTACTTTAAAATTTTGTCTTACTTTCAATACAGAATGTTTTCTACATTTTTTTCAGATCCAAAATGAATATTTTCAGTTACAATTATGTTTTTCAATGCCAATTTTTATTTTCAGTCCAAATATTTATTTTCAGTTTCATTTTATGCATTTTATGCTCGCCTCCATGGTGCATTGATTAAATATTTCATACATAAGGAACCTCAACCAAGTATTGATAGCGTAGAGATGAGCGTACTTGTCAGAAGCCTGACATTTCTGTTGAGCTGCCTTGGTGGAGGTCTGCGCTCTCCAAGTGCTTTTCTAGTTAATCATAATATTAACTTTTTTTTTTTTTATGTACC
The DNA here is from genome assembly GCA_963556495.2 of Valencia hispanica. NCBI lineage: Eukaryota > Metazoa > Chordata > Actinopteri > Cyprinodontiformes > Valenciidae > Valencia > Valencia hispanica. Next base: position 47,216,749 of record OY747711.1, read on the forward strand.
TGTACATTGCAGACTCCAAAAGAGTAACATATTTTTAAAAATTGTTTTTACCCTCATAAACAATCATCTGCATGTTTTTTGGGCCAAGTCCACACTAACACAGCTGTCTGGCAAAACAGAGATTCTCCTTTACATGGTTTGTTTGTTTGTCTGTTAGCGACATAACTTGAAAAGTTAAAGGTGGATTTTGATTAAATGTTCAGGAAAAGTCTGCAAAGGGATCAGGAACAAGTGATTGGAATTTGGAGGTGATCAGACAACTCCCATTATCAAAAAAGTGATTTTCGTGAATAACTACTGAACTAATAATGATTCAGTGTAAATCCAGTTGCTAAAGATTTATTTTCATGGTCAAGTAACCTAAAAGAGGTTACAATGAGATCACAACATTGGGGGGCGGGGGACTGAGCTGCCTTGGTGGAGGTCTGCGCTCTCCAAGTGCTTTTCCAGTTTACTATTTATTAAAAGCTGCCTTTTAATATTTTAACCTTTAACTTCAACATATCAAAAACAGCTAAAGGCTGAAGTATATTGTTTTAAAATTTATCACATATAATATTAACCGCTTTAGAAATATAAAAACATTTTTGCTTTAAGAAAAATAATGCAAAATAAATAAAAAATTTAAAACCTACAACTTTCACTAGCATATTCCTTCCATAAAACTGTCTGTTGATCGGTCTATTCACACAACAAAAACACAGTTACACTGACAGAGCAAACAGAAGCAGTGTGTGAAAACCAAAACGTTCACCCACAGCAGACTGGAATCACATTAGCGCACATCATTAGCATGAAATAGTTTTTTTCAGGTTTTGTGGCTGTAGTGACCTTTATTTGACAGGGGATAGCATAGTAAGGGGAAGAGAAGAGGGACAAGACTTGCAGCAAGGCTCCACAAGAATGGGACTTGATCTTGGGACGACCGCATCAAGGACTGAGGCCTCTGAACATGGGGCCCTCGCACTAACCGCTATGCCACATGACACCCCAATCTCTTTTTTATTTCATTTACATGTAGCTTCCTTACACGAATGAGTTTTGATGATGAAATAAGGCACCTTTTTATAGAAAAATGTGCTTTTAAAAGATGGATAAATCAACATAAGTACAACATTAGGAAAGAAAACTGACAAATGTATAAAAAGTAACATACAAAAGGAAATTAATCTGACCCCTTTGTCACTCAACGTTTGACTTTCCAAACACTTCCCTACCCAAGAATAATGGTGTGACCTTGTTAGGAGCAACTTATTAATTAGATTGCACTGTCTTGCACTCCTTAGTAAAAACCTCAGGACAGACATCCTCTGAGGTTGGTTTTATTTAAACTCCCAAGGCATTAGATGAGCCCCTAACAGAAAATGATCAGAACTATTCTAGTTGGCTCCGGGGGCACAGTGCCAATCTTTAACAAGGAAAACTAAATGTAGGTTTGACTTGATTTTTTTTTTTTATAGAAGTACTGTCTCTGCCTCATTTCCCCTATTAAAGTTCTTCAACTTATTTTTCCTTTATGAGGGTAGAACATCACATCCAATCAAATCAGTCTGCAATATATGTCGGGCTGTTTTCAACTTATTTGTGCTTTATAGTAACATGAAACAATGCTCACTGACACTTTTAGATCTCTAACACCACTAGTAAAAACTTAGCACTAAAAGTGAGAAGATTTGTCTTTGATTGATAGTTTTTCTGTTTCTGTTTCTTGGCTAGAAATCTGATATTGTTGGAAATTCCATGTATTTCCCTCAAATGGAAAAAATGCATTTATTAAGGAAGCAGGAGAAAAGGGTTTTCTGGGTCAAGCCTATAAAAGAAAATTGCCAAATGTTTGTTGCCAGTACCAAACAACTTTTGGTGAAGGTAGTCTATTGATGATGGGTGGTCTTTACCTCACTTGAAAAAGAAAGCCTGCTATTACTGAAGGCAAGTTTTTTATGGATGTCACCCTGAATACTCAACTTTGCTGTTCAAACCTCCAAAAGCATTTTCCTTACAAATATGGCACCATTTAAAAGTACGGTACATAAGCAGACTTTTTAAGAGAAAAAGATTTAAATAAGAAGCATTGCTACAGCAAAGAAAACACATATTTCCTTGTTCAAGTTCAAGTTTAGTGGCTCTGCTGTTTGGTTACGGAGCAGATGAACTTCCCAACCTTAATTACCCCGTGACACTTAATTAGTCAAGACAGAGAGGATTCCCTGTTTGTCTGACTGGAGTTCTTTGCTCACCAACATGTGGGAAGAAAACACAGTTTATTATGACTTAGCCACAGAAATCACTGGAAACCTTTACCAGAATTGTTGTTCATAAGAAAGTTCATGAAAGAAAACACCAGCAGGGAAATATTTGTATTCCAAGACAGATTTCCCAAAGCTCCTAAAAGTGCTATGGAAGTAGTGCATTCTCACAAGTTTCAGGAGCATTTATAAACAATCATTAGGTGAAGGAAAGACATTTCATGTTAAACATATAATTGGTTTTGACTAAATCACTTGTGGCACAATTACTTTCTGCAACCCCTTTTTGACAAAAGGACAGCACTTGATCATCTCTTCGGACATTTGACAACATTGGAGCATACAGTGAGAAGCAAAGAATCTCTCTGGCTCATCCAGAGTCCTGGGTTCTTTCCTATGCCCTCTTCTCTTTGGCTAAATCTAACGGTTTTAATAAGATTTCAGTGTAAAGACTGCGAGAGCCATGGTCATCAACAACAAACATGGCTAACTTGGAGTGTTTGTTGCTGATAATCCAAGTCTTAGGGTGCATTCTCAGCAATGTTGCAGTTTTGGTCCCCAATCGAGCCGAGTCTACCGGACTATAAGGTGTGAAAATGACCTTAGTTCCTGTTACAGCTCAACCTAGAATTCCCCGATGGATGATGGAATGACAAGAAAACGTTGTTTGCTGGCAGAATTCCCAAATAAGCAGTTGGAAAGGGTGTTTCTACCAAGTCTCCTGAACAGCCAGTCCAGTGACTGCCTTGAATACAAGTGTGTGTGGCCAGTGTTTACTCTAGTTTTTCAACAATTAGCTTTAAAGACGGGGCGGGGGGGCATTTAACATGCCTGTTAAATCTGAACAGGAACATGAAGTCACATCTGAAAGAAGGAAAGTGTTGTAGGGGAAGTTTGAAAACAAACTTTAAAACATTTTTGCTTTTTTTCTTATATGTTCAATGATCACTGCAATAGGTGTGGAGGAAATAATTGAGCAGGTATTTCACTTATAGGACATGCGTGTGGGGGGGGGGGGGGGGGGTCTTCACATGATGGACTGAAAATTGAGGTTCCACCAGGAAGCTAAGCAGGGTCCTGGGTGGTTCATGGGAGTTCACCCAACCGGTCTACATGTGTTTTATGGACTTGGAGAGGATGTTCAACCTTGTCCCTCGGGGAGTCATGTGGGGGGTACTCTGGGAGTGTGGGGTACCAGCCCCTTTGATACTGGCTGTTAGGTTCCTTTATAACTGGTGTCAGAGTTTGGTTCTCATTGCAGGCATTAAGTTGGGCTTGTTTCCAGTGAGAGTTGGACTCCGCCAAGTTTGCCCTTTATCACCAATTCTGTTCATAACTTTCATGGACAGTAGTGCAGCCAAGGTGTTGAGGGGATCTGTTTTGGTGGCCTAAGGATCGGGTCTCTGCTTTTTGCAGGTGATGTAGTCCTGTTGGCTTCATCAAACTATGATCTACAGCTTTCGCTGGAGCAGTTTGGAACTGAGTGGGAAGCAGCTGGAATAAGAGTCAGCACCTCCAAATCCAAGACCATTGATTTGTTTTAGGTCAGCGTCGAGTGGGGCAGAATTCCTCCTTAATAGCAGTTTGTTGCTACCAAGGTTGGCACAAGTGGTTATTACGTTTCGTGTGCAGTTACTTTTTCCACATAGGGTCAGCTTGGTTGGGATGGCTTTTTTTTACACCAAAAACCTAAACCCTTTGTTAAAAATGCATTTTGATTTTACTCTGGTTCTCTGTGTCTGAAATTAAACATTGTTTTATGTTCGGAAACATTTAAGTGTGCCAAAAAAGCCAAATCTGCAAGGGGGCAAATAATTTTTCTCTATTATTTCTTCTGTAAAAATGTATGCATGTATAACCAAAAAGATTCTAATTTATAAAGAGTCTACTACATTAAAATTATCTAACTTGTGACCCTGCATGAATTTTGCAGTTTCACAAGTTGGTACCATATGCATTCACAGGCAACATTTTAAGGTGCTCTTTCCTCACCTTCAGACATCTGACAGCTGGGGAGAAGTTGAATGAAGAGGTCGTGACCTGTGGAACGTTCTCTCGCTGAGCCATGCTCTGACCTTGGTCACTTTCCCACTGTAATTAATTAAACCGCATGATTCCTGATGCTTGGCTCGGCCCTGATGTGGCTTCGGCTTGTCTTTGATGTGCGCAGACGTGACAAAGAGCAGGGATGTGTTTGGGGGAACGTGATTATGACTGATGGCTACATTAGACTGAGGGATATATCAGGATGTTGGAGTACAGCAGGACATCATCCAGCAACTCGCACACATGCACTCAGACAGATGCTCACAGAAAGCTGGATCAGCAGAGAGGGGCCTCTGAACCAGTAGTAGGTTAAAGTCTTAATGGAGGACATTTCTCTTGGGAAAGTTCTTTCCATATGTTACATGGAGACTGACTCCAATCATCATTTTTCACCTTGTTTCAGGAACATCTTTGGTTTTAATAGCCAGTAAAGGTTCTCGAGCACATAGAAGGAAGTCAGGCTGTTTTCTTGTTGTTCCTTCTTCTTCTTATGATAGAAAGGAAAAGTAAAAAGTTGATAGAAGCACTGCTGAAATGTTAAAGATTTCCTGTCATTGACAGAAAGATATTTTTCTTTATTCTCCATGGCAGGAACAATATAAGCGTAGAGGAGAGAAAGTAAAGAATGACAAAACAGAAGGAGAAAGAAGGAGAAACATTGTAAAAACATTTTTACTACATAATTGACAGATCAACATTGATGGATGGAACCTTGTCATACACCATTTTATTCCAATTTCGCGATACATTTTTAACTGCATTGTGAAATGGACTGGTTGCTGGCCATGTCATTGAGCTGGTCTGCCTTTCCTGACTGAAACTTTCAACGGTCTGCTCTGTGGGGAGGTACATAATCATCTTGAACAGGACTTGATCATCACTGAGCTTAATTTGGATTAGAATGAGAAGTATGCATCCCTCCATTGTCTTAACTTATCCAATATCAAGTTGTGGGGATAACAAGGCAAGGCAACTTTATTTGTATAGCACACTTTCAACAACAAGGCAATTCAAGCTGCTTTGGGTGATTAGGGGATAAAATAAAAGCAACAATAAAAGAACAAAAGGCACAAACATGTCACATTAAAACACATACTGCTATGACATTCCAGCTATTATTAATCAGTTACTCAAAGACAGGTCTTGTTTTTGTTTTTTTCATAATTAAGCAATTAGAAATCTGTCTTTTTTGGGGGAATTTGCCAGATGCATTACACTGCTCCTATGTCTGATTTCCTATTTGGTCCTATCTAAATTGTTCTAGGACGCGTCTGAATCACGCTGGTGGAAACAGACCCATTGACTATCAGCTGAGTATTACGCTTTGCAGACGTTACGCGACGCTCATGTGTCTGGTGAAAATCAAGCTTTAGAAAATGCCTTCATAACCATTTCAAAATTTAGAGATGTCAGTGACTTAGTTTCTCACCTTTTTTGAATTTCTTTAGGTCTGGACATGGTAAGATATCAACTTCATGTTGATAGGTTTAATTCAAGTGATTTATTGATTCTACAGGTCAGGAACTAATCAGGCTTTGGTTTGGCTTTTTAGACTGAACCAAACAAATGTTGTTAATCACTTTTAATTTATGATTTAAAAAGGGACCAATTATATTTTCACATAAGACCAGCTTTTTTTTTCTTAAATGAAATAATGATATAAAAAATGTATTTTTTTTATATTTACTCTTTTTCCTTTAAAATGTGTTTGATCTAAAACATTTATATCTGACCAAAAAAAATCAAAAACTGAACTGATAAAATCAAAAACATATTTTATCAGCATGTTTTGTAACAGACCAACACAAAAATCATAGACATCCATAGATAAGTTGGACACCTATAGCCACTGTGGAGGCATATTAAGGTAAAATTCCCGGCAAAGTGTGTCATTTGAATGCACTGTGGCGGCATAGTGAGGCGTGAATATTGCGACATTTGTGCCGACAAGCTCAATAGTAATATTACCACAATATTGCCACAACGATAGACTTATGAATAAAGATCACCCCTTGCCGCAACAGAGGGTGATGTCATGATAATGTGTGGAATGTGCACTGAACCCCAGCCGGCAACTGTATGTAAAATGCAAGTAAACATGGGAGGCAAACTGGAGTGATGCAGAGGTCCAGGAGCTCTCAAGACCAGATCACCAGACAGTTTACGGGCATTGTGAAGGACAGCCATCTTTTGGAGCGGCTCGCAAAAAGACTTGAAGAGCGGGGCTTCAATCGGGATAAAACAAGTTACGTCCAAGCTATTTTGTCTGTTTAACACGGACTCTTCCGTCTCACGGTTTATATGCACACCCTACACGTCGACAGCCACAACACCCCCCTTTATCCCGCCATCAGGTAATGTTTTGTAATAAACACCTGATCGCGGCACATTGCTGCCACAGGCTGAGCACTTATGAATGACCAAAAGGCTCACTGATGCCGGCACTGATGGCAGCATTGCCTTATGAAACAGGTTTATGATAGCCTTTGTGTTTTTCTTACATTATTTGACATAAAAGATGATGAAAATCAATTTGAGCTATACTAGGAAAATTAAGTAATTTATATATACAATACAATCTGTTCTGTTTTATTTCCTCTTAAAATAGGGTGACCATATTTTGATTTCCAAAAGAAGAGGACACTTGGCCAAGACTTTTGATTTTAACATATTAAAAGCATGCATCCTCCATGTGGTTAGAATGAACAGTTAAACAACAAACTTCAAATAAGTGCAAAATTAATAATAAAGATAATTACTCTTCCGAATTAGAAAATATGCCAGTCACAATAATAGTTCAAGAATTAAACACAAATCTGAAATAATATTGTGAGAAAAAGGTATTATTTTCTTTTCAATGTAATAAGAAATGCAAAAAGAAGCTGTCTCAAAAACACAATAATCAACATCATCATCATCAAACTTTATTTCGGACATAATGAGGTCCATAGTAAAAAGAAAAGAAAAAAGAAACATTATTATAGATTGTGTTTCCATGTGGACCAACAGAATCTTTGCCACACACAGAAACACATACCAGCTCTGTTTGTCTGTAAAGCAACACTGGCGCTTTGAAAGCTTGTAAACTTGTAAGCTTATTTGCGCAGGGCAAAGTGGTGCAGCGCGTCACAGCTCGCTGTCTGTTCCATCTATGAACGAATCAGAACCATCCACTTGGCAGCCGCTCGGTGGGGACGGCAGATGAGAAAAAGGGTGTTGTATTCAATGCATCGCACTAGTCAATTAAGTAGCCTATGCTTATTAGTCTCCTTAAAAATGATGAAAGCCCGGACATTTTCATCAATCTACGAAATCCAACCGGCCGCCCGGTTGGTCACCCTATCTTAAATTGGCTAAAATTACACATAAGCATATAATATCAAGGGTGCATGGTCAGAATTTTCCACTTTCTAAACTTCAGAAATGTAGGTTAGGTTAGTCTACTCCTGACTGTTGAAGTGAAAGAGAAAAGCATTAGCAGTTTATGAGTCTAATTGTTTTAAAGAGGTCCAAAAAGAGCTTGAAATGCCTAATTTCACTACCCAGGAAACAGTCTACAAGTGGAGGAGTGTGTCTCACAGCACAGGAGCACCACAGGGGACTGTATTCTCACCATTCCTTTTTACTCTGTACACCTCAGACTTTCAGTACAAGTCAGAGACCTGTCATCTGCAGAAATACTCAGATGACTCGGCAGTTGTCGTGTGTATCAGAGATGGGTCCCAAGAGCTGGTGGACCGCTTTGTGACACGGTGTGTAAGCAGTTGTCTTACCTTGAATGTGAACAAAACAATGGTGATGATTGTAGATTTCAAAAGAAATAGGGATAAGTCAAACACTGTTTCCATCATGAGAAAAAAGGGGAGGTGGTTGAGGAGTATAAATACCTCTGAGTTGACCTTGACAACAGACTGGGCTGGAGACTGAACAGTGAAGCTGTTTACAAGAAGGGACGGAGCAGATTGTACTTCTTGAGGAAGCTTGGGTCCTTCAAGGTTTGCAGCAAGATGCTACAAATCTTCAACAAGTCTGTTGTAGAGAGTGTAATGTCTTCTGCCATCATCTGTTGGGGAAGGCCTGGTCCACACCGATCGTGGCGGAAAGGAGACCTCTTCCATTTGGCGCCGTTGTTAACCTATCGTGTAGTTCACACCAGACGCGAAGCGCCGCAATCCTCCGCGCCTGGCTCACGCCATGAAGCCATCGTTTCGCTGTCTGGTCTATGTTTTGCGCGAGCCGCGAGGGATCTGCATCCGTTTAAGGCTTCTTCAGTTTCGCTGCAACACAGACCACTACAGAAGATCCTTCCTGCCCACAGCCATCATTATCTACTACAACTTATTGAGGGAATGAATAGTTTAAACTACAACAACTCTTATTTTCCCTCTGGGATCACATTTTGTGTAAACATTTCTTTAGCAATAACTGCATATTCAAAGAGGTACCCTGACTTTCTTCTAAATTAAAATCCGAAAAGGTGTGGTATTTCACAGCCCTCTTTACTCTGAGAATCAAAAATAAAACCCAGTGCAACCAAATGCATTTAAAAGTCACATAACTAGCAAATAGATGGTTTGTAAATTAATCTCACAATAGATCCATTTGTTCTGGGAAGTCCTCTGAAGATTTCCATAGAACAGACTGGTTAAAGAGGAGTGTAAAGGAGGCTTAGATTGTAGAACTATATCACAACCTATCACTGGAAAATGGAAAGCATAGTTTTTAGCTTTAATGTTAAATTTGTTTTCATATTTGTCATTGTAGGTCAGTGAGGGGACAAATGTGGGTGCTGCAGTTGGGTGGGCTGTGTCAGAAAGAGAGAACTTGACAAGACAAATAGGGTGGGGTTGAGGCCTGGACTGCACACGAGCCTGATAAATGGCTAAAGACCAACCTAAAACATTGGGGTTGTTGATGGTTGCCCACAGTTTTAAAAATACACCAGAGCACCTTGGTAAACATACACATAAAAAGTTGTTTCTAAATTCTTTGCTTCATAAGTTAAACTTTATAATATGTACTAACAGATCTGTATATTTTAGCTTCATCTGCAGCATTCAGTTACAGAGGAAGTTGTCCACTGAGTTTGCGACCTTTGTGCTGTATCAGGTAGGAAAACCTAATGATCTCATGCATTTCTAACAGTGCATAAGTGTTGTTTAGTGTTCTTATACCTCATCACAGTATTTTATCTCTGTAGTTTGTGAGGTTACACTTAGAGAAAACCAAATTACTGCCTTTGTCCGATTTAGCTATTAGGGGGAGGGGACATTGCACTGCAATAGACTGGCGACACATCCAGGGTGTACTCCACCTGGAGATAGGTACCAACCAAACAGTGACCCTGTAAGGATAAGTGGTATAAACGATGGATGGATGTTCAATGCCTGTAGGCATTATTAACTGGCTAAGTAAGAGGAACTCCCATTTCCTTCCATCCATCCATCCATCCATCCATCCATTGCCTATACCGCTTATCTTTTGCAGGGAGCTGGTGCCTATCTCCACCTGTCATCGGGTACACCCTGCGGATCGCCTGTCTATCGCAGGTCCAGCTTGTTGAGTTTGATTAACTTTTACTTTGTTTTGGGATTGAGAAACTGAGAAATACTCTTGTCTCTAAACAGTGTAGATAGTATTATTGGGCTTATTATTTGGTCGACTTTGTTCTGCCCCATCGGATTTTACGCTTCCGTATTTTGCAGTTCTAACTTAATAATAATAATAATAATAATAATAATAATAATAATAATAATAATAATGGCTTGCATTTATATAGCGCTTTTTGAGACCCTCAAGGCACTTTACCATTATTCATTCACTCTCACATTCACACACAACTATTTTTTTAAAGGAGGCATCATGCAAAACCCATTTGAGTTTTAAAGGACATGCTGTTCTCTTGTCAAAAACATATTTGCAAATACTATTTGACCTCAAGTTCGCCTATCAAAGTGTCAACCACAGCCCCATTGAGTTGCTAAACACTTGTTTACTGAAATGTAAAGTTTTTGTATTTACTTAAGTCATTCCCACTTTTGCCAGCAGAGGGAGCTGCATGTTAACTGACCAGCCCTAGTCCCTGTGTATCAGAACAGACATATCACCCATATTTCAAACATCGGAAGTTTTTCTTACATTGCTTACACTTAACATGTCTTGAGTCGGTATTGTCTTGAGTTGATATTTGTCCATAAAAAGCCAGGCATCGTTGAAATTGCATTTCCCTGTCATTTTAACTTTTCATCTTAGCTTGCATGCACCGAATCGCTTTGGTATTAGCTCCGTGAGCTACATTTAAGGGCCTCAGAAGGTGGTGTGTCACCTGCCTGACGAAAAATTTACAAGTTCCCGATTTCTATCTATTGATAGAAATTATCGGTTGCATTACTTTTCAAAGTTTGAACATAGATTTTGTAAAATTCCACACCTTTTCCAGAACCTACAAAATTCCCTTTTCCAGTGCCTGGAAATTTGATTTTCAAATTCCATGAGTTTTTCAGGTTTTTCATGACTGTACGAACCCTGATATGAAAGAAAAACTAATATATTCAAGCCTCAAAGTTTGGTTGTTGTTTTTTTGACCGGGAATCTTTTGTAACAAGCACCTAGTCCCCATAGTATTACCCATTAGCATCACTGTTGGCTTCACATATTTTGCTTAGATGTCAGAGACACACTCAGACACAAAATATTTCTTACCCCTCCTTTCCACCGGACGTGTAAGCAGCACGTTACAGGAGCAGCACGTCATACGCAGCTGATAGCCACCACTGTAGTCAATAGAACCCTTTCCACCAGAGGCGAAAGCAGCACGAGTCTGCCGCGTCTCAGGAGCGTCATGTCGCAGGACTAAATATACACGGCAGTCCTATTTTCTACACAGTACGCCTCTGAAACACGTACATTTCTACATTTTGGATAGGGGAAGACAGGAAATCAAACGGCTCAGCATCCGGAAATTTTCAAAATAAAAGAAACGTGCTGCTTTGCGGTTGCTTTACTTTAAAAGAAGGTCACTACCTGTGCGGCCCGGTGAGAAGTCAGTACCTCGCGGGAGGGTCTCATTTGTGTGTCATCACACAAATGAGCGATTTTGGATATTCCCTGACATAACATAAACTTATTGGCCAATATAAAACGGACATTACATAGAACACAGAGCTTTTGGAGCCATGTTGTTGTCTTTTCCTGGTTATTGTTGTCATAGATGTTTATATATGTCTATGGTTGTTGTGTTTACTGACGAAACCACGCGTGATTTTGCTAATCTCGCGTGCTCTCTCTGTGATAGCTGCTTACCTGCTGCTATGCGCCTCATACGCACCCGGTGGAAAGGGCCAAGCAGCAGAATACACAAGTGAAACGTGCTGCTCCTGTAACGTGCCGCTTACGCGTCCGGTGGAAAGGAGGGGTAACACTGCACAGGTATGCATTGTGTCTAGAGCAGGGCCAAGCAAACGAATCACAAATAAAAACTGTCAGATGGAATTTGAAATAAATTGTCTGTTCTGAAGAGACATGAAGAACACAGGTGTAAACTCTTCACTTCTTCAAATACATCAACACACTTAAGCCAAGGCGATGTCAGTTGCACACTTGCTTTGGTATGAAATAGCAGAGGTTAACAGCTGAACAGCAGACAGGTTCAGTGAACTCTGACTTTTCATAACGTGACAATTACATCAGGCAGTCCTGTGCAGGACTTTGTTTTTCTTGTCCACTTTTCCTTCTCTCCTGGGGTTTTCTCTGTCTCTCTGGAATTTGTATAGATACCAAAACAGTACATAGATAAAAATAATATACTTCATATATACCACAAAAATCTATATTATACTATTGTTTTTTTATTTCTTTGTTGCAGATAGATAATCAGAATCAAACGTAAAAAAAGAGGATCATTAACCATCTAAAAAGCTAAAGCTGGTTAAGAGTACCTTTCTAAACAAACTGGTTGCTTCTAGAACATGTCTTACACAAGGCAAGGCAAGTTTTTTGCATATCACATTTTAGCAACAGCGCAATTTAAAGTGCTTCATGATGAAAACATAAAACAACAAACAGTACATTGCAGTGGCAATCAAAGGAAGCTCTAAACAAATGGCTTTTTAACAGCGACTGAGTCTCTTGCCTAATAACTTCTGGAGATAGGCACTACCCGCCAACCGTGGCCCTGCAAGAATAAGCAGGTTTAGACAGTAGATGGATGGATGTTTTGTGTTACAGTAGGGCAAAAAAGTTTTTGGCAGCCACCGATTGTGCAAGCTGTCTCACCTAAAAAGATGAGAGAGGTCAGTAATTTTCATCGTAGCTACACTTCAACTGTGAGAGACAGACTGTAAAAAAATCCAGGAAATCACATTGTATAATTTTTAAAGAATTTATTTGTAAAATTGTGCAGAAAATACGTATTTGGTCAATAACAAAAGTTCACCTCAAAACTTTAATGTAACCTTGGTTGTCAATGACAGATGTCAAACGTTTCCTGTAAGTCTTCGCCAGGTTTTCACACACTGTAGCTGCTATTTTGGCCCATTCTTCCATCCAGATCTTCTCTAGAGCTGGGATGTTTTGGGGCTGTCGCTGGGCAACACGTACTTTCAACTCCCTTCACAGATTCTCTATTGGATTGAGGTCTGGGGACTGGCTAGGCCACTCCAGAACCTTGAAATGCTTTTTACGTAGACACTCCTTTGTTGCCAGGGTGATGTGTTTCTGATCATTGTCCTGCTGAAAGATCCAGCCATGTTTAATCTTCTATGCTCTCACTGATGGAAGAATGTTTTTGCCCAAAATCTCACAATACATGGCCCCATTTATCCTTTCCTTAATATGGATCAGTCGCCCTGTCCCCTCTGCAGAAAAGTAGACCCAAAGCATAATATTTCCACCCCCATGCTTCACAGTGGGTATGATGTTCTTGGGATGCAACTCAGCAGTCTTCCCCCTCCAAACAAGGCAAGTGGTGTTTATACCAGAGAGTTCTATTTTGGTTTCTTCTGACCACATGCCATTCTCCCAATCCTCCTCTGGATCATCCAGATGGTCTCTGGCAAACTTTAGACGGGCCTGAATATGTGCTGCCTTAAGCAGGGGGACCGTTGGAGCACAGCAGGATTTTAATCCATAACGATTAAAATCCTCATTGTTCTCAAGATCATGTGTAGCCCACCAGGTGAGATCTTGCATGGAGCCCCAGGTCGAGGGACATTGTCAGTGATCTTGTATTTATTCAATTTTCTATTAATAGCTCCAACAGTTGATCTCTTTTCACCAAGCTGCTTGCCTATTGTAGATTGGCTCATCCCAGTCTTGTGCAGGTCTACAATTTTGTCCCTGGTGTCCTTGGACAGCTCTCTGGTCTTGGCCATGGTGGAGGTTGGAGTCTGACTGTTTAAAGGTGTGGACAGGTGTCTTTTATATAGATAAAGAGTTCAAACAGGTGCCAATAATACAGGTAACGAGTGGAGGATAGAAGAGCTTCTTAAAGAAGAAGTAACAGGTCTGTGATGGCCAGAATTCTCACTTGGTTGTAGTTGCTAAATACTTACTTTCTGCACCATTATATAAGTAAATTCTTTAAAAAAATCATACAATATGATTTTCTGGATTTTTTTCACATTCTGTCTCTCACAGATGATGTGTACCTATAATGAAAATTACAGACTTCTCTCATCTTTTTAAGTGGGACAACTTGCACAATGGGTGGCTGCGAAATACTTTTTTGCCCAGCTGTATGTTTACTTACATGGGAGGAAGTTATTGAAAAGATTTAGGCCCTAAATCCAGAACAATGCATCCCCCCTTTACTGGTAAGCTATTTTTTGTGTTCTCCATATTACAGTTTTTTATAAAGTAAACCTACTGCAAGTGAATAATTGAAAACTATTTATGTATGTCATTATATTAGCCTCACTTCAGTATGAAGAAAACCATTTAAAAACTATTACAATTTAAAAATGAATAAAAATTATAACTAGTCCTTAATTATAAGCAGTTACACTACAGAGCATTATATTAAATCCAGATAAAGCACCTGTTTCTATGGCGAAACTAGAACCTGGATCATGGTGTGAGGCGAAGGACCACCCACACTTCTATGGTAATGAATTACTTCAGATTTAAAGCAAATTGTTATTTTTCTAATTCCTTCATTCCTTATTAAGTTATTGGTAGTAAAGTGGGTCGACATGGCATGGCTGAGAAAGCCAATTATCTCCTTCTGTCCTCTGAGGCCTGTCTTTAATTATCAACTTTTTATAACTCTGGTCTTGATGATATAGCAGTCAGTGACTGTGTCTCTGTCTCACTGTGGATTTTCTAAGACTGTGATTTGATATCTCTTTTATTTCAAACGTCCCATGGGAATGATTTCAGAGCCTGACACTCTAACCTTATTCTAACATCCTTTTTTATTGTGTTCTGATATCATTACATTGGTCAGTTTGTACTTAAAGGAATAAATAGAGCAACTTAGGAAAGCGTTTTTAGATTTTGTTACGACAAATGACAAACTTCAGTGTATTGGGATTTTATATGAAAGAGCGTCACAAAGAAGAGTTACATTATCAAGGGGAAGGGAAATGATAAATATATACAATAAAATACAATGATCAGAGGTCACCTAGTTAGTAAAAATGTGTAAATAAAGTCCATCTGTGTGTTAAAATTACCGGTACAACTTAGAGCAAATTGTGAGAAGTTTTTAGAAGGATACTCTAGATGTCTCAGTCATCTGGCATTCCACCAAATACTAAAATGTTAAAAGATGTGCATATACCAAGAAAATGTTTTGTAGCTTTAACAGACCTAAAAGACAAAGTTCAGTCTGATTTGATGCTTGAATGTAAAAAAAAAGAAGGAATGGTTAGCCGTCTTTTTAAACAGCTAGAGTATGGAAACGTGGTTTAAACTGTAAAGTCCATTCTAAACACCTTTACAAGTTAGAAAGAATTAGTGCTTTTCTGATTTCGGTAAAAGTAATTAGATCGTGGTTAACAATTTTTGTTTTAAAATATTCTCTAAATGCAGTGAAACCAAAATATTGCTAGGCAATGTTTTATTGTAGGAATCTTTCCTGTCAGGATCTGGGATTTTTTGGGTTTTCCTGCATGCTTCCATTTTTGTGTCATTCCTGTTTATTTGTACTTAGCTTTAGTTATTCTTTTCCTTAGAACAGTTTCTTACTTCTGATTAGATTCTTCAGTTGTAGTTGATTCCTTTTCAGCTTGTTAAAATTATGGTTTCCCTGTTATTGTTTTCCCCCCCTGCTTTTTTGTTCTCTCTCTCTCTCTCTCTCTCTCTCTCAGTAATCAACTTCCCAGTATATAGTCTCTTCTTTTTCTCGTTCCTTACTGGTTTCTCCTGTTGGTTCCCGTCTTCACCTCAGCTCCCAATGTTTTCAATGCTGAGGATTTATGGTCATTTTTTCCTTTAATCATTACAGTTCCTTTTCATCTCATCCTGCCTCTGAACTCTGCCTGCATTTGGGTCCTACATCAATCCACACCATGACATTGCCAGTCTATGCCAAGGATGCTGTAAATAAAACTATGATTTCGATTTTTCTGGGCTTTATAATTTTACAATATGTTTGCAGAGATTCATCTAGTTTATTTTTTACTGGTTTCCACCTAATCTGAACATCTGATTCTTTTCAGATTAGTTTAAATATTTTAAAAGAATTTCTGAACTGAGCAGTGATTGTAGGTATTTATTAGTATGTCTAGCGACCTGTGTTACAGTTTTCCCGATTTGCTGAAACGCATTTCTTAAACCCTCCACCCGTTTTCTTAAAACCATTAACACAAATCCAGAAAGAACCAAGATGTTTCTGAAGTGCTGAATGTAGATAACAAAAAAAAGCAAAAAAAACCCCACACAAATGAAAAGTGTCATGATCCTTAGTAGTTTTTAGTTGTATTGTGTTTGAGCTTCATTCAGTTCTCATTATTTTCAGTTCATTCCTCTGTTAGTTGTGTTATGCTCTATTTTTCCACATGAGTTCTGCTTAGTGTTTCTATCTTTTCTGTGTTTCTTCCTCCTTTTCTGTCTTACTCTTACACTTTGAACTTTAAAATTCTCTTTTGCTTTTGTGTTATTTCATTCGACTTTGTCCTTTAGGTACTCCTCTGCTTTTTCTTCCTACTTTTGCATTTTAGGTTTGTTCTTTAGTTGAGTCGTTTTCTGTTATGTTTCCAGCCTTTATTTTCCTTCTCTGTTTATTTTCAACCTCCTTCCCACCTGCTAATTACCTCCACCTGCTCTCTCACTCCCACCTGCATCTAATTACTTTGATTAAGTTTCCCTTAAGTTCCTCTGTCTTTTCTCACTCTTCCCTCAGTATTTAAGCAGCCCTATTTCTCTCATTCTCTGCTGGATTCTTCTGTTACATTTGTCTCGCTCCATGTGTCCTGGTTTCCCTGTGCGTTCCAGATTCACATTACCTCCTCTCAGTTTGTAAGTTTCGTTATTATTTTCATTAAAACTCTTAATTTACTCTGCCTCTCCGTGTCTACTTCTGGGTCAAGCTTCAAAAATATGACAAAAAAAACATGACTATAATTCACAGATTCACAATAGTTGACCTAGTTTCACCACCTCTCACACGGATCCTTCCTCCTCTTCCTCTCGGTGTTTACAGTTTTGCTATAGAAGTGTGAAATGTGTTTAGTGACTGAGAATGTTTTTAAGGTTTTGATAAAAAGAGTGGACGAGTTTTGCTAATTCTGTCTATGTACCTGAGCAGCGTTTGGCCAAAACAGTGTTTTATTCAAAAAGTCGGTTTAGGCTGCTAAGAATTTGGTTCAGAAAATGGAGTTTAGAGTATTACCATTAAAGATATAAGATAAAACAAATCCCGTCTCCCAACTGCAGCATTTCATTTTACATTTATAAACAGTGATGGGAAATATTTTGTGAAATGTGCTGCATGGAAGGCAAGAAAAAGCCAAAGCGGTTTTCCTACCATGTTACCAATCTCTTCTTCTCTGTTAAGTTACTCTCAAACATCCCACATAACAGATGACTGTATCTGTCCTTTGCCACCAAAAAACCCCCATCATCTGCATAGACAGCAGAAGGTCTCATCTCTTGCCAAGAACTCTCAATGACACATGCAGACATGAGATGAGGAGGTACACTGATTTAAAATGCAGTCTGCTTTTGACTCCACCAGCTGTAGAGGGACATTTTAAGAACTTTCCAATGACGCCAAAAGAAAAGCTATTTTCCTTTATTATTCGACAAAGTTAACTTAATAATTTGAATGGTCAACAGAGAAAGAGTGTTTTTGTCATGGGGTTGGAGGAATGAGAACCTAAATGCAGACCGGTATGTAGTGATGTGTCCTTTGTGTCGAGGTTTTGAAGCCTGCTTCAAGTAATCCAGGAAGATTTTTGTTTTTTAACCGCATATCGAGACTTGTGTTGATTACGTATGTAGTGACATTCGCCGTACTACGCGACTGATTCATGAATCAGGTTGCCATGGATTGAAACAAAAGAGACAGCAAAGACGCTGCTGTTTCCCCGTCACATTTTGTTGCCTTACTGTAGTTGTTTCGGGTGTGTGTTTGGAACCTATTTGAGCGTTGTTGTTTTTTTGAGATGGAACCAAAGAGCAAACAACAATAAACAAAGTCATAAAACAACAAAGCGGGTCCTGTGTTCTTATTTCTTAATCTCTGGCGTTTAAAAGTGTGTGTTGTGTTCAAATGGATTTTGAGCCAACAAAAAGATCTCATCTATGCTGAGGCATTGTGGAGCCCTGCATGAAAACCAAAAATACTAACCAAGGTGGACCAAGCTCGACTAAGTCATTTCAGGATGCAGACATTCATTCATATGGCAACAATGGAAGACTCGAGTGAAGAACAGAAAAATGACTATCCAAACTTTTAAAAACTTGCTGATGGTTACTACCCAAAATCCCCTCCTGCTTCATCCTCAGTATTTTTCTGTGGCAGGCAAAAATCACCTCAAAAAAGCGGAACTGCTTTAAGCCCAGCACAGTGGAAAATCTTTTATTTTTAAGTACAACTAAATGAATTTTGTCCCTCCATGACTAAAGCACGATTCCACAATAACACAACCCCATTCACACCAAAACACTCTTGTTAGTTTCCACTTTTTCTTTAGTACCAGGCATTGTATCATGAGGATAGATTAAGACTATATTCAGACCATTTTCAGAATTTATACATTGTCATCACAAGCATCATTCATTTTTTCAGTTTAAAGGTTCACAAGCCACATCATTATAATCACGCAGGTTTTACTTGTATGGTCCACTTGATGATGCTGTAGAGCAAATGAAGCTCCATAAAGCATTGCCTCATGAGTTGACCCATTGGATGGAAAACTTCAGTGCATCACAAGGCTGTATCTCGCCATCGCTACTCGTGTTAAGTCAAACTTACAAATAATGCTAAAGGGACCACTGTGACGTAGGTTAGAAGGAAGAGAAGACGGAGAATCGATGTGATCAGAGATGTTAATTATACTGGGGAGGAGTGAAGAATGGCATAGAAACCAGGTGGATAATGAAGGATTAAATGGATGCAGGTGGGAGAGAGAGCTAGTAGAACAAAGTAGGACAGATAAAACACTAAGCAAAAATAAACTTGAATAAGGAACGATAATTCTTAATGTATAATGATAATAAAGCAGAAACTAACACATAGGACTACAAATGACAAGACCGAAGTAAAGAAATATCAAAACAAAGGAAAACTCAGTAGGAACAAAGAAGAATCTAGAGTCCTAACATAAACAGAACTCCAAAACAACCCAGAATCATGACAGTTTTTCAGATTTTTATAAATAGAATAGAAATATCCCTCATTGCCCCTTAATGAGAGAACTTATTTTAGCATTTTTAACCAAGCTTCTTCCATGAAAATGTGTTGAAATGGTCCAAAATAGCAGCAAACTATTGATAGTTTTAAAGAGCAACTGAACCCCCAACGAGAGTCTTACTCCACCCACCTTTCCTGTTTGAAAAATGTATCAAAGGAATGCCCTATCCTGGTGGAATGAGGGAAGCGCGGGGGGAGAGAGCTGGACTGTGACTGACACTCTGCTGTCTTATTGCTACGAAGGGTTGGCTGAAACTCGGCTGCTTTTAAACCCCACAGCGGCAGCTGACATCACGCAAACCGGCCAGCGTCACATGTCACAGCAGAGCAAATAGCAATGGCTGATTCAAATTCAAATGTGGTGCAGACTTTTAACCTGAGGAGGGCGCCACACTGATGGTTTTAGGCAGAAAATTTATAGTTGGGGTTGGGGTTGACTTGCTCTTTAAGGAATGGTACCCACAATGTTTGACTAAATTCATATAATATAAATATAAAATAATATGTATATATATATATATATATATATTAGGGCTGTCAAAATTAATGCATTAATGCGGGTTGATTAATTCGTGGAATTAATGCCATTCATTTTTTTAACGCAATTACGCATGCACAACATGACCTGCCCTGTTTACCCCACAATTAAACCTGCGCGGCATTCAGTGCTCGCTTGTCACGTAAACAGCATGACAACTGTTTGATAACTGCAAATAATAACAGTGGGAACCAAGTAGTAATGTAAAGGTTCGGTGTTGATAAACAAATGATCCCTCTATTAGTCAGAAAATTTTAATTCAAAAATACTTAATTGCTCCCAGAGAGAGATTAAGTGTTGTTGTAGCTCATATTATTAAATTTTCCAAGGAGTTATTGTAGATCCTGATGGCTGTAAGCAGGAATGATCTCCTGTAACAGTCTGTGTCGCAACAAAACTGCAGAAGCCTCTGACCGAAGACACCGTTGTTGTAGGATAGTCCCATGAAGAGGATGCTCAGGGTTGTCCAAAATTGAATAAGAAAATGTCAGCTTTACATTCATAAAATGTTAACCAGTTAGTTTGCCTCAGCAACTGGCTAAAAGATTAATAGGTAAAAATCTCCACGTGTAAATGTGATTGTGGGATTCAAAACAAAAGTTCCATGCATCTCTCCTTTATTTCCTTAAAAAAAAGAGCAACAGCTTCTGGTTTCGTCCTTTTTTTACACCAAAAATTGTACTTTTTCTGTCATATTTAGGAATTTAATTAATCGTGATTAATTTACAGCTACCCTGTGATTAATTAGATTTAAAAATGTTATCGTTTGACAGCCCTAATATATATAATATAAATACATTCATATAATAATTCATATATAATTAAATATTAAATTCTTCAAAAATTCAGGAAAATAATAAAAAAGTAAAAAAGTTCCCTTATGAATGACATTTAACACATAAAATAATTTGTGTGCTATTTATTTATTTATACAAATCTGGTATTTGTTCCATTAATAACCCATACTCTCTTTATCCATTGGGCAGGTTCAGTTTAGATTACATGTCCTTTGTATGATATTGTATTTTTAACACATCCATTTTACATTAATTGCTTATGAAGACACGATCTTACAGCCTAAATCTGACTGAGTGGAGCACGTGTCAGACAGGTATTGTGAATAAAGATTTGCTTCGCAGGGAGTAACTCAACAACCAACATTTGTTTCTGCGCTTCTCATTAATTGATCTCCATTACAACCAAAAAAGGCAAATCAGCTCTGGTTAAGTGGCTCCTCCATGTGTTGCTGTTAGCTGTTTCCCGATTGTACAGATGTCTAAGTGCCATTTGATCACATTGCCACGTTCTCTTGCCAGGATAAATGTGCTTTCTCTTGCTTCAAATGAGGTGGTAAAATAAAAGGTGTATCTTAGCTGCCTCATGCTGTCTTGCTCACAGAGCCCGAGACACTATTTCCCTCTCTTTTTATTAACCTCTGCTTGAGACTTTTAAATAAACGCTTGCTTCAGTATCTCAGTTTGGTGTCTGGCAGCACAAGAAAAGCCCATGCTCACATCTAAAAGTCTTTTAGTTCTCAGCACAGTGTTGTTACTTTTGCTGTAAACTGTGGAAGACATTGCTTTGTTGACCTTGTTTCATCCAGACAAATTTCAAATGTGTTCACTTATCGAGTATTATCTGAAAAAAGACACAATAAAAGTACTTCATTTATTTTGTTTGGAAGAAATTTATTGAAGAATATTGTGATGACTGTTAAGGACCTCTGCGATGGACTGGTAAACCCCGCCTCTCGCCCTGTGACTGCTGGAGATAGGCACCCCCACTGCAACCGTGCATAGGATGGACGGTACAGAAAATGGATGGATGTTAAGGACTTTAAATGGTATATTTTAAGAAGATTCTTCCATTAGTTTGGAATCTGTTCAGTTATTTAGCTGTGTGGGATAAATAAACAGGTAAAACTTGAAATAACTGATTTTATAAAGATGGCAATCAAATCGGTTTGTGGTTTATCGAGGTAAATTCAGTTTCAGTTCTGAATTTTCAATAATACAAAAGTCTTACTTGGATCTACCACAACATTAACTTGTGTTCTACAGTAGGTTTCCAAATGACAGTTTAGGAAAAAGAAAACTCATCCATGAGTTTATCTTTAGTCGGATTGATTACTGCAACAGCGTCTTCACAGGTCTAAAAAGTCAATCAGACAACTGCAGCTGATCCAGAGCGCTGCTGATCGCATCCTGATTAGAACCAGGTCCAAGTCCTTACACGGGTTCCGGTAGCTCAGAGAATAGACTATAAAATATTTTTATTGGTTTACAAATCACTGAAGGGCTTAGCACCAAGGTATGCTGAAGATCTGTTGTCAAAATCCCAATCCCCAAGACCACTAAGTCCTCTAACTCTACTACTAATCATCCCTGGAATTAGAACCACACATGGAGCCGCCGCTTTCAGTTTCTATGCTCCTCTTATCTGGAAAAAACTTCCAGACCACTGCAAAACTGCTGAAATACTGAGTTCCTTTAAATCAAGGCTAAAACCCCATCTGTTTAGAGCTGCCTTAGATTAATTGATTGAATATAGGTGGAAACAGTAATACGTTTTAATATTCTTTATGTTTCTGATGTTGTGTTTTCTGTTTTTATTGTTTTTTTATTGCTGCTTTAATTTTTTTTCTAATCATGTAAAGCACTCTGAATTGCCTTGTTGCTGAAAGTGTGATGTACAAATAAATTTGCCTTGCCTTGCCACTGCCTCTTGACCATTCAGTTCCTTAGGAAAACAAAAGAAATGAGGCATGGTGGTGCATAAAAACAATCATCTTCCCCAACTTTCCTTCTGCTAACAGAGTTAAAATGTTACATCTTAGTTCTCTTTGTTTGCAATATCTCAGCAAAATTACATACAGTACATACAGTTCAAACCAGATACATATATATATATACAGATATAAAAGTTTGAGTATCATAGCAAATATTTTAAAAAGTTTTGTATTATTTTGATGCATTTACTTTCTGGTAATACTGTACAAGCATCCAGTTAATAAGTACTAGAGCATAAATCCATCTTCAAGACTAAATTAGTTAATGAAAGTTTTACCTATATATTAAATACTAAATCTGTTTCCCAAATCATTTACGCATCATTGACTTGTGTTGGACTGACAACATTTCCATTGTGTACCCGACCTCTCTCACTGACAACTGGAATAAGCTCCAACAACCCTAAAACAGCAGGTCTCACTACAACCAGTGAGTCCTGAGCATGTCTACAACAGAGATGGCTGATGGCATTAAAGGTGCAACAGAAGGTAGAGAGAGGCAGAAAAAAACTGTTTCTTAAGGCCTGTGCTACTTCACATTACTTATTACCCTTTAGAAGTATGGCTATTTTGAAGTCATTTAAATAAATTGTCTGCATACATTTGGTTCTTTTTATTGCAGACTAATGACATCCAAGTCTTTAAGTCCCCATCGAGGCTTTCAGACACCCTTGACAAAGTTGTTTGGTCCCTGGAGTGGCATTAGTTAGTATTTTGAGTTTTAAATGTCACTCTCCACTGCTCATTGACTTTGTACTGTAGAGGGAAAAGACTGAGAGATTATTCATTGCAAAATAATGACAGAGGTGCCGTACATAGTGAAAGGCTCTTGATAGCAAGCCAGACAGAAGGGTCTGCATCAGTGTATGCGTTGGTGATGGCTTCCTGAGCAGGATGACTGTCTGGAAGTGTCTGCGGCTGCACTTGAACATAATTTGGCCCTCATTCAGATGTGAGAGGGTCCAGAGTGTAAGAAAGAGAGGGAGTCGAAGATAACATGAGGCAAAATGCCAAAAGATAAGCAAGGAAGACAGAATGAAAGACTGTGGGAAAGACAAACAAAGCTGGTTTATTTGCACATCAATGTCTTCACATCTGGCTGAGTAAAAATGGGGCCCTTTCTTCAAGGGCATGTTGATGTAACATCTACTGGGCTCCTACTCTACCCTCTCCTTTCCCACTAGATCATTTCAAAACATGACTTCTATTTGAGTGTAATATTCAAAGTGGAAACACCACAAGGGCTTTTGTTGCACTTTCTGGCACACAACCTAGGCTTTGGGTCAAAGTAAAGTTTGTCTTACAAAAGTCTTTCACAAGGGTGTTCAACTTCAGCCCTCAAGAACCGGTGTCCTGCGTGTTTTATATCCGTCTCTGCTTCAATGCAGGTGATTGAAAGGGTTTGAGTAGCTCCTTTGGATGTCATTTGGTTCTACAGATGCCCGCTCATATGCTATTCGTTAGATCCAGGTGTTTTGGACCAGAAAAACATCTAAAACATGCAGGGGCCCCAGGCTGTGGAGGATGACGTTGGACACTACTGTCCGGAGTGGAGTTAGGGTTGAAGAAGATCTGGGGCTTTGCCCAGGTGACCGGATTTAAAACCTTTTTTGTTTTTGCATGTGCAAAAAAGTTTTGATTTAAATAATGTGGCATCTCAAATTTTGACCACCATAAAGCAGACAAAAGCACTGAGATTACCCATATAAATTAATATGATTTAATGAAGCAAAACAACGCTGTCAACCAACAATATTAACTATAAACAATATCACAAAC
Source organism: Valencia hispanica (assembly GCA_963556495.2). Lineage (NCBI taxonomy): Eukaryota > Metazoa > Chordata > Actinopteri > Cyprinodontiformes > Valenciidae > Valencia > Valencia hispanica. Next base: position 47,241,003 of record OY747711.1, read on the forward strand.
AGTCAGCTGCTGATTGACGACGCCTCAGATCACTAGTCTAGGGAATACACCCTACATCCATGAAGACCAGATACCAATATAAAGCAAGAGGGCTACTAAGTATGACTGTATAATTAATATATTGACAAAAAAACAAATTTATCTTCTTCTCTCCTCTTCTTCTGCTGTTTTTCCTGCTCTGTTCTTTTTTTCTTACCCTGATTTAATCTCGATTTTCTTTGCTCTCTGCACATGTTTTATGACAAATTTCCAATTATCGGATTTATAAAGTTGATAAATTGCATGAATGCAAAAACTTTTCTCTATAAATTTTATAACAAACAGGTTTTCTTTAAAAACTAACATTTCAAATCAGACCTACAGAACCATTCTGTACAATCTGTTCTGTAGATCTGATTTGAAATGTTAGTTTTAAAGAATATATATATATATATACAGTTGTGGCCAAAAGTTTTGAGAATGACACAAATATTAGTTTTCACAGAGTTTGCTGCAAAACTACTTTTAGATCTTTGTTTCAGTTGTTTCTGTGATGTACTGAAATATAATTACAAGCACTTTATACGTTTCAAAGGCTTTTATTGACAATTACATGACATTTATGCAAAGAGTCAGTATTTGCAGTGTTGGCCCTTCTTTTTCAGGACCTCTGCAATTCGACTGGGCATGCTCTCAATCAACTTCTGGGCCAAATGCTGACTGATAGCAACCCATTCTTTCATAATCACTTCTTGGAGTTTGTCAGAATTAGTGGGTTTTTGTTTGTCCACCCGCCTCTTGAGGACTGACCACAAGTTCTCAATGGGATTAAGATCTGGGGAGTTTCCAGGCCATGGACCCAAAATGTCAACGTTTTGGTCCCCGAGCCACTTAGTTATCACTTTTGCCTTATGGCACGGTGCTCCATCGTGCTGGAAAATGCATTGTTCTTCACCAAACTGTTGTTGGATTGTTCAAAGAAGAAGTTGCCGTTGGAAGGTGTTTTGGTACCACGGTTAGTCATGGCTGTGTTTTGGGGCAAAAGTGAGCCCACTCCCTTGGATGAGAAGCAACCCCACACATGAATGGTCTCAGGATGCTTTACTGTTGGCATGACACAGGACTGATGGTAGCGCTCACCTTTTCTTCTCCAGACAAGCCTTTTTCCAGATGCCCCAAACAATCGGAAAGAGGCTTCATCGGAGAATACGACTTTGCCCCAGTCCTCAGCAGTCCATTCACCATACTTTCTGCAGAAGATCAATCTGTCCCTGATGGTTTTTTTGGAGAGAAGTGGCTTCTTTGCTGCCCTTCTTGACACCAGGCCATCTTCCAAAAGTCTTCGCCTCACTGTGCGTGCAGATCCGCTCACACCTGCCTGCTGCCATTCCTGAGCAAGCTCTGCACTGGTGGCACTCTGATCCCGCAGCTGAATCCTCTTTACGAGCAATCCTGGTGCTTGCTGGACTTTCTTGGCCGTCCTGAAGCCTTCTTAACAAGATTTGAACCTCTTTCCTTGAAGTTCTTGATAATCCTATAAATTGTTGATTTAGGTGCAATTTTAGTAGCCACAATATCCTTGCCTGTGAAGCCATTTCTATGCAACGCAAGGATGGCTGCACGTGTTTCTATGCAGGTCACCATGGTTAACAATGGAAGAACAATGATTTCAAGCATCACCCTCCTTTTACCATGTCAAGTCTGCCATTCTAACCCAATCAGCCTGACATAATGATCTCCTGCCTTGTGCTCGTCAGCATTCTCACCTGAGTTAACAAGACGATTACTGAAATGATCTCAGCAGGTCCTTTAATGACAGCAATGAAATGCAGGGGAATTTTCATGGCAAAGAAGGACTATGCAATACATCTGATCACTGTTCATAACATTCTGGAGTATATGCAAATTGCTATTATAAAAACTTAAGCAGCAACTTTTCCAATTTCCAATATTTATGTAATTCTCAAAACATTTGGCCACGACTGCATGACTGTGTATATATATATATATATATATTCCAAGTTTAGCTCTGTTTTTACTCGCTGTGACTACTCTTTTTCAATCATTTCTCTGTCGTGCAGAGAACAGCAGCCTCTAAGTTATTTACTTTATTTTTATAATTATTATCCAAGTGTGTTTGGATTCTTCCCATGTAACCACATACTTACATTTATGTTGTTAACATTCATTTCCTTTGTAGTAAAACTTTACTGATAGAAAACGAACATTTAGAAAACCTGAATCACAACGTTTTATAACAGCTGTAGTCAGTCTGTACTTTTTGTCTAAAAAAGTTCCTGATATCCATGTCAGCATGAACTCCGGTACTGCAACTTAATTCTGAGAGCCTTTTTTGCCTCCTTCAAAAGTCAAATTCACATTTGGGGCTTTTCAGAAAACATCCAGGGCTTAAGCCCAAGTAGCCACCCACTAACACCCCCTACTGTTCACCACCATGAAAAGAGTCTTTTGAAAATCTCTCTGACAGCGATGGATCAACATAATCAGTTTATTTCAAAGAGCTATCCAACAACACTTGGCTGCAAAAGCAATGAAGAAGCCATCTCCACTATTAAATCATTTGTGTGGCAACATTTTGGGTACCATGCAGAAAAAAGAAGATGAGGGTAACAGACAAGACACAAATGTTTGCTTAGTGTAATAAGATTACTGAAAAATCCTACCTTTTAGCTGCTAATGATGCTAAAATGAGCATCTGTTCTATAGCTTCTGATTCTTGCTAAATTTAACTTGGTCTCACACTGTGTCCTATCTTGCCATGTTTGCTGTTACTTGAAAATACATGTGTAAAAGGGAGAAATGCCAGCTTTTGTAGATTAGGTCCAGTTTGAACTATATATCAAAATTTTTATGCTGAAAAAAATGGGAGGGAATTCAGTGTTCTGCTGTGTCAGGACCAGGTACATTCCCTTTATGTGAAGTTATATTTTGTTTATTCTTTTATCTTAATTGATAATATGACCATCTGAGAAGGAAATGTCAATGCTCTGTAAGTGTCCAAATGATCAAATAATTATTAGCCTCATACTGTAAGTGATGACATACATTTCATTTATCTCAAGTAGGGTAAACTGTTTGCAGAGTATAGTGAGACATTAGGTGATGAAATTGTTGGGACAGTGAGGTAACGTGTCAGTCACATGTGTGCTGATTAACGACAAAATAACAATTCGAAAGTTCCCAAAAATAGTGTTTCCATAAACTTACGTAAACCTCTTAACGTGCACGAGCTCCATATCCACTCCTCGCCTTGAAAGCGCTATTAAAATTCCCGAACAATACTAAATAGTCATATCGGACCTAGGTCTGTTGCTTTTTAAAAGCACAATTTTACACTTAAATGACTGTCAATTAGAAGAAGCTTTAGTTTGCCGTTTTTAAGTACATTTATTCCGAACATCATAAACACGTTAAGCTGCACTTACTTCTATCGTCACTCATTTATGCACTTTAGACTAAATGGTCACAGCTCCAAAAGGAAAAATATATATATACAAAGCAGAAGGGCTGGTGACTAAACAACAAATAAGGGAAAGAAATATGTTACTTTGGTTTTTTGTTCATAGTTAATTTTGTTTCATATCAGATATCCTACATTGACGTCTTTCTATTTGTTACCTCCACCAAGAGGTAATATTTTTGTGGCAGTCTGTCTGTCTGTTAGCAATATAGCTCAAAGATTTATGGACAGATTTCGATAGTCACGGAAAATGGTGTAACACCCGTTCACGCAATTAAACATTAAAATCAAATTCATGCAGTCATGCAGGCCATTTTTCAATTGTGTATTTTTCATCTAAAATTTCAAAATATGAAACAATAAGACCTTTTTAATTTTTTGTATCTGATTTTAAAACAAATAACAAAGATCTTTTCTTTCCTTTTTTTCTTTTGTCAGTCGACAATGGAAAAGGTCAAAATGGTCTGCAGTCAATGATACATTGACAACAAACATGCAGACGGCACTGCTGTTTAATCAGAATTTGAAGAAAAAGCTCAACTCAAACTTTCACCCTTAAAAACATCTGAGCTTTGAAGTAGCACTATCAAAAGGTAAGACCAGCACAGAGCTTTCCCTTTCATGATGATGAGCACATACCTTAAAACAACAACCTAAACTATGAACGAAAAGTTTTATTCATGTGCATCACACACACACATACACACACTTGGCAAAGAGTGTCAGACGCACACGGAAGAGCACATGAAAGAGGTAAAGACTCATATTTGCTAGAACAAGTTTTCCTTTTGTATTAGTCATACATAAAGATGTCATACACAGGCAAACACGTTGTCCTTGTGAAGAAGGTTGAGGCAGCCTCCCTGCTGAGTGCATGAAAGGTGTAAATAATAAACAGCAGATAATGTATGGTAAATAAAACATCTGAGTGAACTAACAGGTTCCCCTCTCCTCCCGTTTCATCTTTTCCTTGTGACTCGACTTCTCTTACTCTGGCTACCTTCTTATTCTTTTGTCATCCTTTCACCTTTAACCTTTCCTTCTCTTGGTTCCTGGACCCGTCTCGGTGCAAGGGTGGAGGGTAAATGTAGTGACATCACCCTCTTCAACCCCTCAAGTTGCCATGTTGCCACCTTATCCTTACATACACCCACATATTTATTCATTCAACTATAAATATGCTAAGTACACACATATCGAGAGGACAACATATTATGGAGGGGAAAAATACACTAGAAACAGATGGCTAGATGATCTGAATAGATGGCTGCTGCTTAAGCTTTGTAATGACTGTAGCTTCTTTTTTTGTAATACTCATACAATGTCTTGCGAAAAATTATTTTATCCCATGCAGTTTTTAAAAATATTTTGTTGTGTTACAACCACAAACTTTCAAGTTTTTAATGGGAATTCATGGGACAGACCAACACAACGAATTACATAACTGTGAAGTGGAAGGAAAATAAAGAAGGGTTTAAATACAAGTCTGAAAAGAGGGGCGTGCATGTGTATTCAGACTCTGCCTGCAATCACAGCTGCAAATCTTTTGAGGTAAGATTTGCAAACAGCTTCGCACCTCATGAGACCAACAATGTATGCCCATTGTTATTTGCAAACACTCTACATCCAGTATTACAAAATTTGGGCTACTTTGCAAGCATCAATTTTAAAGTATTTCCAATTTTCTCTACTGGATTATGGTTTTGATTGAGTAATTCAAATATACCAATGCGCTTTGACCTAAACTACTTTACTGTATGTCTAGTTGTATGTTTAGAGACTTTGTCCTGATGGGAGCTAAACCTCCGCCCCAGTCTTAAGTCTTCAAAGCTAGCTTTCAATGAGCCCTGATCAACTTCTCTGTCCCTGTTTCCCTTGAGAATGATCCACCCACCACCATATTTCATAGTGGTGTGTTCAGGTTAATGTGCAGTGTTAGTTTTTTACCACACATAACATGTTGAATAAAGGCCAGGAAGCTACAGTTTCTCTTCTGACCAGAGCATCTTCTTCCACATGGTGTGCTCACTAAGGCTTGTGGCAAGCTACAAACTGAACCTCATGGCTTTCGTCTTGCCACTAATCAATTAAACCGAGATTTGTGGATGGCATGACCAAAACTGTCATGTAAATAGCTTCTCCTACTTAATCTGTTGATCTCTGCAGCTCTTCCAGAGTTGCAATGAACCTATTGGTTGCTTTGCTGATTTATTTATTTTTATTGTCCAGCCTGTCAGTTTGGGTGAATAGTCATGTCTTATAATTGCATCATGTTGTTTCCATTTTCAGTTGATGGCCTTGAATAAAGATCTGTGGGATGTTCAAAGGTTGAGATACTGTTTTATGACCTAAACCTAAATTCTGTCAGCTGGGTTGCTTAGTCTTCATGATGATGTCTGTGCGGTTTGTGATGTGTGGTTTCTGCCACTCCTGCCTCTCTGTCTTTTCACCTTCCTTGGGGACAGAATATGCTCATTACTCGCTTACGTCTTGTGTAAATTGGTATTTGTCCCTTTGACGTCTCTCTGGCTTATGAACCAAACCTTTTTCTTGTACAGAAAGATGACTTGGCCTTACCCTCTGTCAAGCAATATCTTTGCTACTGCAATCGCTTCTGAAAACAATCTCGACTAGCACTTCAGAGATTGGTGAAATAGAATTCAATCTGGCAAACAGTGAGAAGACACTGAACCCCTACTATACTCCAGTTTAGATATACTGGCTTTTCTTACAGTCCCTTTGTAACAGAATGTATCATTGAATCCTACTGCTGTGTACTTTAAGCTCCCTTCCTCTATGAAGATCCGTCTCGCTTCTTAAGTCTCCCAGCTCAAACCAGTGGTCTCTATGCCCCATACCTTCTTACCTGACTACTGGATAACCATCCAGTGTTCTCAATCAGACGCATATTGTCTTTGGGCATGTCAGTCCTTGTAGAGTAGGTAGAAGCATTCCTGGATTCCTCTCTTGTGGCTTGACTTTTAGTGAGCCTATCCAGTGGTTCCTAGGGAAATTGTTTTCACCCCCTCAATCGTTTCCCATCCTCTCGGTGGAGTGGTCTGGTAGTTACTCTCTCTGCTGTCAAAACATCTGGCCTCCAGCTGTCACACCTCTCTCCAATTATTCCCATCATGCAAGCACTACTTGTTATCACTCCAGACGTCTTCCATCACAAGACTGTTAAAGTCACCTTGGTGAAAAATGTTTTTCTTTCTTATTCTGTTACTTTTAATTATTTGACAGCTGGAAATCTCCCAATACTTTAACATCTCTTGTACTCCACAGCCCTAATTGGAACACACCTGCCTGCCCACTCTCCACTGCTTACTCCCTACCCCACTAGGAGGACCACCACCCCCATCGACCTACTCCTCCGTTCTTTTGACCTATTAAGTGACAGAACTTTTGATTTGCACATCCAAAAATATAACAAAACATACAAGGTGTCCCGGGGTGTCCTATTTTTTCTTCTCATAGCTATACATAGAAAATCCCAAGAAAGGAAATAGCTGACTTAGCAGAACATGGGAATAGCATGACAAAGATCCACCACCTGCTTGTCTCGTTGGGCAACATAAAGTCAGAATAATACATAACATGTCAACCAATTGTGTCAGAACAAAGTGTGAAACACTGCCACTGCAGATTTATACAATGGCAATAATAAGCATCACATCATCTGTTAGTCCACCTGTGAACTTTCTTTGCTTGTATTTCTAGCAGCCATCCCCACATTTCATCAGGCTCTCCGTCATTGAACACTGGGAAAGTTCCAGGCCAGAAGCAGTTTGCCTTCTCTAAAAGATGCTAAATAGAGACCATTTTAAGCATGAGTCCCATGTTTAAACATTTGGCTGAGCCAAGAAAACGCTGCAACATTGTCTACTTGTTAAATTTGACAACTTCAGCACATTCCATGCAGCCCAACCAAATTTCTGTGAGGAATTAGAGCAATGCACCATTAGTATCCTGACTTATATTTATTAAAGCTCAAAATATAGGATTTAAATTTTAAATATATCTGAGTGACAGAAATGCAAATAGATTTGAACAGCCTGTCACTTTATTGCCTAATTCATTTTTACACGATATGGCAGACTGAAATGCATTAGTGCTCTGACCCTGTTTTAACTTTTAAAGAGATTGCTTTCTTCCTGGTGATAAACTGCCACTTGCCAAATGATGACAGTAAGTGAAAATAAAAACTGAACAACATTCTGTATGTACCACAATTACTTCATGCCAGCAGCATTTTAGAGCAAAAATTAGACATGTTTCATCTGGGATGTTTTATAAATTCCGGAAATGGAACCAAATTCTCCTTTGTGGCAAGAGAAAGAAAGTTTGAACAAATTACAGGAAAAAAAGCAATCTTGCTGTGGTATTTTTAAAAGCTGTCACATAGTTCATCTTTTGCTAGATACAAAATGAAACATAAATCTAGAGAACCTAGTGGATTGACAAGCATAGAAGCAAAATTGTATGTGTATTTTCCCAAAATGTACCACACAGAGCTGATGAAAAGTTAATTTCCATTCCCTATTGACATGAATGTTCAATTCATTTTGGACATTTTAATCATCATTTTAAACCATTCTCTTCTTTTTAGGATTAAAGGGGTTATGAAACTATGAACTGAAGTTTATTTCAAAATCGATAACTGGGTGCACAGTTTAAATGACTGTGAAATATAGCTCATTGATTAGAGATCAAAGTAATCAAAGTAAAACAGGCTCACATATAAATTTACTTGCACTCCACTAATATTTATTTCAGTATTGTTCAGCAAGTTACCAAACACCATTTGTGATCCATTACCAAGGTTCCTTGAGTGGTTAGGTTGGTTTGGACTGTTGATGTTGTTTGGTTTCCTGGTCATGACATTTTTAATAAGGTTGAGGCTGATTCTAATCCAAAAGGTTAATGTTAGCCTTTTTTAGCCATCCCAAAATTGTTGTATGTTTGGGATCATTTTATTGTGGTTCCTAACTGTGTCCAAGTTTCATGCTGTTGTTGACTTGAGTAGAAGCTGTAAATTTCAGTCAAGGTTGAAGTTTTGGACTTTTGAGCAGGGACTTCTTACCTTATCAGTTCCTTCTCAGTTCATTGTTGTGTTAAACTGGTATAGCTCTTCATTGGAAACTTCAATTAAATGAAATTCAAAAGTACTTTGTTTATGCCAAAGGGAAATAAATGTTGACATAACTCAAATCATCCAAGTATCTTCAAAGTCTCGTTACAAATGGTGATGCTGTAGGCAGGAAAGATCTCTGGTGGCAATCATTCTATCAACGAATCTGATGAGGCCTCTGAATGAAAAATGTTGCTGTATGAGAGTGTCATCACTATCATGAAATGCTAACAGCTAAATATCCAGGCAGGAAAGATGATATTCCACAGTAGGACTGGACGATAACTACCCCACCGCCAAAAAACAAAATGCAAAAAACAAAAGCTGTTGGAAAGCACTGCTAATCCACATAATTTGCTTTTGCCGCTCCTCTTTAAATCTCCGTCTGGCCGTTAGAAAGACAACCAGAGAGACGTTGAAGTCAGGATTATGATCCTCGCCCATTATGATCGATGGAAGAGATGGTTTGAACTTCCTCCTTCTCTCTTTGGTCCTGCTCTGCATCAATGAAGCCTCCTCTTAAACTCTTCTGGGATTTAGGTCATAGTTCAAGAATGATTTGAGCTTTTGAGAAGCTAATACCTTATTTCCACAGTTACGCATCATAACAACTGTTCAAAAGTAAAAGCATAAAACTCCAAAACCAGAAGAAATAATTGCACAAAAATGCCTTGACCAAAATAAAAACAAAAGAAAAAAACTAACAAGTCTACTAAAAGAACTAATGTAACAGAGCTACTCCAACATGCTGCCACCACGAGAGGAGCAATTCTTGGATATAAATGTACAGATTAAGATGTAACAATTTTATTTCCCAGATCTTGACTGGGTTAAGCCTTGATGGTTACTGGGGTTTTTCTTGGAAGTCAAACAATTTCCTTTAATTGGAAGGTGGAATTTTGGGACATATGGTTGACAGTTGGACACAGTTGGGTGTTCTGACAAGGCAAGGGTCCAAAACAGACACCAGAACTGGTTTTAGAATGAATAAAGGACACCAACATAAAGCCTTTGAAATTGGCTTAACCTCAATCATATTGGAAATTTGTGGACTAAATGCAGAGCAGGGTCTGTGCAAGCCAACCAACCATTTTACAGCAGGTAAAATAATGATTAAAAACGTCACCGATTTTCAAAGTAGATGTATTTCTAAAGATGTGGTTGACATGAAATTCTCACTAGATGTCAGTAACAGCCCATCTAGTCCACACGTGCAAAGAAATCAAGCCATAGTTGTCCATAAATTAAGTTATGCATAACAAACTCTAATGGCACTGGGGAAAGGTATGTAACACATGAATAAGAATGAAATGAAAAGAAAAGAAAGCAGAAAAGACATGGAAAGTCAGGACACAAACTGGAATCTAACTATAATTATAAAGAAATCCTGCAACAAGTGCAAATTAGTATCAGCTGGTTCAGTCCAGGCTGATATCTAATAAAAAGGTGTCTCATTACCACGGTGTCAAACCAACATCTCATAATGGGCAAAACCAAGGGGCTTTCTAATGCTTTCTAAACCTAAATGTCATTTTTAGTAGCTGCAAGAAAAAAGTAATTATAAATAACATAAATGCTTGAAAAAATCAGTCCGAGTCTAATTATTCAGTATACCTAGAATTAGAACCACACATGGAGAAGCAGCTTTTAGTTTCTATTCTCCTCTTATCTGGAACAAACCTCCAGACAACTGCAAAGCTGCTAAAACACTGAGTTCCTTCAAATGAATAATAAAAATCCATCTGTTTGGAGCTGCCTTTGATTAACTGATTAATAATAGCTTTAATGTCAACAGTAGCATATCTTATTGTTCGTGTCGTCTTTGATGTTGTGTTTTCAGTTTTTATTATTGATTTATTCCTTTTTTTTCCCTAATCACCAAAAGGACCTTGAATTGCCTTGTTGCGGAAAGTGTCCTATACAAATAAATTTGCCTTGCCTAAATAATGCGTTTTACTTCATAAAAAGAGTTACTGCATTACATGCATTTGTTACCTCAAGGCTGGACTACTGTAATTCTTTACTATCAGGTAGTCCACAAAATGCCATTAAAAGCCTTCAGTTGATCCAAAATGCGTCAGCAAGAGTTCTGATGAATATTAAAAAGAGAGATCACATTTCTCCTGTTTTAGCTTCCCTTCATTGGCTCCCTGTTAAATCCAGAATAGAATTTAAGATCCTTCTTCTTACATACAAAGCCCTTAATAATCAAGCTCCATCATACATCAGAGATCTAATTGTTTCATATGTTCCTAACAGAGCCCTTCGCTCTCAGACTGCAGGATTACTTGTAGTTCCTAGGATTTCTAAAAGTAGAATGGGAGGCAGATCTTTTAGTTAGCAGGCTCCTCTCCTGTGTTATGCTGCTATAGGCTTAGACTGCTGGAGGACAGACTTTCCAATTTTCTTCACTCTGCTACTTCCTTTTCTCCTACGACTCTCCAGTTGTATTACAGTACATTCTGTTATTTCGACTGTTAACTCTGTTTTCTCTCAGTGTTTTTCTCTCCATAGAAAGATATACCTGGTCTGGTATCCTGCTTGGCTCCAATGCCCTGTTGGACGGGGGCATCGACTGGGATGATGCTCCCAGTAACTGAACATCCACTGTGTCCTGTTATCAACTTTTTACTTTCTGTAACATAGAAAGTTCTCTTATATCAGATCTTCTGTTCCTTCTGTGTTTCTGCTCTGTCTTCTCAAACCCCCAGACGGTCGTGGCAGATGGCCGCTCCTACTGAGCCTGGTTCTGTTGGAGGTTTCTTCCTGTTAAAGGGGAGTTTTTCTCTCCACCGCCGCTACATGCCTGCTCAGTATGAGGGATTGCTGAAGGATTGCTGTGGTTGGAAAGTCTGCCCAACCTCACTCCAATGACTGATGCAATCTGCTGGGATTCCTTAAATAGGAAACTTTTTACTGATTGGAATGTTTGTATAAATGTATTGAAGTGACTTCTTGTTAAGTGCCTTGAGATGACATCTGTTGTTAATTGGCGCTATATAAATAAACTGAATTGAATTGAATTACTGAAATAGGCAAACTTTTCAATATTATTCAAATGTATTGAATGGGTCTGTAGTTAGTTGCCACAATAGCCCCTTCAGTTGCTTTGTCTGGAAGACAAGGGTTAAACACTCTGGTCTCTGTGGTGAGTTTTCGGCTTTAAAGTTGAAAGTTAGATCAAACTGAAATATTATTTGGTCACATGACCAGCTCTTTGGGTGCCAAACTACCTGTCATGTTTGTCAAAAGGCACTGCATATACAGTAACTCTCCACCGCAAATACATCAACCCCAGAAACACCATACCAACAGTTTATCAGTATTTGGCACTGTTAGACTTTATAATATTGAAAAATGGATGAATGGGCAAATGTATTGAGGAAATTCTTAATAAAGACTCTGGTGCCAGTTAATACGGCATGATGAAGATGAAATGAGGTGTAACGTTTCAGCAGGACAATAATCCCAAACTCTTATTGGTCTGAGAGAAAGAATATCAAGCTACGTCAATGTCCTGGCCAATCTATTAACCTTAAGCCTGTAGAAAGTCAATGGCCAGAACCAAAACTCAAGAGGGGCCTACAGAACCTTCAGGATTTGAAGACAGTTGAAAATTGGCCACTTCCCATTATCAGTGTTTGTGTGAAATAATGTATTTTCTTCACATTTACAGATTTAAATTTCACTAATTGTGTTCACTTCTTTTTTCCCTGTATCATACCATTTTATTCCACATGACATCTGGTGAAAATTTTATGTCAATAATACCTTGATGAAAAATGTTATCAAAACACAATGTATTTCACACAGGCCAAATCACATGTGAAAACCCTTTGACCCATGTCAAAATACATGTGAGATGTGTGAAAAACATGTGACCACCCATGTTTTGCAGACGTTTGAACAAATTTGGAGCATTTAGATGGCAATAAACTGAAAACCAACAGACATTCACATGTGATGCCCATGGGATAACATGTAAACCACACATGTCAAGTCCATGTGTGCTACATACTGTAGGTGGTGTAGCAGGTGTATGAAGAACATGTTCAAACCATGTGAATTTTCTTTTTTACCCATCAGTGGGATTTATGAACATATGTGAGCTAGTATAATTTTGCAGTAGTGAAAATCCACAATAAATTAACATGTGTGCAATTAATTGTTACAGGTATATATGTGTAAAATCGTTCCACCCTGAAAAGGGAACAGTTCAACAACTTTTACAAAAGCCCAAAATGAATACGGCAGTCATGCACCATTAGTAGGCAAAGGGTAAACTATCTATGTATTTTCCAGATAACACAGATGCAGTTTGTCCAGCTTAAACTGTCAAACCTCAGCAACAACAAGACTCTGCTGTGTTAAGCGAAAATGAAACATGGGAAGAGTGCTGGAGTGCATTGCACCCTGCCTTTCAAAAGCTCAAAATCCCTGCTGTCTTCATGATAAGTGAAAGACACTCTCACCAACACACACAAACACACCTATCCTAATTGCTGTATCTCTCCTGCAGGGTGAGAAAATAGGCTACCTGAGGGTATCTCTCACCCACTCGTTTCCTCCCACCTCCTCTTCGCCTGCCACAGATTTCCTTTTCATTCCCTCTACTCTTGTGCTTGACTTCTTGCATCTTATTCATTTTTAATTCCATTGTCTCATTACTCTGAAACTGTACTATTTTCCTGCCTTATTTCAATAATATTTCTTACTAAAGGTTAGTTTCCTTGTGCTTCCTGATGCTTGTTCCTTACCAAAAGTGACCAAAAAGGTAGAACTGGGGGCATACTGTATAATCTTAAATTTGATGAGAGAACAACTTCATCACATGTGTCGACATCACATGTTGACACATGTGAAGTCACTGAATGGATTGTATGGTATATCCCAAAATATATGTAAGTGAGGGAAAAAAGAGAAAGACACGGCACATCCTTTCGTCTCTCTTCTGGTGCTGTGATCTTCCAATATCAAGTTTTCTCTCAAGACCGTTTTTAATTAGGCTTTATAAAATATCTGGGTCATTGCCTTCCCAAAGACTTATACAAAAGGAAGTACACATAAAAACATACTATTTTTGCCGATTTCAATTCCATATCTTATGACCAAACTCTGGGCAAATGTCAGTCTTTAAGTGATTAGCCTCAAATGCTGCAACAGGGAGAGAGTCTTCGAACATCACCAGAGGTACGATTTAGTAGCTGGGCTAGAGAGAATGGTTGCTGATTATCTTTTCTTCCCCTTTTTGAGTGAATATAAACTCAGCAAAAAAAGAAACATCCTTTTTTCAGGACTGTGTATTTCAACAATAATGTTGTAAAAATCCAAATAACTTTACAGATCTTCATTGTAAACGGTTTAAACAATGTTTTCCATGCATGTTCAATTAACCATAATTAATTAATTAACATGCACCTGTGGAATGGTCGTTAAGACCTTAACAGCTTGCAGAAAGTAGGCATTTAAGGTCACAGTTCTAAAAACGCAGGACACTAAAGAGACTTGTCTACCGACTATGAAAAACACCCAAAGAAAGATGCCCAGGGGCCCTGCTCATCTGCGTAAACGTGCATTAGGCATGCTGCAGGGAGGCATGAGGACTGCTGATGTGGCTAGGGAAATAAATTGCCATGTCCGCACTGTGAGACGCCTAAGACAGCACTACAGGGAGACAGGAAGGACAGCTGATCATCCTCGCAGTGGAAGACCACGTGTAACAACACCTGCACAGGATCGGTACATCTGAATATCACACCAGCTTGACAGGTACAGGATGGCCACAACAACTGCCCGAGTTACACCAGGAACACACAATCCCTCCATCAGTGCTCAGACTGTCCGCAATAGGCTGAGAGAGGCTGGACTGAGGGCTTGTAGGCCTGTTGTAAGGCAGGTCCTTACCAGACATCACCCGCAACAACGCCGCCTATTGGCACAAACCCACCTTCGCTGGACCAGACAGGAGTGGCAAAAAGTGCTCTTCACAGATGAGTCATGGTTTTGTCTCACCAGGGGTGATGGACGGATTCGTGTTTATCGTCGAAGGAATGAGCGTTACACCGAGGCCTGTACCCTGGAGCGAGATCGACTTGGAGGTGGGGGGTCCGTCATGGTCTGGGGCGGTATATCACATCACCATCGGACTGAGCTTGTTGTCATTGCAGGCAATCTCAATGCCTTGCGGTACAGGGAAGACATCCTCCTCCCTCATGTGGTACCCTTTATGCATGCTCATCCGGACATGATCCTCCAGCAGGACAATGCCACCAGCCATACTGCTCGTTCTGCGCATGAGTTTCTGCATGACAGCAATGTCAGTGTTCTGCCATGGCCAGCGAAGAGCCCGGATCTCAATCCCATTGAGCACGTCTGGGACCTGTTGGATCGCAGGGTGAGGGCTAGGGCCATTCCCCCCAGAAATGTCCAGGAACTTGCAAGTGCCTTGGTGGAAGAGTGGGGTAACATCTCACAGCAAGAGCTGACAAATCTGGTCCAGTCCATGAAGAGGAGATGCACTGCAGTACTTCAAGCAGCTGGTGGCCACACCAGATACTGACTGGCATTTTGATTTTGAGCCTCCCTTCATTCAAGGACACATTATTCTATTTCTGTTAGTCACATGTCTGTGAAACATTTTTAGTTTATGTCTTATGGTGTTGACTCTTTTAGTGTTCATACAAATATTTACACACATGAAGTTTACTGAAAGTAAAAATAGTTGAAAGTCAGAGGACGTTTCTTTTTTTGCTGAGTTTTTATGTAATGGGTTGCAAAAGTACTCATAACTATAGAAGATTTCCACATCTTGCTTTAACAGAACCATAAACCTTGAGGTACTGTATTTCACAGGGTGTTAAATGTAATTAACCAGGAGTAAAGAGCAAAGTAAAACAAATACCAAAAAGTAAAAGCCAGAACCAACAAACAATCCCTCCAGATGTCACCCAGAATGATGTGAGACGTTTTTGCTCCCTGTAACACTCTTCTGTTTTAGCTCTTTTGTTCCACTTAAATGCAGCTGGTATGGATTTGACGCCAATCAGATCTTTAACTTGCTGTCCACCTTCCTGCACACAGTCCCAGAGATCCCCTGAAGGTAAGGAATTTATTTTGAAACCAGGCCACCTTCTACCCCACACCATTGCATTGGCAATAGAAACATTTTTCAAGTCACTTGCCAGCAATACTCATCTTCCTCCTACATTTTTCTAACTCCTCTCCTCTTCCTTCTAGACCTTCACCTGCAGAACTGAGCCAGAGTTTATGACTAAAGCCTTCTTTTGTGGTTTTTCTGTGTGTTTTAATCAATGCCGAGGTCGAATCGTTGGTGTGTAAAATATAGGTTTGATTATCGTGCTGGTTGGACAATGCAGTACACTGTTGTGGATGAAGTGGGATAGAAGGAAAACAATGAACGGTTACTTAAACTTGTAAAACTAAACACTGTTTCATCAGTCAGTCACACATTTAGGCCCTGTTTACATTAGGCCGTTTAAGTGCTTAAACGAATAAATATTTAGTCAATACCCCGTCTCGGCCACACTAGCCCATCACTTAACGTTCCCCTCCCCGGATATATTTTTACACAGGTAAGTGGGCCGTTTATTTCTTAAACCTCCGGCTCTTGGATTGGCGTGGATTAGTTAGGCGTTTAAGAACTGAGTTCGGTAAGGAAGTGACGTCAGAAAACATGCGCTATAGCCAGCTTAATAACAACTGGTGACCACTCGGAGATAAACAATAGGGAGATGGAGGCGAATCATCGAGACATGACCTTGTTGCTCCTTCTTGTACATGTAGAGGCACTTGTAAAAATCACACAAGTATACCTTAAGAGAAGGCACGGCGTGATTGCAGTAATTTTGGATGCACCATATCTCAGACAGTGTCTGTGAGGTCATGCGTTTGGCATTAGATAGTGTAGCCCCATTAAAAAAGAAAGTGGCTAGCCATAGGAGGCTGACTCCTTGGTTTAACGCAGAGTTGCGTACTTTAAAGCAGAATACTAGGAAGTTGGAGAGAAAATGGCGCTTTACACATCTAGAGGATTCCTATTTAACCTGGAATAACAGTCTACTGCTGTATAAAAAGACCCTTCGACAAGCTAGAATAGCATATTTTTCATCATTAATAGAGGCGAATAAAAACAATCCTAGGTTTCTTTTTAGTACAGTTGCCAAACTTACACAGAGTCATAGCTCTGTTGAGCAAACTATTCCCCCAGCTCTTAGCAGTGATGATTTTATGAGATTCTTCATAAATAAAATAAATTTTATTAAAAATAAAATCATTGGCAGCCTCCCAAACATGATTACTTCTTCCTCAGTAAATGAGTCAGTATCGGAAAGAACTGTAGAACCTCAGTTGTGCTTAGGCTGTTTTGATTCAGTCGAGCTTTCAGAATTATCAAAAATATTAGCCTCATCTAAATCTTCAACTTGTATTTTGGACCCAATCTCAACCAAATTATTTAAAGAAGTGTTCCATTTGGTTCCTGGCCCCATTTTGGATATGATGAATCTATCCTTAGTAAACGGATACGTACCACAGGAATTTAAAATAGCTGTAATTAAACCTTTACTCAAGAAACCTTCCCTTGATCAAGATGACTTAGTGAATTACAGACCTATATCTAACCTTCCTTTCTTATCCAAAGTCCTTGAGAAAATAGTTGCTAATCAAGTCTGTGAACATCTAAACAGTAACGAGCTGTTTGAAGAGTTTCAGTCAGGTTTTAGAGCTCATCATAGCACTGAAACAGCACTGGTGAAGGTTACTAATGATATTCTCATGGCCTCAGATAATGGACTGGTGTCTGTTCTGGTTTTGTTAGATCTCAGTGCTGCTTTTGACACAGTCGATCATAATATTCTCTTAGAAAGGCTTGAACATGTTGCAGGGATCAAAGGAACAGCACTAGGCTGGTTTAAATCATATTTGTCTGATAGATTCCAGTTTGTTCATCTAAATGATAAATCATCTTCACTCTCAAGGGTTACTTGTGGAGTTCCACAGGGTTCTGTCCTTGGACCAATTCTTTTCACCATATATATGCTTCCAATTGGTAGAATCATTAGACAGCATGGGATAAATTTCCACAGCTATGCCGATGATACACAACTATATTTATCCATAAATCCTGATGAACCCAGTCAGTTAGGTAGATTACAGGCATGTCTGGAAGACATAAAAGCATGGATGACCCTAAACTTTTTGCTTTTAAATTCTGACAAGACAGAAGTTGCTGTCTTTGGACCAGAAGTTCTTAAACAGAAACTGATTAGTCAATCACTTCATCTGGATGGTATTAAATTGTCCCCCAGTAATAACGTAAAGAACCTCGGCGTTATTTTTGACCAAGACTTGACATTTAAATCCCATATTAAACAGGTTTCTAGGATTTCTTTCTTTCACCTCCGGAATATTGCTAAAATTAGAAACATCCTGTCCAGGAGTGATGCTGAGAAACTAGTCCATGCATTTGTTACCTCAAGGCTGGACTACTGTAATTCTTTACTATCAGGAAGTCCACAAAATGCCATTAAAAGCCTTCAGTTGATCCAAAATGCGGCAGCAAGAGTTCTGATGAATATTAAAAAGAGAGATCACATTTCTCCTGTTTTAGCTTCCCTTCATTGGCTCCCTGTTAAATCCAGAATAGAATTTAAGATCCTTCTTCTCACATACAAAGCCCTTAATAATCAAGCTCCATCATACATCAGAGATCTAATTGTTCCATATGTTCCTAAAAGAGCACTTCGCTCTCAGACTGCATGTTTACTTGTAGTTCCTAGGATCTCTAAAAGTAGAATGGGAGGCAGATCTTTTAGTTATCAGGCTCCTCTCCTGTGGAACCAGCTCCCAGCTTTAGTCCGTGAGGCAGACACTCTGTTTACTTTTAAGGCCAGGCTTAAAACTTTCCTTTTTGATAAAGCTTATAGTTAGAGTGGCTTAGGTCATCCTGAGCTATCTCTGTAGTTATGCTGCTATAGGCTTAGACTGCTGGAGGACAGACTTACCAATTTTCTTCACTCTGCTACTTCCTTTTCTCCTACGACTCTCCAGTTGTATTACAGTACATTCTGTTATTTCGACTGTTAACTTTGTTTTCTCTCAGTGTTTTTCTCCTCATCGAAGATACACCTGGTCTGGTATCCTGCTTGGCTGCAATGCCCTGTTGGACGGGAGTCATCGACTGGGATGATCCTCTCAGTAACTGAACATCCACTGTGTCCTGTTATCAACTTTTTACTTTCTGTAACATAGAAAGTTCTCTTATATCGGATCTTCTGTTCCTTCTGTGTTCTGCTCTGTCTTCTCAAACCCCCAGACGGTTGTGGCAGATGGCCGCTCCTACTGAGCCTGGTTCTGTTGGAGGTTTCTTCCTGTTAAAGGGGAGTTTTTCCTCTCCACTGTCGCTACATGCTTGCTCAGTATGAGGGATTGCTGAAGGATTGCTGTGGTTGGAAATCTGCCCAACCTCACGCCAATGACTGACGCAATCTGCTGGGATTCCTTAAATAGGAAACTTTTTAACTGATTGGAATGTTTGTATAATTGTATTGAAATGACTTCTTGTTAAGTGCCTTGAGATGACATCTGTTGTGAATTGGCGCTATATAAATAAACTGAATTGAATTGAATTGAATTGAATTATTGTTATTCATCTTTCTGAGCTTATGAAGCCCATTACTTATAAAAGAAAACTATAATTTCAACCTATTTAACCAAAAAAAACTGTTGAACCCTAAACAAAGGCTGTTTTTTATTCTGTTTTTTCATTTATCTGAAATGCTTTTAATGAGACCAATTGAAAGGCTTTGCTTTGTAAAAAATAATTGAAATTTAAGTTCCCCTTGTGCCTAAGGATCTCCTCCCTTTTCCTGAAACAGAACTGTTTCAGAAACATCCAATTATTTAAGTCTCCTGTTAATCAGGTGTGACTAGATCTTCAGCTTGTTACGGAAAGATGTTATAGTTCAATAAACACCTGTATTGTAGATCAATCTCCATGTATACAGTATTTAAGCTCAATTCCTAGATCTCAGCTGCTATACCTTTCTGCCAGGGAAGAATTAACAAAACCACTGAATCTATAATTTAATGTGTCCAATCATAACATGACCTTACCCACCTCGGTCCATGGGAAAAAAGATAATAGAACCTTATTTCAATCACTCCATAATTTGTTTTCAGGGGGCATATCAGAGCCCAGATGGGACCATGAGGGGCTGAAATATCATGCCTCCTCCTTCTGCTGTGTCGGATCTCCGAAGCAAATACAAGAAAAGAATGCTCTTTAGGTCTCAACGGAAACATATCCACCAGTCTCATTTTGAGGGTAATTGTGTCAGAGCCAAAATCCGCAGAGAATCAGCAGGTCGTCCATAGAAAAGTTCCCATCACATTCACGATATGGAGCACATACTATATACTTTTTTCCCATGTACCCAGAGTGGTATGAAAGTGTGGTCAGATTTTTATCATTTTCAAAACAAATAAATCTTTGGTCAGGTTTTAAGTGTACTGGTCCAGCTTTAACTATTTAGATTAATCCCATGTCGTCCCAGTCTCCAATTTACCCTTACTTTTGTCATGGAAGTATATAAATTTTTACCCATATAACTTCCTGTTCGTTCATGTACTGCACGCTCAGAATTTGTCCAAATCCTGGAGAGGAGTGTAACATCTGGAAATAGATCATTAAGATTAGTGAAAGCTTCTACATATCTGGGTAAATGTCCTACAGAATATGGCATCTGAGAACAAACAAAACAGTTAATGTTTTAATTATTTGCTAGATATCTTGGATATATTCACCATACACTAGTTTCAAATGGGTTTCTGTGTGTCCTTCTCTGAGTGAACCAAGAAAATAAATCAGCATCCTAATGTGCTCTATGTCATTCTTCTGTGAGTCCTGACGTTCCTATTGAAATAACACCACCAAAAAACTGTAAAAATAAAAGTACTAGATAGCAGAAAAACCAGAAAAACCTTCATCGTCACTGTCTCTCCCTTCAAACAGTCTCTATAGAAAAGTGGCTCTCCTGGTTCTCTTCACTGAGGTTGAGACAAGTGGACCATATTGTTTCCACCTCCCTTTGGAATCGGTTTTTAACACCACTTTTCTTAGACTGCTTTCCCTATATCTAGTAATGGTCTTTGCTTTTTATAATGGATTAAGTGTATCCAACTCAGTCTCTACAGCCATTGGTGTGGTCAAAAATACCTGGAATGGCCCCTTCCACCTGGGTGATGACCAGTTTTCTGTTTACAGCTTTTAATCAGGATCCAGTCACCTACTTTCAGCTCACTTCTTCCTGTAGGAATATAGGATCATCTGGCATATGATTGGTTTGCATTTATAACTCATGTACTTATCAGTATTTTGATCATGAAAACCCCCAGATCTTAATCAAATAGTTTTTTTAGAAGATAGTAAACCAATCTAAGGAATTCTATATCTCACCCATAGATTATTTAAAATATAATTAGGCCAATATTCAAATTTGGTATTATATGCATTTATAATTTACCAAATCAAGACTATTCAATTTTGTCCCATTTCTTCCATCGCTTTTTTTTTTTTTCAATTTGCAACATTTTATCATAAAGTCATAAATCAGTTTGTAATTGATCCTCTTATTTTAATATACCAAACTGTAGGAAGGATAAGGTCTCATCAAATCCATTCAATTACTTGGTGTTATATTCATATATAACTTTATCATAACCAAACCGTATCTCTAATTCTGTTTAGTCTTATCCATGGCCTTTCTTAATCTGCTTTTAGAATCCAATTGTCTTTTAAAAATGATCTATAATCTTTGTCCTATTTTATCAATTATTTCATTCACAAAATGTGTTCCGTTACCACTATAGATCATTTGTGGATATCAAATCTAGGCATTATTTCTCTCAACAACATTTCTGCAACAGTTAGTGAATCTAAATGTTTCACTGTTAACATTACAAATCCATTAGGAGAAATTTTCTTTTCTTACCAAATAGAGTTTCTTCAATACAGCCTTCGTTTGCTCAAAGCTGTTTCTTAATTTTAAATGAGAAGCTTTTCTTTTTTTCCATGTCTGACACACTTCTTGTCCATGAACCAATCAGTTTGAGAATTGAATTGTCCGTAAGAAATGCTTTAATTAGTTCGCCACTAGAGGTCGCCATACCCTGTTCCCCATTGTTGGCCAAATGCCAAAAACATGTCAAGTTCAATTTGAATCTCCTGTTAGCAATAATATGATTATTTATCTTCATCTGAATACAAACTAAAGTTAAAACTTAAATTTTTCTTTTTCCAAGTAAAACAATTCTTTGGTAGCTTTCCCGTTTCAAGAGTTTTATGAAATCTAAAATTTGGATTATTAATTTATCCCCTACAGAGAATATGCCCAACTTCAAGTAAAATAGGAAATCTCTTCCTAACAAACTAGAAAATAATCTCTAGATTTTATGATTATCACAACAGGTTTTTCCTGTAGCAAAATCTATTATTTTTATTTCATTTTTCTAACAACTCAATCTCATTTTTAGTGGAAAACAAAATTCCTAATTTTATTTAATTATTTTTTTCATCTGGCTTCACTAACTTCCTACCATTTTGTCAATGAGATAATCAGCAACTGATATTTCCATATCAAAACATCACATCTCTATTCCTTGCTCTCTGCTTATCTGCTCCTTCATAAAGATTCTACAAATTATCTTATTATTATGATTATATGTGAAAGAGTCTGTTGCTAGATGTCCAAAAACATGGTACCATTCTCAACTGATATTGGGGAGAGGGCCGGCCACCTCTCCCAATCTCAGGTGTAGGTCCAGACATCTGTCTTGTTTAATCAGACCCTTAATTTTGTCCCATTAGCAACAACTCCATTGAGTGTAAATATTGAAGTGCGCTTAAACTCAGTGTGCTACGGTAACTAAAGTTTAATTTTGGAGTGCGTTACTACGTTCCTTACTACGGTAATCCCGTAATGAACATTTCTTCTCTTTTCTGCAGTCTCTAACCCAGCGCAATACAAGATTGCTTCCTTTCAACAGGTATCTTATCTGTCATTAAAATGTTAGAAGCAAACATCTGAAGCTGCCGCTTGTTACAAAGAATAAATTCACGTAGCCAGCCAGCTGCTACCCCACAGGTCCTGTAGACATCCGCCTGTATTTCAAAATAAAATCACTCTGCTCATAATCCGTCATTTTTAAACCATTTCTTTTATACTATATGAGAGATCTCACAGACATCCCATGAATATCATTAAAAATATTAGCTAAGTTTTTTAAAATTATTATTATAAAGTAACAGTTGCCGCTGCACTTAAGAAATCCCAACCTTTTGTATTGAGCTGCACGCAGCTAAAACATCCCCCTCATTATCAGCTAGCGGGGGAGGTGTGTGTGTTCCTTCTCTACTGCCTTCCGGCAGTTGGATAACCTTTAACAATTTTGAAACGCATGATCAATCTGGTTTCAAACAAGTCTTTCTCAGAAAGTCAATTTTACCGATTTCTGTCACAACCCATCACAGTTGGTTTGTTTATTAAGAGAAAAACTAACGACCCTTTGTTGAGGGACAGAGGGGTCTTGTTTATTATCAGAACAGCCCTTCCTTGAGTGACAGAGGGGAAGGTGGTCGGTTGTTTAAGATAATTCATTTAGATCACAGTAAAGTTGACCTTACTCTTCATAGGATTTTAGGATATAGGATTAACCCCCCTTTTCTCCCTGTTTGTTTGAGACGCCAAATGTCTAATTCTTCAATTTTGATCTTTTTAGTTTTGTTTTAGATCGCAACTACCAAGAAGTGCGCGAAATTACTAAGTCAATCGTCGTTTCAAATTCATAATCTTTATTTTAAAGAAATGTATTGTCTTTTCTCTTACATTTATTTTGCATCTCCTTTAAAATCTTCTTTGCTATTTTTCCCCATATTTCGATAAGTTACATTTTGCTGTTTTTATTTTTCCTTTTTAAATATTCATCATTCTCATGTTAATGAAGTAAATTCAGCTTTTATTTCTCTTTTATCTGATCTATTTATCTTATCGCAGTGTTATTTACTTAATTTTCAAACCATGAGACTCCGTTCAGCCTACAGCTGTTTCACCATAGAAATCTTCATTCACACACACACACACACACACACAATCCCAGATAGCAATGAGTCGGCGGACCGCCGGCGGCGCTCCGGCGGCAGTAGAAGTGTCAGAGTGGCGCAATCGCAAACACGTTTGACGGTGCACCGCCGGCGGCAGCCGCTTTTTAGCAGCGGCAGCCGCCTTTGTTCCGCGGCCGGCCCGCGGGCCAACCGCCATCCCGCCGCCGTTATATCAAAGGCGACCCTTCTGCGGCCCGTCGGAGGCAAACGCTATTTTCGAGCGATCGGTCGCCGCTTATATATATCTCATGCAGTTTATCAAGAATAATGATTGATCAAACCAGACAAAATTTCATTTGGCGTTTTAATTCCACATTTCAAAGTACAGTAACTGTCATTGAAACATGATGTCAGATCACTGAAATATAAATAACAGAAAAAAAGAGAAAAATATGTATATACACACCCACACACACAAAAGAACATGCAGGTTTCCAATTAAATTGTAAAATAAAATAAAAAAAATAAAAAAATAGCCTAATCTTACAAAATTATAACAATAATTGTTAATAATATAAAGAGGTCAGCTCTGGGATGAAAAAATTACCAGTACACATAAGTAATGAGTATATCTGGTACCAAAGAATGTGCAGGACACCAAAAAAAATTCAGGTATAACATCACATTTACAAACCATTTCTAACAATAAGATAAGTGGTACTAATTTAGAATAAAGCTCTGGGGTAGAATAGACCATTATAATGGCATTGCTGACCTGGGGTACAAGATGTCTCTTGTATCTGTGATAAACATCTTCACATATATATAAAAAATACTGAGGTAAAAACAGTAGTAGAACAGATATAACTGCAATGCTGACCTGTGGCACAAGGATTTACAAGCTATTTTTTACAATATAATAAGAGTTAAGCATTATGATAATATCCACAGTGAACAGTGTGGATTGGGTGAGTGCAGTCTGACACTTCTGGCTTCTTTAGGGGTCTTGAAGTTACTGACTGCAGGATAAAGAAAGGGTTCCAGTTGTCAGTGATGCTGGGGTGTCAGTAGTCAGCCTAGGTTTAAGGGGTCGGCTGTGGGTCCCTCTCAGCTGTGCGGCGCCTTTTTCCGCCTTCACGGTCAGATGCTCCTTTCAGGTAACGCATAACGTTAACCTGGACGGCTTCATCAGTGGCATCCTGGGTTGCCGGGTTCTTCCGGATGGCTCCTGTAGAAAATACAGATCTGTCATTCCATTTGAATGGCATAATGCCATACACATCTACTAAAATTATTATAATTTTTTTTACATCCAACTTACTTTGAACAATGGTCCTCAGGAACATGTCTCTAAAACATGCTTTATCCCCAACTCCAATCCAGGTTGTATTGATGGAAAGGTGATTAGAGAAGATACTTTGAAGCATCCGCCAGACGGTTGTCTTTAGGTCCCTCCCACATTTCATTGTCAAAAACCGAAGCTGAAAAAACAAAAAAAAGGGTTACAAATTACATTTCTCTGAAGCTTATCATACATAAATATAAAATGTGACAGGCTGTGGATTCAGACTGTAGAATATGCAGTGTACAATCTTAATTCTACTTTTTAGATTACCCTATGGAGTTATAAACGAAATCAGCACACTTACAAATCGTTCCTGGAGCTCTTTATCCTGCCTTAAACTGTTGTCAAGCAACGCCAAATCTTCCTGGGTTTCTAGGGGGAGTAACAGATCCCCTGGCAGGGATAACTCTCCAACAGACACATTGGCACTGAAATGTTGCAGCATAGTGTCCATTTTGTTGTCCATGCTACGCACAACATCGCCAAACTCTCCAAGACGTCGCAGCATTAAGGTCTGATCTGCACCTACAGGGGTTAAATAAAATAATAGTCAGTCCTGGTCCCTCAACTACTAAACTATGACATTTATATCTAGGTCTACTACATGTATAGGTGGCACCAGTGGGAATTAAACCAACAACCACAGGTGTTGTTTGCAAGTTGTACCTGATTGCCCAGTGCGAGCAAACGTCTTCAACATTGTCCCAACTTGCTTCACCTGCTCTTGAAGTGAGCTGCTGTCATCCGAAGCTACAAAATGAAAGGCATATGGTAATTTTGTACATACATCACGTACTCTTTCCTAAGTTTGACTTTTTTGTGCATGTTCTTACCTGCTCGTGCAGTGCTTTCCCTCAGAGCTTGGTTCTTCTCCCTCAGAGCTTGGTTCTCCTCCCTCAGAGCTTGGTTCTCATCCATCACGGCTTGTTTTTCATTCTGGAGTCTCTGGAAATCTACATTAAAAAAACAAAACAACAACAAAAAACACCTAAAGGCACTATTTTCAATACTTTTAAAACACTGGACACTAAGACATAGGCCTAAAATATACCTTCATAGCTGAAAACTTCATGCTGTACACGAGATGCCAGGGGAGTCCAAGGGCCAATTACAGAGCGATGACTTTCTCCTATTGATAATCATTGACGGAAAAATATGTTTGAAGTTATTGCATACATTTAATGAATTGGACTTAAAATGGAACACTTAGTTTAGCGCAACATATTACATACCTCCAGTGTTTTCATCCATATGCTGCCAGGGTAAATTTGCTGCTGGGGGTGTAAAGCTTAGTACTTGACGAGCTGGAGGAGCAAACATAACAGCTTTAACTTCAGTGCAGAGTATTGCATATTCAGTAATGAAACTATAATTGAACTGTGCAATGCTAATGGAATGTACAACACACCTCGACAGATATAAAAACAGATTATGATTGAAGGATTCTTTATCTTAAATAGAAGCAATAGTTTCCAAGACAAAAACCGTCACCAATAACATCACTTACTTGTACTCAAAGACTTGGCTCTGTGAAGTGGAGTCTGGATTTCTGGGGAGAAACCTGGTTCTGAGAAAAAGGAAACAGAAATTTGAAAATCTAACAAAGGGTATAGCTTAGTGGCAGGATCACAAATCAAGCATCACAGCAATTTTACAAACCACCAATGAAGTCTACAGATGGCACAACATTTTCCTGGTTTTCTGGAATCGATGCAACTTCTGGAGCATCGGGCAGCACTGAAACCTTGTTACCAGGAACAATGTTTTCAAAGCTCAAAAGAGGTTGTCCAAACGACAGCACTGCTGGTGCATCTGGAAGACTAGACTCCTCTTCATCAGAAGAGGCCTGGGGTCTGTACTTGGAATTTGAGATTCTCTTTCTCTTTCTCTTCTTGTCATCGTCCGTCGTTTCAACGCTAGAACCTGTTTGGAAGCGCACCAAATATCTCATCGCCTCTTCCCAATATTCTAGAGCAGGGAATAATGAATGAAAGTCAGTTATCCACCATAAACAGACAAAGAAAATACACAGATGAAATGCAGGAAAATCAAATGCACAAGTCAGACCCATTTACCTGCTCCCTTCATAAACTTAAAATGATGTTTCTCCCAGGTGCTGTGTGGAGGCGTGCAGCGGATGGCTAAATTGTTGCCTTTGTCTTTTTTGCGGAGGTTAAATGGGGGCCAATAGCACATGCCCTCGCTGAGCCACACTTGCGGAACCACTGCAAATGGCTGATGCTCCTCATCAATAAACTGAACAATGGCAAATAGCATCTAAAATAGAAGAAAACTTTACTAAAAAATGTATTAATTTCCAGGCAAAATAAATTAAATTAAATTCTCACCCCTTCAAAAAAGCAGTCATTTTTACAAGTGGATCAACGGAAAACCAGCCTTTCCATCCGGGCAAGGAAGAAGATAATATTTCTTCTGCACATTTTCTATATGGGTAAGGCGGAGTGTATCTGATAGGCCAGATAAATGAAAAATGCCTAGCTTGGAAGATTCCACAGGGTAAGTGAAGAAATCGACCATGACCTCTTGTAGATGACCAAAGTGTTGTCCATTTCATCAACGACGACATTCTGTATAACAACTATGTCTTTATTTTCCAACAGGATACAGTTGTCTCCCTCTGAACGTTTCACAACAAAGTCTTGAAAGTAACACTCCTCATACTGCTTTTTCACAGAAAGACCGTTGAGAAGTGGTCCATGGTTGTGCTCTCTCAAGAACCTTGTTTTGGAGATGTTTGTTCTTCTGTGCTGACTTCTCTCCGACAATCCGCGAACAACCTGCTCCAGTGGTTGTGTAGGCTTGTGCAACAGTTTCTTCAGTCGCCCAAGGAAGTTTTCAAATGGGAAGCATGAGATGTTATCAAGGACACCATACTTTTTGGCATCTTGGCTGAGGTGCACCAATCCATGCATGTTGTATGTCACATGTTCTTTTCCATAAAGCTTGCTGCAGTGATCAACAAAGAGAACCAATATTCTGTGTGCATAGTCTGCAAGGTCAGCACACAGGGACACATTCAGTAGGATGGTGATGCCAACTGAAAGCAGCATGAAGTTGTTGTACACTTGAGTTGGTACAAGGCCTTTTAAGCTGACTGGTCCAGTGTACAAGAGGAACTGCCTGAATTCTGTAGCTTTCCAACGCTCAACATCTTCCATGGATCGTTGCTTCCTGTTGAACTCGCACGGAACATGAGGTGTGAAGGTCAGGAGTACTCTGGAGAGCTCTTTTACCATGCTGGGCGAAAATCTTGTCAGCCGCCGTCCCTTTAGCCAAAGATGCAACAACTTTCTTGTCACTCCAAGGCATACCAGATGCATATAATCCAGTGGGTGACCACTGGGTGACCAAACCAACAGACAACAATGCCAATGGCGTTTCTCCACACTGATGATTGTCATCAGAAAGTTCGTCACGGACTGCATGGTCTAATCTTAGAGCAGAATCTGTTTGAGGAAAGGTCATCCTGTTCTCGTAGTGGACCCCTTTTTGAACACACTTGTCACACCCATAATATCCACTGTGACCTTTCACATTTCGAACAAGTGCACGAGCAGGGGCGTCACAGATAAATGTTGATATTTTGAAAGTAAGTGCTCTCCTTTCAAACAGAACTCCTTCCGCTTCAAGTCGCTGTGCCTCTTCTACAAAAGGATTCAAAAAGTGAAGGCTGCTTGGCTTCTTCTTCCCATAATAGAGACCAATGACAAATGGAAGTTTGTTTTGTTGGACATTACCCACGTATTGCTCAATTAAACCAAGAACTGGCCAGAACTGGGCATTTGAGCTTTTGAAAAGTGGAAGTCCATCAACATTAACTTGCATTGAAACTGACGTCAACTTCTGCAATTTAGGAGACACTAAAAACTGCGATTGTATTCCACTTTCAATTCCAGAGTGATGGTATACACCACCTGAGAGTTCTGTTGTTTTAACACAAGTCACTGTTTTCAGAAGGGTTCTTGGGTCTTTAGGATGGGTTGGATGATCCTTGGACAAAATGGTTAAAAGCTTACCCAGTGCCACATGGGGGATCATGTTGTCAATAGCCCACCCTGCCAATTGTGTCCTTAGGCAATCCTCTTCCTCCTCACTATCTTCTGTGCTTGAGAAAAAAATTTCACCAGGTTCATATACCTCATCAACAGTTATTTCCTGTGCTTCAGGGGTTACAGTTTGTCCATGGCTTGTTGGAGCCATTCCATGTTGATGTTCATTAAGAGGAGGATTTACTTGGTCAAAGTCAGGAATAACAGCAAGTAGAGCATCGTTTGCAGCTGCAATTTCCTGTTTGTCCCTCTCAACTCCTTTCAATATTCGTCTCCTTTTGGCCCAGTAACTAGACATTGTAACTAACAATGCATTTACCTTTAAAGCCAAAACGATTGTCCAACAGTAGGTCTCTTGTGTGAAGTTAACCAGTTATGCTCCGGTCAAGGTATCTGCAAGAAAATCTGAACAAAACCACATTGTTAACATTAGGAATATACAGTAGCATATATGCTGTAGGAAAAAAAAAAAGAAAAAAAAGATCAGCCAAACGTGTAACAGTGAAATTGTTAAAAAATTAAATGTACTCATTCAGTGTAGTGATTCATGTGAACAGCACTGTCCTCAAACATAAAAGTACAGCACTTCAGATAAATATAACTCATCATAATCCCCTTCAATCCTAGAAGTACAGTAGCAACACAGCACGTGCGAGCTAACACTTGCTAGTCACTGTAGCTACATTGTGAACTGAACTAGCAACATACATTGATCTGACAAACAAAATAATTTAAACAACCTATATCATTCTGCTTTGTTAGAAAACACCAAATTTAAGTTATACTTAAGTCTTTCTAGATGTAAAGCTTTGGATAGGCCTACCTTCTGTAGCTAGTTACATTTCTACATGTAACGTAACTAGCAACATTGCTTAACCTCAGTGTGTAAGTTACTGTAACAAAGCCAAAACAGCATGTGTTAGCTAACAATTGCTAGCCACTCTAGCTACTGGACTAGCAGCTACTTGTTCAGACAAACAAAATAATTTAAACAACCTATATACAACGTTAGTTTTGTAAGAAAACACTAGATGTAAAGCTTTGGCTACGTACTGAAGCGAGACACATCTCAACATGCTTGAACAGTGTAAAAAAGGCGAGCATGTGTTAGCTAACACTCTGAACTAGACTAGGAGCGTGCGTGTCGGAAAAAACAAAGGAAAACAACCTAACGTTACTGGTATCATCTTCGGTTTAGTTAGAAAACACAAGTTATACTGATCAGTCTTGTCGTAGATTTAGCTACCTACTGCTGGAACCACATTACCACATGGGCGGCGGCATAATTGTCCATACAAGTAACTGTTTATGTAGTTAATTCGACTGACCAAAACTAACTTAAAACACATACGTACTCACACTCGTATAAACATACGTATCTTAGAAGAAAAGAAAAACTCAACGCCTGGAAGAAACAAAGTAGCTATTACAGAAAGTTAATTGTAACATGGCGGCAACTTTGGAAACAAGGCTAACGTACTTTAGCCTTACTTTAGCTTGACTAGTAAGGCAAGAACAAAGATAACAACAGATTTTACAAAGATAAACTAAAAACATTGTAAACATAATATTGCGTTAAGGAAACATGTACTTACTTAAACGATGGTAGTCCACAGAAACTCGCGATTGAGCGGCGAACTGATGCGAATGTGTGCTCTAGTTATGTTGTTTGGGGAGGGGCCAGGAGCTCAGTGGCTCCAGTGCGTCATCGAGCCACCGTTTTAGCTCCCCCCCCCCAAAAAAAAATCCTGAACACAGCAATGGTGAAAACCTATGCATTACTAACATTTATAATGTGTTTAGCTTTTTCTTTTTAAAACACTGTCTTAAACATTTGTACAGGTCGCAATTGCAAATTAATCCCTTATACATGTAAAAAGTCAACAAAAAAAAAAGATAATCAAGGTTTAAAAATAAAATGGCTTTAAAAAATAAATAAAAAAAATAAATAATATGGGATTTAATTCACATATAGGATATGATTTTATAATCGCTTCAAATGTGAAAAGTAGTTAAAATGCTGTCAGTTCCACCTCCATTCTAACTCCCATAGCCATGGCTGCTGGTCGAGTAGAAATCCTTGTATTTCAAAGTGCATTGCCGCCAGCAGGCCGCGGTCCATTAGACGGAGGCAACCGCCAAAGAAAATGAAGCAGTCGGCCCGCCGGCTTTTCGCCGGTGGCATCTCGCAAGAAATGGGAGTGACGTAGTCGGCGGCAAACGTTTCATCCCCGCCAGCAGGACGCACCTATAGCCGACAGCTTACGGCCGGCGGCAAAAAGAAACCGTGCGGATATTTTTTGCTAGCTGGGATCACACAACCGGTTTATCACACATTAATATAATTATGTATTTATTATCATGCTTTTTCATTACTAGTATTATTATTTAGATATTATTTATCATTAGGCGTATTTCTAATTGAGATCCCAGACCTCTGCGTGCTTTTGGAGTCCAACTCCTTTAACATGAATATTCACGCAAAGATCCCCGATCTTTATTTGCAAAACACAAACTTGCATTACATAGGTCCCGGACCTAGTTATTTTTTCTTCTTTCACGCATCACATTTTTACTCACTGGCTGTTGTCCCTGTGAAGGAAGACCCCATCCAACTGTTGCTCCGGAAGAAACCCCGGATCTGCCGGCCTCCTTTTTTACCTAACGGTGGGGTGGAGGACTTTGATACTGGTTCCGAACCAGGTTATGCACGGACTCTCAGCAGCCTGCGGTTCCTCCCGGAGATCCAGTCCGATCTGAGATCCTGGTCAAAGGAACAAGAAATGCCAGGGTTGAAATCGCTCTCTGATCTCTGAGTTTTCTTTTTTTGACATTCCGTGGTTTCTCAATCCACGAGCTGATCCCACTCAGCCTTCTTCGTGTCCAACACGTAAGCTTTCAGTAAGAAGCGTCCTAGCTTACCTTAGGGCCGGCCACACCCTGAGTTCACCAACCCGGTCGGCTCTATTTAACTCAGCAGAAACAGATAAACATTTACTGGAGAACAACAGACAGAACATTTTAGATTGGTCAATTTTGCGCCTCGTGTGTCAGCGCTTACCAAATAACTTCAGGCCTGGGTCACTTCCGTCCTCCGATCTCCAGTATCTGTTAATCACAACAATTTCCAAACTCACGTTTTCCTTTGCTACTTCCAGAAATCACGTCGGGGTCACCATATTGTTGAGAAGGTGTTTTCCCTCTAATTTAAAGCCTATTTTAAAGGAACAGACACACGTTTAATTTATGACCCTGGGCTCTCTGAGCTCTCATTTCACCTTCCCACGTGCTCGTTCAATTCTGTAAAAAGGAGCAATAAGAACAACAAACAACATTTATATCTTTTAACAGTGAGACATCGTTCACTGGACTCAGTTCTAGTAACTGAGTACAGCTTTATCTCAACATAAGGTTTTTATTTGAAACAAGTTAAAAGAAACTCCTCCCACATAGATCTTCCTTCACAGAATGGTCACAGCTTCTTCACCAAAAGGCACACCGGATGTGCCACAGTGTTTCTAAGTGTTCTAAGTGTTCTAAGTGTTTCCACATGCACTACAAAATTAGACCCTCATACAACATTAACAGAATTTATATCTCTTCATACTCCTGTATTTATTAGCCACCTCCCACAGTTTACCCTGAGCAGCTTCTTTCCCCAGCTGCACCACATTCCTCGGATTAGTTACACCTGTTTCTCATCAACTCTCCCAGCAGTAATAAGCCTCTCTTTCTTCCTCCCAGCCAGATTATTTTGTTACCTGTTCATGCCGGTTTCAAGTCCTCCAGTTGATAGTATTACATTTTTGTACACTTTTTTATTATCTTGTTTTCTTTCGTCTCTACTCTGCCTGTCTACTCGCCTAACTACATCTGAGTCCCATGGTCTCAAATATGACGGTGTAATTTATTATCAGACAGCGAGCGTCTTCCTGTTGCTCATCTTGTTCTCCTACCAGTTTGTCTTCCTGCTAGCTCTTTTTCACTGGTTCTTCTCTGTATTTCTATAAAAAAATTGATTTCTGTTCAACAGCCTGCCCCCTTCATGTATTAGGGTCCTTAATTCTCCTATAAACATGAGAACAAGAATCTTCAGCTGAATGCATTTCATATTACATGAACTTTGTTTGAGTTCTCCAAGTTTGTACACCGCAACAATATTACAAGATTTGAAAAAGTGATACCCACCCATTATTTAAATAACAGTACTTTGGTAAAAAAAAAGGTTACATTTGGAGAAGCGGTTTGACATTTGTATGCATTTTCCACCACAGAGAAATATTCTTTCAGTGTGTTTACTTACAGAGGGAGCCAACACTTCAGGGTAACAGTGGTGTGTCTTTGTAGCACAATGAAAATTAACCCCTTACAAGACATTTAAGCCACATTTCAACTCTGTAGCTATTGCTAAATTATCTAAAGTATCTCACAAAAGTGAGTAGACTCCTCACAATTTTGGAAATATTAAATCTCTTCATGGGACAACACTGAGGATATGACACTTTCACACAATGTGAAGTAGTTAGTGTACAACTCGTTGACCAGAGTAAATTGTTTGTCCCCTCAAAGTAACTCCACACACAGCCACTATTGTCTAAACGACTGGCAGCAAAAGTAAGTACCTCCCAATAGGTTTTTTGTCTGGAGACAGGCTTGGCCAACCCAAAACCTTTAATCTCAATTTTTGAGTAGGAGGTGTTTGTCTTGGAGGTGTGTTTGGGGACTATCTCCAGCAGTCAAGGGGCAAGAGGCGGGGTAAACCCTGGACAGGTCGCCATTCCATCGCAGGGCAACACAGAGACACACAGGACAACCATGAACACACACTCACGCCTAAGGGCAATTTAGAGATAATTAACAGTCATGCTTTTGGACTCTGGGAGGAAGCCGGAGTACCCCAAGAGAACCCACACATGCACAGGGAGAACATGCAAACTCCATGCAGAAAGACCCCAGGCTGGGATTCGAACCCAGAACCTTCTTGCTTCAAGGCAACAGTGCTGCCAACAATCCAAACAAGCTAAACAGAGAACTGCATTTTCTTTTTTTTTAATTACTGAACGATTGCTCAAAATATAAATAAATAAAAGTTCTCACAAGTTCCTCCTGCTCTGCATGGAACTAATGGGCGCACCCATTTGTATGAAATTAAATAGGGGGATCACTGCAGAGGTTATTCTCATAAGGTTATGGAATTTTGCCTTCCCATGGGGGTTTAATTATTGTTCTGGAGGCTGAATCCGTGCTCCGCTGCCACACTAGAGACTGGAATTAAGCGGCACTTGAACCAAAGTTTTGAAATGAGGGAACATTTCTCTAATTGAAGCCATCAGAAGTTGGAAAGACTCTCTGAAAGAGGCCTGGGAGGCAAACCCGCAGTCTGCACTGGTGGTTGGCACGACAACGGACTCCTTGAAGCGACGCGTTCCAAAGCCTCAGTAACTCTTCAACGCGTCTGCAGCACTAATGCAGCCCCAAACCATGACACTGCCACCAGAATGTGTAGGTAGGACACACTTGCCTTTGCACGCTTTACCTGGCTCCGCCGCCACACAAGCTTGACACCATCTGAACCAAATAAGTTTATCTTGGTTTCATCAGAGCACAGGACATGGAAGAGACATTAGAAGAGGCTGATGCTCCTCCCCTTTAACCTGTACAGCAATGCATGCAGCACTCGTATCCAGACGGTGACTTTTGAAACAAGACGTATGACACTGAGCACATACGCTTGTTTGGTTGACCGTGCTGAGGCCTGTTCTGAGTGGAGCCTGTCCTGTTAAACCAATGTATGGTCCTGGCCACCATGCAGCTGCTCAGTTTGAGGGTGTGGGTAATCTTCTAGCCTCCGCAATCTTTAAGTAGAGCACCCAATCTTTTTTTTCAGATCCTAAGAGACTTCCTTGCCATGAGGTGCCATGTTGAACTCCCAGTGAGCAGTATGAGAGCGGGTGAAAGCGATAACACCAAATTTAACCCACCTGTTCCCCATTCACACCTGAGATCTTGTTACAGTAACGAATCACATGACACCAGGGAGAGAAAATGGCTAATTGGACACAATCTGGCCATTTTCACTTAGAGGTATATTCGTTTTTATAGCCAGCAGTTCAGATATTAATGGCTGTCTATCTGTCAGACAGCAAATGTACACAGTTATACAAGCTGTACAGTGACTACTTTACATTGTATCAAAGTTTCGTATCTTCAGTGTTGTCCCATGAAAATATATAATATCTACAAAATGAGAGGAATGTACTCACTTTAGTGAGATTCTGTACAGGAGAAGGAGACTGGGACATGAAGCCATGCAGACGAGCCTCTTACACCAAAACCCATGACACATTTCACTTTTGAACATTTAGATACCAAAGTAAAATGTTAACCAAAAGGGGAGAAAATAGAAGTTAACCTCTAAGCAAGGGTTGACAAACACAAATAGCAATGCATGGTGCAGAGAAAGGAAGATAGAAACTAGCTATGTGGGCTTATTTTATGACTCATCACGCCTCCTGGCAGATGTTGTTGTGGGATTCAATCAAAGACTGCACAACCAAAATAAGCTTAGCTGTCACAGAAAAGCGAGACTGTGTCACGTCAGTGCTCCATGACAGCTGTCAATATCAAGAGGGAAAGGAGGGAAGGAGGTGTGGGAATTGGTGAGGGGAAGGAAGGACACAGGTTTCCATTACTGATGCCTTGGGACAGCTGTCATTGAAGAGGAACAAATAAAGATGGCTGCAGGGGAGAAAACCAGGGGACAGCAGTGAGGTTACAAAGGCAAAGTGTCACTTACTCAGAAAGTAGTGCAAGACAAAAGATGGGAAAGAATATGACAAAGTAGCGAAAGTCGGTGAAACATGTGATGCTGTTGTCACAGTCAGTGAGGGAGAAATCAGCGAGACAAAGAGGGAGTGACAGATTTGTCAGACAGCCAGTATTTCTGCTCAAACAGCAGCAGTTTCCTCCAAAAACAGGCAATAACCATCACAAAGGAAAAACACTCCAGCACTGTGGAGTCTGTCCTCTGAGGGATTTCATTTTTTGACAACTAAAGTTTTCACTTCTTAGGATACGGAGAGAACTTTCATTATGGCTTCAAGACATTTTGGATCTGCAAATAGCCAAACGAAAAATGTAATTTTCCACAGACAGCTGCTTTCTTGGAATATTCACACATTTTAGAGAGAGCAAACTATAAGTGTGAATGTTTTTTCATTTCTGATAATTGATAGCCTACATATAGAAGATTGAGATACACGTCTATGGACCTTCTAGTGTTGGTGTCAGTGAGTTATTGGGATATGGAGTCTATCAAAATCCAACTAACAGGCACATGGCTTAGACTTAACTGCATGGATACAGTAACAAAACAAACTAAAATGTAACCCAAAAATCTGGTATAACAATTTTAAATTACATTTCTGCATTCGGTCCCAGCCTGGGGTCTTTCTGCTCTCTGTCTGTCTGTCTGTCTGTAGTCAAATGATTAAACATTTTAATCTTTTTTTAAAGGAAATACAGGGGAGATCCATGGAACTTTTGTTTTGAACTCCACAATTATGTTTACACATGGCCCTTTTAACCTATTTAACTTTTAGCCAGTTAAAGGCAAACTAACTGGTTAAAATTCTCTGAATATAAAGATGAGCGTTTCTCATTAATATTGGACAACCCTGATCATCATCTTCATGAGACTATCCTACAACAATAGTGTTTTCAGTCAAAGGCTACAACAGGTTTACTGCAACACAGACTGCTGCAGGAGATCCTTCCTGTCCACAGCCATTAAGATCTACAACAACTCCTAGAAGAATTAAATAGTTTTAACTGCAACAACACTTATTTTCCCTCTAGGATCAATAACAATTTTTTTTTATTGAATTGCATTCTTCTGAACAATTCAGGGATTATTAGCTTATCAAAATGAGCACAAATAGTGCTGAACCGCACCTTTACATAACTCCAGTTCCCACTGTTATTATTTGTGGTTATCTTGCAGCACCAGTGCTGGTTAGCTATGTTAGCTTGTTTGCTAGCCAAGGCTTACCTGATGTGTAATTATCGCTGTAGATTGTTGCATTTTTAATCATCTGCTCGTTCCAATCGCTTCTTCTGATGGTCTACCACACCTGATCGTTTCTCTTTCTGTGGACTAAACGTGCAGTAGAGCAGGGAGTGAGGTAGACCGATAATCCCTCTCTCTGGGCTGCGACAGAGACGAGACGTTCACGTGGAACCGTAGATGCAGTCTGGGTCTGCCATGCTGAATTGTAAGAGAAACAGGGCGGGCCATCCTGTTAATCGCGTTAATTCTACAAATTAATTGACCTGCCTTAACGCGTTAATTCTGACAGCTTGTATGTGTGTATGTATGTATGTATGTATGTATTTATGTATGTATGCACAGTTGAAACCAGATGTTTACATACCCTAAATAAAAAGACACATCCACAATTATTTTCCTTACCATCTGAAGTTAAATCAGACCAAACTTTTCTTGTTTCAGGTAAGTTAGAATGACCAAAGTTATTTATCTTTGCTAAATGCAACCAAAGAGAGAGAGAATATGTCAGAGATTTATTTATTCATTAATGTATTCAAAATAACAAGTTTAGGGCCAACTCATTTGCACAGTCTCCAAGAGTGGCAGGAGACGCACCGTCTGGGCCGGGGGCTTTCCTGGCATTCAATTCAATTCAGTTTATTTATATAGCGCCGATTCACAACAGATGTCATCTCAAGGCACTTAACAAGAAGTCATTTTAATAAGATCGTACAAATATTCCAATCAGTTTAAAGTTTTAGTTAGTTTGCTATTTAAGGAATCCCAGCACATTGCATCGAGTCATTGACTTGAGGTTGCGTACTGTTGATGCAGACTTTCAACCACAGCAATCCCTCATACTGAGCAAGCATGTAGTGCCAGTGGAGAGGAAAAACTCCCCTTTAACAGGAAGAAACCTCCAACAGAACATGGCTCAGTACAAGTGGCCATCTGCCACGATCGTCTGGGGGTTTGAGAAGACAAAGCAGAGACACAGAAAGAACAAAAGAACTGATGTAAGAGTACTTTCTATGTTAAAGAAAGTGAAAAGTTGATAACAGGAGGCGGGGGATGTTCAGCGGCTGAGACCATCATCCCAGTCGATGCCCCCCGTCCAAACGGCATTGAAACTAAGCAGAACACCAGACCAGATGTACCTTCTATGGAGAGAAAAACACTAAGAGAAAACAGAATTAACAGTCGAAATAACAGCAAATAATACAACTGGAGCGTAGTAGAGTGAAGAAAATTAGTAAGTCTGTCCTCCAGCAGTCTAAGCCTATAGCAGCATAACTACAGAGATAGCTCAGGATGACCTAAGCCACTCTAACTATAAGCTTTATCAAAAAGGAAAGTTTTAAGCCTGGCCTTAAAAGTAAACAGAGTGTCTGCCTCAAGTAAGCGATGTATGGCCTTCATTATTTTTGTCTTAAAATATACACTCTGCTTTTTTATTTTTCACTTGCTCTCAGTTGAGAATGACTTGACTTGGACTGGAAGATTCTTTTTTTGGACTTGGACCCGGCCTGTAGGACCTAGTGACTTGAACTTGACTTGGACTAATCCTATATGACTTGGACTCGAGAGATGGTGACTTGACTACAATGCCGCATTCATTTGTATATTAAATACATTAATTTATATTTGTTGTATCCATTATAATCAAATTAAAAGTTAACCATTTAACATTATCTTAACAGCAATGACAAATAATTGTATTTATTTATCTAATTTTAAATAAATGAGCTGCTAGAATTTTGGGTGCATTTCCTCTTTCGGAACTTCAGAGTAATTGTACTGGGCCTTCACATGTCTCCACTACACCGGGCCGGCCCAACAGGTTTTATTGGGGCCATTTCAGGAACTAACCAAGTACCAGTCTTGGGGTATGTAATTCTGAAGAATTCCTGTTATTTTTAATAAACTACACAGTAGTTGAGCAGAAGTTGAGGGCACCGTTCATGAGAGAAGCACCACTCCCCCTAATGAAAATCTTTTTGTCTTCCACAAAATCAGAATTTTCGTCACATAAAAGATCTGTTGCTCTAAAATAGTGGGGATTGTGTACAATGTAATTTGTTAGGACAAAAAGCTTAATTCATATGAAAATCTAATTAAACTGTAGAAAGAAAGCCTTCAGGTTATTATATGTAGTGTGTGTTTAAGTGTCAGGTTTGCTCAGAGATTAAGATGAAATGACAGCAGAGACAAGACAACCCATGCCCTTGTTTTTCTTTTAAAAAAAACACACAAAAATGAGCTAGAGTGAGACTTCTGTCTTCAGTCAGTCAGATTTAATATAACAAAACACAACAGAAAACTGCAAGAATGAAGCACAGAGTAATGGTGAGAGTGTCAGATTAGAAAGCAGGGAAAGCGATTAAGTGCATGTAAGACACCCACCGCTGTGAGTTGGAAACAGCAGAACCTGCCCTGAGAACTCCTTCAACCTCAAGCATACGTCTAGTTTGGGCAATTCATCTTCTGATTGACTCCGTGGGGTGGTGTGTGTGTGTGTGTGTGTGTGCGCGTGTGTTTGAGATAGAGGACTTATTTATTCAAGGTTTCTTCAATTGACTCCTTAGGTGATGGCACACACTGAGTGTGAATATCACTCCGTGCCTGTGACCTATTTTCAGCCATTTGGCTGCTTCTGAAGGTTTTGTCAGGTGGCGCCGCTGCATTATAAACTGGTTTAATAGCCGTGGCTGAGATTCCCATTTCTTTTCAACCGTTGGGTGTCTCTGTTTCTCTTTCAGCCTGTACCTTTCTCACTTTGACTCTGCCTCCTTCACCGACTCAATATTTGCTCATGCTGGATTCTCTTTAATGTTACTCTCCCTCTCCATTTCACTTTTCACATTTTTGTAGCTGTCTGTCTCCGTTTTTATTTATGTTGCCATATCTTTCACCATAAGCTGTGGCGAAAGTAAAATGCTACATTTTGAGTCATCTACATTTGATTTCTACCCACCTGATTTTAAGTGTTCTAGACAAAGCAGGATTCTTAAATCTCTGTAATGTATTTTTTCAATGTAATTTTCTCTCTTCAGTTATGGTTCAGGAAATTTCTTTTTTAGTATTTTAGCATTTTGAATCTCATCAGATCCTTATATACTAAAACCTGCAGGTAGAAAAAAAACAACTCATTCATGATACAAAAAAGGTTGAGTTATGGGTGTAACCCACTATTCCGGGTTAGGGTTTGTCCAAAAAATGGGACAAAATGACAATGTCTACTTTTAACAATAAGGTTAAAAGGAATGAATAAGTACTCCGTGTTTTCAATTTAAATTTAATTCAGTTCAATTCAAAAATACTTTCAGGGTTAATACAAAAATCCTAGAGTTGAATTTCTACCTTTTACTTACTTTTTTTACTACCTCAAAAATCTGTTTTACTACCAACACAACATCAAGCAGCAGTATTTTTGAGGGTGGATACGCAGCACTAACAAAACGTTATCCAACTTACTTTAAGGTATAAGTGTGATGCTATCATTACTAAGACTACTCACACAAACATTCCAAATTCAGTTCCAGAAGACTTGGGACATTTGGTTTTTTAACGGTATAAACAAAATGCAACAACTTTTGAATTTCACAAGCCAAAGTTTCATTCACAACAGAATATTGATGACATGACAAATGTTCGGACGGAAGACCAAAACAGAACATTCTGACATGGGTAGAATTCTCAAAAATTGTACTGAAGTAGCAGAACTTCAAGATATTTTAATCAAGTAAAAGTAAGAAGTAGCTATCCAAAAAATTACAAGAGTAAAAAGGTAACCTCTGTAAAAGGATTATTAAAGTACTGAGTAACAGATTACAAATTCTGATTTAATATTTAAATAATTAATTATTTAAATATAAAAGTACGTGGAACTAGCATTTTCGGGATGAAAAAACAAACAAATCAATAACCTAATCACAACATCTCAAATTTAGGGTCAATAAACTGCTTTCCAAGTCAGATTAGTCATTATAAACTTATAGTACTTATAGTAAGTAGTGCCCATATGTCAGAACAGGGTAAAGTACTTCCAGTGACAATAAATAATGTTTACTGTATCTTCTTGATCTACATGTGGCCCAACAGGTTCAGCATACAGAAAATAACAGAACAACAAAGCTTGTGTAGAAACAAGAGGTCTCACTTTATTATAAGCAGTAGGTGTGGGTTTGTGTCTCGTGCATTTTTGCCTGAAATATATTTTTATTCTACATTCAGTGAAGTAACTCATAGTGAGCAGAGTATCCAGAAAGAATAGCAATTCATGAACATATTTCTCAA
This sequence comes from Valencia hispanica, assembly GCA_963556495.2. Lineage (NCBI taxonomy): Eukaryota > Metazoa > Chordata > Actinopteri > Cyprinodontiformes > Valenciidae > Valencia > Valencia hispanica. The sequence goes on from OY747711.1 coordinate 47,282,470, forward strand.
GTAAAAGTGAACAAACACTGTAGTATAACTATTCCTAAAAGTACTTTTTTCCCCAAAAGTTACTCAAAAAAATGTAACTGAGCAGATGTAACTAGTTACTACCCACCTCTGGATAGGAGACAAGGTAAGCAAGAGATGAATGGACAGGGGAGGAGGAGACCACCAGGTCTGCTGCAGCCGCCGCGGTGCTGGTCATACTAGTTGATGACAAATGACCAATTTACTACAAAGTCAAATTTGATTTGTTATTTAGTATGTTTTTTTAAAGGTTTTGTGGCCTTTATTAGCAGTGGACAGAGTAGAAAGGGGAGAGACATTTGGTAAATGTCTGCAGGGCGGAGTTGAACCTGGGGCGACTGCTTTGAGGACTGAGGCCTCTGAACATGGGGTGCATTGTCTTAACCACTACATCACACACTACGCCCCTTATTTAGTAAGTTTTAATGGCCTTAATTTGAGCTCATTTACTTTACTACCTTTTCCTACCCCATGGAAACCCTGCATGATTGAGGACTCCTTCCACAGACTGGTAACACAACCAAAGTCCAGAAAAAGCTGGAACAGCCTGGTGGTGACTGCAACCAGCTGTGGAGTGCAGCCTCTAAGCACCCCGCCCCTGAGCCTGTCAGGGCTGGAGGTTTTGTACGGGTTAAGATGGAGGCCACCAGCTGTTCATCAACAATAAGACCTTGCTTGCTGGTCTGTGGGTTAAAGTTCAAGCTTTCTGGTGCTTTGTTTTGATTATACCTACTGAAGAACGAGGCAGGGTCTGTGCAGCCTGTTGCACCTGGTTTGGTGGAACGGCCCATCATAATATTTAATCCCTGCCATGCCTCCCTCACATCCCCAGATATTAGTTTCTCCTCTACTCTTTTTCCTGTAATTGCTTTTTGCAAGGGCAGCCTGTCTCCTGAACTCCCTCTCCAGTTCTCTCACCTTCTGCTTGTTAGGCACAATTTCATGTCTTTGGTAACTCTTTTTTTACATTTTCGGCATAGATGGTTATTTTTTTGGCAGGAGTTACAGTGTCCTCATAGAATAAAATATGAGGTCAGTATATCTGTCAATGAATTCAGATCCCTGCCATGGTAACTGAAAAACAAGTCCCATCTGAGTGTGTCGGTTGCTTCATTATTCCAAACTGCTGTAATGGTTTTTGTTATTGTCTCCCCTGTTTTTAGTTGTGATCGGTATTTTGATAGCAGCATGATGACGTTGTGATCTTACCGGCCGAGAGGGGGGCGTGCCCCTTATATATATATGCGTTAGGGATGTTTCCATGGAATAAGTCCAATATATTATTCATTCTGGTGGGAGTGGTGACATATTGCTCCAGATTGGGCAGATGTGAACGGATACGTACCACAGGAATTTAAAATAGCTGTAATTAAACCTTTACTCAAGAAACCTTCCCTTGATCAAGATGACTTAGTGAATTACAGACCTATATCTAACCTTCCTTTCTTATCCAAAGTCCTTGAGAAAATAGTTGCTAATCAAGTCTGTGAACATCTAAACAGTAACGAGCTGTTTGAAGAGTTTCAGTCAGGTTTTAGAGCTCATCATAGCACTGAAACAGCACTAGTGAAGGTTACTAATGATATTCTCATTGCCTCAGATAATGGACTTGTGTCTGTTCTGGTTTTGTTAGATCTCAGTGCTGCTTTTGACACAGTCGATCATAATATTCTCTTAGAAAGGCTTGAACATGTTGCAGGGATCAAAGGAACAGCACTAGGCTGGTTTAAATCATATTTGTCTGATAGATTCCAGTTTGTTCATCTAAATGATAAATCATCTTCACTCTCAAGGGTTACTTGTGGAGTTCCACAGGGTTCTGTCCTTGGACCAATTCTTTTCACCATATATATGCTTCCAATTGGTAGAATCATTAGACAGCATGGGATAAATTTCCACAGCTATGCCGAGGAGTGATGCTGAGAAACTAGTCCATGCATTTGTTACCTCAAGGCTGGACTACTGTAATTCTTTACTATCAGGAAGTCCACAAAATGCCATTAAAAGCCTTCAGTTGATCCAAAATGCGGCAGCAAGAGTTCTGATGAATATTAAAAAGAGAGATCACATTTCTCCTGTTTTAGCTTCCCTTCATTGGCTCCCTGTTAAATCCAGAATAGAATTTAAGATCCTTCTTCTTACATACAAAGCCCTTAATAATCAAGCTCCATCATACATCAGAGATCTAATTGTTCCATATGTTCCTAAAAGAGCACTTCGCTCTCAGACTGCAGGTTTAGGATCTCTAAAAGTAGAATGGGAGGCAGATCTTTTAGTTATCAGGCTGCTCTCCTGTGGAACCAGCTCCCAGCTTTAGTCCGTGAGGCAGACACTCTGTTTACTTTTAAGGCCAGGCTTAAAACTTTCCTTTTTGATAAAGCTTGTAGTTAGAGTGGCTTAGGTCATCCTGAGCTATCTCTGTAGTTATGCTGCTATAGGCTTAGACTGCTGGAGGACAGACTTACCAATTTTCTTCACTCTGCTACTTCCTTTTCTCCTACGACTCTCCAGTTGTATTACAGTACATTCTGTTATTTCGACTGTTAACTTTGTTTTCTCTCAGTGTTTTTCTCCCCATCGAAGATACACCTGGTCTGGTATCCTGCTTGGCTGCAATGCCCTGTTGGACGGGGGTCATCGACTGGGATGATCCTCTCAGTAATTGAACATCCACTGTGTCCTGTTATCAACTTTTTCCTTTCTGTAACATAGAAAGTTCTCTTATATCAGATCTTCTGTTCCTTCTGTGTTTCTGCTCTGTCTTCTCAAACCCCCAGACGGTCGTGGCAGATGGCTGCTCCTACTGAGCCTGGTTCTGTTGGAGGTTTCTTCCTGTTAAAGGGGAGTTTTTCCTCTCCACTGTCGCTACATGCTTGCTCAGTATGAGGGATTGCTGAAGGATTGCTGTGGTTGGAAATCTGCCCAACCTCACGCCAATGACTGACGCAATCTGCTGGGATTCCTTAAATAGGAAACTTTTTAACTGATTGGAATGTTTGTATAATTGTATTGAAATGACTTCTTGTTAAGTGCCTTGAGATGACATCTGTTGTGAATTGGCGCTATATAAATAAACTGAATTGAATTGAATTGAATGTGGCATGACGCCACAGCAGTTACAATCCCCTAGCAGAAACACAGGCTTGTGATAGCTGTCAGCTATCCGCTCTGCTGCCATGTTAAAATCCGGTCCTGGGACGTGTGCTACAATCAAATTCAGCAATAATGTGGTCTGAAAGACAGTCAGTGCGTTTACATGCACATTTAAAATCGAGCTTTGGCAGAAATCGAGCTATTAAATTAACCAGAACGGGAGCTTTTATCCCAGTTTACATGTTACTCAGAAAATCAAATTATTGAATAAAGTGCGTTGACTCTGCACAGATAGAAAACAAATACTGACAGCAGCAAACCAGACGGAGCAGAAGCAGGATATGCACAATGACAAAAGAAATGGAAGACAACAACGCTGCAGCACAGTACATTCTGTATGTCCTGTACTGTTTGATTGTGTTACACTTGTTGCTGCTCATTCCAGTGTTGTTATTCCCTCTTCCTCAGTCTCGTCACTTCCTAAAGGGGGCTGCCAATAGCTCCGCTAAGCTGCCTCTTCTGTTTACCTGCAGAGAAATTCGGTTTTCTAACCGCATTAAGAGGAAACTATTTCGGTTCGACTCCAGCCGGACTAAGGTGTATACATGCATTTCAAAAGGTCTGGATTCAGTCAGATTAAGGCAGTGCTTCTCAAATAGAGGGGCGCACCCTAGAGGCAGGAGGACTTTTTGTTTTTATTCATGCTTGAACGATGATCAAGCCTCTAGTCACTAGGTGGCACCAGTGCTCAAACTTATCAACAGGCTGCCTGTTCAACCCAGCAGACGAAGCAGTCTACACAGAGAGAGCTGACTGAAGGAGTAGGGCCCTAGTCAACGGTGTGGAAAATGAGAATGAGAAAAATAAAGCAGAGCTAACAGAAGAAAATGATGAGATACAGAAATAACTAATAAATGATGAAAACAATAAAATAAAAGTGGTTGTATCTACAGAACTAAACTTAGATAACAAAGACTAACGGGGTAGTAACTGAGATAAGACCTAAGTAAATAAATAAGGCATGACCGAAAAACTAGAGAAACTCAAAGTGCAAACACCTGAGGGTAAAACAGAAAAGGAGGAGAATACGTAGTGGAAGGAAAAACAATAAGTAGAAGGAAACTCATATCACACAATAACCCTGAATACAAAAACGATGATGAGATGAAAATAAAAGAAGCCAACCAAACCCCAAAAAGTATACATCTAAAGATCCCAACAAGCTGTGTGTGTGTTTATTCAACTGTTTGAATCCTGTGCATGTTGGAAACACGAACTACATCCTAACTGGCCTAAAACAAGGAAGCTTTAGTCCTTATTACATTGAGAAAAAAAGTTAGGTCTCTTTTTAAACAGAGTATGTGGTGTCAACTGTAGGATTAAGGACACCAATGTTTAAAACAAAAAAAACCCCACCATGCTTGTGCTGTGAAAGATTTAAGGTGTAAAATATGTGCCAAAATGGAGGCTCGGCAAACATGTCGCCTATGAATACGTTCTAACAAACACTTAAGATAACTCCTCTATTAAACTAGGTCACAAGCTCGAAATGCACAGCGTCTCCTGACGTGTTTTGACACCAGTAGGGCCCGGGATGAATTAATTTTGGCTGGATCCCGTGAGATAATTATGTCCTCCACTGCTCATTTCTCATGTGTGACACCTTTTACTTATAAATGAATAAACAACTCTTCCATTTGGGGTAGTAATTATTAGTTTCCACACATGGTGGTGCCGCCCCGCAGAAATTCTTAAATAGGTTCTGGAACAGCCGTCAGCGAGAGGGAGGTGAAAAATGTGTCCAGACAAGAGCTAAATTAGCTAATCTTATATTCTTGCTGTTCGTGTTGTAGCATATGCGTTACTCTGCGTGTGCGTCTGCAGCTGTGTGTATTTTGTGTCAGCTCCTTCCTCGGTGTCCGGCCGCTCCTGCTCTTTCAGCATCTTGTAATTGAACCATTGTTTTGGGGATGTTGCTTTAGCACATTACATATTTCTTGCTAGCTAAACAGGAGCTGTAATTGAAATTAAAAGGCACCCACATTCATCATGCTGAGCTGAGGCTTAATTGAAATGTTTATTTTGTGCATGCACATGTGGGTGTACCAGAGAGAGAACAGCAAATGCTTAGAGACAGTAGAGAACTAAAGCAATATTGTGAAAGATGGAGAGGGACAAAGTTGGTGTGAGTGTGTAGTAAAGTGTGGTGGTTCTGTTTGATAACAGAGAATGAATATGTAATTAGGCAGGGAGGCTCAGATACTCCATATCTGTGGCTGTCTTAGTGATGTATAACACAGGAGACAGATAATCCACAAACACCTTACCTCTCCAATGTGGGACTGATTCACTCTCTCTGTTTTCATTCTCATTTTACACATCCTTCATTTTCACCTTTTTCCTCACTAAACTGGATTCTTTTCCTTCTTTGTCTACAAAGACCAAATTCTTTAATAAAGTTAGTATTGTAAACGTGTATCGGTGTTTAGGGATGTACAAAGCTGATCTAGGATCTGGGTTCCGATAAAGGTATTTTTAAATGACCAGCATTGGAGTCTTAAACAAAGCTCAACTCCAGATAGCTGGTGTGTGTGTGTGTATGTATGTATGTATGTATGTATGTATGTATGTATGTATGTATGTATGTATGTATGTATGTATGTATGTATGTATGTATGTATGTATGTATGTATGTATGTATGTATGTATGTATGTATGTATGTATGTATGTATGTATGTATGTATGTATGTATGTATGATGATGCTGAGGTAATTAAATAATAGATGAAGGAATAAGTTCTTGCCGTTCTTTGAACAACAAGTTACTACACATGTATGAGGAACAATAACAAACAACGACTTTCCAAATACAAATACAAGAGTTTATTCCAAAAAGAATTCAACTTACAGTCAAAATGCTTTAATCAACAAACTCACTAGGCTAATAAAACACAACTAAACTACTAAGTGAAAAAAGAATAATAAAACTAATTACCAAAAGTAAAACAGTAAAACAGTAATATGCAAAGAAGTAGAAACAATTACCAATACATTGATCGTGATGTCACAGTTCAGTATAAATATGTATGCTTAAAGACCAAGGTTTGTATTGAAGAGTTTTGGGAGCAAAGCTACGTCAGTTTTAAACTTATTGTAATTAGTTTAAGACTAATCAGCACCCTATAGTTTGTGTTCAAACCACCAATTCACAACGCAAAGCAGATGTGAAAACAAAAACATTTTTTGGAGGATGGAATGTTTCAATAAATCATTTGCTGAATTTTAAATCAATGACCTTTGGAGAATTGATTCTATTTTAGGGATCTTCTCCCAAGGACCGATCCGTTTCCACGGGACCTCGGCTCAGCTGCGTTGGATGAGCAGCTCTCGGTTCAGCGGCAGGGCACCGAGGCTCTCTTTCAATCTGGTGGAGCCTGTAATTCATAGATTCCTTCTGCAGGATTTGGAAAAAGTCAGTCTCGGGATTTATCCCATCGGCAGGTCAGTTTACCTGATCAACGACCAGTAGGCTGTTGGATCTGTTGGATCCCCTCGCCAGCGAGGATGGAGGCCCAAAGCACCGATTTCTCTCCCGATGCGAGCCCAGTGGAGTCACTGGCAAAAAGAGGAAGAATGGAGCAGAGCTTTGTGCTTACATAGGGGTTATGATGTCCCATGAAGCCCTCATTTTCCTGTTGAAGCTGAAATGCATTGTGGGATTTATGACCCCACACCGGCTGGAGGTCTGTGTTTTGGTCCAGTAATCACAGCTGTATTCCAACTCGCTGTTGCCTTGCAGCAAGAAGGTCCTGGGTTCAAATCCCAGCCTGGGGTCTTTCTGCATGGAGTTTGCATGTTCTCCTTGTACATGCTTGGGTTTCCTCAGGGTACTCCGCATTCCTCCCACAGTCCAAAAACATGACTGTTAGGTGAATTGGTCTCTCTAAAATTGTCCTTAGGTGTGAGTGTGTGCATGCATGGTTGTTTCTCCTGTGTGTCTCTGTGTTGCCCTGTGATGGACTGGCGACCTGTCCAGGGTGTACCCGGCCTATTACCCGACGATTGCTCCAGATAGTCACCAGCCCCCCTGCAACCCTGCAAAGAATAAGCAGTATAGACACATGGATGGAGGTTTTTGTAAGAATGCAATTGTTTAGGATTATTTGGTTGATAGTCAATAACCAATACACATTTTTCCAACTTATTTAATGAAACCCACTGAAATACTTTAGCTCTTTATTACGTGAATAAAGCTACGCTGTATATTCAGTACGTCCAAATGACAAAGCAGGTAAAGCAGACGGAAAATAACAAAGCAACAACGCTTACATGAATTGAGGGTCCATGTCTGGTGCCATTTTGGTTAAACATGTTTGTTATTAATTCAGTGTAGTAACTTGCAATACGTAGAGTATTCAGAAATTTGACTCAATACTTCATAATAACATAAAAGTCAAAAGTACGGTGCAGAAAAACTACTCCTAAAAGCATTTTTTCCCCAAAAAAGTTCCTCAAATAAATGTTACTGAGTAAATGTAACTAGTTACTACCCACCTCTGGACAGAAGATTCACTAGGATATCCCAAACATCAACAAATCATGTCAGTTATAGAACAAAGTTGGCACAAATTAGGGTGAGGAGGTTTTCAGTCAAAGTGAATGTTAACCCTTGTAGATAATTATATGGAGTAATCTAGAACAAATTTGGACATTTTACATGCTGAGGGCCACAATTGGGCCTGTAGCAGTCCTCGACTGGCCCGCATAAAAACTGGAAATGTAGCATGCATACAGAGTTAATTCTGTGCACTAATCTGAAAGTTTTGTTTATTTTTAGAGAAGGCTTTTATTTTGAAGGGGATGCTGTTTGTTTCCAAAGTAATTTGCCACAGATTACTTAGGAAGCCATATTTTATACTTAGGAGCCCACGAACAGCAGGCAGATTATCTGCCTCATACAGTTCTTCAGTATTGGACCTCTTTAAGCAGGCTCTGCCAGAATGATCCAACTACAGGCCTTTTCCAGTTCCTAGTTCTGTGCTTATCTGCCCTAGACCTAAACTTTGACACCTGCCTCTAACCGTAACCCCAACCCTGATAAAACACATTGTTTGTCTTTATAACGTGACAAAGTCTGTTCAAGGCATTTACATGCTTTGTAGGGCACGGTAAATTAAAATTCAATTCAGTTTATTTATAGGTTGTGCCGTATTGATGCAGACTTCCAACCACAGCAATTCTTCATACTGAGCAAGCATGTAGCGACAGTGGAGAGGAAAAACTCCCCTTTAACAGGTAGAAACCTCCAGCAGAACCAGAACCAGGCTCAGTACGAGCGGCCATCTGATACAACCGTCTGGGGGTTTGAGAAGACACAGCAGAGACACAGAAAGAACAAAAATAACCGATGTAAGAGAACTTTCTATATTAAAGACAGTAAAAAGATAACAACAAAAAAATGTCTAGCTTTATTTTTTTAAAGGTACAGTATTCCTACCAAGTATTTATTTTTTTGTGGACTCCAATACTTTAGGATGATCTAGAGTCTGATATGTAACCTGAATCATACTCGACTTGGGTAACTTAAAGATTTGAACTACAAGGTGCTTCTGAGTGTAATATAGCGATGTTCAATTTATCACTCTTTGCCGCGGGTGTCCCGACTCAGGGCTAGCGGTGCTCTTTGACAGGACGTCATTTTACACTTCATTGACCTTCCTTCTACTTTCCATGGCCCTCTTATTCTGACAGCTGTCGGTTAATTTATTGCTTTTCGTTTTTTCTGAACCTTACTATTATATAACCACAATTTTATGGCCTTTCACATGGAGCGAGTAATATGCAGTGAAGATAGCGCAGACACATCAGCCATGCTTAGCTCCATTTCATTTACACAGGCAGACGGTGTGACTGGGACACTTCACCAATTTTTCATATCAAAGTCAATACATTTACTAGGAGAGTCAATCCAGAGTCAGAGGAAAATGTTCCAACAGCAATGTTTTCGGCTCTTGTGTCAGCTTTGAAGATTCTGAGAAAGCGGCGCGGTTGGGGTTGCTTTTGTCGACTAATCTCAAGGGTTGATGACAACACATTCATCACACAAAGTGTGTTGTAAGCCTAAGACAGAGACACGTTTTTTTTTTTTTTACCTGTCTCTGTCTCTTGACATTATGAAACTGGGACAGTTTTTAAATTCATCCCAACACAGGGATTGACATGCACTACAAACTAACAAAGGCACTAATTAAAAGCACAGCTGACAGTAAACACTGGTCCAGCAGCAACCTATTATCTAAAGAAAAAAACTCACTTTTCCATCATAAAAGAAACACTTGAACAGACGAGCCAGTAACTACAATAATATTGGAATATTGAGTCAAAAATAATAATACTCTGTGACATTGACCATTTATTAGTCAGCTGCTGTTTAGGTCTCAGGGTCTGTTCACCCCTCGTCAGCTGGATCTCAATTTTATTGTCACATGTTGCTATTTCTCCCACTTTCATTTGTCACCCATAAAGAAGTCGTTTTATCTATATGCCAAAACCATTGCATGTCCGTTTATATTTCTTTGCTGTTAATGCTCATGTGGTGTCATAATCTTCAGATAGAAACATTAAGCATCCTGGAAAAAGACTCCGTAACCTTTTGTGTAAAACAACTTAGGCATAGTTATCAGGGGTGCAACTGTGTATGTATTCAGATTTTTCGGTACGGGCCGGTCGGTTCAGTACGCATGTGTACCGAACGATTACAGCTGTTATCTACCTGAACACATGCAGAATGTTTATGTGCGGAACTCAAAGCACAGTGCAACTTTAAAATCCCTAATAAAATATCACTAAACTCTGCTACTTGGGAACATAAATGGTTTCTCATGCAACTACAGTAGAAAAGGAAAGATGGACTGAACCAGACCTTTGTAAGCGAATGCATCTTTGAACGAGATCCATAACATGCTCTGCATTGAACTTATTTGACTCACCTGAAACAATGTCAAGCTGAATGTAAACATCACTGATACTAGAGAAAAACCAGCTGACGTCCACAGGGCTACCAGTAGCATCCAATCATCCCATTCTGACAAGACAGAAGTTGCTGTCTTTGGACCAGAAGTTCTTAAACAGAAACTGATTTGTCAATCACTTCATCTGGATGGCATTAAATTGTCCCCCAGTAATAAGGTAAAGAACCTCGGCGTTATTTTTGACCAAGACTTGACATTTAAATCCCATATTAAACAGGTTTCTAGGATTTCTTTCTTTCACCTCCGGAATATTGCTAAAATTAGAAACATCCTGTCCAGGAGTGATGCTGAGAAACTAGTCCATGCATTTGTTACCTCAAGGCTGGACTACTGTAATTCTTTACTATCAGGTAGTCCACAAAATGCCATTAAAAGCCTTCAGTTGATCCAAAATGCGGCAGCAAGAGTTCTGATGAATATTAAAAAGAGAGATCACATTTCTCCTGCTTTAGCTTCCCTTCATTGGCTCCCTGTTAAATCCAGAATAGAATTTAAGATCCTTCTTCTTACATACAAAGCCCTTAATAATCAAGCTCCATCATACATCAGAGATCTGATTGTTCCATATGTTCCTAACAGAGGACTTCGCTCTCAGACTGCAGGTTTACTTGTAGTTCCTAGGATCTCTAAAAGTAGAATGGGAGGCAGATCTTTTAGTTATCAGGCTCCTCTCCTGTGGAACCAGCTCCCAGCTTTAGTCCGTGAGGCAGACACTCTGTTTACTTTTAAGGCCAGGCTTAAAACTTTCCTTTTTGATAAAGCTTGTAGTTAGAGTGGCTAAGGTCATCCTGAGCTATCTCTGTAGTTATGCTGCTATAGGCTTAGACTGCTGGAGGACAGACTTACCAATTTTCTTCACTCTGCTACTTCCTTTTCTCCTACTACTCTCCAGTTGTATTACAGTACATTCTGTTATTTCGACTGTTAACTTTGTTTTCTCTCAGTGTTTTTCTCCCCATCGAAGATACACCTGGTCTGGTATCCTGCTTGGCTACAATGCCCTGTTGGACGGGGGTCTTCGACTGGGATGATCCTCTCAGTAACTGAAGATCCACTGTGTCCTGTTATCAACTTTTTACTTTCTGTAACATAGAAAGTTCTCTTATATCAGATCTTCTGTTCCTTCTGTGTTCTGCTCTGTCTTCTCAAACCCCCAGACGGTCGTGGCAGATGGCCGCTCCTACTGAGCCTGGTTCTGTTGGAGGTTTCTTCCTGTTAAAGGGGAGTTTTTCCTCTCCACTGTCGCTACATGCTTGCTCAGTATGAGGGATTGCTGAAGGATTGCTGTGGTTGGAAATCTGCCCAACCTCACGCCAATGACTGATGCAATCTGCTGGGATTCCTTAAATAGGAAACTTTTTAACTGATTGGAATGTTTGTATAAATGTATTGACATGACTTCTTGTTAAGTGCCTTGAGATGACATCTGTTGTGAATTGGCGCTATATAAATAAACTGAATTGAAATTGAATTGAAATTGAATTCAAACTCCTTATTTTATATAAAACACAAGTCAGCAGAATCCCCGTTGATGAGAAGAGGTTTTCCCAACAGCTGCCCATGCTGCATTCAAGTACAGCTGGAAGACTAGGCTGTCGAAATATCAAAACAACACCAAAGTGATTTAAGCATGTTTCCTTTCTCAAATATGGGCAAAGTTTTATTTAAAAATTTCTAAAGAGTAACACTGATTTCAAGTGGTTATAATGTTTTCTACTCTGGCTATGTCTGCTCCTACCATTTTATTTATTTTAAAAATCCAATCAAATCTCCAGTCAGTTCTATACTTCAACCTATTTAAAGTTGTAGAACATAACAAAATTATATTAATTTCAGGGATTGGAAGGAATTCAGAAAAAAAAGTTCTTTATTTAATGCTGATCAAAGTAAAAAGAAAATAGTTCTATGCACATTTGTATTTTTTGTTATTAAAATGTACCCAAAATGTACCAAACAGTGATGTTTCCTCTATGGTAGCCCACTGCCTCGAGAGTGGTGGCTGGCTGTGGCGTTTCCTTACCTTACCTGGCTCATCTGTACTCGGCCAGATGTCCTTTTTATTGTTGCTCTTGAGTGTGTGCGTGCATGGGGATTGGGTTGGGGGGAGGGGGGTATAAATGTGATCATGCTTTTAAATATGTGGGGGAGGGATGGGAATGTTGTTTATGAGGGGTCAATTTAATCTGTAAAGCACTTTAAGTTATGATCTTTGTATAAAAAGCGCTTTATAAATAAAGTTTGATTGATTGATTGATATCTCTTTTAAGATAATATAATCTGCCTTGGAGCAACTGTGAGGTGAAGGCCTTTCTGTCCTTGCTTGATGAGGACAGAATCCAGAGGGAACTGAACTGAGCAGTGCGGAACGAAATATAAATGATTGTTTATTTTTATCAATTTATTAAATGCAAAGTGAGCAAACAAAAGAAAAATCTAAATAAATTAATATTTGGTGTTACTACCTTTTGCTTTCAAACCAGGATCAATTCTTATAGGTACACTTGCACAACGTGAGGGATATTGTAGGATTATAGTCAGGTGATCAACCAGTTATACCAACAGGTGCTAATGATCATCTATGTCACATGTAGGTTGAAACACAGTCATTACCTGAAACACAAACAGCTGTGTAGGAGGCTTAAAACTGGGTGAGCCAAACAGCCAAACTCTGCTACCAAGGTTGGGTTGTGGGAAATAGTTTTTCATGGCAAGCCTGAGCACAGCAACAAGACACAACGTAGGTATACTGTATCAGCAAGGTCTCTCCCAGACAAAGATTTCAAAGCAGACTGGGGTTTCAAGATGTGCTGTTCAAGCTCTTTTGAAGAAGTACAAAGAAACAGGCAACACTGAGGATCGTAGACGCAGTGGTCGTCCAAGGAAACTTAGTGCAGCAGATAAAAGGCAAGGCCATTTTATTTGTATAGCACACTTTCAACAACAAGGTGATTCAAGGTGCTTTACATGATTAGGGGGTAAAATAAAAACAGCAGTAAAACACAGACAAAGCATATAAAGTAAAAACAGCGATAAAGCAAGAAGCACACACAAAACATATGATACATGAAAACATTACTCAAAGGCGGCTCTAAACAGATACGTTTTTAGTTGTGATTTAAAAGAACTCAGTGTTTCAGCAGTTTTGCAGTTTTCTGGAAGTCTGTTCCAAATAAGGGGAGCATAGAAACTGAAAGCTGCTTCTCCATGTTAGGTTCTGATTCTACGGATGTTGAGTAGACTGGAATTAGATGACCTGAGTGGTCTGGGGGGGGTTGGTATAGTAACAGTAGATCTTCAACATACTTTGGTGCTAAGCCATTCAATGATTTATAAACTAGTAAAAGTATTTAGAAGTCTATTCTCTGAGCTACAGCGAGCCAGTGTAAGGACTTTAGAACTGGGGTGATGTGCTCTACTTTCCTGGTTCTAGTGAGGACATGAGCAGCAGCGTTCTGGATCAGCTGTCTGATTGACTTATTAAAAAGACCTGTGATGACGCTGTTCCAGTAATCAATCTGACTAAAGATAAACGCATGGATGAGTTTTTCGAGGTCCTGTCCTTAAATCCTAGAAATGTTCTTCAGGTGATAGAAGGCTGACCTTGTTATTGCCTTTATGTGACCCTGGAGGTTCAGATCTGAGTCCATTACTACATCTAGATTTCAGGCCTGATCAGTAGTTTCTAGCTGTATTAACTGAAGCTGTGTGCTGACTATTAATTGTTCCTCTTTAGGTCCAAAAGTAATTACTTCTGTTTTGTGATGAAAGACACATCAAGCCTATTACCCTTAGAAATCGAAAGATGTCCAGCAGTGCCATAAGGTCCAAACTGGCAGAAACCAGTGAGACCCAGGTACACCCATCTACTGTCCAGAGAAGTCTGCCCAGAAATGGTCTTCATGAAAGAGTTGCAGCCAAAAAGCCATACCTCTGACGCGGAAACAAGGCCAAGCTACTCAAGTATACATGAAAACATAGAAACTGGGGTGCAGAACAATGGCAGCAGATGCTCTGGACTGATGAGTCAAAATGTGAAATATTTGGCTGTAGCAGAAGGCAGTTTGTTCATCGAAGAGCTGGAGAGCTTTACAATAATGAGTGTCTGAAGGCAACAGGGAAGCATGGTGAAGGTTCCTTGAATGTTTGGGGATGCATGTCTGTAAGGTCAGGATTAATGGTGTTCTCAATGCTGAGAAATACATGCAGATACTTATCCATCATGCAAAACAATCAGGGAGGCGCATGATTGGCCCAAAATGTATTCTGCAGCAGGACAATGACCCCAAACTACACCCAAAGTCATTAAGAACTATCTTCACCGTAAAGAAGAACAAGAAGTCCTGGAAGTGATGGTATGGCCCCCACAGAGCTCTGATCTCATCATCACAGAGTGTGTCTGGGATTATATGAAGAGACAAAAGGATGTGAGGAAGCCTACATCCACAGAAGATCTGTGGTTAGTTCTCCAAGATGTTTGGAACAACCTACCAGCCGAGTTCCTTCAAAAACTGTGTGAAAGTGTAGCTAGAAGAATTGATGCTGTTCTGAAGGCAAAGGGTCGTCACACCAAATATTGATTTGATTTAAATTTCTCTTTTGTTCATTCACCGCATTTTGTTGATTGATGAAAATAAATGATTAACACTTCTCTTTTTGAAAGCATTTTTTCACACCTGCCTAAAACCTTTGCACAGTACTGTATATATAAAACCTCCTGTGCTTCACATGACCAACGTGCAGTGACATGCTTGCATTTGTTTACAAAACACATATAAAGGGGTGTTTAATTTGTTTCTCCAGTCTTAAGAGTGTGAATCAGTATTTGAATTACCAAAAGGATCAAATTCAGAAAGAAATGAAAGCAACACTCCCAGGTAATGCCTTCATGATGCATCACAGTAATTTCTTAATTTAGCAACAATCACAAAAATGTAGCTGCCATTTGTATACCACATGGGAACGGGATGGGCTCAGGGGTGTCTCTGCAGATTTGTTATGCTTGCCAAAGAGAAAACCCACAAATTCTTTTAAATGCACATCAAAGACAGCAAAACCATTTACATGCAAAACGGAAAGAGAGGCTGTTAAAACGATGCAAATTAGAGTTACAGCTGCGTTGAAAAAGATTATAGAGCGCTCAGGGTTAGAAGTCAGTCTAACAATCAAAATCAGTAGAGACTGATCAAAGCACTTGCATGCCACTTAGCAAACAGCTATGTCTGTATTTCTTTTTATTTTGACAAAAAAAAAGGTCCAATTTCTTCCACAGAGCTTGGATACGGGGATAGATTTTACACCATATTTCTCACACTTAAATCTAATAATCATAGAATGTTCATAAGTCATTTTTTCCAAGTCAAGTCTCAAGCCTTAAATGATCCATGACAAATTCTTCTCAGCTTCTCTAACCCTACATCCCAGTAGGTCAGGATTCCAAACAACTAAAGTACCGCATGGACATTTAATGACCATCAGAATGAAAGATTGTCATGCACTTTTCAAACACCTAACATTTATTCCAGCATGCAAAAAACCCGCTAAGGGATAATGTATATTATTTAAAAAATGTATCAAGTTTATTATTGACCTCTTCTGAAATATAAATAGGCATTTATGCTCTAAGGAAAACAATAGAGACTAAAACATGTTCATCTTGAGCATCTGAATGAATCGTAGTGCTTCTGTGTCTTTGTAATAACTAAGTTAATCCCTGTCCTCAAATCGCCAACTCTATTCTTCTCCTCATTCCAAGCTGAATCATTTTAAATAATATTGGGGAAACAATGTTCTAATTCCCCATTTAAAACTGCGTCATTATCAATCTTTAGTTTCTTAAGCAAATAACCCTGGACTAAACTGAGCTTTAGAGGCATAGATGCATAGGTTGTCTAACTTCATTAGACTTTTTACTGTATAGTGTCTTTGAAACTGTGTGAGACCATCAAACATTTTCCATCTGAAAAAGCAATTCACAGCCGATGACAAGAGTCAAGCAGAAATCAAAGCCAATTTGGAGTCAGTCTTGTTCAAAGCTGTTATTTGCCTGTTGTGCTAACTGTTGTTTACCTGAATTTGCAGACAAGCGAGCTGCTTTGTTTTTTCTACACCGCTCTCATTAAACCCACACACCTTTCTGCATGAATGACTCTTGACAGCAGTTATTTAGAGAATGTGCCGCTCTACACTCAGTTTACTTTTTTCTTTTTTTTTTTCAATATTTCAAACATGGATTTGAAGTGCATTTTAGTAAAACTGATTGAATTATGTAGACGCATAGAATACAAAATGATATGAGAAGAAAAGTAATGATGAAGCATAGTATTAAAGAAGTAATAAATGAAGTAACAAAAATGTTCCACTTTAAAGTTTCAATAGGCTGGTGATCTCCCAGCTGGCCTTGGGAAATCACAGAATCACAGGAGAATTGCAATGCATAACTTAAAGGGTAGTATGCAAGGGGAATAAATGTAATTATGTTAGTAAGTAGGATAAACTCACCATTCACTCCCAAAACCGGAGATTCTTCTGCCCATGCCTTCTCCTTTTTCATGTTCACCTTGTAAGAAGGATGCCTGGTTTCATATAAACTGGATGATTCTTCACTTCCAAGGATTACCTTCTCATCGTCCATGACAAAACCCAACTAATTAGACCCACAGACCGACTGACTTCAACCCTGGTGCTTTGTTTTTTTCGAAGTTAAGCAATCACAAATCTGCATGTCTTTTATTTTGAAAATAGTTGGCTGCTTTACACTACTTCCGTTACTGATTTCCTGCCTGGTCTGATCTGAAGTGCTGAGATTGAGGCGTTTTAGAAGTGTAAATTTAAGAGAGGGCTGCAAGACAACACTTCTGACATGAATCCAATTCGTGTCGTTCCGCGCCCGGTGGAAATGGTCCCATTGACTGTAATGGCGGCTAACAACTGGGTATTATGCTTTGCAGACGTTATGCGATGCCTACGTTTCTGGTGGAAAGTAGGGGTAACAGCGTCACTCTTCTCAAAGCTCTGGCTGCCTTGTTTCTTTTGCACTTTTTTGTGCCACACTTGGTCCTTTCACAAAATTTTCTGCTTGGATATAGCATTCTACGAAATAGCATTCTTCTTTGTGCCGGAGGTCATTGAGTGTCTACAGGGCAAATACCAAGTCAGCAGTCTTTCTCATGATTCTGTAATAATAGTAATGCATTTTATTTATAAAGCGCTTTTCTTAAAACTCAAAGACGCTGTACTTGAGTGAAGGATTAAAACAAGCAAGTAAAAGAAACAGGCAGTGTAAAAACACAACAAAAAGTCAAACATTAAAAGCAGTTTTGAAATGGTGAGCCATAGGTGTAAGCCATAGAATGGTGAAAACTGCAATAACTCCTTGTATATTATAAAAGTAAATTTACCTCAAACCACAGCACAGGCCATGGTGCCGTGTGTCTAACATTATTGTTTGTTGATACAAACATAACACACAACAACAATCTTATTGGAACTACTTTGTCGCCTTCTAGTGGCCAAAGTTATGCTCAAATATATCTAATTTAGGAATTTAGGTTTATAGGAGGGCTGGGCAATATGGGAAAAAATTATATCACAAAATTATTCCGTTGATTTTTATGTATATCACAATATAAAACAAATCACAATTTCTGTCAATATTTACCATTCTCTGGTACTATTTGAAGATATCAGAAGGTTGTTTTGGGTGATATGGATTAAAATGCCAAATAACATTTTTGATAGTAATCCCCTAAAAAATTGTATCCCTTCCTATTCTTAAGAAGTCATTATAAATGAAAAAAAAAATTTAAGCTTTCTTTTATTTCAACTATCCCATCTCTGAGTTGACTTGAATTCAAAGTCCAAATAAATACACGCTGTAAAACAAGATGGAAGGCCTTGGGTAGGCTGACATCACTTTGAACTATGGAAACCAAAGACGTGCATTGGTGTAATTTTCAATTTTCTCAATTTTCCAAAAATTCAATCTTAGCAGAAAAATCGATAAATCAATAATCAATATGTTGCCCAGCCCTAGTATATAGTATACTAAATTACTATCTGTCATATATGTTTAAATTCAGGCAGTAAGTGGTTAAAACATTTCTCATTGGCTTACTGTAATATTCAAATTGTCTGACAAATTAGAATTTCTTTTTGTTTTTTATGGCCTGCAAGCCTTAATAATGTAACTTACCAGAAATCCACACGGAAACATATTTCTCTCTGTATGTAATACATCTAAATAATAAGGCTCTTCTTTGAATTGAGATTCTGAAAAAAAAAAAACGTTCAATGAGTTGTTCCTGTTGCTATGTTGATCGATACAGAAATGCTATAGAGTTGATTAACTTTTGCTAACTGAAAATATAAGTTTTCAAGGTTACGTGATATTAATTAATAACTGAAGGTGATAATTTAAATATTGCTTTCCAGAACAGGAACTCACAGGATGGCCTTGCTCCTCCTTCACTTGAGTGACACGTCATATGTGTGTCAGACTGAGGAGTGGGTGTTTAATGATTGATGCCTCATTGACAGCACTTACAGATTGTCGTTGACTGATTACACAGTCAGACACTAACACACACATTAGTGGTTAGATTTCTACCCTTGTGAGGAGTCTATTACCATGATGCCACCTGGTTACTATTATACAGGACCTGAAGGTTTAAACTTAGATCTCATTACTGTTAACTGTAAAACTGGAACTAGTATTTCTTCAGAGATGAGCAAAGAAACATCCAAAAGATTCAAATATTTGATCACCTTTCCATTCTACCGTTCTAAAACCTAAAATAGTCCTCATAAAGCTAGACAAAACCTCCAATGCTTTAAACAGTTGGTCTGTGGGGGTCCTACAGCTGATTGTGGAGACAGACAGCCTCTGTTGATTGCTTCTCTCCTGATGATTACCCCCCTCAGACAGCTCCCACAAACACATGGATGGAAACAAACCAGAGAGACATTTTGTCAACGGTTTGCATTCAGCAGAGTTGAATTGTTTACACCTTTTGGTACCACTGGTAAAAATGTGTATATATATTAAAATATAATAATAATAATCATTAAATATTTTAATAATAATAATTAGAATGAAGTGGTAATTTATTACAGCAGCATAAGGTCACACTGCATCATGATCAATACATTTTTGAGGGAGCAAATAAAAATCCTGGTTAAAATATAACTGTAACTAGTTAGGGGTGGAACGGTTAATGTATCTGTATTTGGATTTTTCGGTATTGAAAGTTCAGTACGGCACAGAGGCGTAGCGAGTTTCCACCCAGAAGCAAAACGACGTCACACTTTAGCTAGCAACACATGCGACACTGTAAACAAATACAGTGCAGCCCAGCCTCCTGCTAGCAGAAGTTATGCCCAGCGACTCTTTTAATCGAGGAGGAGCTTGAATGCCAGCTTCCGTTGTCAAAGTCCCCCCTTTGGAAACACTTTTGCTTCCCGGTGATAACAGAACAACTCGTTTTCATGTTAACTGGTTACCAACTTCCGTTACCGTCGGTTGTTGTTAGCAACCGCAGATGTTACTAAGCCGAAGGACATCGCTTAGCTGCCCCTCGTTGGTGCCGTTCTCTTAACGTAGCAATAAAGTATAAGCAGACTGAACATCTGACTGTAATAAACTGTTAAAAAAAATTTCTTCCAGGTATTAATCAGTGAAGTTTGCGATGTTTTGCAGCAGCCGCTGCTGCTTGAAGTTGGAGGTTGGAAGGAGCACCGCCCATACCACAGTGTCCCACATAAATACAAAAATAAAATTATTTATCTAATATCTTTTGTTTTCACGCATAGAAAAGAGTATAAAAGGCCAAATAAAAATAGAATACATGAAACTAAGAGAAACTCCGGGGTAAAGAATCGCGGCTTAAATCACTACTCTAGCAGTGCGCTGTAATCCCTCCCTCCTCACCTCATGTAACATCCTGTCAGCTGGCTCAGGTAAAACAGCTTAACCCTGATTAGCTTGTTACCACATAAGACAGTTGACACAGACAGTAGGGCAGTTTAAAATATTCACTTCATATCCCAGATTGTCTTTACTTTGGTAGAAAGCCAAAGTATTGATGTTGCAGTATTGAAGTCCTAAACAAAACCCATTAAAATTTTTATATGCTATTAATTTATCTCAGTTAGTCATAGTGAAAAGTCACCCAATAGGTATGTCTAGGAGAGAGAAAGGGTTAAACACAGAGAAAGGGCCAAGTCTATCATCTATAGAAAGAGACCACCGAGTTGTTGGGAGCAATAGCGCAGCTGATGCCCCTCTCCAGAAAGGTCTCACAGATTTGGAAAAAGAAACAGAGAGATAACATTAAGTTAAAAGCTGAAATAACAGCAAACGGCAAAGTAGTAGGAGAATGTAGCAGAGTGAGAAAATGGGGTCTTCCGCTCTGCACATATTTAGGGCATTTCCACTGTCTTTGTCAGGGCCGACCCGACGCCTTTTTTGGGACTACCTCTAGCTCAGTCCGAAGCAGGCCGAGGCGACCCAACATATCAGGAGACCCACCCACATATTGATCAATTGTTCCTGTAAAGTGATGTCACTCACACGCTTAGCTACGTAGTGGTAGCCACTGATGGGCCTGGCAGTGTGCGTGTGAAGTGATGTCACAGAACAGCCGGCAACGATGGCACGTTATTACTTTTAATGCTGTCCTTGAGTGTGTGCACTCATGGGGGTTGGGGGGGAGGGTGGGATAAATGTCATCATGCTTTTAAATCTGTGGGGGAAGGGATGGCAATGTGGTTTATGTGGGGTCATTTTTCATCTGTAAAGCACTTTGAGTTGCAATCTTTGTATGAAAAGCACTTTATAAAGAAAGTTTGATTGATATTTCTTTCAGATAAGATAATCTGCCTTGGAGCAACTGTGAGTTGCTTGGTGAGGACAGAATCCAGAGGGAAATGGACTGAACAGTGCGGAAAAAACTAACGTTTGAAGGATGATTTCCAGAACTCTTAACAGTGCCTGAAGAAACTAAAAGAAACAAAATAGGAAAATTGGGCCGTGAAGGACCACAACGGCTGGAGTGGGGCAGACCGTAAACACTGGAAGCGGTTTACAGAGATAGAAGTCATTTATAGTGAAAGGCTGGTGAGCAACGGGAGAGATACTTGGCTAGATACAACTGATCCAGCATCGCTATCTGTAATGTCAGGAAACGGTGAGTGATGTCTGACTTTAAGCAATTTAATTACTTTGATACAGGTCATGAAAAAGTCTGGTAGCAAGTGAAGTTGAGCACGTGTAGCCACTTTTTTGTTTACCGTGCAGACAGTAAGTTAGCTCTGTAGGCTAGCTCTTAGTCATCTCAGCATTGTTACCTGTTATTGGTTGTACATGATTTCAACGATAAGAACCACTCTGTCGTTTTCCAAGATGTTGGAGAAGACCGACATCGAGGCAGCGCCAGCGGTTACTCAACCCTATCAGCCCAATATCCGGGTCTTGCCCTCGGACAGGCCCCGGTAAGTTTAAAGTTTCACAATGTAGTGTGTAACCTTCAAATGAATTTCCCTGGATTTTGTATTCATTTACCCACTTCGTTGTTGTTTTTTATTTTTTATTTTCTTCAGATAAAATAAAAAGGACCAGTGGTATGGTGTTGAAAGAAATGAGCCAATGTTCAATTCAATTTCAATTCAGTTTATTTATATAGCGCCAATTCACAACAGATGTCATCTCAAGGCACTTAAC
Source organism: Valencia hispanica (assembly GCA_963556495.2). Classification (NCBI taxonomy): domain Eukaryota; kingdom Metazoa; phylum Chordata; class Actinopteri; order Cyprinodontiformes; family Valenciidae; genus Valencia; species Valencia hispanica. Next base: position 47,304,328 of record OY747711.1, read on the forward strand.
AAGAAGTCATTTCAATACATTTATACAAACATTCCAGTCAGTTAAAAAGTTTCCTATTTAAGGAATCCCAGCAGATTGCGTCAGTCATTGGCGTGAGGTTGGGCCCCGTTGATGCAGACTTTCAACCACAGCAATCCTTCAGCAATCCCTCATACTGAGCAAGCATGTAGCGACGGTGGAGAGGAAAAACTCCCCTTTAACAGGAAGAAACCTCCAACAGAACCAGGCTCAGTAGGAGCGGCCATCTGCCACGACCGTCTGGGGGTTTGAGAAGACAGAGCAGAGACACAGAAGGAACAGAAGATCTGATATAAGAGAACTTTCTATGTTACAGAAAGTAAAAAGTTGATAACAGGACACAGTGGATGTTCAGTTACTGGGAGGATCATCCCAGTCGATGCCCCCCGTCCAACAGAATATTCATCAGAACTCTTGCTGCCGCATTTTGGATCAACTGAAGGCTTTTAATGGCATTTTGTGGACTTCCTGATAGTAAAGAATTACAGTAGTCCAGCCTTGAGGTAACAAATGCATGGACTAGTTTCTCAGCATCACTCCTGGACAGGATGTTTCTAATTATTTGCAATATTCCGGAGGTGAAAGAAAGAAATCCTAGAAACCTGTTTAATATGGGATTTAAATGTTGAGTCTTTGTCAAAAATAACGCCGAGGTTCTTTACGTTATTACTGGGGGCCAATTTAATGCCATCCAGATGAAGTGATTGACCAATCAGTTTCTTTTTTAGAAATGTTGCTTCTTTAGTGGAGGAGATGCGGCTCACCAGGGAGACTGAGCTAAGGAGGCTGGAGTTGGCTCAGGAAAACAACTTCAATCAAGCTTTTATGAAGGTGTTTCATGACTTGGTGCACACAGTGGCAGACAGGCACAAATAAATAGTCTACCAAGGACTTGTGCAATGTAAATATGTAAAAAATTATTTTTCCATTTTAATAAAGTGTGCCGTTTTACCTAAATTAGTTAATTATCCATTAATAGGGTTATGTGTGTGTTATACTTGGGGAAAAGGGAAAAACAAAACTGGAGACTGTAACAGAGGCACATATCTTTTGCATGTTCACTATAGTGAACTTTTTCTGTGCGTTCCCATTAATTAATAGAGGTATTGGTGAAAAAGGTGGGCACTGCGTAGTAGTAGTGGTGGTAATAAAGATAATTATACTGGCACAGTGTTATTCAGTAAACACCTGTTTGTCTTTACTTGAAAAAATTATTACGCGGTACATACATCTTTATCCTAACTTTAATTATAATTAAATAAAAAGTGTAGGGTTATGTATGACTCACAGCTACCAATAATACACGTTTTCCTTGAATAAAATACATAGTATATACACCATAAATACAGTGTTACCCATTACACCAAGGCTATTGTTTTGTAGTGTACTGCCAGTGTGAAAAAATTATAAACACACAATAAATGCATTTTAAAAGCCCTCTTGTATGAAATGGAAATCAACATCACAATTGTGGCACAGAGTTGCATTTACCCTTTTTAAAAAAACAAAAAACATTGAAACCACAGGCGTTACCCTGATTGTTTGATAGCAATACAAAACGAAGCCTTTGTTACTTCACAAATCAAAAATCTATTAGTCGTATGGAGGTTACATCGGGAATGTACCTGAAACTTGTTTTTATTGGGGACAGAGATTTTGAAAAGTATGATTTAAAACTAAACATGTGCTGGTATAAATCGACAAATACCTTCACTTTGTTTTGGGGATGGAGAATAGAAAGAAGGCTACTTGCTTGAAGATTTTCTGACTATTGGTCTAACAGGTGCTGCATCAGAGCATCACGCTGAGCTCTCCCTCCCTCATCCCCAGCACAATGTAATAGTGCAGCCACAGGCTCAGGAGTAGCCTCTGGGTCACTCCATGCATTTTCATGTCTCTCCATGGCTCTCACACAGATTATGCAGGGCACAGCAGGTCAGAAGCATAGATCATTGCTGTCACAGTCATTCCTTTTAAGAAGGCCCTTCTCGACGACAACACGGGCTCAGCTGAATTTTTGGTTGAAGTTAAGTTGCTGCACCTCCAGTCGCCCTGTGTCACTGAATGGTTTTATAAACCAGTCTTGCAGTGGGTAAGCAGAGTCGCCCAGGATGTAGTAGCCAAAGTGCACGTCTCCAATTGTGATCAAATGAGCAGGGAAGAGGTTTCCATGGCTTTCCTACTCCCACAGAATTGAAAGCCTCAGGCCCCTTACATCATGCACCATACATCCCTGGAAGCCCAACAAACACATTCCAGAACATCCGTTTTCTACCTTCTGCAGCTTCAAGATGATTTAATGCCATTTTTTGCGATCGAAGTAGTCTGTGTGGAAATGTTTTGGTGCTATGATAGGTACGTGGGAGCCATAAACAGCACCCACACATTGTGGCAGCCGCCACCTGCTCTCAAAATAGGAAGCCATTCACTAAATTTCCCCTCATCAGGAAAGTGGATGCACCAATAATGTGTCTTGTCCCTGCTCAGATAGATGAACACAAATATGCAGGCCTCACTTTTTCAAATGTTACTCCTGTCACTTTTAAGCCAAGTTACCAGTATGGGATAATGATTATATATCTCTTCTGGGCCAAAATCCTTGCTTGGCGACAGCTTTCTCGCATGTCATGCACAGAGTTTCTTCCTCAAAAAGAGCCACAGTCCGAACACCAAGTACGAAGGTACCTTCACGTCCTCCATTGTTTTATCCGTCTTATCCCACTCTCCATGCACATGCCCACTTTAGCCCGCTAGGATGACATCACAGACTTTTCACGCCACTTTAAAGTACTATGCTTTACATGTCCTCGCCCACGTCCGCGTTCCTGACATGAGCACTCTGACTAAAACTTTTATCAAAAATGAAAGTTTTGAGGCGAGTTTTCAAGGTAGACAGAGCTGGTTCCACAGGAGAGGAGTCTTATTCCTTTTTATCAGAACTCTTGTTGCAGTTTTTTTAGAAAGGCAGAGGTATTTGAACCACTTTTTGTGTACCAGCTGGTTTGGCAGGGACTTTACGGTGGCTGTTTATGTAGATTTTTTTTTTTATGTGCTCCTAATGCTCACTGAAAGCTGTTCGTGAATGTCCTCCCAAAGTCAACACAGCAAAATGAAATATATTTTTGTACTGTTCAAGACACTGTTGTGTTGTTTGTTTGTATTTTGTGGTTTAATTTTTAAATTCTTTAAATTCTGGCTTTAACCCTTGCCAAATTGTCATGGTAGAATAGTTAAGTAAAAATGACATATGTGATGCCCATGGCACCTTCGGCTGCTATACTGTGTCCCCTATTAAAAAACAAAAACAAACATCCATCCATCCATTTTCCATACCCGTCCATCCTATGTAGGGTTGCGGGGCAGCTGGTGCCTATCTCCAGCGGTCATGGGGCGAGAGGCAGGGTACACCCTGGACAGGTCGCCAATCCATCGCAGGGCCAAAAACAAACAAAAACTCCTAAATATTTCAGAGGCAAATTTTTTGTGCCATGTTATGAGCTGCAACCAACTTGTCAGCCTCACCAGATGGCCAAATAAAACTGTTTTGTAGCTGCTTTGTTACAGAGAGTTGACATGTTTACTTCTCTATATAAATGCACTGGGTTTATTTATCAGGCGTCAATTTTAACCCAACACTAGTTTTTGTGTGTGCATTCAGGCATGACAATGACAACTTTCGGTTTTTCTAAAGGTGCGTGTGTGTGTGGTCTTGTCTAGAGTTCATAATGAGAACCATTTTTCACCAATTCACGTTTTTTACCTGTCAAGTGAGGACTTACTTACTATGTTACTGAGCTCTACTGGTCGATTTTAGAGGTATGACATTATTTGGTCACATAGCTGAAACCAGATGTTTACACACACTGCATAAAAAAAATACACATAACCATTTTTTGATTGCTGATCAGAGGTCACGCTAGACGTTTTTGCTGTCGGTCATTTTGACGGACGGGGTCAAAACAAATCTGGTCATAAACTATTTTTACCCGTTCATTTTTAAAATGATAACATGTACCCTTGTATTTATTTTGTTCTTCATATGCTAAATAATTTTCAATTCAAACAGAGAACTTCATATTAACAACGAAATTAAACGATTGCACTCAAAACACAAACAGTTCACCAGCTGTGGTCTGAACGCACAGTCTCACAACTTCCTGGTGGTTCGCATGGAACTGAAATGAAGACCCATTTGTGTGTAATCAAATAGTGGGATGGCTTCAGAGGTCGCTGTCATGAGGTTTTGGATTTCCGCCTTGGACAGACGACTTCTCATGTAGTTTTAGATCTTGTTCTGGAGGCTGAATCTGCGCTCTGCTGCCACACTGGAGACTGGGAATAGGCAAGGCAATTTTATTTGTATAGCACACTTTCAACAACAAGGTCATTCAAGGTGCTTTACATGATTAAGGGGTAATATAAAAATAGCAGTAACACACAGACAAAGCGTATAAAGTAAAAACAGTAATAATAATAATAATACATTTTATTTCCAGGTTTCTTTCTTGACACTCAAGGTCGCCTTACAAAGATGAAACTCAAGTTAATAAAAAAGCAAATAAAAGAATAAAATGCACAAATAATGGCAAAAAAGACTATAGTAATATACACAATTAAAAAGTAAGCACAAACAAAAATGGAGCAGATCCAGCTAAACAGGGTGGAATAATCTAAACAGATGTGTTTTCAATTGTGATCTAAAATCTGGAAAGCAACTACAACTACGAAGACTTGAGGGTAGTGAATTCCATAGCTGGGGAGCAGAGTAGCTAAAAGCTCTCCCTCCCACGGAAGTAAGACGCACAGAGGGGACAGTAAGATGACCAGGGGAGAGGAATAGGATCTAAGGAAATATGTAGGTAGAGACATGTGAACGAGGTCAGAGAGGTATGGAGGAGCAATATCATGGATGGCTTTATAAGCAAGGATGATTATTTTATATTTGATAGGCCAGGTGATAGGCAGCCAATTAAGGTTCTGGAGAATAGGTGTAATGTGACAGGCGGATGGAGATCTAGTGATTATGCATGCCTGATCAGTAGTTTCTAGCTCTATTAACTGAAGCTGTGTGCTGACTCTTGATCATTTCCTCTTTAGGTCCTCTTTAGGGTTTGGATGGGTTCAAAGTTACCTGGTGACATCGTAATGTAGAGCTGAGTATCATCTGCATAGTTGTGGTAGCTAATCTTATTGGCCTTTATAATCTGGGTTAGTGGGAGCATGTAGATATTAAATAAGAGGGGCCCCAGGATGGAGCACCCCACATGTGATTTCTGTTTGTCTGATCAAAGGTTTCCTATTGAAACAAAGAAGGGCTGGTGGATTAAGTCCCACTTCAACCAAAGTTTTGAAATGGGGGAAAATGTCTCCAATTGATGTAATTATAACATCTGCTGGAACTCTGAACAAGGTCTTTTCTGATCGCTTCAGCAGGAGGAAACCGCACAGCATGCGCTGGGCGATGCGCTTCAAAGCCTGAGTAACTCTTCAATGAGCTGTCAGCTCCCAGTTAGCAAGATGCATTGAGTACAGTGTCCAGGTCTGGGTTGATTGATTAGTTGTCTGAAGTCTGTGCGTAAAGTTGGAAATGTCTGCACATTTGCACCAAGTGGTCAAAGTTGTGAATACTAATCTGTCAAAATGACGGATGGGCTTCAGATTTGTCCGTCACCGTTTTTTGTTTTGTTTTTTTAAACAATCAAATGCGGAAAATATTGGGTTAACTCGACCCCTGCTGCTGACATTAAATCAGACTAATCATTTCCTATTTTGGGTCAGTCAGGATTAACCCTAATATTGGGTAGAACTGTCTAAAACAGGAACAGCCATGTCAGGCAGCAAAAGAAAAATAAGTGATGTGTTTTTAAACAGTGTGAATCCTGGGATGTTCTGGCAGCCTATTCAGAGTGTATAACCAGCCTCCCATCAATAACCTGCTGGCAAAAGAGGCCTGACCCCTAATCACCCTGAACAACACGAAGCGGGTTTAGTCAATGGATGATTGAATTTAATTGACTAGAACGACCAAAAATAAAAATATGATGGGGAAAATGAGGAAATGAGGATTCAGTCAGAGGCAAAAATGTTTTGAAATCAGCAGGCAAAGTGTAGGAAAGTGTAGGAATGATTGCATCAGCCGTGGTGCAAACAGTGCTGTTTATTTTCCCCTGATCAATATCCTTGAAAGACAGCAAATGAGCATGAAGAGCCCACATTATTTTCATTTTACATAAATCAGCCTGTTAATTTTCCTAAAGTAATTCATTTGTAATTCATTTAGGTGATAAACATTTAATTTCGGTAAAATTAGCTGCACTGACAGAACTGACAGGCCCCTATTAAATGGTATCATTTTAATTGGAATTTTGTTCCCGTTTTAATTGCACTGTTTTGGCTGAATGAGGATGGGCCTGTTCAGACAGCCTCAGTGAACACCGAAAGGAGAGAAATGGCGCTGATTAAAGACAATGAGTGATAAAATGTGGTGGAAATGAACTGTTTAACGGGCTTTGATTAAATATAAACACCGGAGCGCAGACTCTGAAAGCATATCTCAGGAAGCAGGACCTCCGCCGTCATTCAACTGACAAATCCTTTACAGATGGCAGGTGACGTCTGGAAACAAGTTGCTACTCTTCACCCATGAACAGTTGTCTCAGAACGCTGCTGTGAAATTTGGTAATAATGTAAGATAATGATGGAAATTATTTTGCTGCATAAATCAACTCATTAAAAGGGAAGCAAAAAGATGTGCTCTATAAGGATTTTACGCAATAAACCAACACAAAGCAGAGCAGATGAAAAAGAAAGTGATTCATTAGGTGATTTTTTTTGTATTTAAAACTCTAACATGTGGAGCATGCATTTATATTTTGTCCTCTTTACTCGAATACTCCTAAATGAAACATATTGCAACTAACTGCAAACAGTAAACAGTCCTGCAGTGTGTAATTTAGTCTTAGTATAAATCCAGCTGTTCTGTGAAGACCTCCGATTCAATTCAATTCAAAAAGACTTTATTGATCCCAAAGGGTAATTAGGTGGTGTTGTAACCCATACTAACTACATTTCCTTAAGGAGTTGTTGTGAACGCTGATGGCTGTGGGTGGGAAGGATCTCCAGTAACAGTCTGTGTTACAGTGAAACTGAGTAAGCCTCCGACTGAAGACACTCTGTTGTTGTATGATCATGTCATGAAGAGGATACTCAGGGTTTTGTCCATAATCCATTATCTGTCACTTTGCTGCTGTTACAGCCGAATTTCCCCTTTGTGGGACAATACAGGATTATTATATTCTATAATGCTTTTGATTTTATGAAGAATCCTTCTTTGCATCATCATCCCCAGATGTTCCACAGTTGTCCCTAGAACAGAATCAGCCTTCTTTATCAGGTCATTGAGCCTTTTTAAGTCCCTGGCTCTGATGCTGCTACCCCAACAGATGACGGCTGAAGAGATTACACTCTCCACAACAGACTTGTAGAAGATCTGCAGCATCTTGCTACAAACCTTGAAGGACCTAAGCTTCCTCAAGAAGTACAGTCTGCTCTGTCCCTTCTTGTGGCTTAACTGTTCAGTCTCCTGTCCAGCTTATTGTCCAGAGGTATTTATATTCATCAACCACCTCCACTTCTCATGGGAAAAGAAGTGGAGGTGGTTGAGGAAGTGGATTGTTTGACTTAACTCTGTTTCTTCTGAAATCTACAATCATCTCCTTTGTTTTGTTCACGTTCAAGGTAAGACGATTGTTTCCACACCATGTCACAAAGCGGTCCACCAGCTCTCTGTATTCAGCTTCTTGTCCATCTCTGATCCACCCGACAATTGCAGAGTCATCTGAGTATTTCTGCAGATGACAGGTCTCTGATTTGTACTGGAAGTCTGAGGTGTACAGAGTGAAAAGGAATGGTGAGAGTACGGTCCCCTGTGGTGCTCCTGAGCTGCTGAACACCTGGTTTGACGCACAATCTTTCAGTCTCACAAAAATGTAGTTGGAGAACAAACAAACAGCCTCATGTAGACCAACAAACAGGAGACAGGTCCGGTAGAAAATTCTGGTGCAGGTTTAGGTTAGGTTGTAAAACAATACCCCAAGATTTGATCATACAGTACCACAGAGCTCTGTTTAATCAACTATCTGAAATAGAAGGCAGAACACTAGCATTGCACATCACCCAAAAAGTGCTATCCGTGAAGAGAAACAGGGTGGTGTGGGGATGATTTTCTTCAACTGAAACAGGGAAGCTGGTCACAGTTGAGAGAAGAAGCTATATATACAGCAGTCATTAAATAAAATCTGATAGAAACAGCAAAAAATTACAGACATTTTCTGACTATTGAGCACACCTGAATTTAATCAGCACCAGCTAAATTTTAAAAGAAAATAAATGTTGTACATGTATAGGGCACACCTGAATATAAGACACACATTTTCATGCTGTAACATGAGCTATTTATGAGTGGCCCTGGAGGAGCCACATAATCCTTCCCCACATGTCTGTCTCACTGTTGCGCTTCCTGCTACAGTGCCCCCTGGGTTAGCCAGTAAAAATCTATAAATTAGTTGCATCTCTTATAGGACGCAGGGTCCAAAGCGTGTGAAAAAAGTAGCGGCTCATAGTCCGAAAATTACGGTAGATACCTGGGTACGGGTTAACCTTCCAAAATCAGAGGTAATTGCTGTCAAATGTAGTTCTACAAAGTATCAACTGAGAGGGACTAAAAAAAAATAATTGAGATTTGCTGCAAAAAATATAAATATCGAAAAATGCTATTCCATTTTCACAAATGTATAACTATGCACTACTTTGTGTTCAGGAGATGAGAGGCATTAACCTTTTTTGCAAATCTTCCTTCAACCAAATGTATAGTACCTACATGAAACAATGTTGCAAAAACCTTCATCCAGCCCAATCAATTTGCACTTTTCTTTCCAAGGGACAATTTAAAGAGCAATCCATGCTTTTCTATTTCTGCTTATGTTGCCAGATACCACACTCCTTCAACCTTTTAGGCCTTTTAGGTCTAAATTATTCACAGCTCAGCTTAAAACAACAATTAAAAAAAAGATCATAAATTAGTTGTTGAGTTTTATAGTCATTATTTCACCCAAAATATTTTGAACCAAATGTCTAAAGATGTGAGCCAGTTAGCTGACTTATAGGAAGAGATTAAAAACAAGGCTCATTCTTTATAGGCTGCCATTTTATAATCAACAACAACTTGATCAGACTAATCACTAAACCACTTCCACAGAATGGAATAAGAACCAGTAAGCTGTTAAAGTGATGCTGCATAACAATCTTACAGATCCGGCCCTAGTGTTTTTGGTTCCCTAGGCAAGATGGTTGTTTTGTGCCCCCCATACTGTTTATCTCTGTCAACGCCATTGCAACCTGTTCTGAGATACATGCCACTTAACAATGCAGAGCTTCAACTCTGCATTGTTAATGTTACTGGATTATGTTGACTTTAGTTTATACAAGAGAAACGGTTTATTTAATTAACATTAGCCTTTTATCCAAATAGTTAGGCAGCAAAGACATGCTAATGCTAAAAATGTTTGAAATTCACGCTCCAAAAAAGAACCTTAGAAGCCAAAATAGCTTGTGATAAAGATCAATATGATAAACATTTAATAGAAATTGAAATCAGGTGTACTGAAGCAGGGAAACATCTAAAAAAACATGCAGGGCAGTGTGGCTTGAGGACCAGGTTTGAAAAACACTGTTCCAAGTCTGCAAAGTTGGTTGACACAGCCCAAAATACTTACAGTTGCAACTGTAGTGGAAGGAGGCGCTTACTCAGAGGACCTGTAAACAAATTCATGTTACACTGCTCAGATTTGTATTCCACAAAAATGTGTATAGTTATTTAATAACTGTGTATTTGTCCATTTAAAAAAAACGACCATGCAAAAGAAATTGTTTTAACTGGTACATTAATTATTATATATATATATATATATATATATATATATATATATATATATATATATATATATATATATATATAATTTTTTATTTTGGATGCGGTTAAGATCCACCACGTTGCATGAAGATGTGTTCAATTTATTGTAAGTCAACATCAAAAACCACCAGTTTAAGAAATTACCCAGTTTCTGTTGTTTCCGTCGCTACACAGATGTAGAATTTGGAAGGATGCACCCTAGTAGTTTAATTCATTTACACTAGAATTTCCTTTTGTGTAAATATAACTCCTATTTGTTCATAAGCATTATTTGTGAATAGACTTCTTATCTCTTTAATTACCCGGCAGTCCTCTGTCAGGAAAAAAAAATGGTTCTAGCAGATTCAAAGAGGAAAATACTCTGCTCTTTGTTAGGTTAATTACATTCACTCTGTGACATGTAATTACGGTTACCTTTGTTCTGAAAACCTCAATGGTGAACATGTCAGCAGTGTAGTCTAATATGTGATTATCTACCCTGAGGCCCTTTTCATAATTTTGAGATAAAGGGGAGTTCACCTTTGAAAGTGCTGAACACCAGCAGAGATTAGAAAGCCAACTTGGATTTCAATTCAGAGTATGTATCTAAATTTTCTTCTGTTTTTCAAAGTTATGGCAAAATATTTTAGCGGTGGCACACATTCTATTAATTTAAAAAAACATCTTTGTTATTTTTACATCCTTTATAATATCATATGGAAGAAAAAAATGTTTCCCATAAATCACGTTTTTTTACTAGCAAACATTAAATCAATGGAATATCAATATTAACTTTGTTTCTCCACCTCCTTTTTGAGAACTGTCCACAGTTTCTCAATAAGGTTAAGTTAAGGAGATTCCTGATCATGGACCAAATTGTACCATTGTAAATATTCTGAAATGTTTGCCTTCACACTGTGTGCTATCATGGAGGAAATCTGACAGATCAACACCAAATTGTTACTGGAACAGTTGCTCCCACTTTTTGGTCATTACAGTGTTCTTTTTCGAGGAAGCCCACCTTCTTGGATGAGAAGTAGCCCTACGCCTAGATTGCATCAGGAGGCTTCACTTTTTTGCACCACACAGGACTTATTGTACAACTCGCTTTTTCTTCAATGGACAAATATTTTCCAAATGTCCAATAAGATAAAGGGTTAATCAGGGATAATTACTTTGGATGGGTTTTTTGCCATACATCCTTGAATTTTCTGCACGATTTCAGTCTGTGCTTGATGTTTTACTTGAGAAAAATGGTTTATTCACAACCATTTTAGTCAAAAAGTGGTACTTGCACATGCAGTTACATAAAACTCCTGCTAATTTTAGACAAGCTCTGCACTGCTGGAAACATCGTTTATAGTGTAATTCTCAGTGTCGGACTCTTCTTGGGACTTACCTGGACTGGCTCCTTCCTCAATCAATCTGAAAAACGGTGTTACGACCCGGCACGGCTAGGGGTCAGGGGAAGTAACATAAACCATGTACTCAAGGTATAAAAATGGAGGAACAAGAGCTTAATCTGAAAAAAAGCAACTAAACAATACATAAAAGTTCATTTTCTTAAACCATTTCCTTTTCCAACAATAAACTAAAGTGCTACAGGTTTCACAGAAAACAAAAAGGTGCCCGAAACATAGGCTAAGGGAAGCCATAAATAAAAATCAGGTGCAATCAAAAGAACAAAGCACTTTCTCTTGAAACCTAAATAAGGCAGAATGTGTTATCTGAAAAACTACTCTAAAAGACAAGATGGACAAAAACTAACCAGCGTACACCACAAACCAATCTAAAGTTCAAACAAACAGCGCAGGCTAAGCAACAAACTGCTCTCCAACTGCTGGTGTGTCTGTGGGTCTTTTTTAAGGTGTCTGAGAACCAATCAGCTGTTCCAGTGAGCTTCATCACCCACAGCTGGTCCTGATTGCTGAGGAAGCCACACCTTGGCTGGAGGAGCATGGATGAAGGTGGGGCTTCATAGGCAGAGAGGGAAGAGAAAACACAAACTTTAGTGAAGTTTAACCTGTAGATTCTGGCGGCTGTTGTCCCACAGATAGGTAGGATTTGGCTATGAATAAATATGAATAATTGCCTAGGGCAATTATTTATAAGATTATTAATTTTATGTACAATTGACCAATTTTGGGGGCACCACCTGAGGGATTCCAGGAATATATATGTTGCCAAATTGTTCCGTCTCAGTTTATGTTTATGATTACCAGCCTGATAAGGCTGAGATAATTAAACAATAGATGAAGGAATAAGTTCTTACGCTGTAGACATTAATTGTACGCATTACTCCAAGTAATCCCAGACAACCTCTCTTTAAGTTAAGGGGACTTTATTTAGAAAATAGATCAACCTGACAGCGAAACATTTCATAAATTTATCCCATCTATTCTAAACATGCAACTACTACTAAAGATCTTAGAAAACAATAATAGGTGAACATTAAACAATGAACATGAAATGAATCAGTGAGAACAGCTGAGGTTCGGGTCAGAAAAGGAGGGGGTGGCCCTCACTCCAGGGGGCTCAGCTAAGGTAGCCTGTGGGACAAAGAGTCATAAATCTCAGCTCTGTGCCAAGATGGAGAACTGCACATGGATTGTAAGAAAGGGGGCATAAAACTAGCTTTGGCTAAAGGAGCACATGGGGTGAAGCATCCATGTGAAAGGCCTCTGCTTTACCAACAGACTAAAGACATCAGAGTTAAACTTTTCAGCAAAGACCACCTAACGCAGGCCGGACCGAGCCCGACTCTGCCGACCGGGTGATCAGGGAGCGAGAGAGAGAGAGAGGAAAAAAAGAGGAAAAGAGAGGGAAAGGCCTCTGCTTTACCAACAGACTAAAGACATCAGAGTTAAACTTTTCAGCAAAGCAAGAGAGCATGAACACATTTCATACATATAACATCAAGCATTTACTAAAAGGCAATTCTAAACAGATGGGTTTTTAGTCTCGATTTAAAGCAGTTCAGAGTTTCAGCAGCTCTACACTCGTCAGGAAGTCTGTTACAGATAAGGGGAGCATAGAAACTGAAAGCTGCTTCTCCATGTTTAGTTCTGAGTCTAGGGATGTTTAGTAGGCTAGAGTTGGAGGACCTGAGTGGTCTTGGTGGTTGGTACCATGACAACAGGTCTTCAACATATTTTGGTGCTAAGCCATGTAATGATTTATAAACTAGTAAAAGTATTTTAAAGTCTATTCTCTGAGCTACAGGGAAGCCAGTGTAAGGACTTTAGAACTGGGGTGATGTGCTCTACTTTCCTGGTTCTAGTGAGGACGCGAGCGGCAGCGTTCTGGATCAGCTGCAGCTGTCTGATTGACTTTTTAGGCAGACCTGTGAAGAAGCTGTTGCAGTAATCAATCCGACTAAAGATAAACGCATGGATGAGTTTTTCTAGGTCGTGTTGCAAAATCAGTCCTTTAATCCTAGAGATGTTCTTCAGGTGATAGAACGCTGACCTTGTTATTGCCTTTATGTGACCCTGGAGGTTCAGGTCTGAGTCCATTACTACTTGAAGCTGTGTGCTGACTCTTGATCGTTCCTCCTTGGGTCCAAAAATAATCACTTCAGTTTTGTTTCTATTCAGCTGGAGAAAGTTATGGCACATCCATCCATTTATTTGGTCAATGCATTGATTTAGGGTTTGAATGGGTTCAGAGTCACCTGGTGACATTGTAATGTAGAGCTGAGTGTCATCTGCGTAGTTATGGTAGCTAATGTTATTGGTCGCTATAATCTTGCCTAGTGGGAGCATGTAGATATTAAATAAGAGGGGCCCCAGGATGGAGCCCTGGGGCACCCCACATGTGAGTTCTGTTCGTTCTGATGAAAAGTTTCCTATTGAAACATAGAAGTCCCTGTTCTTTAGGTAAGACTCGAACCAGCCAAGTACTGTACCAGAGAGTCCGACACAGCTCTCCAGTCGTTCCAATAAAATATCATGATCAACAGTGTCAAATGCTGCACTGAGGTCCAACAGAACCAGCACTGTGGTTCTTCCACAGTCTGTATTTATGCGGAGGACAGTCTCGGTGCTGTGGTGAGCGCGGAAACCAGACTGAAAAGCATCAAAACGGTTTGTCATTGTTATGAAGCCATTTAACTGCTGAAACACAGCTTTTTCAATAATCTTACTGATGAATGGGAGATTAGAGATTGGCCTGTAGTTCTGCATTAACGTGTTGTCCAGATTTTTCTTCTTTAGCAGTGGTTTAATAACTGCTGTTTTTAAAGCCTGAGGGAAGACACCTGATAGCAGTGATGAGTTTACTATTTGAACAAGATCAGAACCAATAACAGGAAGAACCTTCTTTAGAAAAGCTGTGGGTAGGATATCAAGACAGCAGGAGGAGGAGCTTAATTGGATAATGATTTTTTTCAAAGCTGTTCTGGTTTAATTCGTGGAATTCAGACATTTTCTCTACATTGTTGTTGATTGGGGATGGCACTGGTTGTGGGTTCGATATTGAGGTACAGATTGACCGTCTAATTGTTAGAATCTTTTCAGTGAAAAAGCTGGCAAATTCATTGCAGGCCCTGGTAGAGTTTAGTTCAGGGGCTACTGTCACTAAAGGATTAGTTAGTCTTTCCACTGTTGCAAATAGAGTCCGTGCCTTATTAATGTTTCTGTTGATGATTTCAGAAAAGAACGATTCCCTAGCATCTTTTATAGTTAGCTGAAATCTATTCAGTCTCTCTTTGTAGATCTCACAGTGAACCTGGAGTCGAGTTTTCCGCCATTTTCTCTCGGCTTGTCGACACTCTCTTTTTTCACTACGTACCAGTGGATTACGTGTCCACGGAGACTTCTTTCTACCTGAGACTACTTTCACTTTAGTTGGAGCAATGGAATCCATGATGTCTGAGATTTTCGCAAGGAAATTATCTACCAACTTATTTACTGAGTTTGAGTTGGGAGATGAGGGGGATGTGGTGGAAGGATAAATACGTTTAAAGGTTTCTACTGAACTTTCCCCTAGAAAACGCTTTTTTACAGTGGTCTTACTGTGGCTGGATAATTTAGCAGAGATGGTACTTTCGAAGAAAACACAGAAATGGTCAGATAACGCAATATTAATTACAGAGATGTCAGAAATATTTAAACCTTTGCTGATAATTAAGTCCAGAGTGTGTCCTTTATTGTGTGTTGGTTGTTTGACATGCTGGATCAGTCCGAAGTTGTGGAGAGTATCATCTAACGTTTTTGCTTGTCTATCTTAGGGGTTGTCGGTATGGATGTTAAAGTCCCCCACGATGATTAGTTGGTCATAGTCGATACATATTACAGAAAGAAGGTCATTGAAATCATTTAAGAAGTTAGAGTTAAGTTTTGGTGGTTTATATAAACTTAGAAATAACGCTTTGTTAGGCTCATTTATCTGGGTGGCTAGGTATTCAAAAGAATCAAACGTGCCCAGAGTTACCTTTTTAAAGTTCATTGAGTTGTGAAAGATGGTGGCTACACCTCCGCCTCGTTTGTGTTTTCTGTTCTCGCTTAAGAAATTATAATTTGGAGGACTAGATTCTATTAATTAAGTTGTTTCGTTATTTTCATCTAGCCAAGTTTCTGATAAAAAAAGGGCGTGTAAATTATGCTCAGTGATGAAGTCATTGATAAGAAAAGACTTCCCGGATAGAGATCTAATGTTTAATAAAGCTAACTTAAGTATTGTGATGATGGGCAGCTGAACCTTCTGACAGGTTATCAATTTGAGATTTTGTTTAATATGAGAGCGTGTGGTTAACGGTTTATGTTTCCTGCTGCTGATAATATTAGTATAAATGAACCGGTTCAGTCCTACTTTGCTTTGAAGGAGGTCCAGTCCACTAGGAGGAGAGCGAATTGTGTGTGTAGCTGAGCAAGAAAAGGAAGAGTTATATAAAAAAAAAACCTGTATAGGATTTAAGGACCGTGTGGCCCAAATGCAGGCTGGGTGGCCTGGAGGTCGACGTCTAACGAACTGTCTTGGAACAGTTCTGATATAGCTCAAACTAGATACACAAACAGGATGAGCACTTCGAAGCTTTGAAATGAGTTCTTCCCGGTCCAGCGGGTCAGAACAAAAGAAAATCTTCACCGGTGAGATGTCCTCTGTTTAGCCTGAGTTTCTGCTAAGGACTTCTTCTGAGAACGGTTTGAATGGGCACGACTCCCACTTCTTATAGCCCCTTTGGCCGTGATGTCATCGTCGATGTCACCATGGGTGGTCACGGACCAATAGGAGTGTGTTGGGGGTCACTGCTAGCATTGCTGGGAATTGTAGTCTGCTCAGTCCATCTTTGAAATGGCTCGCAGCCATCCAACAGTCTGTTCAATTTATCTTATGAGAAATGGAATCACAACACGGCCATAACAAATCCAATATTCTTAATAGAGGTTTCCGCTCAGGTCTTCTGGTTCGAGTCTGCTCTGCATCCCCAGAATCAGAACCAATCATGGAAAAGCGACATTCAGTTTTTATGCTCCTCTACTGTGGAAAGAAAAACTTCCAGAAAACTGCAAAACTGCTGAAACACAGTTCCTTTAAATCAAGGCTAAAAACCCATCTGTTTAGTGCTGCTTCTTTAATCGATAATTACTGGAATATAAATTAATTCTAACGTGGATTGCAGCTTTTCATTTCTTCTCTTTCTTTTGCCACCATATTGTGTGGTTTCCTTTTTTGTTTATGTTTTCACCAGAGTTTGTTTGTCTGTCTGTTTCTTAGTTAGCAACATAACTCAAAAAGTTATGGGTGGGTTTTGATTAAACTTTATTGGGAATGTCTGTAATGGGACCAGGAACAAGTGATTTGGGGGTGATCCAAAAACCACTACTGAAGTAATAGTGACATCAGTGTGAATCCAGCTTCTAGAGTTGTTTTCATGGTCAAAAAAGTTAGAATTAGTTCATAACATTGGGGGTGGGGACTGAACTGCCTTGGTGGAGGTCTGCACTCTCCAAGTGATTTTCTAGTTGTGTTGTGTTTTTATCACGTGAAGCACTTTGAACTGCCTTGTTGCTGAAATGTAGTATTTGGATGCAAAATTATGAATGGCTGTGAACATTTCCTTGCTGGAAACCACTGCTAACAGAAGATGACAGTAGCTGCCTTTACATGGACACAAGTAATCGGATTAAAACCCTGATCGAAATAAAAATGCTTAATGTAAAAATGCCATTCGGAATACTCCGATCCGATCACACTCATTCGGATCAAGATTTCATTCCGATTGAGACTGAAAAAACTGTTAATCCGATCGCTGTTCATGTAAACACTTCTTCCGAATGTGGGTCATAACTACGCATGTCTGTAACGTCATGCTTAGACGTACCTTATGCTCCATTTTAAACGCACGCAGCCATGTTTGTTTACAGTTTGGCCTCAGCTAAAGAAACAGAGCTGCAAATGGATGCTTTGGAGGCCCTATAGCTCCATGATTGGTGAGATAACGTTGTTTTATGGTTATTTGACATGACATTGCATTATGTTTCCATTTTTTTGCTTAGAATATGGTTTCGTTGGACTTCACACATCTTGGACTCTGGTCAGTTGTCAAACACACCTTTTACCTTTTTGTTGTGCTCCTCTAACTTGTGTCAAACTTCATATCTTGTTTTCTGAAAAGTCATAATGTTGTTTGTTTTAGCTTTAATAGAGAACAGAAAAATCATTGTCAAATGTAGACTAGATGGTATAAATCTTCTATATATAAAACATATAGACATTATCTAGAGCAAAGGTAAGCTAAACACCAATTCAGTTTAAATTTAATTCAGCTCATTTATACAGCGCCAATTCACAACACATGTCATCTCAAGGCACTTTACAAGAATCACCACAATTTCTTTGTATATATATATATATATATATATATATATATACACATCTTTTTTAAATCACTTTTAATTTGTCTCATTTTTTGTGTGCAGCCAAGAGAAAGGAGGATTTTTCAAAATCACTTTCTAATGGCTGAAAGTGTCACCTCTAGATTAGTCTCGTGTAAATAAAAAATTCTAAACTTGCTTGTTACAAAGCTTTTCTATGTGCAAAACTGTAAGTCTTAACCAAGGTGTACTCATTTCTTCTGCTAGGAATGGAAAGTTGTACAAGAAGAGGTCCATAAGATGGTGGCTATACACTCACTCTGGTAGAAAAGAACTACAGCTACATACAGTATCAGACCTGCACAGTGACATCCCGTGTCAAAGACTTACTGCTCCAAGATGAATGGCATAGAGCACGCTGTCAAGACCAGAGAATTCAGGATACAGGGAGTTCTATTATGTCTATTAGCCCCCATAACCCAAGAGCTGTTTTAGAAGCAAATCAGTAGTTGTGTGGTTTTCACAGCACTGATTCCACCACCCACAGACTAGGCTCTGCTGTGTTGCAGCTTGGGCTGACCTTCCATCCACCACTGACCAATATGATCAGCTATGAGCAAATTTTTCATAGTTATGTTCATAAGTTATGTGACCCAAAAGATCTTTAATAAAAATTTTTTTAATATTTTGGTTGTCATAATTCAGAATGAAGAGGGATGGTAAGATATATTGTTAATGCAGAATGACACAACCAGACAGTTTTTTTAACTGAAGATATTTATTGCCTATGTATTATTGAACAACAATGTTTGCCCACAGTATTTCCTTTCTACATCTGGTGGGCATCTCCTAGCAATTTGTGCAGAGACATCAGGTGGGTTGACCTACAGCTGGGAGGACTGATGGAGGGGCACCAGATGTCAGATATAGCAGGTTAAACATGAGAGTGGGGTCATGGGTCAAGCTGAGCACCAGCAGATGATGACTGTAAATTCAGCGACTGAATCCTGGGGTCTCATTTATAAAGCTTACTTATGCACAAAATGGGGTCTGAAAACTACGTAAGCAACTTTCTACGCAAAGTTTGGGATTTATAGAAAAAAACGTGATGGAAAAATGTGCGCAACTTTAAGCACACTAAGGACCTTGCTCACGCACTTTTTGGACACAGAGGACACTGACAGCGCAGCAGGAGAAATGGCAAAAATGTGAATTTAAGCCACAATTTCAAACTTGTAGAGCTTTGCGCACACAGACACACAACCTGCAGCCCCCCATCCCATCCCATCCCATCCCATCTCTGAACTGAGAATAAAAAAGAGAATCTGAATGAAAATATGTTGCACATAAGAATTACATCACAGTATGTTCATATGTATTTATGTCTTCAGATTATATAGAAATTGCACTTATTGGTGAATTAATTGTGTGAAGTACGAATACTGCAGCGTCCCCTGCATAATGATGCACAATGGATGCTGGCGCTCATTGTAGATCACTCCACTGGAAGCATCTGGATGGGGGACCCGATGTAGATCTCTTAAAGCAGTCTTATTAGATCTATGTGTTGAACTGGACCCGGTGTTAGATCTACTGGAACCGTGAACCCCGTCCCCCGCTCTTCTTATTTATATCAGGAACGCTGCTGCATCAAGGCTTGCAGCTCTTCCGTTTGTTTGTGACCTCAAATCAATATTTTGCAAGGATGATACTTTTTAAAAACCTAGACTTAAAACGCACCTTTTCTGTCAGGCTTTAAATATCTAGTTTTATTTGGTTTAATAAATTCCAGTCTTATTGTTGCTACAAGAAGTAATCATATAGGCCTAATTGAAATTTTGTTCTTATCTTTTTTATTGCTTGTGCTGCTTTTATTATTACATTTTTAAATCTTTTTACTCTCTTCTTGTCACACATTTTCTTTTTGCAACTGTATTTTTGTCTTTTAATGTGAAGCACTTTGGCTGCCTTCGGCTGAGTAAAGCGCTGATTGAGTGATTGATTGAAATAAAACTGTTTTCCGTGCCTCTACGAGCCTGCAGCTGTTTCTGTGGAATTACTTTCTCCGCCTCTTGGTTTCCATGGTTACCCGTGAAACGCCCCATATTAGCTGGCTTAAGTCGATGCAGAATATTCACTAGACACTTTGCATGGACCGTTTATGGGAGAAAGTGGGTGTGTAGGAGGCGGGATGTAATCCAAAAACACCTGCGCACATTTCTAGGGAGAGTGGGATTTATAAAACGGAAAGTGCGTGCAGCTGTGCGTACTCCAAGTTTGATAGATCGGAAACTTACTAGGCGTAAGTAAAAAAAAGTTGCTGAGCTTAAGTACGGTTTTACTAATGATTATACGCAAAGTTTTATTAATGAGACCCCTGGACTGTAAAGCTAAAGAAACACTATGGAACAGCTCTACTTTACTTGAACTATCATGTGTTTGCGGGGTGCATGCGGGGTCACAAGCCACTGACCTAACTATTCAGATAAATCTTTTTTACTTTGTCAGAGGCAAGATATATTTGAAAAAGAAAGAAATAAATACCTGCTAATCAGTAATCCTCTAGGCTTGTAGCTTTTCAACTCTTTGGTTGTCTTCTTCGGCTAGACCACCCGGCTATCAGTGTGCCCTGCCTCCTCCGCCTTGATGCTCCTCCGACCTTTCGCTGGGGTTGTCTTCCTGGATGGGAAACTATCCGAAGTATGCAAAATATACAATATTAAAAATACGATATTCAAATTATATAAAAAATGATTTATAATACAACTACACCAAAATATAGCAATCTATAGCCTGCTTTGTCTGGTGGGCTGCTAGCTTGTCATCAGTCTAACTGCAATCAGCTGTTCTTGCTAGCCCAAGATTACTTTGAAAGCATATCGAAATAACAGCGGAAAGTCTAGCTTGTAATATAATACACAGAAATAAAATAAATATAACTTTAAACAACAACCACGTGTGTTGTTTATGTTGATGTCAGATGTTTTATTACCTGTGTTTGAGAAAGAGGCATGCAACTGTTAGCCAATTGAAGTTGCGCAGCGCTAGTGTGCGCATGAACCCTCAGGAACAATCATCGCGCGTTCCTGTGTTTTGGGGGCATGGCTTTGGGAGGGAGCCTGAAGAAATGGAGTCGTCCTGTAGCTTCTTAAATCCCCAGCAGCATGATGAGGAAAATTGCAGATAGGTCTGGGATCCTCTGTTGAAAGGAAGACTCACACGCACAATAAAACCACACTCACACACCAGGATCACGCTCATGGAAATATTCCTGTTTAATTAGGATTTAAATGCACTGCACAGTGGCGCAGTTGGTAGCACTGTTGCCTAGCAGCAAGAAGATCCTGGGTGTGAATCCCAGCCTGGGTTCTTTCTGCTTGAAGCGTGCATGTTCTTTGCACGCGTGGGTTCCCTCTGGGGACTCCAGTTTCCTCCCACAGTCTAAAAACATGAGGTTAATTGGACTTTCTAAATTGCCCTTAGGTATGAGTGTGTGAGTGCATGGTTGTTTGTCTCTGTGTTGCTTTGCAATGGACTGGCAACCTGTGAAGGGTGTACCCCGCCTCTTGCCCAATGATTGCTGGACATAGGCATCAGCCCTCCCCACACACAGACACAGAACACACAGGTATAGATAATGGAATAATTAATTAAATCCTATGCATCCATCCCTGTCGAAACCAGGACCTTCCTGCACCCAGCCCTGGCCTCTCAGTTATCAGTGTCGGTCTGTTGTTAATCAGATCAGTAGCTGGCTTTGGAATGGTTATAACATCCTGCAACAAGGAAGTAGCCACTGCTGCGTGTCCAATAGTTTAGTTTATTTATTTATTTGACAGGGACATGTACAGGAGCATTAATCAGTATATGAAAAGATGCTTTGTACCATAGCTCTAATTTCCATATGCAGTCCCCAAGACATACAATTACAAAACACTACAAAAGCATAAAACAATAAAGTTAATAAGATTTACAGACAGCATTTACATTTAAAAAAATAAAAAACATTTTATCAAAGGGAAAACTTATTCCTCTAAAACCTATTCCCACCCACTATCCTTCTCAGCTATAACTGTAATAGTAGTAGTTGTTTTATATATATATATATATATATATATATATATATATATATATATATATATATATATATATATATATTTCCTTTTTCTTTCCCCTTTCTTTCCATCCCCTTCTTTTCTTTACTTTCCCTTCCCTTCATCTTTCTTTCCCTTCCTTCTTCTTCCCTTTCCCTCTTTCTTTAATGCTGACATGTTTGAGTTCCCAGAAAATGTTGTTTCACACCCAAGCAAAATAGTTTCAAGTGTTTGCATAGTTTTAGTGCAGTTGGAAGTTTGTTCCATTCTGAGATAATTTTTAAAAAGAAAATGCCCATCGTCCTAATGCTGTTTTTCGTTTTGGTATGGTACATTGGCCATTGACTGTTGACCTTGTTCTGACCATCTGATCAGATGTTAATTGGACAAACCTTTTTAATGGTTGAGGTGCCACATTATTAACAATCTTGAATAGTAACTTTAAATTGGCTGACTTACGTATATATTCAAAATTAAGCATTTTATATTTGGTTAATATTTGACAGTAATGATACTGTCGTGATTTTCTATCTAGAATCCTACGTGCTTGCTTATAAAGAGATTATAAAGGTTTTATTGTGGCTATAGTCTTAATTTTGGCTCTAAGACCATGCGAATGGCTAGTGGCTACGTCATCGCAGCCGAAAACGACACTTCCGTGTCCAAACCAAATCGCGGTAGCAATGGTGCAGTGCTGTGTCCCGTGTTGCAATAAAATAAATTATGCCAATAAAACGATATGTTACTGCCGCTTTCCTCTGGACAAAAACAAGAGGAGGAGATGGCTTAAACTGATACAATAAGCTGGATCTCTTTAAAAGTGTGGACTAGCGCCAGTATTTGCACTAAGCGTTAGCCGAAATAACATTACCTGTTGCTGTTATGATGGAGTGGGGCCACATAAAATAAAAGAGATTAAAGTCAATATTTATGAGAATAAAGTTGTCATTTACTAGTTTAATCTGTCAATTTATTTATAAAGTCCTTTAAGATGACCAAAAGTCAAAAACAAGGCCCTGTACAATCAAGACAAAATGAGACATTAAAATCCCAAAATAAAAATAATAAAAAATAAAAACAGAAAACATTTCCATATATATATATATAGTATAGTAGAACACTCGGAGAGCACAGCCCTCCGCCAGGGCCACTCATCCCCCCCATCACCATGTTGTTATATTTCTAATATTCTGTACTTTACCAATAAAATGTCTGTTAATGAGATGCATGGCTGCACTTTTCCAGCGGAGAGCAGAGATTCGGGGCTGCTGCGCGAGGGATGCCGCTTGTGAGCTCTTTGACACGGGGGAGGAGTGGAGTTTAGCACAGCCAGTCGGTGGGTGAATAGGCGCTTCATGTCGGATCAACCCCAAGATGGAATCACTTGTTCCTATTCCCATTGCTGACATTTCCTTAAAATCTTATCAAAATCCATCCATAACTTCCTAAGTTATGTTGCTAACAGACAGATAATCTCAAACCCCCAGACGGTCGTGGCAGATGGCCGCTCCTACTGAGCCTGGTTCTGTTGGAGGTTTCTTCCTGTTAAAGGGGAGTTTTTCCTCTCCACCGTCACTACATGTTTGCTCAGTATGATGGATTGCTGAAGGATTGCTGTGGTTGGAAAGTCTGCATCAACAGGGCCCAACCTCACGCCAATGACTGATGCAATCTGCTGGGATTCCTTAAATAGGAAAGTTATTTATTTATAACTGATTGGAATGTTTGTATAAATGTATTGAAATGGCTTCTTGTTAAGTGCCTTGAGATGACATCTGTTGTGAATTGGCGCTATATAAATAAACTGAATTGAATTGAATAATTGGGCACGAAAACATTACGTCCTGGCGGAGGTAATAAAAAAAGACATCTTCCATCTACCGTCTTTCTGTGTAAATATATCACGTTACAACATGAAAACATCTGGTTTACATTCAGTGCGGCATATATATGAACAAAATGTACTTTCTTTTCAAATGTAGCTGGTGCGACTCATTCAGGTGTGCTCAACAGTCCAAAAATTATGGTAGTTATTTATGAAAAGTCATATTTTACGAAAATAAACTCATTTACGAAAATAAAGTAATTTACGAGAATTAGTTATAATTTAGAAGATTAAAATAATTTATGAGATTTAAGTAATAATTTACATGATTAAGTCATTTAAAAGAATCAACCTTGGCAACCACCATTGTGTTTACATTAGGAGCAGCGGCGGGTTGGACCCAGAAGTGATGTCGTGATGTCACGCTAGCCATCCCCATAGTCCAGGAGCGGGACGAGAAGGCTGGGCTCATGTTGATTAACAGTGATTGCTAAATACTACATCATGTTTTGCATTAGAAGGGTGGAGGGCTTGTGTGATGACACTGTCTTTGTGCACTCTGTGCTCCATATTGGCCAATATGTTGTGTTAAATACCAAAAACGTCTGAAGGACTCTATCTCATCTTTGTTTAGGAAGAAGCAGTTTTTTCCATGATAATCGCGATGGTAGAGTATGTCACAATGTTGTCTATCTCGCACATCAAACCTTAAAGTTTAAGCCTTATGCAATCAGTATCATGCTATGTAAGTTGCTTATATATAAATATATATATATATATATATATATATATATATATATATATATATATATATATATATATATATGCCCTTCTGCCTCTCTACTCTACTCTCCCTACTTCAAAATGCAACCTGTTTTTTTTAGCATTTTAGTTTTGAAAGGCCGTGATGTTTGGATGTTTCCAGAAACGGTTAGAGAGAGAGGAAAGTTGGAAATCTTTGCAGCAACATTCATCTCTGTTTCTCCATCCCGGCAGGAACTACTAATGGATTAGTTCAATGTGCTGATTTCTGCAGAAATCCACCACAGACCGTCTTTTAGTAGGAGTGGTGCAAAGTAAAGAGCCCCCCACACAATCTTTCCTTTCATGAGTTCATCACTTGTTGGAGCCCCAAGCGTTTTATCTAGCATGGATAAAACGTGTGTCTTTGTGATCCAGCATTGTACTTACTGGAAGTTTTGATGTGTTTGTGGCGGATAGAGATCTTCTAGATATAGCAGCATAAAAGGCAACACTTTTTGACTTTGTTCCATTATGGCAGGAACACACATCTCCATTAAATAATGCATAGCTGTCACAACCACCTCTTTTATTCCTACAGATGGAGAGAAATGACAAACGGCTGTGGGTGGGGGGGGTGAAATGGTGCTGCGCCTCTCGGAAAAACTGCTGACACTTCAGATTGCCAGATGGCCTGAAAGTGGGCCTTTTAAAACCCTTTTTTGGGGTCCTGGTTTAGAAAAAGAGTTCTTGGGCTATTATGTTCTACATAAATCCACACGGATATGAGGGCACATTTTAATAGATAACAATCTTTCCTAAATCTGGTCAAACACATAAAAACCTCCCATAACCACTTTGTTGATTCGAAAATATCCATTGTATATGACACACCAAAAGCTGGTTCAGATGTTACATTCATTATATGTGCTTAGCCACCTAGATGTGGATTTTTATGCATATTTGGGCTTCAGTATATTTGGAAAACATAAAATTGTTTGACTGTTGTTAAAAATACAGATATCATTTGCTTTAACAGAAATCTTCTAGAGACATTTCTTACTTTACAATGCAATGAACAGAGGTGGGTGGTAACTAGTTATAATTACTGAGTACTTGAGAATTTTACTTTTAATCATGGTTTTACTAGACAGTACTTTTTACTTGAGTAAAATTATTGATTAAATATTGCTACTCTTATTTGAGTAAAATTTCTGGATACTCTACCTACTGCGAGTAACTTCATGGAATGAAGAACAAACATGTTTTAACGAAAATACACGAGACACAGACCTACAGTTTATTAAAGGAGACCATCTGTTTCTACACAAGCTTTGATTTTCTAATGTAATATTCTATTTGTTGAGCTTGTTGCATTTTCAGGTCAAGTTAAAATACAGTAAAAACCATAAACTATCACTGGAAATTGCCTCGTTCTGACAGACAGACAGGTATTTTATTGAAGAAAATTGACTTAGAAATGTCTTTCTTCTGCCTAAAATTATATTTTTTGAAATTATGTATTTTATTTGTATCAATATTTTTCATTTTAGTCTTTAAAATACCAGAATTTCACTTTGTATATTTTTGTCTGTCTATTATTTTAAAGATATTAAGTCAGATGTTTGTCAGTACTCAAGTAGCCTGTTAGGCAAATACTTTTTTACTCTTGTGTACTCAAGTATTTTTTTTTTTTTTTTTTTAGCACAGCTACTTTTTACTTTTACTTGAATAAAAATATGATGAAGTAGTGCTACTTTTACTTGAGTTCAATTTTTGGGTACTCTACCTCTGGCAATGACCCAACCACTCTCTATGAGTTTTAGCATCAAAGACACTTTCATATATACAGGAGGGGTGGACATTAAGAATAGTTAAGATTATATCTGCCTTACTAAATGTGTTATCCATATGCATGTGTAAATGCATGATAAAAAAATACAAATTTTGCATTAAAGCAGTCTTTTGCTGTTGCAGTATTGCACACATTGATAGTAGGCTGGTGAATGCAATATAATATGCTGTGTAGCTCTGATGTATATTCATCAATACACATACAGTTAGAGGCTTTTATACAGTGGGGCAAAAAGGTGTTTGGCAGTTGTTCCACTCAAAAAAAAGAGAGGTCTGTAATTTCTATCATAGGTACACTTCAACTGTGAGAGAATGTAAAAAACAAAAAAATTCAGTTAATCACATTGTATTTTTAAAGAATTTAATTGTATAATGGTGCAGAAAATATGTAGTCTATTTAGCAGCTACAAACAACCAAGAATTATGGCCATCGCAGACCTGTTACTTCTTCTTTAAGAAGCTCTTCTATCCTCCACTCCTTACCTGTATTAATGGCACAAGTTTGAACTCTTTATCTGTATAAAAGACACCTGTCCACATCTTCAACCAGACTCCGTCAGACTCCAACCTCCACCATGGCCAAGACCAGAGAGCTGTCTAAGGACACCAGGGACAAGATTGTAGACCTGCACAAGACTGGGATGAGCCGATCTACAATATGCAAGCAGCTCGGTGAGAAGAGATCAACTGTTGGAGCAATTATTAGAAAATGGAATAAATACAAGATCACTGACAATCCCCCCTAAACCTGGGGCTCACCTCATGGGGTACACATGATCTTGAGAGCAGTGAGGAAACATCCCAGAACTACACGGGGGAACTGGTCAATAACCTGAAGAGAACTGGGACCACAATATCAAAGGTTACTATTAGTAACGCACTATGTTGTCATGGATCAAAATCCTGCAGTGCTCAAGGTTAAGCCACCACATGTCCAGGCCTGTCTAAAGTTTGCCAGAGACCACCTGGATGATCTAGAGGAGGATTGGGAGAATTCATGTGGTCAGATGAGACCAAAATAGAACTGTTTGGTATAAACGCCACTCGTCGTGTTTGGAGGGGGAAGAATGGTGAGTTGCATTCCAAGAACTCCATACCCACTGTGAAGCATGGGGGTGGAATCATTATGCTTTGGGACTGCTGTTTTGGAACAGCGGTCAGGACGACTGATCCGTATTAAGCAAAGGATGAATGGGGCCATGTATCATGAAATTTTAGGCAAAAACCTCATTCCATCAGTGAGAGCATTGAAGATGAATGTTGTGTCAAATGTGGGGGCTGGGCGGCTACACATTTTATTCCTGCTCTTGCCCATTCCTGCTGATTATTATTCCTGTTTTGTTCCAATGGTGTGATTATAAAAGAACTCCCCCAGGACTCACGTGAACCATGTAAATCGCCAAAAAACTGTCAGCCTCTAGTTCCAGTTGATCCTACTAATTAAACAGTATATTAAGTTCCGTTCATTATTCTAATCAGTTTAAAAGTTTTCAACCTAAGGAAACCCTGCAGATCGCATTGAGTCGTTGACTTGCAGCATTCACCCCTCCTGGACGAACATGTAGCATCAGTAGACAGTCGCCTGCTTTGTGTTGTTGACTTCACAGCAATCCCTCATTCTGAGCAAGCATGTAGCGACAGTGGCGAGGAAAAAGTCCCCTTTAACAGAAAGAAACATCCAGCGGAACCTGGCTCAGTACGAGCGGCCATCTGCCACTACCGACTGGGGGTTTGAGAAGACAGAGCAGAGACACAAAAGGAACAAAAGAACTGATGTAAGATGTAAAAACTGATTTAATTTTCATTTCATTCTTTCTTCAAATTAAGTCATTCCTGTATGCATCTAGATATATGCTCACTGTAAAGCTGAAAATAAAATCCCTCTTCTGATCTCATGATCTTCTGATATTAAGGATGTCTGTGATGTCGCGTAATGACCTTTTGATAAGGAGTAAAGTGGGAGACATTATAGTGTCAGTGTGATTCGTTACTAATTTAGAAGCAGTGCTGCCTTTCCTTTGACAATTTAAAACGATTCATTCCCTCATTGGAGTCATTGGTGCAAAAGATTGTACCCACATGACTAATATGGCACATCTGGTTGACAATCAAGGTGACTTTGTTCCTAGTCCCTTCACAGCATTAGAGCGCAGACAATCCTCTGATTTCAGGATCTTTAGGGAGTCGGGGTTTTATGCCAACCTTACATAGCCTTCTCGTTTCTATAGCTACAGTTTATGACCATGCAGTCTGGAATGACCTTTGATATTCTTAAATGCCGCTTTAAGGTGTCTCGATGGCCTTGGAGTTTCCCAAAGCCTGTTTGGTAAATTGTGGCAAGTATGCCGTGCTACACCGCACAGGAATTAGTCGAACTGTATAGAGAGCTCCTCCAGTTAATGCAATGCATCAGATCTTGTGGAAGCAAAACAGTCAGCTTTTTTTAACGGGACACACATTTTATTTTGGAGCCCACTGCAATGTTCTATATGGGTTTTTCGGTGTGTACTAAGGCTGCCACGCTTCCTCAGTATAATAATTAAAGTAATTCACCAAAAAAATCCATCAGCATAAACATTTTAGTTGACACATTTTTATGATTTTATCTGCTTTATTATCTCAAAATATATAGCAAAAGTTACAACTAATTTCCCCCGAGTAGCTGTGTGTTGGGAGAGTCCTCTACCTGCAGCAGTGACATGTGGAGAGGTTCATGACCGGTGGCTTATATTTCACTTTTGATCTTAACTGAATCTTTTAATTGTCTTAAAAGCATTTAATTAGGCTTCAATCAATTCCATACTCTTCAACAATACAACAATAAGAAAAGTAAAATAATATTTATCAAAATGTCAAATGAGATTTTTTCAAGTTGAAATGTTTTCTTTGACTGACTTCTCTTTTCTTATTAAAACTTATTAATATCTTAAAACTGAAATTGTGTAAGATCTTACCTTTATTTGTATAAGAAGACAATGCACCTCTGTCATCTCTGTCACTCTGCAGTAAAAATCCTGCTTGTTTGTCTCTTATTTACCTTCCATTGTTAAAGGTCTGACTGGTTTAATGGGGATGATCGCCACGGAGGAGAGTCATCCTGGAATGGTTCTGTTCCCACAGCATCTTTTTGTATTTTTCTAACTATTTTACGTCTTTTCAATGCGTAAAAGAAGAGCATTTGCTTTTTGTGCCTATGGGACTCACCATTGCCCCCTCTCAGTGCAGCACAGTACTTTCTGGCTCACCCAGCACTGCACTGCCTCACTGTGCCCTTCTGCCATGTATTTCAACAGTGAATGCATAAATATTCAGCGATTTTGACCATAAAATGTTCAAATCATACAGAAATAAATAAAATAAATACTTCTTATGTACCTACCTTACTTGTCAGCACCTCTCTGCCCTGAAGTTTGCTAAAGTATATGAGAGTTTGTGTGGATTTGAGTCAGGTGAGTTCTACTACAGTTTCTAAACAGACATGGTGGATCAAGCCTCCGATTACTGTCAAATTAGCCAGGTGATAATAGCTTTTCTATGTTTACAAAGGTTGACTAAGTCTGAAACATGGATGTGCTTCAAATTAGACGACGATATCTAGTGGTTTAGACACTATAAGTTCTTTAACTGTAAGTTCTTTAAAGCTACATTGTGTATTTTTTTTGAGTTAATTCTTAGCAAAAAAACCTTTGTTCTTTCAAAAATATGTGCTCATTCATGTGTAATTTCTTCCACCTACTAATGAAAGTATTCTCGTAAGTGAAGAATCTGCTATTCAGAATACATACGCGCGAGTCGCGCGAATAGCTGAATCCATGTTGAGCCTCCATCTTTGAAATACATTCGCCAACGAGGGACATTCCTGGAAATTCTAGCTCCGCCTTTCGCGCTTTGGCTACACTCAGTTGCACCGTGACGAATGCCAGAGGGAGATTGTCTACTCGCGACGCGGCAGATGTCTGACTATATAACTAAATGCAATGTGGTTTTCTAAAGTAACCTCATCACTTGTAGGAACACTGGACAAAGTCGTAGTACTGGAAGCCATGTTAACCTTGGCATGAAACGGCCACCGTAGGGGTTAAAACGCGTTCGGAATGGGAGGGTGGGAGGTGGGGCTAGAACGTAATATTCAGTTGGTTGTTTCACCGCTAGATGGGAGAAAATCTTCCACAATGAAGCTTTAACTAAATGCAGCAGCAAGAGGACCATGTATAAGATAGACAGCATGCTGAGAAAAGAGCACGATGGGTATAGACGCGAGAAACACTGGGGAGACCGCAAAGACAAATGAGATCGGAAGGTTGGCAGTTGGAACTAAAATAAATGATCAGGTAATAACTTCCATTATAGTATACTAATTGTTTATTTATATGGAACAACTTTGTGGCATCACACCAATTTGCATTCTGCTGAAAGTTCTTGATCGGTAACCACAGGTGGCTGTTTGTACCAGAAGGAAGCGCTGATATTTATATTCCTCTGGAGTTTATCATTAAGTACAGCAGGAAATAGCGCTAGCAGACTAGAACTTATAAGCATGAACACTTGTCAGGTGAAATATTAGCCTCATCTAAACCTTCAACTTGTATGTTGGACATAATTCCAACCAAATTATTTAAGGTAGTGTTCCATTTGGTTCCTGGCCCCATTTTGGATATGATGAATCTATCCTTAGTAAACGGATACGTACCACAGGAATTTAAAATAGCCGTGATTAAACCTTTACTCAAGAAACCTTCCCTTGATCAAGATGACTTAGTGAATTACAGACCTATATTTAACCTTCCTTTCTTATCTAAAGTCCTTGAGAAAATTGTTGCTAATCAAGTCTGTGAGCATCTAAACAGTAATGAGCTGTTTGAAGAGTTTCAGTCAGGTTTTAGAGCTCATCATAGCACTGAAACAGCACTGGTGAAGGTTACTAATTATATTCTCATGGCCTCAGATAATGGACTGGTGTCTGTTCTGGTTTTGTTAGATCTCAGTGGTGCTTTTGACACAGTCGATCACAATATTCTCTTAGAAAGGCTTGAACATGTTGCAGGGATCAAAGCAACAGCACTAGGCTGGTTTATATCATATTTGTCTGATAGATTCCAGTTTGTTCATCTAAATGATAAATCTTCTTCACTCTCAAGGGTTACTTGTGGAGTTCCACAGGGTTCTGTGCTTGGACCAATTCTTTTCACCATATATATGCTCCCAATTGGTAGAATCATTAGACAGCATGGGAAAAATTTCCACAGCTATGCCGATGATACACAACTATATTTATCCATAAATCCTGATGAACCCAGTCAGTGAGGTAGGTTAGAGGCATGTCTGGAAGACATAAAAACATGGATGACCCTAAACCTTTTGCTTTTAAATTCTGACAAAACAGAAGTTGCTGTCTTTGGACCAGAAGTTCTTAAACAGAAACTGATTAGTCAATCACTTCATCTGGATGGCATTAAATTGGCCCCCAGTAATAACGTAAAGAACCTCGGCGTTATTTTTGACCAAGACTTGACATTTAAATCCCATATTAAACAGGTTTCTAGGATTTCTTTCTTTCACCTCCGGAATATTGCTAAAATTAGAAACATTCTGTCCAGGAGTCATGCTGAGAAACTAGTCCATGCATTTGTTAGCTCAAGGCTGGACTACTGTAATTCTTTACTATCAGGAAGTCCACAAAATGCCATTAAAAGCCTTCAGTTGATCCAAAATGCGGCAGCAAGAGATCTGATGAATATTAAAAAGAGAGATCACATTTCTCCTGCTTTAGCTTCCCTTCATTGGCTCCCTGTTAAATCCAGAATAGAATTTAAGATCCTCCTTCTTACATACAAAGCCCTTAATAATCAAGATCCATCATACATCAGAGATCTAATTGTTTCATATGTTCCTAACAGAGCACTTCGCTCTCAGACTGCAGGTTTAGTTGTAGTTCCTAGGATTTCTAAAAGTAGAATGGGAGGCAGATCTTTTAGTTATCAGGCTCCTCTCCTGTGGAACCAGCTCCCAGCTTTAGTCCGTGATGCAGACACTCTGTTTACTTTTAAGGCCAGGCTTAAAACTTTCCTTTTTGATAAAGCTTATAGTTAGAGTGGCTTAGGTCATCCTGAGCTATCTCTGTAGTTATGCTGCTATAGGCTTAGACCGCTGGAGGACAGACTTACCAATTTTCTTCACTCTGCTACTTCCTTTTCTGTTAACTTTGTTTTCTCTCAGGGTTTTTCTCTCCATAGAAGATATACCTGGTCTGGTATCCTGCTTGGCTGCAATGCCCTGTTGGACGGGGGGCATCGACTGGAATGATCCTCCCAGTAACTGAACATCCACTGTGTCCTGTTATCAACTTTTAACTTTCTGTAACATAGAAAGTCCTCTTATATCAGATCTTCTGTTCCTTCTGTGTCTCTGCTCTGTCTTCTCGAACCCACAGACGGTCGTGGCAGATGGCCGCTCCTACTGAGCCTGATTCTGTTGGAGGTTTCTTCCTGTTAAAGGGGAGTTTTTCCTCTCCACCGTCGCTACATGCTTGCTCAGTATGAGGGATTGCTGAAGGATTGCTGTGGTTGGAAAGTCCGCATCAACGGGGCCCAACCTCACGCCAATGACTGACGCAATCTGCTGGGATTCCTTAAATAGGAAACTTTTAAACTGATTGGAATGTTTGTATAAATGTATTGAAATGACTTCTTGTTAAGTACCTTGAGATGACATCTGTTGTGAATTGGCGCTATATAAATAAACTGAATTGAATTGAAGCTAAAATGATTAGGCTACTTGTTGCTAACTTGGACCGATGCTGGTGTTACAAAACAATCGGTCACATCAGACAGAATCTATGATCGCAGGGGCGCAAAGTTCTCTCCACCTGAACTATTCGTCGTCACCGCGCTACGTGGTTTACAGCAGCCAAAGACTGAAATCAAGTTCTGTGATCATTAGATGTTATCATTCCAGAGATCGCTGGTGACTCTGTCCAAGTGAAATATTCATATTCATATAGTCATATTCTGATAGCTGCTTTCAGAAAATGTAATCATACTCGATATTATATATTATTATTCAGAACTAACTTTCTGACACTTAAGAGTATAAAAACCATAGCTATAATTTGAACACTGACAGTAATGTTCCCTGAAACGCAGAGGGTTATGGGGTGCTGCTTGAAAAGTTACACAGTCAAAAATTAACACCAGTAATATGTGTTATTCATTTAAATAAATAATTATTTGTAAACTGGACATTTATAATAATAATAATAATGAACTTTATTTATAAAGCGCTTTTCATACAAAAAAAATGCAGTTCAAAGTGCTGTACAGGATAAAAATTACCCCCACCCCCCACAAGTTTAGGCACGAACACATTTATACTCCCCTCCTCCCAATCCTATCCCCATGTGCGGAAACACTCAGGAGCAACATTAAAAGGACATTAAATTAGACAATAAGATGGACAGTGGGCCGAGTACAGAAGAACCAGGTTAGGTAAGAAAACGCCATCAAGAGAGCCATCTGCCCCAGCAGCAGCGGATCAACAGCAGCAGCCGAGGCACCGAGCCAGGGCGTCCAGAAGAGGGGAGGCCAGGATCCTGACCTCCAGCCAAGCTCCACCTGGAGAGCACCCAGGCAGCCACAGTCGACCACCGCTCCTGAGGCAGAGGGCTCCACAGGGGAAACACTGGAACAATGTGTCTATGTTTTTATTATCCTTCTAAAACAACGGGCTAACATGTTAAAATACACAAATAAATAAATAGATTGGTAGGTAAATTATTAAATAAAAATAAAATTAACGAGATAAATACAGGACAAAGTAGTAAAACACTGATAAATAAAAGCAAGTAAAACATGAAAAGCAAATAGACAGGCAGTAAATAGTAATCAATTATTTACAAGCTAGGCTAAAAAGTTGCTCTTAAAAACATGAACATTCCCTGCGGCCCTGAGGTTCTCCGGCAGCCTGTTCCAGAGGTGAGGGCCATAATAATGGAAAGACACACAAGTGTGTGTCCTGACTTCAGGGATGACAAGGAGGCGGCTGCCAGAGGAGCGCAGAGACAGTTCTGAGAGATAAGAAGGCCCATGACCATTAAGACATTTAAAAACCATTAAAAGAACCTTAAAATCTATCCTAAAATGGACAGGAAGCCAATGCAGTGAACTTAAAACAGGTGTAATGTGCTCCCTCCACCATGTCTTCGTCAAGACACGTGCTGCTGAATTTTGTAGGAGCTGTAAACCTGATATACTCTTTTTGGGGAGACCAGAAAAGGGTATTACAGTAATCAATTTATAAATGAAGGAATTGCATGGTAAAAATATTACTTAAAAAAATTTACCTCATTTTTTTCTCTTATGACAGGCTAAATAACTCAAATTATTGCTGTTAATTTTTGACCATGTAACTTTACAAATGACATCCCATAGAGGGTTACATTTTGTTATAGCTGCTATGAAAATGTGACCATCCTGACACAGGATGGGTTTGAACCAAACAGCAAACGTAAAACTCTCATAGCTGCCCATTCTCTCTTTCTGCTGTTGAAGGAAAAAACATTATCAACATTAATACACTGGATATTCTTTGGTAACACTCTCAATCAAGTTCCACTTATGTCCCACATTCATGTACCAGCTATCAGAGGATCTGTTACATTTCAGGGGAACTTCAGATGTCAGCAAAATAAACACATTTCTATAAAGTAAACCTTTTTGTCACAATGAAGCCACCTTCATTTCAAAAGCCTTTCAAGTGCCTTCCACTTTCCCAGAAAGCAATGCAGTGTGATGTCTGAGACTAGTATTCATTAACAAATATCCAGTCTTTATAAAATGTGCCCTATTAATATTATTATTAGTCAAAATGTTGTATTGTTACAGAGATCTTACTCAGACATGCCAAGTCTGTCCAACAGAAGACTGAGTGTGGAGTAGAAGATGTGTTTTAATTTGAGGAAAGGTAAGACATTAAACTATTCATAAATGAGTAAAGGTTTTAACACTTATTCCATGTTTATAGGTTTATATTGTGTTCTTTTCCATATTTCCTGAACTTTTTTCATTTCACGGACCCAAAGAGAGCGACCATCTTAGTGAGGAGTTCTTGGAGGACCAACTGATGGACATCCCCTTGCTTAAGGATCCAACCACTTTTGTCTTGGAAAGCTTTCTGGGGAAACCTTTCATCCTAATGAAGAACAGAGTAAGATACATTTTCTATACACACACACACACACACATACACACTGACACCATCCACTTGAAAACTATATCATATTTAGGAGAGGAATTACACATTCTTGGTTCATTGATTTCAAAGGTGCTGGATATGCTGAGGTTTTGACGACTGAGGTTGAAAAACTAGTTTCAGTTGTTCCACACTCACATGCAAACAGACGCATTAGGCTTGCTATAATTTCTATTGGTTATTTGTAACATGGAGGATGTAAAATTAGACATTTTTCTTAATACCAAAAACAGTTGGGAGAACAGAATGATGTTGACGGGCCAAGGCGGCCAACAAAGTAGATAATCTGTCGTTCCTTCAACCTCAGCGATCTCACTCTGAACTATTCATTAAACTTGAGAGCTCTGTAAAATGTCCGGGTTTACCCCCATATTGAACCTGCTTTACCTCACTTTAAAAGCAGCCACTGCCCACAAAACAAATGAGGAACTGCATGCTTGTAATGTGACACTAAAATGCCGAAATGTTTCACAGACGAATTGTAGAAATTTTTTTACCGGGGCCGTGGAGGTCAGGTGAGCAGCACACATTTTTTCTGCAAATATGAATAAACATTCTTTAGTCTATTTGATTTATTATGCTAGTTTTTCAAAGCAGTCCTTCAAATTCATGTGAGAGATGGAGATGACATCTGACTGTATTTACCTCATCAATCTAATATTTGAGTATTTTCTAACCTGAACCCATATTAATTTATAGATTTGATTCGGGGGGTACTCACGCCCATGCTGGGGAGGGTGTCCTCTTTTTGGATTCTCAGAATATGGTCACCCTAGTAGAAACAGCTGTTGATAATCCAGAAAATTAGACTAAAAATACTTATATTTAAAGCTGTTTAACGCTCTTTGAGGTTTGAGGCTCTTTGTCTGCTTCATGTTCTGGCGTGTTTGACTGATTAGCTGCCTCTATGTGTTAAAGCAACACTAAAGAGTTTTTAACACTTTAAGCTACCGGTTTCAAAATGGTTTCAGTGGTTCTTGAGCCAGAAACTTGATCAGCTTCACATGGGACAGCACTCAGCAGCCCTCTACTGGCCA
This sequence comes from Valencia hispanica, assembly GCA_963556495.2. NCBI lineage: Eukaryota > Metazoa > Chordata > Actinopteri > Cyprinodontiformes > Valenciidae > Valencia > Valencia hispanica. The sequence continues at coordinate 47,340,909 of OY747711.1, forward strand.
GAAACTGCATTAAACAACTTTGGCAGTTCAGATAGACACTAGTGGGAGGTCTCTACCTGCTTTATGCCAACAGCTGATAGGTGGAGCAAGTTTCAAACCTTTTTAAACAAAGTAGCAAGCAAAGTCATATTTTTTTTGTCTTTGTTACTGAACTACTAAAACATTCAAAATACACCAACTTGTCTGACAACATTGTTAACTTTAAAGCCGGTGCGAGCAACAGTGGTTTGAAGCAGGGTTGTTTACGACAGTTGTAATTCTGCTTTCAACCACTAGGGAAGAGAAGAGTGAAACTTAGTGTTGCTTTAATGTGCAGCCCAAATTACTTGATTTCATTACATTTTACAGTGTAGCTAAGGTGAATATCTAAATCATGCAGATTTTAACAAGACAAATTTAATAATGCATACCTTTGAAAAAAAAGATAGATAGATAGATAGATAGATAGATAGATAGATAGATAGATAGATAGATAGATAGATAGATAGATAGATAGATAGATAGATAGATAGATAGATAGATAGATAGATAGATAGATAGATAGATAGATAGATAGATAAGTATTGGTATTATATTGAAGAAATTTGACATAGAAATGTCTTTCTTCTGCTTAAAATGAGTTATTTTTAAATTATGTAATTTATTTGTATCAATGTTTTTCATTTTAGTCTTTAAAATAACTTTTTTTTTTTTTTGCTGAGGCTTCTCCTCTTACTCCTCGACCAGCTTTACCCTAGCTGCTTCAATGTTTAAATCATCCTCCATTTTAAGCAATTCTATGAATCTTTTAGGGATGAGATTTTAACCTTGATGAATTGCTCCCTTCAGATGGGGCTCATTGCTACCACCTTTAAACAGGCGGTAGTTAGGCCCCTGTTGAAGAATAGCAATTTAGATTTGAATGATTTTAACAATTTTAGACCAGTATCTAACTTACCATTTTAAAGCAAAATTTTAGAAAAGATTGTTTTAATTCAACGATTTCATTAATGAACACAATGTCCTGGAGAAATTTCAGTCTGGTTTTAGGGTGATCCACAGCACAGAGATGGCCCTCTTGAAGATTTTAAATGATTTTAGATTAAACTATGATGCTCAGAAGGTGACAGTGTTGGTTCTAGTGGATCTAAGCGCTGCCTTTGATACACTAGACCACACTATTCTTTTAACCCGTTTAAAACAGATTGGCCTCTCTGGTGCTGTTCACCAATGGTTCACAGCCCATCTCACAGACATGATTTTTATGGTAAGTTTAGATACCTGCTCCTCTAAGGTCCACAAGATTAAATGTGGTGTGCCCCAGGGTTCTATTTTAGGCCCAGTGCTTTTTAACCTTTATATGAATATACCAACATGGGCAAAATGAATGTCATAAATTTCGGTATAGGTACATTTTCGGTTTATCACCCAGCTCTAATGATAGATAGAGTCTTTTCATGATGAAAGACAAGGTCTGGGTTGGCCAAAATCGCACCCTGTGATCCCAGCTTTAGGTGAGCCCAAGATTTATGACAGTACTGCTAGTTCAATTGGTTGACCATGGATGGTTATGGGATTAAGTCCTGGGGGTGATTTTGAAGTGTATAGAGCTCCGGACGTTACGTGACTCTCAGAGCGAAGGCGCCATGTTGGCAGGAATGAACCTCACCAAAATTAACGTTAAAACCAGGGACTGTGGACAATTTTTCATTTCTGCATATTGATCTCTGCATCAAATAAATTTTAGTTTTCATAAATTTCAGAAAATCTCTGGCAGCCTAGATAGCGGGAACATTCCACTGTCAGCGAAAAGTTGGAGGAATATTCTGGCATGTTCTTTCCACAAACACAATATATCAACACGATTCTCTTTGGGAGTCTTAAACAAAAATATCCCATAAATATTTTTTCACCCGCAGTAAAGAAACTTCTGCCAGACCCTTGAAATTTAATTTATGTATTTTTCCATCTTTAAACGAGTACTCGCAACATTGCAGGACTCTGAGCCCTGAACATGTTTGCAGCGGACTACGAGTCTTTTAAAACCTCGACATATCCACTGCTGTATAATATGAATGTATAAGAAAGTGGAATGAAGTGATTTAAATAATAGTCCGTTCAGACACTGATTATGTGGAAATGTGGATGTTAGAGCTGGTAAGAAATCGCGCATCACGTTTTTAAAAGTGATGGGGGAAAAAAAATCATCAATCATAAATATCCCCGCCGTCACCGACTAAAATGACGCCCATCCCCTGACATATACAATTTCCCGATCCATTTTCCCTCGTCCTACTCCCGAGCATCGCTTAAAGCATATAAAAGCCTGGAGGGATAAAAATGGACACAATTGGGGTTTGTTATCGGGATCCATATCTGGAATCTTCCTGCAAAGGATTGTGTTGTTGTCACCGGGAGGGAGACCTGTCCTGATTTTGGTTACCATGAACAACGGGCTGTTGCTAGGTTATGTATTTGTGCAACATTTTGTATGTTCATCTCAGGAAATAAAGTATTTTTATTTCTAAATAATTTGCATCACTTAATGATACAAGAGCAGTTATCAAACAAACGATATTAAATCAGAATTACAGGTGAATCACTCAAAAAACCTACATGAAACGGCTTCATTTCTGCCTGATGGTTAGCGCGTTTCATGGCAATGATCCATCGTTTTCTGCATTCTGGATCCTTGGGAATCCTATAGAACATTTCTCCCTTATCTCATCCGCGTCTGTTATGGCATCCTGGGGTATCCACCATACTTACCGTTTCTAACTTTGGTTTAGCAACAAATAAAAAGAACTGCGGGAGACCCGCAAGAGACTGCCTGCCACAATGGCGCCCATTTGATTTTAACTGTTGCATGCTGGGAGAAGTGACGTCAACTATCGGAGCTCTATACAACCGGTTCTTTTGTTTTATCCATAGTTAGTTAGGAGATAGTTATCAGAACATCGCAGCACAACCTCTGTGATTGACTGATGGTGAGCTGTGATAGAACTGTTGTCTGCTAGTAGTCCTACTATGGCTGTGTCATCTGCAAATGTATGTATTTATAGTAAATGGTAGTGGATAATGAACTCTGGCAGTCATTTGTATTGAGTGTATACAGGAATGAACTAAGGACACAACCTTGGGGGGCTCCAGAGTTGGGAATGATGGTTGATGATATAGTCTGTATTTTGAATAGTGTTCTGTATGGTATATATAGTAAACATTATTAATTTTTAGGTGTCAGAATTTCTTTTTGCAAAGCACTGTATGTCAAACCAAAGGTAAATACAACCATTTTAGCAATCTCATTTTGCAGCAACAACACCGTACGGAATAACAAACGTTGAGAAAGAATGTATGTAATTTAATAAAAAATATTAGCTTGCACTTACAACTCTAGTAAGCAGTAAGCTTGCATATTCATTTTCTGCCATAGCTGTTGAAAGCTAAGATGCTCCGTAAGTGGTGGAAAGAGAAAAGTAAAAGGAAATTTGCATCTATTTTTTATCAGAGAGACACTTGGCTAAACTTCTGGTAAGTGGTAAAAGGAAAGGGACAAAAGTAGAAAGGACAGGCATTCATATTTAATCACACGTGGTTAGAGGAAGGGGACGGCCACACTAACTGACGTCTCATGGGTACATCAGAAAATAAAGATGAGGGACAATTTCATAGGAGAAGAACGAGAGAAATAGTGAACCATCAATATTTTATCAGAAAGAGGTGACTGAAATGTCCGCTAACAGGTGGGTATCAATATAGATGCATCAGGCCACTTATGGCCAAAGGAGACAGAAGCAGTGAGTGACTCTGAGGAAGGACTACATCTAAAAGCTGATAACTGCCTCCATGAATACAGACACATCTACAGAGAGACAGCCATTAGAGGCCAGGCTTTTACTTTGTTTGCAGTTTAAGATGCCATTTATTCCACTTCTTCATATTGTTTGTCCTTTGCAGTTCTTTAAATGCAGTCTGGGTGCAGAGAGGTTATGACTAAAGTTTTATTTGTGACACATAAAAGCTGCACACATCATAGCTGAATACAGCTAATGCTGAGAAAAACAGAGACATGAAGACCACAAACCTTGGGTTGTTGTCCAAAGAGTAAGAGTCATAAATCTTTCTCCCAACTTTCTATTGTGCCTTTAACTTCTTTGTGTCATATTCTTTTACAGACGAAACCTGGAAAGGGGCTAGAATGACTACATATTACATATTTAATCTTGAGAATAAATGTACGGGTAAGAAACACACAATGCCTGGTTTAAAACTCCAAACATGCCTAGAATGCTTGTTCCAAAGCCTAAAGAAATATACTGTAATCTATTGTTTACTCAAATAGGCTAAGCAGGCATCTGCTCTGTCCTATATCTCCTCGCCGCTCCTTCACCTGCCTTCCTTGAGTTACTACCTGGGACTCAAACCACTCACTCACCTGCCTGTCCGCTTTTCAACAACCTCCAACCTGCTGCATCCTGAAAAACAGAGACACCATCGTCAGGCTAATTGCTCACCGCTCCCTGCCAAACTCAGCTTCTGTGGGCAAAACTCACCTACTCCTGCATCGGCAACATCATCACTAACAGAAACAAGCCTTCCCCTGTCCTACATGTCAAATTTCTCCAGTAAACAATTCAAGAATTATAAATTAACCTTTTACTTTTCCCTCATTGTGTGGACCTGGACAGCTATCTCACTTCTGGCTGTTACCTTTTCTCATTACATTTCTCTAATACATTTTTCATATGATTCCTTTGTGTCCATAGATTTTACAGAGTGATTTCCAAATAAGAGGACAGCTGGCCTAGTCCCGAAACACTTTCAGGCCGGGCCAAGACTTTTGATTTTAGAATTTTAGATTTATTTATGGTTAGACTAAATTGTTAAATAACAAACTTCAGATAGGCTTTGACAAGTACAAAAATAACATTTCTGGAAATTAATTGATAATAGAAATAATTACTCTTTTGAATTAGACAATTCACAAGTAACAATAATAGTTCACTTTTTAAGTTCTACTGAACAAAATCTAAACAACAATCTGAAATAAAATGCCGAGAAATCAAGTATTATTGTTTTTCAAATTAATAATAAAAGTAAAAGTAAACATTTCAAGAAATTTGAAAGTGGCCTGCCACGTGGTGCGTATCAGTCTGACCCCAATCTGAGGTTCTAGTGCTGAGGTGGGTTCAGCAAGAGTAATGGATTGAGCTTCAAAGCTTAAACAGCTAAAAAAGCAAGTAGTTATAGGTAGTTATAAGTTAAGTAGTTATAAGTTATGCTAACTAGCATGTTATTGGCATCCGAGCAATCAGTATGACGAGTTGGTCAAAAAGCAAAAATGAGCTAAAATGCTAATGTTAACTAGCATGCTATCATCTAACAGGTGTAAATACTTTTGTAAGGGGTGTGAATACTATTCTATGCATTGGTTCGCAATGCACTGCAGTGCAATGCATGGGAGGCAGTGCTAAGGGATGTAAATACTTTTGTATTGAATATGAATACTTCTCTATGCGTTGCTTCGCAATGCACGGCATTGCATAGAAGGCGGTGATATACAAGCTTTGTCGGCTTTGTTCGTCCATAAAGCTACACTTGGTCTATGACATCTTGTAAACAGCTGCAACATGGAGCAGTGCGACACGGTGCTGCGCAATGCGGTCAGGCACAACGCGGTGCGGCTCAGCATCATCCGCTATCTGTTCTGTCTATGAACAAATCGGAATCACCCACTAGACAGCAGCTTTGGGAGGACGTCTGATGAGAGAAAGGCTGTCGTATTCCATGCATCACAACAGTCAGTTTATGTATGCTTATTGGAAAAACTTTGAAAACCCGGACATTTTCATGAATCGATAAAATCCCCCTCGGATGCCCCGGACAGCACATGAAAAATGGACATGTCCGGGGAAAAGATGACGGTTGGTACATTAGAAAACCCTTTTTGGAGCCATGCTGATCATTACTATCATCACTATAGTACTCTAAACTATATAAACCCACACTAAAGAAAACAAACTGATTATGTTCAGACTTTGAGCTGCTTCTTTTCATTAGCTAGCAGTTAGATTGCTATCAATTTGCTAGTTTCTATTCACAGCTGGTAGCAAACTAGCTAATAATCCTTATTCTGATCCCTTTTAAAAATGAACACCTAGATTTACATACACATGTGCAAATCAAGTAAAATATCTCTGTGAGTAAACCCACTTGTTTAATTGTACTCACCTCTCTCTTTTACAGCTTTAAAATCGATATTTTAAACACTGGTACAGAATACATTCACACAATAGAAACAAGCTACTTATGCTGGACAACTTTGCAAACATTTGAGTTTTTTAAATATTGTATAGTATTCTACAGTGTGTAGTATAGTATGGCATATTATAGTGTAAATAATAGTAACAACACTTGTTGGTTTTATGGTTCAAAGCAACCCCACACTACTAAGTAAATAGTTTTCTCACTCATTGGCTCCCAGGAGATTGCTTGATCTTCTTCAGGGCGTTGCTGAGTTTTAAATAAGCGTACAGCCTTTGACTGAGCTCTTACATTATAGATGTAGGATCTGCAGTGTAGATATCTATACTGTATATCCACCATGTTTCAGCAAACAGGCTAACGTACAAGCTTCACAACACAGATTGAAGTCATTTTTCAGCTAACAGATACAGAAGCATGCTTGTCCGTAGGCATTTTTACACACAGCACATGCTCCATTTTTGTTTTGTGTTGTCTTTTATTTCAAACACACTCAATGGTCACGCAATTCCCCAACCCACTCATTGCTCAGTTCTGTGGAATCACTGTGCCCACCAGTACACAGAGCTCTATCTTTGTCCTTTAATTTAAGTTCTAAAAAGAGGTAGCATGTGTGTGTGAGTTTAGTTTGACAGGTTCTGAGAGAGACAACTTATCAAACAGATGTATCTCAGTGTGCAAGGATGTGTGGGTTCTTCAATATTCGATTATACAAATGTGTGTTCCATGAGGAACTGAATGCTCCTTATTTTTTCTGATGGGGCGATGAACAGGGACAAGATGAGTGTTATTTTTCTGGCTCCAGCTGGTGTTTTGGTGTATGTTTGTGTTCTCTGTGGCCCTTGCTCTAAAATCATCACAATGGTGCAGTGATGCACTCTTGTCAGTGCGAGTGCTGACAACATAATTGGTTGGTCTGGCACATCAATTCACCACTGCTAGATTGCTGTGGGCTCCATTCTCTGCTCTGTTAGCCACTGTGGCTGATAATCTGACAGAGATGAAGGCCGTGGCGGCATTATAGCCATCCGGTCTGCACACACACATCAATGGTATTTAGGTGGGTGTGTGTGAACCGGATCTTTACACAGTATCTAAACAATTGGTTATTTTAACATTCTTAATTTTGTTTTCAGTCCAGTCAAATAGATAACATACTATAGAAATATATCTCACCAATTAAACTCTTGGTGGTGGTAGTAACATTTCTAACATCATTACTGCAGGCTGGCTAACCAAACAGATTGGCTTAAGCCTATTGTACACAAAAAGCAGGAAGGCAAAAATATACAGAATTCTGCACAACAATAATGTTTTCTTGAAAACTGGTGTTATTTATTGTCTATACCCGCTTATCATTGGCTGAGAGGTGGGTTACATCCACCTATAGGTTTCTGAAGAGCTGAATTAAAGCCAACTGGGCAGTTCCCACCACCGCCATCTTGGCTCTGTCGCACATCTCGTCATGCCAGCAAAATAGAAAAAAAGGGCAAAGAGGTGGAGCTGGGAGTGGGGTTCTGAGGCTGGGGGCAGATGATTGACACGCTGTAGCTACGAGCTAACTCAGATAACTGGGAGCTAACCGAAGCTAACGAAAGTCAACAGGTGAACAATTTGTTGGAAAATTTACTACAAGTACAGTTTGATTTTAAATGTCATTACACAAAAACAGGGACGTTTCCTGGACCAGGAAACATTATGGGCTGAGCCCACACCCTCGTAGAGGAATCTGGGGGAACCTTCGCAGTAATAAGATTGAGCATTGTGGCACCTTGTTTGCTGCTGCACAGTGGCGCACTTGGTAGCACTGTTGCCTTACAGCAAGAAGGTACTGGGTTCAAATCCCTTCCTGGGGTCTTTTTGCATGGAGTTTGCATATTCTCCCTGTGCATGCATGGGTTCTCTCCAGGTACTCCGGCTTCCTCCCAAATCCAAAAACATGACTGTTAGGTGAATTGGTTTCTCTAAATTGCCCTTAGGTATGAGTGTGTTTGCATGGTTGTTTGTGCTGTGGGTCTCTGTGCTGCCCTGGGATGGACTGGCAACCTGTCGGTGTACCCCGCCTCTCGCCCCATGACAGCTGGAGATAGGCAGCAGCCCCCCCACACGCAACCCTGCATAGGAATGACGGGTACAGAAAATGGATGGATGGATGGATACAGCAATATGTACTTCAAAATGTATTTATTTTCAAACTTAAACGAGGCAATTTAAACAAGAGCTCTAAAATCAGTAATTATACAAGGTAAGACAAAGACAGATAAAATTAGTCAATAAGTAACAATTCTATTCATTTTTTTCTTTCCCTGACAAGCACAAAGTTAGTTCTGTGTCAGGTTGCATGGTGGAACTCTGTGTCTGCTGGTCTTTTCCTCATCTCTGTCCTGTCTAGGTCATCTGTAAACCAAGTATAACATCATATTTCTTTTATCTTAATAGATGTTGTCAAAAGGTAATCATTAAAGGAAATGACCTTTGCAACATGATTAGCATTCAAGTTCAATTCAATTCAATACAGTTTATTTATATAGCCCTGATTCAGAACAGATGTCATCTCAAGGCACTTAACAAGAAGTCATTTCAATACATTTATACAAACATTCCAATCAGTTAAAAAGTTTCCTATTTAAGGAATCCCAGCAGATTGCGTCAGTCATTGGCGTGAGGTTGGGCAGACTTTCCAACCACAGCAATCCTTCATACTGAGCAAGCATGTAGCGACGGTGGAGAGGAAAAACTCCCCTTTAACAGGAAGAAACCTAAAGTGTCATTTATTGGGGGGAAATTGGCTCAATTATATAGTTTTAACTAGAAAAGCACTCAGAGAGCGCAGACCTCCGCCAAGGCAGCTCAGTCACAGTCAAGACAGCGGCCTTGGCACTCAGAAGTAAAACTGTTTATTTAATCAGTGCCGTAGTCTAGTTTATTCTAGTAGTATACTCTGATTTGTTTCCTCCCAGACAACCATCGGTCAAAATGTTAAATCAGTTATTGATGAGTCAGTGATTTTATTCCTGGCCTGTTTTCTGCAGCAGCTCCTTCTGTTCTGCATTTATGAAGATGCTACATTTTCACTTCTTGTGTAGATAATAGTCTAATGAATAATGAGACAGAGAAACAGCTTCAATTAGTTAGAATTAGTTATGGATTTTAAGTATTTATGTTTAGGTCAATCTTTAAACCCCCATGTTGTGATTCTGATGTCTGTCACTCAGTCTAGGCCCCGCCCCCTTTGTATTACAGCCCTACTTTAATTTTGGTGTGACACCCCAAGATCATCTCTGGCCCCCATTTAGCCCTCTTTAAAAACGTCCTAGATACACCCCTGCTCAGTAGTCCTAATGAAGTATTTTTAGGCTAATATAAACATTATTATTCAAGCATTGTTACCTATAATCATTTTGAATATGACGTACTGAATTAGACTCACTTTAGGGTTAAACACAGCGGGTCTGACCCACATTAATAAATATCCTTATTAATTCAAACTCTTAGAAAAGTCTCTGTTTTGGAGTTTTGTGCAGAAAGTTCTGGTGCTGCTAAAAGCAAGCGGCCAGTTACGGGCTGGGAGAAAGTTTGCAATGAGCTGCACTGTGGGGCGATGAGGAGCCACAGTGAGACATTGGTGGATCAGTGAGTTGATATCTCACTCATGCCTAGCAGCTTGTTGTCATCAATGTGGAAATGTGACTTATAGAGGCTCCAATTCAAAATCAGCATCCATAGCTGCTCTTTGCATCATCTGAGTGAGTGGGTTTAGACCTAACTAAAAAAATGGAATATATACAGTTATATTCAATAAATTGGAACATTATTGAAATGGTAATTTCAGTAACTCAATTCACGAAGTGAAACACATAAAGATTAATTAAAAACAAACAGATTTTTTTAAGCCTTCATTTTTGTTAATTATGGTGGTTTTCAGCTTGCAGCTAATTAGATTAGATTTAGATAACAATATTACATCAGACCAATAAAAACGTTTTTAATACTGAAATATGGGCTTAGTGAAGAGGGTTACTTTCAAAATGTACGTTTAAGTCTGAAAAACATATAAACACATATTCTAATCTATTGGTATAGTTCTTGTTCTAAACATCAGAAAATATGACAGTCATGACTAAATGGATGGATGTTCAATTCTAGGCTTTTGTGAATCAGGAAGTGGAGTTAAGGTTGCAAAAATTAAATTAAACCAAAGAACCTTAGGTGCAAACAAAATTGGTAAACCCTTTTTCTTTGCAATGACTTTACATGCAGTCTTAAAGTACTTTGAATTACTACTTTTTGATTAGGTTAAGAGTCATCATCAGATCTACGAAGAAAACCCACTGTCAAATTACTGAGTCAATTTCCATTTCTTTTACAAACTCATGAAATCAAATTATATTTCACATCTAATGGGACTCATTAGATAAATTATTCACAACACTTGTGCAAATAATCATTCTAAGTGGTTTTGTGGCTGTGCCAGAATAAAAGTGCTCTGTAAATGTCTTCTTTAAACGCACCAATCTGGCACCAGTAAATGGAGTGGATTAGAAAATATCTCCAGTCAAACACGTTTTCTTTGTGTTCTTGCTTAGAAAAATAAATATCTTCTCATATAAACCAGTTCTGAGTCAGGCATTTACAGTCATGAAATACAAAACGTTTCCATGACAGTGAGTGCAGTCATGGGAAAAACTAGGCACAGACTTACTGCCTCCATAAGATGTGGGAGGGCAGTCAGGGGTAATTAATCAAATATGTTTATTAACCAATCAGCAAATGTGTTCACCTTTTATAAGAATAGAATTTTGGTTGCATGGAGAGTGATTCTGGTCCTTGAGGGCTATAGTGTCCTGAAAGTTCTAGATGTATGTTCTCTAACATTTGATTCAAATAAATTAATTTTCTCCTTAGCAAAGGCCGTGCTGAAATTTTTTGCTGGTTGAAGGTCATTATTTGTACCTGTCAGTTGTTAAAATGATAAGGACATATTCAGTAACATGTAACTTTCATTCATTTCATATTCAATCTGAACAAACTGAACAGAGAATCCACATCGTGCCATTGCACATGGAGAAGATGAATAGGCTACATGTGTTAACTGTGAACGTTTCACCTGCTGTGGCCTGAACGCTGCATATACCTGGTCTGGTATCCTGCTTGGCTGCAATGCCCTATTGGACGGGGGGCATCGACTGGGATGATCCTCCCAGTAACTGAACATCCACTGTGTCCTGTTATCAACTTTTTACTTTCTGTAACATAGAAAGTTCTCTTATATCAGATCTTCTGTTCCTTCTGTGTTTCTGCTCTGTCTTCTCAAACCCCCAGACGGTCGTGGCAGATGGCCGCTCCTACTGAGCCTGGTTCTGTTGGAGGTTTCTTCCTGTTAAAGGGGAGTTTTTCCTCTCCACCGTCGCTACATGCTTGCTCAGTATGAGGGATTGCTGAAGGATTGCTGTGGTTGGAAAGTCTGCATCAACGGGGCCCAACCTCACGCCAATGACTGACGCAATCTGCTGGGATTCCTTAAATAGGAAACTTTTTAACTGATTGGAATGTTTGTATAAATGTATTGAAAAAAACTTCTTGTCAAGTGCCTTGAGATGACATCTGTTGTGAATTGGCGCTATATAAATAAACTGAATTGAATTGGAGCTGAACTGCGCTCCCGCTTGTGCGTAATGGAGGCTGAATTAGCACTTTGTTGCCAAACTGGAGACTGGAATTACAAGAGCCACTTCAGCCAAAGTTTTGAAATCAGTGAAAATTTCTTGTACTGAAGTCATAAGAATTCCCCAAGACACACTGATAGTTGGCTTTTCTGATCGCTTCAGCAGGCTGGTTCTTGGTCACCTCCTGACTAAGGCCCCTCTCCCCCGATTGCTCAGTTTAGATGGCCGGTCAGCTCTACGAATAGTCTGGATGGTTTCAAACTTCTTCAACTTACGGATGATAGAGGCCACTGTGCTCATTGGGATCTTCAAAGCAGCAGAAACTCTTCTGTAACCTTCCCTAGATTTGTGCCTCGAGACAATATTGTCTCGGAGGTCTACAGATGATTTCTTCGACTTCATGCTTGGTTTGTGCTCTTACATCCACTGTCAACTTTGGGACCTTATACAGACCGGTGTGTGCCCTTCCCAATTATGTGCCATCAAGTTATTGTACCAGAGGTGGACTTCAGTTAAGCTGCAGAAACATCTCAAGGATGATCAGTGGAAACTCAATTTTGAGCTTCATGACAAAGGCGGTAAATACTTATGAACATGTGATTTCGCAGTTTTTTTGTGTGTTTTTTATTTGCGAAGATAAAATAAAAATAAAAACACCTTTTTTTAACATTGTCAATATGGAATAAGGATGCAACATAACAAAATGTTGTGAAAGTGATGCACTGTGGATACTTACCTCATGTAATGTAAAGGGGATTGAAATGAGTTGTGAAAAACAGTTAGTTTAAGGGGATGCACAGTTATGTAAGTGTGCATCCCAAATAAAAACTACATTAATTTTATTGTCATTGTAAAACCTATTCTGATGTGGTGTCAAAATGATGTACTCTGGCAGTTCTAGGGGGTTGGAATCTTTCCGAGTCTTAAATTATCCACCTTGCAGCAATATGCTTAACAGTTTAAGGTGTACAGTTGGCTTTAGGTGGTTTAACTAACTCCGCAGCCTGTGATGCTCCATACAAAAATCTGCTCAAATCACTGTCCATGTGAACTTGAGGAAGTCTTTTCTAAATCTGCAAAAACTGTTAAGATTGTGAAGTAGAAGCCATATGTTTCGGGAGCTTTATTGAGCAGAGTTGAGCTAACAAGCTGTGGGAAAATCATGAATACATGCAAACTGCACAAAGAAGTGACCCAACTAGGATTTCAGACCAAGACATGTACATATTTAACCAAAGGGTGAGGGAAAATTAAATTGCAGTTGAAAGTTGAACAGAGTGAGAAGTTTTCTGAAAGATTCCATCAGTCTTCCTCCTTTCTAGGACAAATACTTGTTTGCAGTTTTATTAACTGTCATTAATTTTGTTAGTATTTTTGCTATTATTATAATGTGTGTTGCCACTATTAAACCATTCTATATATGAACATGTCTTATCTCTTAAATTAGCTAACTGTTGGATTTGTCTTAGCCTTATTAAGGAACATTCTTTACATTCAGTAATCTGTAGCTATACTTACAGAAATACAAATTTACCCCACACTCTTTCTTGGCCCTATGACTCCATATTCTATAAAACGCTGTTGTGCAATAACCTTTGTGTAATAGAGCTCATTATTTTCTAACAACAAGGCGTGGTGTTTTTAATGAGTCCGAATCATATGCTGATATTAACTGTACTCAGCTTGAGTCTTAAATTAGTAAAACTTTATGACTCCTACTATGCATCTCGGAATTAAATATTAATAAGCCATGTCCCAGGGTGTGAGGCTGAATTCGTTATCCTTAATTTCCAGACAGAAAGGTTGACTGAGCCTTCTTACACTGAGTTAGTGTAAAGGTCTCCAAATGTACCAAAAACGTATAGCCTAAATACACACCGGGAGCATGGCGTGTGTTTCACGTGTCAGTTTTACCTACTGCCCATTCTGCAGTGGTTACACACCACACATGCCAGAATGTTGGTGCAAGGCCAGTTGTGAGGGTGAGGTTCAGAGTGCGGTATGGATTGTATTCTTGGCCCAATCCGCTTGCTCTACTACAAGGCCGCTACAGCTAATGCTTCGCTACATTCTGGCGGTAATGTGCTCATTTTCTAACCTGATAAAATGGCTTACAATTGTCTGTAGTGTTTTCTATCCTTTCAGCCTTTTATAGTACTACATCAGCTGTTTTTTCTGAAAAGGAGGAGGAATAAGGACAGGGTAGAAGATGAAGAAATGATCACACAGACATCTGCTTGCAATAGAAAACTGGTGGAATGGAGAAACAACAATAGGAAAGGAAGGATTTTGCCCCCTTTTCACTTTTTTGTCACTTTCTGTCCTGTTAGATAGACAAAATCAACAAGACACACTGGGAAGAGGTTGATCTGAACAGACTATACACATCCACTGTAGCTTAGATAATGAAAGAGAGGTTTTCTTTTTATCATAAATTATTTAAGACATGCCATCTATCATAGCAGATTAGTTTCTTTCTTCCTCTCTTTTCTTTCATTTCTTGCCTCCAATGTCAGTTTCCAAGTGCTCAGATGTCTCTCCTTTAAATATTCTGAGTCATACAGCTGAAATTGCAGTTGGGAAACCTGCCTGGTATACCTGACACAAGACCATGAGAACTTCCCAGCTCCCCAGTGAGGCTTTGAAGTGATAATGACCAAGTCTCACTCCTTCCAACAGTTCCTGCCACAGATATATGGTCTCTGTGGCAGGTCGTTTGTTATCAAAATTGCTCTCACATCCTCTGCTTTTTCTTGCTGTTATGTTCTTTTAGCACTTTCTCTCCTTCTGGCCCTTTTCCTCCAGTCGGACTGTAGCTTTCTAATCTTCCTCTTCGGCCCGTCTTTGTTGCTAATGACAGCAGTCTAACACTTTGGGTTAGGTCAGGTTTTATCGACTGCCCACACAGATTTTTTTTTTTTTAATGCAATGGGAGTGCGACTTCAACAGAGCAAACTCCTATAGGTTTAGACTACGTCTCAGCATCTCCACTCTCTTTCTCTGTTTGAGAATAGCCAACATTCAGAACTGAGATGTGAGGATGAAGTCACATCAAGGCACACACCCGGTAGAACTTGCCTATTGTATTTCTTAGTGAGGGGGCCATCTACTATTAGCAACACTAACAGATTATTTATCTGCATTTTATTTATTGTAACAATGAAGCAAAATTTTCGCAACACACTGCTGAAGTATGTGAAAACAATCAAAAGTGCAAAAGAAAAGGAAAAACTGCACCTATACCAACAGATTAAGTAGGTGTGCAATCGGACCTCATGATCACACTACAGTAGATCTAAAGAATGCAGACCAGATGATCACTGGAAGTTTGTGATCATTACTCGTTTCATATTACCACAGTTGCGTTAACCAAATATTTTCCATAACGGTGACGAATATTCTGAAGATTCCCATGAGAGCGCCTGTGCATCATCTGAGGCCTGGACACTGTAGCCAATGAATCTCGCTGTATCCGGGAGCTGACAGCGCGTTGCTGAGTTATGGAGGCATGGAGCGCAGACCGGTGGCGACAGAATGCTGCAGCTTAACCACTGATGCAGAGGGAGCGCATGATGCAGGATTTCCTCCTGCTGAAGCGATCAGAAAAGCCCTCGCTCAGAGAGCCTTGACGAATTCTGATCATTTCAAATGGAGAACCGAAATGGAGCTTTTACATCCAGTCTCCTGTGTGGCATCAGAGCCTTCCTTACGCACAAGCGGGGGCTGCAGTTCAGCTCAGTGGGGAGCATTAGTGCCACAGCAGGTGAAACGTTTCATAATTAATACATGTAGCCTATTAATCGACTCGATGTGGGAACTCTGTTCAGTTTGTTCAGATTAAATATCATTTAAAATGAATGAAAATGGAATACCACTAAATGTGTCATTATTATCATTGTAAAAACTGACTGGTAAAAAATTGATTATGACCGGATTTTTTTGACCCAGTCAATCAAAATCACCCACAACAAAAATGGTCTCACATTACCTTGTACAGTTCGTAGAGATCAAGGGTTTCTGACTTCCCAGGACATAATGTTGGTAGGTTGACCTCAAACACCCATCTTGTGTCGGAAACCTTTGAGTGAAACATGAGGTGCAATAAACAGGTGATCTGAAAGGGCCTTTTTCATGAACATTTTAAAGTAAGATCTAGCTCTTAAATTTGCCCGAAAAAAGATCTCTAGTCTCACTGGCTAACAACCATAAGTTACATCAGCTAGGCCTGGGGCGGCAAACGGATTACCACCATACCGCGGTAGCAGTGACAGAATATCATAAGTTACAAGCGGAATATTCTACATTATTAAACTGACTACAGATTTGTGAAAGGCAGAAAATAAGGGATTCTTAGTTTTCCCAAAATATTGCTTAGATTTAGTCTCTAAGCAAATTCCGATATCGTCTAATTTCATGAGTCAGATATGTTGTTACGACCATAATATTTTGTGAGTGGCATATTGGATTTTGTGGCTGAATGTGGTGAGAAACTCCTGAGAACAAATGGTACCTAGCCATAATAGACTGTATCTGCACAATTATTGGAATTATTAAAAAAATATATAAGTACACATACCACTATAATTTTACCCAACAGTGTCAAACTTTATAACCTAACTTTACTCATTTTTATTTGTAATTTCACAAAGTTGTCAAATTAGCATTGTTTCAACAATCCTTTATGGATTTTCTGTTAAAATGATTGCTGTTTATTTGGGCAACTATCAGTTCTTTTTCCAAGCCTTCATCTTTCTCTTTTTCCACTATATCTAACTTGTCCTCTGTGGATCACTGCTTCAATTCACCTCTTCTCTGTACCCACACACACGCACACCCACACACACACGCGCACCCACCCACACACTGTGAATGTGGGTGGGTGGTGGCAGGCTGTGCACCTTTGAAGACCTGTGTGTGTGGATGTGTGTGTGTGTCTCCTGTGGTCTGAGCCATCAAAGTTTCCATTTATTGGTTCCTACATGACAGACTTCTCCCTCTGACACACTGTCACCTCGGCTCTTTTTAACCCCCCCCCCCATCCATGTGTATAACCAAGATACACAGCCACTCTGACCTTCAGCCCTTATAACCCTCCATGTGATGGGCTGGACAAAGCATATAGTCAAAACAGGACTTTCTGATGTAATCCCCCTTCACATGGCTCAATATTTGACTTAATCCTAAACTGCAGAGAGACACTTTTAAATGAGTTTGGCTTTTGTTGGTTTTGAACTCCTACTGTGAAATGTTTACCTTATGAGTGTGTCAGCTGAGCGAAGCATTTGCCTCAAACTATAATATTAGCAATGGACAAAATTACAACATACTTCTGGTGTTCTTATTCCCAAAATGTTGCTGAAACATTGTCCCATCTCATTCCTGTGACACAATCCTGTGTATCTTTGCACTCTAACATATTTTTTATATTAATATACGTATTTCTGACAGAGAAAATTCTAGATTCATAAGGAGCTTTATATAGTTTTATACTTTTGTGAATAGTTTTTCTATTTTTACTTTTTTGTTACTACTTTAAATAATCAAAGTTTACATATTTTGTCACGACAACCTAAGCTGCCCTTATGTGTAAAAACTATGTTATTCTAAATAATAAATAAATGAACTATAATTGACCACAATTTAATGGAAAGGCCTCACTGAGGTTTTACAAAGCAAAGTGGATCCATGCCTGTTCTGGGTTCAGTAATCATGGATCTTTCTGTGAAAAGTGACTCCAAATTATTAACAGGAAATTCGCCCATTTATAGATTTTTTCCCCTAGAGGATGTCTAAAATATTTGAAAGAAAATGCAGCTTGGGAAGCTGCAAGACCAAAGCGCCGTGCTACTTGATGGCTACTGGCTGACCTGTACAAAGTAGCCAATCCAGGAACAGAATAAATTTCCAAAAGCAGAGATGAGGAAGACTGTAGATATTAGCTTCCAGTAGTGCCAAGATGGCTTCCTCTATGAATATTAATATGTATTTAGGTATATTTGGTGTTTGAACTGTTAAAATAGCCAGTAAACCACACTTTGTGGTTTGGACTCCAGGGATTATAATCTCCAGCCCCTAGACCACACCATCTCCTATTGATGTAAGGCAAAGACAGTGGACACACTCAGAAGAACTGAGATAATAAAGCCAATGGGAAACTAGGAGGAATACGTTTGAACAAAAACTCTCGTAAAGGCCGAATGAGCTTTAGAGTTGGTTCTCACAGAGAATTCTCAGTGGAAATGAGTTCTGGATTGGGTGAAAATATATTCAGTAGAAATCCATCTGAATCCTGAGCTTTGCCTCATGCCATCGCATTACGCACATTACAGTACATCCCTTCAGTTGACTGACACAGCTCAGTATGTACACTTTAACAGTTCCCTATTCCAACTTCGACAGACCCAGACTCAATTTCTGATGTCTTGTTGTTCGTTTCATGTATTTTCGCCCGTGGGTTTCCTTTTGTGTTGATGTCACATACGTTTGTGGATGATACGATCTGTTATCAGTAAGGGGGGTAACGATACATCAAGCTCATGAGATGAAATACAATATTCACAGAGCTGAAACAAGACAAGACTATAACAATTTATGGGATAACGTGAGTGTTTGCAGAATGTGTTAACAGTTTGCTCCAAAGCCGTCCCTCTGAAATGTGTCCTTCTGTTCCCTCTGTCTCTTTCTAGCACGCTCTATGCATGAATTCTCTCTGGCGAACAACAAGCTGCAAAGACCGTGTTGCGATTTGGTTTCCAATGCCTGGGAGAAACAAAGATGGCACAAGAGAAAAGCACTCTGGAGCGTTGCCTGTGCTGCTTAATTAGTGGGCCAGTGTTGGCTCAGAGTAAATCATGTTCTCACTCTCATTTCATGCTATCGAGATACAGAATCAAGGCATTCACAGTTGTCTGGAATTCATGGAAAACTAATTGTCCCTCGCGCTTTGTGGGTTTGTTCGGCCTCTGACTCTCTCTCTGTTGTGGTACCTTTGTTTCTATCCTTTATCTTCCTTTCCTCGTGCTATTCCCTTCCTCCCTCCAGGTCTGTATCATTTTGTCGCCTTTTCTCTGGCTGCAATATCAGAAGGCAAATCAGTATCACTGGCATTGATTTCTTTCTTTTTTTTTGGTCCATTTAATAGCTGTTGACTTTGCAGCTCGTGTTAATGATTTCTGCCTTATTTAATAGCTGTAGCTGTAATCATTTAGTTTTTTTTCTACAGGAGTAGACTTGCTGTAGATGTAATCAGAGACTTAATGATGTGTGACGTCTGCAGACAGCTGCAGCTTTTTTAGAACAATCAGGATGGACTTTAATTACCAGACTGAAACGAGAATCTGACAAAGCTTGAATGCAAATCCTGCTGTCATTGTTTCTCTTGTCTTAGCTGCTTTCTTTGTATCTGGTTATTTCATTCTATGTCTTTCCTTTTTGTCAGACCCTTGACTGCTGGGTTTATCTGCTTACTCGCCACCTTTTCCGCACCTCTCATTTTATTCTGTCTCAGCTCTTTTTTCCCCACTCACCCTCATATTTGTTTCTCCTTGTCTGTGGGCATCATAGCTTCCATTTTTGTTTACATTCATATTCCCATTATGAACGCATCAGTAGGTCTGTCTGACATCATACATAACATTGAAAATTATTATTTTTTTAATGTCTAATTTATCTGTCACACCTGCACATTTCTAGGAGGGAGCATCTAATTTGTGCTTGAATCAGACAATAATTTAAATGTTTTGTTTGCAACAAAATAAGTGTTTTTTTTTATGCTTACTTTGTTTCCCATTTATTTTCTAATTAAAAGTCTATTCTGGGAAAAATAAAAAAATGTAATGGTGGCAATAAGGTATCCAGCTAAAGTTTCTTAGGGTATGGCAGAACATTTGGAGGAAACAAATTAAGACAGATTACTGCAGTGTTTAGTAGAGTTGTAACGGTGCATGCATTCGGATTTTATTATATATTTAATATATTAAAATATATATTTTTAATTAATTCGAGTCTCCAGTCAGTTCTATACTTTCAACTTTTTTAAGTTACAGAATATAAGATCAAATTATTTACAGAAATCGAAAAGAAGGAATTCAAGAAAAAAGTTTATTTAATGCTGATCAAAGTTATTATTCTTGATTACAGTGTACCAAAAAAATCAGCCTTGCTGCATTTAGACCTTTTACGGTCAATCAAGTCCATCTCTGTTGCTTATACTAAAGCATTGTTTAAAGTACCATTGATAACAACAAAACCTAATCCTAACAATAATTTCAAAAGATCCAATAAGTCCCTTTAAAATGTACAGACGACATCTCCTAAAGTGTTTTCAGTTTAGCAAACTGTGTTCAAAATTTCCTGTTCATTCATTAACTTTTGGTAACAGAGGAAATTTCCAATTTTCTCCCTTTGTTTATTTCAGGAAGTGTGTGTGGAGTATGGACCCAAACGCAGACGCCGATAGCAGGTGCAGGATGTTTATTAAAGATGGAGGTGGTGATGATGGTGATTAGGATGACGGCAGGAACGGAGAGGCAGGAAGACGACACACCATGGAGATAGAAGACACTCTGTATGATCCGGCGCTGAGTGGAGAGAAGTGATGGGCTTTAAAGGCCGGAGGTGAGTAGGATCAGGTGTGAATGATTTGAGAGACAGGTGAGGACAATGAGGAGTGAATAGGGCAGCGTGACAGTTTAGTAAACTGTTTGAACATTGTCATGTTAAGATCTGGGTTGCTGGGTTAAGTGGGTAAACAAAAAACAGCTGTTCTACATTACCTTTGATTAGTTCATCTGGTTTCTTTGCCATTCCCCACCCCTTCCTCAGTATTGAATCTCCCAGTTCTTAATTGTTTCTTTGCTGGGTTTTTCCGTAATGCTCTCTTTTACACTCACAGAAGTTCCTTGTCGATGTTACCTTTGTTGCAGCTAGTTTTCTTTATTTTAATGTTTAAAAAGACTTGTCACCTTTCTGCCAAACATGAAATTTTGACCTTCCTTTACTGTTACTACAACACCTAGATTATTAAAAAACTGCTAGGTTTTATTTTCAAAACAACCATGAATGATATGTTCCATCGTTATAACGAGAAAGTTCCTTGCCTACTGATAAAGTTTCTTGTTTTAGCAGGATGTAAAACTTGTTATATTGAGTTTTACATCTTGCTGTAATGACTTATAACTCAAACCAAAAATCTGCTCTCGTTTAAACCATAAAGATCGTAATAGTTAAACGGCAACACCTCGCAGGATGACTGAGGCCCCGCTTACACGAAGGAAAAACGCAGATATTTCCCTGCTGTTTGGCCTCTCATTTACACGAAAACCCAATTTTTATCACAGAAAACGATTATTTCTAAAAACTCCGGCCAAAGTGGAGATTTGCGTTTTCTCCGTTTTAAGCGTTTGCGTGTGGACAGAAATTACTGGAGTTTTCGGCTCCGCAAAGTCACAAAAATCTTACGACATCACTTGTGCGACCTGTGTTTACACTCAGAAACAGCATTAATGCCCTCAGAGATGTGCTGGCATCATCGATTGTCCAAGCACTTTTTGCTTGCTTGTTTTTACAAGCTCAACTACTGCTCTATGAAGAATTTAGAACATTGAAAGTTACTCTGAGTGGATAGGATTTGGGGGAATTACTGCCCCCTACAGGTTTGGCATGTCTATGAATGTGCTTAACAACACACTTATGCGGTTAGGTATGGACGGAGATTTTTTTTAAACGAGGTGGTGAGGATATTCGTTTTTAAAAAGCCCCGGCTATGTGTGTACATGGCCTAAGAACAAGGTGAGTCAGCCCCTTTAAGCCACTTCATGTAATCTTGTTATAACGAGAAACTTTCTCAGTATAACAAAATATTAAACTTGTCTCCCTAAAATAAGAAACACTCTTGTTTTAACAAGTTTTGTGTCTCGCTATGAAGAGAAACTTTCTCCCTGTAACGAGATACTACTCCTGAATTTCTCTCTTTACTCTGGCAGTTATAGGCATCCGTAAGTTAGGTGTCCTTTCAAAATTCAGCTTTTACCTAGCATCAGGCTTCTCTAATAAGCACAGGAAAGTGGCATGATGTCTTTCGCTGGTGGCTAGCTTGTTGTTAGGGTTTTATGGTATATTGATAATATGTAAAAGCTAAAATATTAGAGAAAATGTGCTTTACTTCATACACCATCCACTTTTGTATCTTCAACACAGGACTCTCATCCAGTTTTTGCAAACTTATTTTATCAGTGTTTCATTTCTGAAGCTGGGGAATAAACGTTTTGGTGGGACAGGTATCACCTCCAATTGCATATTTTCCTTCTCCAAAATGCTACATAACTTGTCAAACACTGCCTGTGTTTTTTGGGCAATGAGAAGTCTAGTTTTTAAAGGAGTGTAAAAACTGATTCGGCCAAAGCTTGCAATTGTTTTCTCTTCCATCGCCTCCCACTTCCACCAGCTTTAATAATGACCACAAAACTAAAATAGAATGTATGTTTTATAGGTTTATTTTAAAGTAAGTTCTCTCCGGATGTGAATGTTTCTCGTTTCTCTGTGTGCTTGCAACCTGAGGGTAGAACAACAAATGGCAAAAGGTTATCTCACCTTTCTAATGTCAGTACTTTGTTGGAACAAACTTCCCCCTGCCAGATACCGGAGGGGTAGAAATCTCTTCGCAAGTATTGGCATCTGATATGTCAACAAATAAAAATAAATACGACAATGATGTTGCTGAGTTTTTCCACTGTTATACAATAAACGTTGTTATATTAGACTCACAACAGTTAGCAATCTTTTAAAAATAAGTTTAAGACTGAACTTTCTTCAAGTCAAACATTCAAATGATTCGCAATAATCCACCTCCATATATTGTTTTCGTGTATTTAACCTGCCATACAAGTTGTCCACTATTCCTAATATTGATGCTATAATACATCATTTTATCAGAGCAAGGCACTAGATATGTGTATTTTCATAGAGTGTAACAGTTCATACATTTTAACTATGTCCTTAACACTTTTCGAGAAAGCAATAATAGTGGAAGTTTCTGCGATGGATTGGTGACCTGTCCAGGACGCACCCCACCTCTAGGCCAATGACTGCTGCAGATAGACACCAACCCCCTACCAACAACCCTGCAAGGACAAGCAGGTATAGACAATGGATAGATGTTTAGAATAGAATCACCCTTTATTGTCCCACAGAAGGGAAATTCACCTTTAACAGCAGCAAAGTGACAGATTACAGAAGTAATTACATTCACAGGAGAAAAACATAAAAAACTGAATTAAAAATAATAAATGTACATTACAAAACTGAAGTACTGTGCAGTTATTAAACAATACAAATGAAAATGGCATACTCAGATTTTAGGAATGTGCCACTGAGCAGGTTAATTTACAGTAACACCCCTTCATGCACCTAGGACACAGCAGTCTGTTCCTAAAGGAGCTCTATAGCTCAGCAACATCTTCATGCATGGGGTGGGAGACTCTGTCCATCAGTGATGTTATTTTGGCCAGAGTTCTTCTGTGTACCACCACTAGCATTGGGTCGAGGCATCCTAGAACAGAGCTGGCCTTCTTGATGAGCGTATCCAACCTCTTCCTCACAGCTTTAGATAGACTGCTGCCGGGGGCGGAGTGGGGCACTAAAATCCACAGGGAAAATTCTGACCGCACCCCCGGTATATATATATACACAGCACGTCCAATCAAAAGGGTAGATATGTCCTGCTATGTTTTATACCATTTAAGACTAAGCTAAGTAACGTTCGTTTCCTTGTATTTTTATTGGGAGGGAAGGCACTCTGTTTGGGTGGGCATTGCCTACCCTTGCCCACCCGTAGAGCCGGCCCTGTCTCCACGATCATTCTGTGCAGTGCATTCAACCAAATCAGGGTGAAACAGTCTCACTCACAGGGCTATACCACAATCGACATCCACACAAGGACATAAACACCTCAATTTGGATAGAACAGGTTAAATACATTTTGGGAAACGATTATTTACTATGAGTCTACAATGTGAAACCTGCTCGCTCTGCTCTGCTAACATTACTTAACTTCTGCTAGTGAAGGCTATTGGTCAAACAGCTTCTAGCCTATTCATTAGTAGCAACAAGGCTATAAAGAAAACTGAACACTTACTAGTCACTGACAAACAAATGGTCGAATTCAAGAGCCACTCAAGGATTATTATGGCAACGTCATTAATTCGTCTGAAATATACCAGCTTTGGTAGAATAGTGGGTAGGGTTGCCAACTCCCAGCAAAAAAAATAAGGAACCACCCCCCCATCCTCCGCCTCATGATGCTTAATCGACGTACTCAACTTTAATTTAATGCAAGTGTAAAATGCACATAAATCAATTATTTTTCTACAATAGTTAAATAGATTCAACATCTTTCTTTGACAGAATTCCAGACTGCACAGATGGTACCATCCCAAAGGAAAAAAGTACTATAGCTTACTAGAGTATATATTAGACTCAATATTTACTATATAAGATAATGGATTTCTATGCATTTAAAATCAGATGACTACTTTGGTTGTAAGATTCAGATAATTATTTATTAAAAGCTAGACATTTTAAATGAGAATAAGAAAGAAAACTATGTATTTGTGCCCCCCTTTCCCTACCTGGCCCCCTGGTAAAACTTTGCTAGATCCGCCCAGTGTTGCCAACTGTCTCTGACAGAAAGTAGCTGAAATTGCCCCACAAAGAAGCTAGATGTCACCGGATGACGTCACACGCTAATTTGCATAATGATGATGTCATCACATGATGACGAATGAAACAAAGGAGGAACAAATTATATTGAGACTAGAAAAAGTTGCATTTCCTGCGAAAATGCAGTGTGAATGCTGTAAGCTGAATTTATTTGCAGAAAATGGCTGAAGTATTTGAAGTCAACTGTAGAAGACTTGCTGAAGTTTAATAAACAGCAACAGCAGAAGAAAGAAAAATAGTGTGCCAACCCTACCACCAAGAAAAACTGTCACAATTAGCTAAAATAAAAAGTTTAATACTATGAAAAGTATAAAGGTTATGAATACCAAAAGATATTCCCGGAAAAAGCAGAATGAGCAGAATTGTTGAAAAGTTGAATGGTTAAAATAGCACAAAGTATGCAGAAGTAGTTGAAGTTCAAAAGAACGTACGGAAGCGTATGGTAGCATGTTGCCAAACACAAACATGTTGGTTAACAATAATTCAATCCATTCAGTATAATTAAAATAAGCTTAAAGGGAAGTGTTAACTAAAATGAGCTGAAATGCAAATGTTAGCTAAAATGCTAGTGGTAGTAAGGCAGCAAACACTAACATGGCACTAAAAATTAACAAAATCTTTTTAGCAAGTTAACCTTAGCTGTTAAGTCAAAATTAGCTTAAATTTTGATACCAACTGTAACACTAGTTTTAGCTTAAATACTAGTGGTTGTATGTTGGCAAACACTAACATAATCGTTACCATGAACTTAATCCTTTCAGTATGTTAAAATCTTCCTCAAATGCAAATATTAGCCAACATTAGCTGAAATGCTAATGTTAGCTTAAATGTTATTTTTAGCTTAAATGCTAGAGAGAGCATGTTGGTAAGTAACAATGTGTTGGTTAACATTACCTCAATCCATTCATTATGTTAATTTTGGTTGTTAAGTCAAAATTAGCTAAAATTCCGTTGTTAGCTTGAAAGACTTAAATTGCTATGGTTAGTAAAAAAGCTGTTGGTAGCATGTTGGCATACATGAACATATTGGTTAACAATAACAACCCATCCAGTTTGTTTAAATCAACCCAAAAACCAAATGATAGCTGAAATTAGCTAAAACGCCGATGTTAGCTAAAATGCTAATGTTAGCTAAAATGCCACAGCTAGCATGTTTGCAAACACTAACATGTTCTTTACAATGAACTTAATCCTTTCAGTATGTTAAAATCTTCCTAAAATACTAATATTAGTGAACATCAGCTAAAATGCTCATGTTAGCTTAAATGCTAGAGATAGCATGTTGGTAAACACCAAGATGTTGGTTAACAGTAACTCAATCCATCCATTATCTTAATTTTAGCAGTTAAGTCAAAATTAGCTAAAATGTTATTGTTAGCTTAAATGAGCTACATTGCAATGGTTAGTAAAAAAGCTATTAGTAGCATATTGGTTAACAATAATTCAAACCATTCAGTATGTTACAATCAACCCAAAAACCAAATGATAGCTAAAATGCTAATGTTAGCTTAAATGCCACAGATAGCATGTTGGCAAACACTAACATGTTGGTTAACTGTATCTCAATCCATTCTGTATGTTAACTTTAGCTATTAAGTCAAAATTAGCTAAAATGCTAATGTTAGCTTAAATGCTAGTGTTAGTATAATGGATAACAATAGCAAGTTAGCTAACAATATCGTACTCCATTTATAATGCCTACAATCCCCTAAACATAGAAGTCTGTGTAATTGCCCTTAAAAAGTAATCACTGTTTTCCAGGTGTTGGAACCGTAAAATGGCCGCTGTTGCCTGACTAGTACCTATGAGACTGTATTGATCATCATATTTTACAGAGTAATCAAAAGTCCTGGTGAACTGATTTGTATTAAATCTACAAGTCGTTTGAGATGTCTTACAATAACCCTGAAACCTCAGTTTTACAGTGGAGGCCATAATGTATAGTAATTCTTTTTTCAACCACAAGAGAGAGCTCCAACTAAAGCCATGAAAAAGCCTGCCATTTTGATGGAAACAATCTGTTCTTCCTTGGTCCCGAACTACATCCTCTTACTCGGAAAATATAAGGCCTATCGAAATTATTCTTTAACTGTGAGTATCAGCAGGCTTTGATGAAGAATCATGGTTCGTTTCATCTGTGTACCTCAATCTGTCTAGGAGCAGTGATTTTGTAAAAATGAGCATGATTTTGGCATATTTGAATCTGAGCCGTTTTAGCGAAGAGCAGATTTGTTACACTCGAACAAACAAAACTTATGGAGAATCATGAGCGTCAGGAAGGTCTGAAGTTATATTGGCACAAGGCTCATGTTTCTACGTTGTATCGTTTATGAGATATGACTTTACGAATATAGGTCAGAATCCAGCCGTCCTCTGACTTTTTGCTCAGTCCCAATACATTCCAATGGTCCCTTCCTGGGTGCGGCCACTTTGTTTCGGGTCGATTTTCCAAAAAACTCTGTCACACATTTTGGTAACATTTCCTGAATGAAAAATTTAAAACCTACGTTTTGATATATAATATGTGCAGAAAGAGTGAAATATGAACGAGTGAGCGGAAGTTGTTCGTGGAAAATAAGGAAAGTGGAAAAGTGTAATTCTGCTAGAGTGGGCCACTCTATCTTAATTGCTTAAGCCTACAGCATTCACACTAATTAGGATTTGATCATACAGGTTAAATAATACAATTATTTAAACATTATTTAAATAATACATTATTTAAACAGGGCAAACATGCTACAGGGAAATTTGGCTTCTGTCTTCAAGAAGAAACTGTGGAACATGTTCTATTATTTTGCCTGAAGTAAACTGTTGAGAAACCTGGTAGCCTACAAAATTGACAAGATATCAAATTGCAACTGGACATCAAAGACCTTTTTAAAAATTTTAAATTCTGAAACATACATTTGCTGAGATATCTCAAGAAGATGAAATTAATAGAGAGAATATAGATGTTTGTTTTTTAGTACTTTGTAAAAATAAGTAGGGCATATTCAGCATGCATCAAATGTTTCTTGCCAACCGCCATTAAACAGAAGTTTATTGCTTATGGTATTATTTTCAGTGGGGGTTTTTTGTCATAAGTTTTAAATGTCCTACGTTTTTGAACTCACCATACATTTCGAACGTTCCTTGAATGCACCACAGGTGTGAGATGCAGCATAGTACAGACAAGCTTCTGGCTTAATTCCAGTTGAAAGATCGGTTTTATATACATGCAGATTTATTTTTTACTTTTGAACTAACATTAAGTACTAAACAACTTTGTTTGTGAGTGGATGAAATAAACCGAAAAAGGTTTATGATTGGTCAGTGGATATACTCTGATAACGCTGCATACACATGCGCCGATCATTCCCTTTCTGAGCGTCGGGAAGGAGCAAGCTGGGTCTCTAAACTGCAGGAAATATCGGCGACAAAGTTTCACAGAAAGTAGCTAAGGGTGGTCAAAAATGTTGCTAGATTTGTCGCTAGGCGCTTTTTGGAAAAAAAGTTAAGGGGTCCGAAAAGTCGTTAGAAATAGCGACAAAGTTGCTAAGTTGGCAACACTGATCATAACCCTGCCCCCAGAAAACATTTGAAAAATTCTACAAAGTGGGCGGTGCCAGGAAGAACGGCGGGGCATGGCCAAGTGTGGGGGAAAAGCTGAGGGGGGGACGTGGGGGTGTGCTCAGGAAGACAGTGACAGCTAGCTTAATGTGACACTGAAACATGGACAGTAACCATAGCGACGTTGGCAGTTTAGCGACTGATCGATCTGATCAACATTCATCTGTTTTGAACGTTAGCCTATGTTAGCATCACCACTCAGAGACTGAACTCCTCCTGTTTTCCTCTGGATCGGCACCCTGAGCCATCTGGATCTCCTCCGTCGTCACCGGAGATAGAGGAGTAGAGGGAGGCTTTATGGAGCCCAGCGGCCCCGAGCCGTATTAATTAGAGCCGCTGGCTCAGGGCGCTGAGTCAGCGCTGCCCAAGGCTGGAGCTGCTGCTGAGGGAGAGAGAGACAGGATGGGTCCGGTCTCTGAGTGGTGATGCTAACGTTCAAAACAGTATGTTAGCTATGCTAACTAAGTGCTAATGTGATAATAATGGTAACCTGAAAAAAATCAAACAAACCAACTCCAAACTCGCCATGGGGCCGGTACGTCTGATAGTTTTATAGCCAAACCCACAGGGCGTGTCTGTGAGACCATGACTGCTGTGACACAGTCAATGCCTGTGACTTAAAGATGTACCGCTCTCCACCAATCACAAAATTCAAATGCAGTAACCACCGTTCACCCCTAAAGGGGCAGCACTAAGACCTTTTTAGACCAAAAAGTGTAGAATTAAACAAGTTTACACCAAAATGTAAAAAAATCCCCAGAAACTGAAAGATTGCCTTGGTAAAGACCCATTTATACAGTTTAAAAGCAAAAAAAGTTGTTTTGGGGTTTAGTTACTCTTTAAAATGTGATCCACTGTGTAAATCCTTCAGCCGGCCGACCGGAAAAAGCGGATTGCCACTCCGCCTCTGACTGCTGCTCCAACATACAACGCCATAAAAGATGGCTGCTGCCAACACAGAGTCAAACAAGATCTTTAGGAGCGCTCCCTGGACTCTAAAAGGCCTCAGCCTCCTCAGCAGGTAGCGTCTGCTCTGAATCTTCCTGTAAAGAGCATCATTATGCTCATATTATATTATGGTCGCATATTATGGCTGTAATATCCATCCATTTTCTGTACCCGTCATTCCTATGCAGGGTTGCGGGGGGACTGGTGCCTATCTCCAGCTGTCATGGTGCGAGAGGCGGGGTACACCCTGGACAGGTCGCCAGTCCATCGCAGGCCAACACAGAGACACACAGGACAAACAACCATACACGCACACACTCATACCTAAGGGCAATTTAGAGAAACCACGCATGCAAACTGTAATAATGTTATATAATTTGTAAAAGAAACTTTTGGCAGTCTTACAGTCTATAATCAAACTCACAATTAGATTTAGAGAAAAATTTGAGAGACATCAATTTTAAAACGTATTAAATTCTACTTTAGTTTGGGTAATGACAATAATTTAAACTTTAGCAAAAACATCGAAAAATTGCTGAAAAAACTTCTTCAAAGGGGTTTTAAACTAAAAATCATATTGTTGGATGAATTCAAATGAAAAGAAGCTAAAACAGGAGAATTATGGTATCATGTTTTAATTTTCATGAGAAAACTATGGTACTGCACAAAGAATGCTGGTGTGTAAAGCAGATTTACCACTACGATGAAGTGAACAATCTTTAGCTGCTACTAAGACCCCTTCAAACCTGCTCTTTAACTACCTTGGGGCAGTGAGAAAGTTGAGGGTCAGAGCAAGCCAGAATAAACGGTGTGTTTGATTTGTGCTGCATCTCTCATCTGGCCCGGAAAACAACAAAACAAAACAAAATCACATTCTCTACAGTTCCCACTATCCACATGCAAAACAACTACTTACTGGTAAAATTCAGTATGGACCCATTCTAAGAAAATTCTGGGAACAAAGGCAGATTATGTGTTGGTTTATTGTTAGTGGTATTTTCTATTATTATTGGGATTTAGACAGAAGCTGCTTTGAGATTCTCACTTGATGATAGCACTGAATACAAATCCCACACTTTTACAGTATTTACACAGATTTAAAAACAAATATGCATATCTTCTGTTGCCTTCATTTCAAACAGAAAAGCAAAGATTATTTCTAATGCTGCCAAAGTGTATATATATATATATATATATATATATATATATATATATATATATATATATATATATATATTTACAATAACAATTCCATCTTTTGCATTTCTTTGTTATTATTTTGGGTTTCATACATATAAACTGTGGAGAATAAAGGAACACAGGTGAGGACGTTCATAGTCACTGAAAATCCGACTCACCTATTTCGTGTACTCATGACATCGATTACATGAAATCAACTTGGCTCTGCTAAAGTCATGGTGAAATTCAAAGGTTAAATTGTGACTATAAGGAACAATTAAGCCTACACATTGTTGAAAGTATTGAACGAAGTATCACTGGTATTGACTATTATCTGGTTTATCATTTCTGCTTTTACACATATGAGACTTTGTTTTGACTCAAATGCCAGAAATCTCTGCCAAACTCAGGAAAATACTTTTCTTTTTAAACGAATGATGAGCGATGCTCTGGATGCTTCTGTTTAACAAAGGCGTACATGAGAGCATCCAAAGGTTTCAAGAAAACCTTCAACTCAATCCACTAAATGAAACAGAAACAGATGGAAGAACATTGGTTTTCGTATTTGTGACTGGAGTGTCAGAGAAATGAAGAAGCATGTTGAATTTCAAACCTAAAAACACTCATAGACAGAGACTGGTTCACCACAAGGATAAACACCCAAAGACAAGCTCAGTGGTGTGGTGTGGGGGAGACCTGGGCTGGTTGTCACAATCCTTACTACAGCCACACCACAGGGCAGGGTGGTTTGATTTTGATATTAAACATTTGGCTTATTAATCTGATTATTTTGCACTATTCACCTTTTAATTTGATTACAGAATACAGGTGAGAATAAATGTTATCATTTTTATAGGTCAGTATTTTTTCATGTTGGTGTTGTTTTTGTATTAAAAGTTTGTAGGTCATAAGTTAAAAAAGAATGAGTAATGAAAAAATCAAAGATGAGAGCTTTGATTTGGACTAACATTTATTAAAGGTATTGTGGAGGATATTTATCTTCCAGGTGGATCATCTAGACTACTGGTCCTCCTAGCGGTCAATCATTCTGGTGATATTTGTACGCAAGGCCTTAGTACGTGCTCGTCCCTGGGATAGTTCTCACTTCCTGCGCACGCTACGCCTTAATCCATTCATTCTACCTCGCAGTTCTCACCGGGTTCTTTTGAAAATGGCTGAGAGTCGCAAGAGAAAAGGTGTCTTCGAAGTGTATGAGAAGAAGAGAAAGGCTTCAGAAGAGAAAATCAAGACCAGAGTGCTTTCCACCAAGGTTGGGCTTCCCACTGATGCCTCCGTCGCCAAGTTTATACTCAACCGGATAAGCTAAAGTTCGGCATGCTATGTGGAAAAATGCATTTCAGATTACTGCTAGAAGTAGTTATCTACATCTATATTGTAACTTTCCGAGGACGATTCTGAGTTGATAATCAACCTAGTGGTTACAGTGAGCGTGTCCTGCGATGCCGACAGCAACTTGTAAACAGAGCATCCACCAGGATAACTGGACGTTCCCTCTCAGGAGCAGGTAGAGTGTTGCGCATGCACATTATTTCAAAACGTGAAGAGGGCGGTTCTTTCCTGAAATTCAAAAAAATCCTCCACAATACCTTTAAGCTAGCTAAATCTATGTGCTAGCTAGCTAAAATACTCACAATAATCACGTGACTCTTTGTCATGGTTTTGTCAAGTTCCCTGACCCAAAACTCTCAGTAGACCCATCCATCCATCCATCCATCCATCCATCCATCCATCCATCCATCCATCCAACCAATACAACTCTAAGAACTTAACCCCCCTCCTATTTCGAGACAAGGGTATTGCAGGAAATGACTCCACCTTCTTACCTTAAAAGAAGAAGATTAGTGCAGCAAGGAATGTGCAGACCTTTACATTGGCGAAATTAAGCAGCAGCTCCACAAAGAAATGGTCCAACACAGAAGAGTCAGTTTATTCCGTTAAGACTCAGAAGTTCAACAAAGGGATACTCTTCTAAATGCAGCAATGTACACCCTTTGGACAGTTGGTTCAAGGGATGAGTGAAAGAACCCATCCAATTTAAACATAGAAAAACTGCATAAAGAGAGGAGGAGTCCTCAAGCTTCATCATTCTAACACGTACTTGATATATGTGACCAGTACAGATCATGTGTTGGTTTTGTTTGGAAGTATTTTACCACTGACCCTGACCACTGCGGTTTATTTGCTTTTTATGAATATTTAATATCATAATAATACAAAGAAATTCGAGTAATAAACAATAGACCTTTAAAAATGTCATAAATGTTAACTGAGCATGGAATTTCTCGTCAGGAATAAATTAGAATCCAAAATTTATTCCGACTTAAAATAGCTAGATTTACACACATGCGCCTCACATGCATATCTATAGCACATATTAACTCTGCATTTTGAAGAATGTTTGCTTTGTTTAACTCTCATCTAGGTTGCCATATTCCTGGCTGTTGAAGCAAGAGTGAAAACTATGGTAAGATCCAAAGAGCTATCTAAAGCTTTCTGAGATTGTAGCAGTTGTTGAGTCTAGTAAGAGGTTTAAAGTTAGCCAAAAACAACATGCCAACATGCCCAGGACCGGCTGTCCAACCAAGGTCACCCTGGAAGATGCTAAAATAAGTTTCCAAGCTTAAATAGAGATGGATATGAACAAACATTTATTCTCTAAGACGAACATTAAGATCCAACTAAACTTGGCCAAAACGAACATAGAAAGAGACCAGGAATAATGTTCTTTGGACACCAGAACAGACGACAGGATGTGTCATGGTTCAGGGATACAGCCTGACCTGTCAAGCTCACTATTTCCAAATCCATCATGGATTCAAATGTGTATTTGAGGGTGCTTAAAAAAATGAAAGACAATTTATATTTAAACAAATTAATGTTGAAGCAGAACTGGACCCTGCACAAGACAATGGCCCAAAACATACCAGTAAATCCACAAAGAACTGGCTGGAAATTTAGAAATGTAAAGTCCAAGGAAAAGTCAAAGCCTAATTGCAAGAATCATGTCAAACATCTCACAACTGAAAGTAAGACGTAGCCCAAACCTTTCCTAGACAGATGTCAGACACTGGTAGATAGCAAGAAGCTTCGCACTGAAGTTATCTCAACCGAAGCTTGTAACACTTGCCATTAGGAGACAGGGTGTCGTAAATCTTTGCCCAGCTGGAACATAGATTTTTGTTGAGACATTTTGTTTAGTGAGTAATTCATGATTCATTTCTTTAAATGTAATTTTACTAATTCCTTTCCAGAGATAAATAAAATACATTACTGTGCAATGTCGGAGTTGTAACTCACCTGAAAAAAAAGTCTATGAAGATAATGGAACACTTTCATAATCTGTTCCCTCAGTAATTTGACAGTGTATACTGTTCTCGTATGCATGTTGGAACAGTTCATTTGCGACTAATTAGAAATCAAACATTTTTCACAGTCGCCTCTGAAAAGCTGGTTGACATGTGTTGAATCCCAGATTTTTTAATGCCTTTAACCAAGCAAAAGAAAAAACCCCAGTGGTCATGTCTGATATGTCTCCCAGTCCACACCATTACTAGAGGGATTAACTGGATTGTGGTTTAACAGGCACACAGAAAGGGTTAGGGAGGAAATGTGAGACAAGAGGATCTGGCAGTGAAAGACAAGAGTTTTGCCAGCGAGGCTCTCTGAAATAAAAGAGAAAATCTGAGAAAAAAAAGCTGGACATGAGAGGAAGGCATAGGGAGAAAGGGAAAATGAAATTTGGAAGAACAATGAAGGAGACAAGTTGGGTGACAAATGCCAAGAGCTGGAGTGAAAGTCACACCATCTCGAGTACATGGTACATTTTATCCTGCTGCACCATGGAGCATCCTAGTGTGTCTAATGTGCTTTGGTTTCAGTCCATTTGGAGACAAATTCAAAGGACGTAGACCCCGGTGGCCCACTTCTGAGAAGAGCCGAGGTGTCTGTATGTGTGTGTATGTAGTGCAAATCAAACTGTTACCACCAAACGAATCAGTTGAAAAAATTTGAATTCATATTTTTTTACATTTTTCAGGAGTGGGGTGAATTGAGATGTTTCATCTGACAGCTTGACATCCAGATAAAAATAAGGCTATTCTTGTCTCTCATTTCCAACTGAGCTAAACCAGGTGTTCTTTATTATAAAACCCATGTCTGTGTTCTCTGACGAATCAAACAACTCACAGATCTGTCTCAGTGTGCTAAAAAGATTGTGATTTGTATTGTGAACAAAGTTCTGGCTTCCATAGGCCTTCCCACCTTTAGATTTTATTTAACTTTTGTACCGCCTTCTCTCATATGCTTCTATAGTATTCTCCTGACAATTCTGAACCTCAGATGGTGCAGTAAAGAACATCTTATTTATCTCTCAATCTCTGCTTCCCTAACTTGCCCTTTGTGGCAGGTAGCCAGAGCTATGAGGTGTTGTCCAGGGAAGCATTAATCCATTTGAGTTGTATCTCACAGCCAGCCATCTCAAGGATTGACCTGTTGGTCTTTCTAAGTTTCAAAACATGTCATACATAGTATTCACACCTTTCTAATGTTTTGGAGTGTACTTTAACCTTGGTAAAGGGCATATAAATGGTAAATGGTCTGCATGTGTATAGTGCTTTTTTAAGTTAGAGGACTCCAAAGTGCTTAACACTACAATCAGTCATTCACCCATTCATGCACACATTCACACACTGATAGTAAGGCACATTGCAGCCACAGCTCCCCTTGGACAGATTTACAGAAGTGAGGCTGCCATTCAATTCGGGCCACTGGGTCCTCTGACCAACACCAGCAAGCAATGCGGTGACATATCTTGCCCAAGGAAACAACGGCAAAGTGACTATGATGGATCGAGCGGAGATTCGAATTGGCAACCTAACAGTTGGTGGGACCCTGGCCTCCGGAGTCATCACTGCCAGACACATAGACATAAGCCATAGATTTCCATCTTGGTCACAATCCTATTCCTCAAGTCAGCTGGCCTCAATGTGACTTGATATTCATTCTTGAATGGTCGAAATTAGGGATGTGTATTGGTAAAAATCTGGCCATACGATATGTATCACGATACAGGGAAGATGATACGATATAGTGCAATACAATGAGTAAGACTATATATTGTGATTTTTAAAACTGAATTTAACTGTAGAAAAACTGACAAAGGATTCTAAACACTCCAACCTGTTTCACGCTTAACACATCCAGTTTTATTACTAGATGTAATTGATTCACTGGAACAAAGAAGGGGAAAACAGCCATCAACTAGCAGTCATACTTTTAGTTTTACTACAAAAATTACTGTCATCACTAATGGTTCCATTCAAATAAAAATAAAAAAAGAAATTGCTGTTGAATATCGATACAATATTCTGACATTAAATATTGCGATATATTTCAGCGTACCAATATTTTCATACGGACCTTCTCCCCTCTGATTGGCTAGCCTGATTGATTTATTACTAATACTAGGACCAGTACCTTACCCTAACCTGGATCCTTTTCTAATCCTAATATTCGAGGACTGGTACATAACCCTAATGTGATCCATTTATTAATAAGAACATTAAGGACCAATACCCAATCTTAATCCGCAGAAGGCGGGACCTTCCCCCTAAATGGGTCATTTCTAATATTTGCCTCCAGGGCAGCTGTGGCTACAATGTAGCTCACCACCAGCAGTGTGTGAATGTGTGCGTAAATCGGTGAATGACTGAATGTAGTGTAAAGGGCCTTGTGGTTCTCCGACTGAAAAAGCGCAATACAAATTCAGGCCATCTACCATCTTCTACATATGGCTCCTTTCATGGCTTTTGCTGGTATAGTAGCATTGCATTACCATTGCCATGTACAGTTAAACCCAAATGTATTCATACCCCTGACTGTCACGATTCTGGGTTGTTTGGGGTTTTTGTTTATATATTAGGACTCTAGATTCTCCTGTGTTTCTTCTTTGAGTTTTCATTTGTGCTTTTGTTTAGATATTGGTTTACTTAGGTCTTGTCATTGTAGTTCAACCCTCTCTTCCCATGTTACCCTCGGGTTCCCTTTGTGTGCCTGCCTGAGGTTAATTGTAAGTTTGTTCTTATTCATAATTAAATCGTTCCACTACAACACCTGTCTGCATTTAGGTCCTATTCCTCAAACATCATGGCACTCTTAGGTTTCCAGGTAATCTTTTTGCTTAACCAAGTTTCTTCTTACAAGAGGCAAGTGTTACAGCAATATTTCAAGGTTATGCAAATTAATTGATTAATTATTAGTAAAGGCATCTAGGGAATATGTTATAATAAGAGATCATTAGAGTCAGTGAGTAATCCTTTCACCTAGTGCGATCTAACTGCAGTGAGGAGCGTTTTGGTTAACCTTGCAATGAAGAGAACATTGTGGGGACAGAAGGCAGACATGATCTGGGGTGCAAGAGAGCTCGAGCGTTTGCCCAGACGGGCTCATGTACAAGACTTATGGAAGGAAGAAGGTATTTTCATTCCATGACACCCAGCCACAGTCCCATCTTGAATCTGATAAAATATATGGAGGGAGTTAACGATTAGTTTGATTGCAAACAGGCCTTCTGCCTTTCAGACTTAGAGTTTGTCATCAGCAACAAATATCAAAACACTAGTATAAAAAGTTTTAAAAAGCTGGTTAGCAATTGTAAGACAAGTTTGACTTCTTTAATGCCAAGACAAATTATTTCACTAATTTGCTAAAAGTTTAATCATATTTTACAAAGCTAATTTTAAATATAATATAAATAAAGACTATGTATCATTTTCTAATGGATACTGCTTTTATATTTTCTTTTAGGAGATGCCTGTCACATTTTCTAAAGAAACAAACTTTTCATTCCAGCATCTGTAATTGTTTTAAATCTAAATCTGCCAGGATCTGAATAATTTGGTGTTACCGGTATGTTTTTTCCCTCCTAGCAAACCACTTCTTATCAAAATTTCCTGGTCCCCTAACATTTGACACGGGCCTTATTATTCCAGGCAGGGTCCATGCCAAAAGGAAAACATGTATCTTCTTAAAATCTTTTTCCCAAGGTAACTGGAAGTAGTACTGAGTTGGTTTTGAACTCAGCTCTGAGTCCGAAGCACAGATGTCACAATCCTGTGTATGTGTTTTATTACATTTTATTAAATGACATCACAAAAATGACTATATGATTATACTTTCCAATGGGGCTGCACAGGATTGCACAATATATAGTGGATTTATCTTTATCACAATATCCTTGTAATATCAATATCACCATCATATAGAACAACTTGAACTGCAATAAATATTGACAAAAGGCATAAAGACTATAAACAAGCACAATGATGATGCTTGTGTAATGGAGTAGAAAATGTTTTAGGACAGTATTAAGATGATCTGGTAAAGTCATCAATATACTAGAACTCATTAACTTGATATATCTTTTTCACATAAAACATGTTGCTGCACCAATTGTCTGGGCAGGTACAGTAATAGGTGAGGAGAATGACCAACCATCATTTTGAGACCCTAAACTCAAGCCCTCAATTTATGCAGCAGGGCAGTGATTCAAACTAATCCAGCAAGTCCACCCCTGATTGGCTCACAAAATAATGTTTCTTTAGTTGCCCAGTCAAATTCTAAACCTATCTGATGCTGTGGTAAAACCTTAAACAGGCATTTTAAAAACCCTCAAATATGGTTGAAAGAAAATAATACTGTGAAGAAGACTGTGCCAAATTGTTCCACAGGGATAGCGGATAGGGTGGCTCGAGTTATTTAGTTTAGGGTTTAGAAGCGATAACCTTTTTACTTCTCAGCAGGGTCCTGGAGGGTGCGTGGGAGTTCGCCCAACCGGTCTACATGTGTTTTGTGGACTTGGAGAAGGTGTTCGACAGTGTCCCTCGGAGAGTCCTGTGGGGGGGGACCCCGGGAGTACGGGGTACCAGACCCCTTGATGCAGGCTGTTAGGTCTCTGTACTACCGGTGTCAGAGCTTGGTTCGCATTGTAAGTCGGGCTCATTTCTGTTGAGAGTTGGACTCCGGGAAGGTTGCCCTTTGTTACCGATTCTGTTCTAAACTTTTATGGACAGGATTTCTAGGCGCAGCCAAGGTTATGAGGGGATCGGTTTTAGTGGCCTCAGGATTGGATCTCCGCTTTTTGAACAGATGATGTGGTCCTGTTGGGTTCATCAGAATGTGATCTACAGCTTTCAGCTGGAGTGGCTTTCGCCGAGCAGCTTGGATGAGAATCAGCATCTCCAAATCTGAGACCATGGTCTTGAGCCGGAAAAGGTTAGAGTGCTCTAGAGTTCTTCGGGTCGGGGATGTGTCCTTCCCCAAGTGGAGGAGTTTAAGTATCTGGGGGTCTTGTTCACAAATGAGGGAGAAATGGAGTGGGACATTGATAGGCGGATTGGTAAGATGTCTGCATTGATGCGGGCGCTGTACTGGTCTGTCGTGGTGAAGATAGAGCTGAGCTGAAAGATGAGGCTTTCAATTTATCCGTCGATCTACGTTCCTACCCTCATCTATGGTCACGAACTCTGGCTAGTGCCCGAAAGAACGAGATCACGGATAAAAGCGGCTGGAACAAGTTTCCTCCGCAGGGTGTCTGGGCTCTCCCTTAGAGATAGGGTGAGAAGCTCAGTCATCAGGGAAGGGCTCAGAGTAGAGCCGCTGCTCCTCCACATCGAGAGGAGTCAGTGGAGGTGGCTCGAGCATCTGGTCAGGATGCCTCCTGGAGAGTTGTTCAGGGCACGTCCCACCGGGACGAACCCCAGAGGAAAGCCTATGTTTCTACGCTGGCCTGGGAACTCCTCGGGAGGAATCCCGAGGAGCTGGCCCAAGTGGCTGGGGAGAGGGAAGTCTGGGTCTCTTTGCTTAAGCTGCTGCCCCCACAACCCGACCCCGGATAAGCGGAAGAAGATGGATGGATGGATGGATGGATGGAACTTTATCACTTATAGCCAATTGATTTCAAAATGTTTTCTTCTAATAAATGAAAAAATTTCTAAACATTTATTTTTACTGTTATCAATTTAAAGGTTCCCTGCCACACAAAACCGTTTTTACTTGTATTTTTTAAAATGTGTTAGGTCCATATGTGTTTGTGTTATTGTCGTGAATGTGAAAATGAACTGCTACATCCTCTGTCAGCTCCAGCCAATAAAACAAAACAAGCGGAGAAATTAGGTCAATTTGAAAAGCTCGTCAGTTTGACGTGGAAGTGATTCGTTACTCATTACTATTCATGAGCTCTCCCACTTGAGACGCGCCCACAGAATTCGTGTAGCTCAGTGAGTTTTCCTATACAGCAAATATGGCTGAACGTCAATGGGCTTGTGCCCTATGCAAGAATAGAAGTTCAACAATGCACATGTTGCTCAATAACCAAGAGTTGAGGATGAAATGGCTTCAGTTCATTTTTGGAACAATGCCAAAACAGGATCATATGAATGTAGTTATCTGTTCAACACATTTTGGAGAGGGAGACTTCGTCAACTTTGGGGAGTACAGCAAAGGCTTCGCGACACGATTGCGGTTGAAGCCTGGAGCAATACCATCGCGTCAGTCTACGGCAAGTGCACAGCCCGTAAGTAAAACTCTATTGTCAGCTCAAGAACAGGCTATGTTATACAGGTTTAATGCACTTGCTAGCCTAGCAGGTTGTATTTTAATTTGGACAATGCAAGCACTCGCTAGCCAAGCTAAGTTCATGCCATTAAGCTAAAATTATTTGATAACAGCTGTTGTCAAGCTGTCATGTTATGGAGGAAACCGACGCAAACAGGGCCGGATTATGTTAGCAGAGGCCCCTGGGCACAAAATGTTCAAAGGGCCCCCTCGCCTATACCTGAAGAAGCCATTTCTGCCACGATTCCAGAAGATAGTAAACAAAGTTCCTCTAGCCTACTTGTTGCGCTGGGTGAAGGAATAGCCATGCTCTCGTATCCTAGCGATTAGCCAATCGGAGTCAAGCAGCTTAGCTCATTGAATATTAATGAGAACTGGCGCAAATCGAGCTGAGTCTTCCTGCAGGTTTTGATGCTAGAAGCTAGAATGGCTTGAAACAAGGTAACCAAGGCATTCTTTCCACAAAAAATGTTACAGAGTCCATGGTAAACTTCAGAAATTACCACAAAAGTAATTAAATAAGTGTGGCGGGGCACCTTTAAGCTTGGGCCCCACTACATGATTTGTTGCTCAATTTTAGCCTCAATTCCCACATTATTAAGAGGAAATCTGTCAGTTGCGCTAATTGTGGTTAGTCAGCAGGGGGAATTGAAAACACAAATCTGTTAGTGTGAGAGGAAGTGAAGAATAGAATCTGCAAGTGTGTGAGAGGAACCAACCTCAGTCGCAGTCAAACAAACTTGTTTGAATTTTTTTGATTTTGATTGGCACATAGCTGGTTAATGTGAGATGATAATCAATCCAAAAACCTCTGTCGGGACTCAAAAACCAGTCTGTTATTGTAAACACCTAGTCTTTCCAAAACCTATGATGACTATAAAATGTTGTGTAGTATGTCCCCAGCTTTAGTATGAACATGTAGCAACAGTAGACGGTTGCCTGTGTTGTGTTGTTGACCTCACAGCAATTCTTCACACTGAGCAAGCATGTAGTGACAGTGGAGGAGAAAAGTTCCCCTTTAACAGGAAGAAACCTCCAGGAGAACCAGAACCTGGCTCACTACGAGCAGCCATCTTCTACAACCGACTGGAAAGAACAGAGGAATTGATGTAAGAGTACTTTCTATCTAAATGAAAGCAAAAACTTGATAACAGGAGAGGGAGAACATTCAGTTACCGGGAGCATCATCCCAGCCGACGCTGCCCTCCAACAAGGCATCACAGCCAAGAAGAACAACTGACCAGGTGTAGCGTCTATGGAGTGAAAAACACTGAAAGAAAACAAAAGTTAACAGTTGAAACAACAGCAGGTAAAGCAATTGGGGAGTAGTAGAAGAGAAAAGTAGCAGAGTGAAGAAAAGTGGTCAGTCTGTCCTCCAGCAGTCTGAGCCTATAGCAGCATAAATACAGGGATAGCTCAGGATGACCCAGCCCGTTAGAATGAGACATTAGAGAGGGAGAGCCAAGGAGAACCGTCTGGACTGCATTCCCCCTCAACCGGCTTAGGCTGTTGGCTACCACCCCGTCCAATATATAAGCTTTATGAAAAAGGAAAGTTTTGAGCCTGGCCTTAAAAGTAAACAGAGTGTCTGCCTCACGGACTAAAGCTGGGAGCTGGTTCCACAGGACAGGAGCCTGATAATTAAAAGATCTGCCTCCCTAGGAACCACCAGTAAACCTGCAGTCTGAGAGCAAAGTGCTCTGTTAGGAACATATGGAACAATTAGATCTCTGATGTATGAAATAAAGAAAATAAATGCATGAAGTAAAGGCCGCAAATACGTTTTCACATCCCTGTAATTAAGAGATGTCAATATCTGCAAAGGCAAGAGGAGCTGAACATGGATACAAGTGTACAGTAATATGGAAACAACCGGAACATGTCTGTAAAATGAAAAAAAAAAAGAAGTAATGCTTTTATACAGGGAGACTACAACAGTGATAAGAAGCCTCCTGTTAAACTTTGGTACTGAAAATAAGGACTGTTGTTAGTTAAGTCAGACACTCCAGTTAGTTCAGAATTGTTAAAGGCACCAAAAAACTCACAGAGAGACTCTCAATATACTTTACACATACCCACATCTTTCTCTGATTTTAATATTGATAGACGCTGAAACAATTTGGCCAAGAGAAAGTGCTCATGTTGCAGAAATGTTCAAACAGCAGAGCATAAAAACCTGCAACTAATTGGTCCTCTATGGGCCTCATCTGACAGGCTAAAACATTAGACCAATACAAAATAAAGATGTGAGGATAAAATGAAGGGAAGAGAGACAAAAAGGTACATGAGAAAAAAGAAGAGACAGCGAAAACAGTGTGGGGCTGAAGAGAAAAAGGAGGGGTGGGGATAAAGGCTGTGCTAAAAGGGCCCCATGGTTCACATAAAAGCTCTGACACAGAAAGAAGAATTGAAAGGACAACATTTACAGGCTGTTTTGGGTTTTGACTATTTCTTTTGTAGTCTGACCTTTTCAGGTTTTACCATTCCCACGGCTAGTTTCTGACCAGGAAACCTTTTAAAAGGAAGGCACCATTTTCACAAGTTCATTGATTGGCTTGAATTTAGCACATACCTGCATCTAAATGACTCGTCACGTATTGTTCCATGTCTCTGATGGCACTTTTCTCCTGATGCCATTTCTTTGCACCATTTTAACAAGAAAAACACTCCCCTACCTTCCCTGTCTTTCAGTGGTAATTAAGCACATAAGCAAAAATTCATCATGTATTATCCAGATGGTCACTCATCTTAATACCCTGGAACTGTCAGTTTACCCACAATAAAGTCAAACTTGCCCAGAAAACAACACACACACACACACGCATACACACGCATTCATAGTATATAGTTGAAACCAGAAGTTTACACACACTCAATAAAAAGACATGCACCTTTTTTTTCTCACTCTCTGACCAAACCTCTATTGTTTTAGGTTAGTTACCTAAATTATTTATATGTACT
The DNA here is from genome assembly GCA_963556495.2 of Valencia hispanica. NCBI lineage: Eukaryota > Metazoa > Chordata > Actinopteri > Cyprinodontiformes > Valenciidae > Valencia > Valencia hispanica. The sequence continues at coordinate 47,383,865 of OY747711.1, forward strand.
AAATGCCACAATAATGAGTGGGAGAATATGTTAGATGAGTTTTCATATGCTACCTAACTATTTGGTAGCAGTGCCTTTAAACTGGATGACTTGAGCGATTTAGGTTTCCTTCCACAAGCTTCTGACAAGAGTTAGCTGGAACTCTGGCCCATTCCTCCTGACAGAACTGGTGGAAGTGAGTCAGTCTCACTAGAAGGTCCCTTTTCAGATCCACCCACAAATTATCTTTTTGTTCCCAAGAATGAACCAGACTTTTGCAGCTCCGCAAATCTCTTCCGGATATCTTGGCTGATTTCTTCTGACTTTCCCATCGTGTCAAAGAAGAAAGCTGTGTGTTTCAGCTGTGGCTTTAAGATACATCCACAGGTAGGCCTCAAAATAACTCCAATGTGTAAGAAGATCCCAAATCTACAACAATTGTAGACAATGTACCCCTTCAAGTAGACAGTACCGCTTGATAGCTGTGGTCTCTTGCAGCAGGATGAGGCGCCCTTGCCTCTGCAAAGCAAAAATGGTTTTGGAATGTTTCAAGGAGGACAATATCAAGTCTGAGGAGTTGACGTGGTCTCCAAATTCATAAGATCTGAGTCCAGACGAGCATCTGTTGGATGTGTCAGACAAACAAGTCCGATCCATGAAGGCAAAACCTCAAAACATTCTGGACTTAAAGCCAACACCTTAAGACTGGTTCAAACGACAAGATAATTATGCCAATTTCTGACCCGATTCTACCCTTTCCACAATCTTAAGGCCGTGTGTGGTGTGCTCCGAATTTTCTGGTATGCTAGGAAGGACGTTGGAACTGTCTTGGCCATGTTAGTTGGTTGCCTAGTGAAGCTTTGATAAACTGTACGCCATGTTTATTTACTCTGTAGTCACGTTTGATCTCGAGAGGTCTTGGGAGACTTTTCTGTCTGACCTGAGAATCTGGGCTTTCCCTCATTATTTAAAGAGACAGTGATGATTCTGTATGTAAACTTCTGATTTTCACAATATTAATTTTTAAAAAATGAACATATTCTTTCTTTCATTATTGGGGCATTTAGCAAATAGAAAACGTTTAGGATATTCTAACTGAACTAAAACAAGAGACCTTTGGTCTGATTTAGCTTCAGACAGTGAGAAAAAAAGGTGGATGTCTCTTTTTATTTGGTGTATGTAAACTTCTGGTCTCAGCTGAATATGTTTCAAAGCTCCTTTGCAGATTCAAAATGAATATAAATATATACTTATGAAGAACTGATAAGTTAGTGTAGGAAGTCCAGCATTGATTTAGATGTACAGAGTGTTGAAATAACCATTATATGTGGAATGTGTGGGTTCCATTATGGATGAAAGTTATATTTCACCACATCTGCGAAATACACAAATGGGTAGCAGACTCCAAATAACCTTTGTACTGAAATACCTTCATAATTAATGTAATGCAAGTCCATTATGATGTTGTGCATCTCAGGTTCAAGCTTTGACTTTTGATACTAATTCAATTACATGTTAATAAAGACATGTAGTTTATGGTAAAGGATGTCAACAGTGAGCAGTACAGTTGGTCAAGATCCCTGGCAAAATCCAGAACCTTCGAGCAAGCAGTAAAGTGATTCTTGGAGGAAATCTCTCCCTGTGATCAGCTGTGAAATGGCAGTTTTTCACGTGTGCGTCAATGGTAATTATTGTAATATTAAAAATAATTTTTAAAAAGCTGGTCTTAGACCGGATCATTTCGGCCCCAAGCCAATTGCCCACAACCTCCGGTTCCAAAACCAGATAGCTAACCCGAAGTCACTTTACAGTATTTGACTGTTCCTAAAAGATTTCTGCAGAGGAAAAACTCACACACACAGTGCCTGCAAAATGCCCAATCTCTCATTGATTATAAAGACTATATTACCACAATTATATAGTGAAAAAAAACATTTGCCCCTCCTTTTTTCCAAATGGTGGATAGATTTACAGTCTACTAGCAAATCACAAATTGTTGTTTCATCAGATTCAACTCCGCATCACATGGTAATCACATTCTTTACTTTGACTATAAAACATCAAGGACATTAGGCTGACCCACAATCAGTGCGTTTACATTGCAGTTAGAGGAAACCAAATGATTGCCTTAGTCCAATTAAAGCAAATATCTGCGAAAACCCGGTCCTGATACCTGCCTGGTTTCTCCCTGACAGGTGAAAAGAGAATATAATGTGGCTGAAGAAAAATATCAGTGGCACAAAAGGGACTTTGAGGCTAATTTTGAGGCTAATTTCCACAGTAACATCACTGCTACTCATCACAATTCTATTTGAACATTTTGCTTCCCTTGTTTTCATATCTTTATTGCTACAATAGAAAAATCAGAGCGAGGGAGGAGAAATAATGAGCAGAGGCCAGCAGCAGAGAAGATGACACAGAGTCTTCACAGGGAAAGAGAGATCAGAACCTGCTGAGAAAAAGAGATCCATTGCAGAGAGAAACCAGGCAGGTATCAGGACAGCGTTTTCACAGATATTTCAGAATTACACTCATTCCCACTCCAAAATATTTTTGTCTGACACAGTAGGACAAAATCCACACACATAAGTATCCCCGGCTTGATGTCCATCAGTTTGATAACCTGTAAAAAAAAATGTATTGTGAAGAGGTGATCTGTCATCATTGTGTGTTATTTATTGTATTATTCTGAAACCAGAGCGTGAACTCCAACCTTCATTCTTTTATCTGTAGTTGTTCAATCCTTCCAGATTGACTCCAACGGTCAATTGAGACTGACATTTGAGCCACGTTATTTGTTCCTGCTGAGCAGGTGGTACTTGTAACCATCAATTTTATTGATAGTAATAATGGTTATTAATAACTGTCTTTAAATTATTAATATTACTAACAAATAAGCCAGCACACTGTGATTGAATGCAAGAGGACGATAAATCACTCACAGGACCTGTGAAAATTTAGCTCCGCTCACTTATGAGATCATCGCTACGCCCCTGCTGGGGGCTCGCCCTTCCGGAAGTGATGAGACAGCGGAAAGAGGAAGGACAACAACAGTATGACAAAAAACAGTACAGTGCTTACAAAATGTACTGTGCAGCAGCGTTGCAGTCTTCCATTTCTTTACACATTATGCATGTCCTACTGTTCCTCCGTCTGCTTCACTGCCACCAGTGTTTGTTTACTATCTGTGTGACGCTCTAGGCCAACCGGAAGAATGGGCGCGTAGCAGAACGCACTACATTCAATAATACGATTTTCTTACTGACACGTAAACCTGGATAAAGGCTCCCATTCTGGGTAAGGTAAGAGCTCAGTTATGACCATAGCTCGATTTAGATGCACATGTTAACGCACTGAATGACGTTACCATTTCGCTGAGGGTTTGGAGGGGGGGGGGGGGGGATGAAAGCAGAATGAGCTGTGTGAATGAAAAAACAACAGTCTTTAACACTCTAGTTATCAGTCAGAATCAATTTGAATTTAAATTAGAAACTGAAAGCTAAGGAATGATTTTTTTGGTCTCACTGGACTTGTTCCTGCTGTGGCATTTTTAGCTACATTTGCATTGACAAGTATTGTCGTTAAATTGAATTGATGTAGTTCTGTTGCTATTGAAGCCAAAAAGTGCCACTTTATCTCACCTCACACCCCTTATTCCCTTCCTCCCCTTCTATTCCTCCCTGCCTCTGTTTCCCTCGTGTCAGGAATCTTGCTGGCTCAGCCTCTCATGTATTCAGCATGGCACCACAGGACTGACATGTTCCCTGTTTGCTAACTGAACATGGCTTTTTTTTGCTCCCTTCTCTCTCTCTGTTTTTATCCTGCTCTTTGTTTCTAGCTTTGTTTAGTTTTATTTTCACATCTCTCCCCTTCACCTGACTTACGTTTTTCATCTCAGGACCTTCTGCCCTCAGCCATCCACCTCACCGAACCTTTCAAAATGTCAAACCCCAGTGGCAGAGCGAACAAAACAAAATAGACAAATGGTTGCCTCCCTGCATGAGTGTTTTCTCTGTGGGAGACTGCCTGTCTTTGACTGTGTGTACATGTGTCATTGTCTCCCTCTGTCCATGTCTCATGTGAGTGGATCTTTCTGCAGGCTGATGGGTGAAGCCGGAAGTGCATGTATTTACTTATATAAGGGTTTTGGTATGTACAGTATGTTTTTGTGATTAGTTTAGCTGTTTTCTTGTTTTAGCTATTTTTAACAGGAAGCTAGCCTCCTCTTTAGCCTCATTCTACAATTACCTGTTGAAATCCATTTTATCTGCATCAAGACCAAGCATCCAACCAAAGCCAATCAGACCCACCAATAAACCAACCAAGCATCCAACCAAAGCCAATCAGACCCACCAATAAACCGACCAAGCATCCAACCAAAGCCAATCAGACCCACCAATAAACCGACCAAGCATCCAACCAAAGCCAATCAGACCCACCAATAAACCGACCAAGCATCCAACCAAAGCCAATCAGACCCACCAATAAACCGACCAAGCATCCAACCAAAGCCAATCAGACCCACCAATAAACCGACCAAGCATCCAACCAAAGCCAATCAGACCCACCAATAAACCGACCAAGCATCCAACCAAAGCCAATCAGACCCACCAATAAACCGACCAAGCATCCAACCAAAGCCAATCAGACCCACCAATAAACCGACCAAGCACTAAACACACAAAACAGGCAATCAAATTGAGATGGCAAACAATAAACCCCCAGTCAGTGTTGTTCCTGAACGAGTTCAACGCACGATCGTTCATGAACTCGTTCATATTTTTTTGTGAACTTGAACTGAACTCACTCACTAATTTTTTTCCAAGTGATGCCAGCTTTCATTCGAGCCTTCCTGACAAAAGCCCGACTAAAGCCATGGTGGTTAAAACGGGGGATAAGATCAAATTTGCCGACACTAGTCATCGAGTCACACTGCGTACGCTTCTGCTGTCAAATTGTGAAGTATGCAGGCATATTCCGGTGATTGCAGCAGCAGCAGCAATTCGGCATCAACTAATAAAGCGGCATCTTCGTATGACCACCTAAAACTCCACTTTAAAAACCTCCAACAGAACCATGCTCGGTGTGAGCGGCTGTCTGCTACGACTGATTCAGGGTTTGAGAAGACAGAGCATATTCACTAAAAACACAGAAGCACTGATCCAGGAGTACTTTCTATGTTAAATCTTAAAGAATTAATGGAAGCTGTAGCTCCTTCAGGGGCTGCATCTTGGAGACAAACAAGTCAAAAAAATCCATGCCGTTAAAAACTAGAGAAGGTAACAGAGTGAAATCATGAATTAACTATGATTAACCAAAATTATTTTGAGTTTAACTTAAATGTCTACACCAGGTCTGATTACTTACACAAACAAGAAATCATTTAAACAGAATCTGTCTTTTTTATTTGTCTATATTTGTAGAGATAAGAGTGAAGAAGAACAAATAATGGACACTACATTTCAAGTCGGAACTCATTTGCAATGTCTGTTTTATATAAACAATTAATATACTAAATTTAAAAGGCAAATACAGATCATAGTAAAATAATGGAGTGGGCTACCGGAATCTAATTACAGATTAGAAATAGAGTCGATGAAAATTATTAGCCTGGAAAGGATTAAAAAGCCATTTTCAGAGCTGTGGGATTCAAGTGAGCCACAGTGAAAGCTGTTATATTAAAATGGAGAAATCTTGTTCTTGGCCTACCAAAAGTAACCCATTGACAACTTATCCAGAAGGCCATAGAATAACCCAGAACAACATCTAATATGTTGTAAGACTCACTGAGTTACGTACAGTGTTCATGATTCAACAAAAGAGTTCACATCACTAGTGGTATGCTTTTTTTAAAGGTCTCATTTACTCGATTCTTCCATAGATCTGCTGTGCTCTTTAGTATGAATGAATGAATGCCTTGTTAGCCGTTTTCTGTGGGGAAAAAAATGCTATTGCGCTCCTGTCTCAAGAGGTTGAATTTTGTTGGAGGAGTGGGTGGGGAGGTAACGACAGGATTACAATTCAAATTCAAAAAAAATTCATTGATCCCAGAGGAAAATTACCTAGTCCTACTCATTAATATTCATCATAAGAAAACGTCTTGCCTCTGATTGGCTAACAGCAATGCAGCTCTTATGCTGCCTTCAAACAAATAACTAACCTAACTTACTTTGCTGGTGGTGTTCCAAAGACAAATTCCTATCTTTTCCTCCTCAGCTCGAGGGCTACCTGCCTTCTGTAACAGTGACATCAGTACACCAACCTTCAATTATTATAAAAGCAGATCTCACATCTGTCCCCCCCCAAGAGTTCTCCACTGCAGTCTGCTTGCAACAGTTGGAAGCCCGGCATCAGAAGTGCCCTGTCTGGGATGTGATGTCCAAGCCCACATATGGTGAAACAGAGGCCAGAGAAACGGCCCGCACTTCCAACCAGGATCTCAGAAATACTTTTGGACCGGTGAAAAACCGGAGAAGCCACTGCTCAGAGAGGACCGCCTGATGCTTAAGAGTTGCTCTCTGGTGAAAGTAACTGGAGAATAGCAGCAAGTGGATGAGATTCTCAACATTATCTCAAATTTGTCTGTTTCGCTCTCTTGTCTTTAAGGTGCTGTTCTTCTGTGAAGGCCTCAGAGGTTTGTGGGTAAACTTTAGAGAACCTAAAGTTTACCCACAAACCTCTGAGGCATTCACAGAAGTTGGATTTAAACTGATTTGAAATCCGACAAAGGCTGACTCTCTTTACTAAATCTGTGACTTCTGGAGGCAACTAACTCCACTGCATTCTACTTAGGGGCATCAGAGTAAAGAGGCATAAATGCATATGTCACACTTTTCAGATTCACATTTTTATTAAATAAATTAAAAAAAACTTTTTTTTCCCACAATTCTGTGCTAGTGTTTCTTAAAGTGTAGTTATAATGTGACAAAATGTACGAGGTCTGAATATTTTTGCAAGGCCCGGTGCGTCTGTGCATTTTGATGCACAGCTGGTCCATGTGTGTCTCAGAGACTTGGTACATCTTCATCACTGTGTGAGTGGGTGGCTGAGCATTTTAGTGGATTCACAGTGGAAGTGGAAGTCACGACTCGAGCAGCTGCTGTCAAATTACTCTGCACAATCATAAAAATCAAGCGTTTGTAAAACGCCTCTGCACCCATGCCAGACAAGGCTTGTGTGCACGTGTGTTTGTCTGTTGAATCTCACCTGTAAGGAGTTCGCTCACTCGCTGAGGGGGATGAAAAGGTAAACAATTCAATCTTGGCTGATTTCTCGTTGAAACAGTCACATGAACACATTTGAAACCTTTTCCAGGTGCATTTTTGTTCTTTTTGACATAATTCGAACAGTCTGAATACTACTGAGATATATTGTAAAATACCTACTTTCCACAATGAAGTGCTTAATCTGATTTGATTACCAATAGTATCGCAGGTTAAAATCACTCATAGGATTACAGTAAAACATTTTAATATTAAAGGATCATGGGGCAGGATTTCTAAAAACAGCTTTAAAACAGGAAGAAGATGGTAATGTAAACATTGTTACTTCGTCGCTCGACATGGTGCTTGTTTTCATCATACTGGTATATATGCGCAGTGATCTGGCAGTACGTCATTGTGGAGATTTTTTAATTTATTTTTTTTGTGTGAAAAGTTTGTGTACGCTCCAGGTCTGGCTTGGCTGGCGGCTGCAGTTACTCGCAGCACCGGCCGCGTCACTCGTGACTTCGTTTCTTCATCTTGACCCATGCGCCTTTTAATATAAATTTAAACACCAATAAAATAGAACTGCTGGATTTACGTTGATTGAGCATTAAACCTTTACATTTGTCAAGATGGATCCAGAAATGTTCCTTTAGTTAGTTTAGATTGACTACAATGGCTATGACTCTGGCTACAATGCAATTTACAGTTGTAAAATGATTCCAAAGATGCTATAAAAACATGACCTTGGATTCGTATTTGTTGCAAAAACAAGTATTAGATGGAATGGCTATGTTGTAATAGAAACGGAGCAAAAAGAACCCGAGAAAACAAATGTGCTAACCCTCTATTTTCCAATGATGCACACGCTGCAACACTGTGCCCCAACAGCTAATGTGGAAACAAACCTTCCATATTAGCCACATTTTAATCACATTTGTTTTGTTTTGTTTGGTCATTTTCTGCTGTGTGCTATGTTCATTTATTCTCACTCAGTAACATGAGAGCTGACTTTTATGCTCTGGAATATTACTTTTATTTTGATAGCAGAACAATAAAAAAAGAACTATTTCCCTAAGATTTAATAACTTCATTTTGGGCATGTTATTTTTGGTGTTTCTCACCTGAAAAACAAGATATGAATGATCGCACAGGAGATGTGGTCTGTTTTCCTTTGAATATCTCTAAGCTAATGAGAAATGGGGAAACAACCAGGAACTCAGTCTCTACTGGTGAATCGCTGTAACTGCATTTTCCAGTATGCAACCATAATAAACTCATGTTAACAGTAAATGAAGCACATGTCACAGAAAGCCAAATAACTTCGTATCTAAAGCTCATAAGCATTTCAAGAGATACCACATATCACACATAATGTGGGCACACAGAAAATTTATTTCAATATTAGTGCTGTCAAGAGATTTACATTTTTTTTTAGATTAATTATTCATGATATGTAATTAATTGTTTTAATTTATGTTTTAATAGTCTGTACGGTAGCCACTGGAACTTAAAGACATTTCATTATAGTCCTTCAATGAGTCGGTAACTGCCACAATGTGCAGGCTGAGGTCCTGCACACTTCATGAAGTCAAGATCCCGAACACACTGCCTTTGGAGTGTAGTAAACATGTAGTAAACTTTTTTTTTTAAACTGACCAAAAAAAACATCTGTTGAGCGATGCACCACTTTGTAGATTGTTTTTCTTTTCCCTTGTTTCACAAACAGTGTGGAAATAAACAAGAAAAAAAAAGATGTGTTAGGAATTAGAAACTAACTGTCCCATTTAAATTACAAAACATGCCCGGAGGTCTGTTTTTTTCATGAGAATATTTTTAGTTAATTTATTTTAGTCAAGAAATTTCATGTGCAATAATACATATTGCTGGAAAATAATAGAATAAATATGTTAATATTTTCATACATTTGCACAACACCATGTCTTTCCTTAAAACCACCTCACAGAGATTATGATTGGTTTCAACCAACCTCAATCAGTGAGCATATTTTAGTCACCTGACTTTAAAGTGCCCTGTCTTTTAAGATCTCAGATCTAATATTAACAATCTACCACAAACTGATATCTAATGATTTATGAATATTTCATTTAATCAATGTAAACCCTATTATTTTTAATAGCTACTAATGCAAATAAAGCCTTGATGTTTTTAGGTTTGAATCTGCATTTATCTCACCCTATCCCCAGGATTGTACGGGGTGCTGTTTGTAAAGTTACACAGTCAAAAATTAACACCAATAATTTTTGGTTCTTTAGCCTGTAATAAAAAAAAAAGAAGTCTGGGTTCATTTTTCAAAGTTTTATTTGCATCTATGTTATATATTCATTTATAAATGTCACAATTTTCAAACCAAATATTTAGTTAGAAAGCTAAATATTTTAAATCAAATTAAAAACCAACATTCATTTATAAATGTCACAGTTTCAACCCAATTATTTAGTTTGGAGATAAATATTTAGTTAGAAAGCTAAATATTTATTTTACAAACTAAATGCTTAGCTCTAAACTAAATATTTAGTTAAAAAGCTAAATGTTAGCTTTTGAATGAAATGTGTAGTGCTTCCTAACTAAATATTTATCTCTAAACTAAGTATTTGGTTTGAAACGGTGACGTTCATAAATGAATGTTGGTTTTTAATTTGTCTTTTGTTCTTTATCTGAGTTCTTTGTTATTGTTTACGGCCCTACATGAACTGATGGCGTCTTAAATAAGTAAAAAAAGAAGGAGAACTTACAGGCAGGACATAGAAACTGTAGATGGTTAATGGAAGGAACCAGAAATAAACAAGAAAATCAAACAAACCGTGAGCTTATATAACCAGACAAGAATGGATAATGACACTGAATCCAGGGGAGCTTAATCAGGGGAATGTAGAACAGCTGTAAGCAGAGAGTCCTGAGCAGGGGGACAGAGGGAGGAGGACTAATTAACACAGAAAACACAAAGGGAGCTGAACCAAAACATATTAGATTAACCAAACTAGGATAAAATAACCTAAAAGCACAAACAGAATTTCAGTAATGAGCAAGAAGCTAATGACAGGACATAGGCAGTAATAATGAACACAAAAATGAACTGATATGCCCTAAGCGACAACAAAGAACTCAGAAATGATCAAAAGACAAGCACAAAGGAAAACCCAAACACCCAGGAATCTGAAATGGGCATGTTGGGCATCGCTTGGGTTGAAATTATTGTGCAAACTACACCTACCAGGTCACTTATTTCCTCGTCAGGGGACACATGCTGTGCCCCTGGATCAGATGGCAGCCATACACGAAAACACACCAGGCTCCTAGGTGTGATGACAAGAACCTGTCTTCAATAAAAAGAGAAACATCAAAGTGCAGCTTCACCTTGAAGCCAGGAAAGCATCTACTATTCAATAAAGTTGCATGTTTCCTACATCATGCATTTATTTTTTATTTGATAGTTAGACTTCAGCAAAGATATATAAAAAAGAATCTACAAATTTAGTGATAAAGTGCATGTTGAAAGAATAACACAACTTTTGGGAGGTCTACATTTTAAAGCCTAACCCAAGTACAAATAGCCAATATTAGTTGAGTAATTAGCAATGCTAACAGAACTGATCATACCCTACCAACAACAACTGTACGGTTATCCTTATAAGAAAGATGCATGGTGTCTCCTCACCATGACTGTGGTTTTTATGATAAGAAACATTTCCAAACTTGGGCTTTTTAGGGTGCATTTACACCAGCCCTGTTTAGTGGCGATTTAATCAAACTCTAGTCGCATCCCCAGAAAGTCTGAGTCGTATCGTGAGTTTTGAATGCACAATTAAACTCTGATGCAGACCAAAAGAACAAACTCTGTTCCACCTAAAAACCTAGATCTCAGTTCAGATTAAGGTAACTCTAGTGCTATTCAATTGCATATGTCAATGCCTAGCGGGCCAGGGCCGCTCCAAAGGCAGGAACGAACTATAGTGCTGTGCATTCTGGGTAAATGCAACAACTGCGCAACAACAACTCTGCCTTGTTCTTTGTTCATGCTCAGCCCATTGCTGCAACATATTTGTCTAGCACATTTCCCAAAGACAAAGCAATCCTAAAGTTGCTAAAATCTCTCCATGTTTGTTTACATGTGCAGGAACAGGAAGTGCCCCTGTGTTGAGTGCTTCTTGGTAAAGCGCCACCATAGCAGTGAGCAGAAGAAGGTGGTTGAAGGATCGTGCTGTGTTGGTTTATGCTCCAAATACCAGAGGTATTTTTTTTTATGGTTTGAAAAAACACATGCCAACAGCCTTTTGACAGATGTTATTCAAAGATTAAAGAAAGCTCTATTTACATTTATACAAATAGGCTAGATTTCCAGGAATTAGAAACGTAATTGCATGCTTCGTTCATGCAGGCCCACCGTCAATTTCTGTGCCATTAACAACAATGGTTGAGCCATTGCAAACCTTTCCCTTCATCCTGCTTTATCCGGACTGGTTCCAACAAACCTCAAATCTAGGTTTAAGTTAATAATAAACCATGTGAAAGAAATCACAAGCTACAATAGTTTTGGAGGAATCGTTAAATTATTTCACCTAGCAGTACCTTAACCTCTCATGTTTCCAGCTAATTTCCTGTCCCACATGCAGAATCATAAACAGGACACGGAATGAAAAGGCAAATGAGTTTTTATACAATGATAAAACATGCACAACAAAGGGATGCTTGGGTCGCCATATTTGGTAACATCTGGATAAAGAGAGGAGCAGTTAGAAGGGAGAACGATAATATGAAGATGAACAAAGAGAAGAATTTGAATGGCATACTGTTTGAAGAGAGGGGACTGAGGGCAGGAGATGATAGTGGAAGGTGGTGAAATGTGGTACTCATCAAAGGTTTGGGTTTCAGGAGAGTTTCCACTATAAGTGAAGCACATGTTTTTGTGAGCTCCTGGCGATTTTGGAATCAAGAGCCTTGGAGAGCAGGCAGGCCGTAACTGAGGATGATAAAATCCACTCACACGAGCAGTATCCATTTGCACAAGCAGTTTCTTCAACCCCGTGCATGCATAAAATCCACTTTCACGAGCATTCACCTTCTTCGCGAGTGAGCAGTTTCTCTCTGGCTGCTCTCAGTGGCCAACCCAGTGTGCTGTGAGTGCGCTAGACTTTGCCATGCCCGCACAAGGCCTTTTAGCAAACTGTTGGTCTTGAAGTAGAATTTTGCTCTCTTGAATCAAGTTGACTTTTAACAGTTATGGGGGAGACAAAAGACTCCACTGGCCTCTCTCTGATTAGTCTATTTTTAACACCGCCACCACCCACATGTCCAATGTGGTTTTGATTGATAGCTATCTTTCCAGTTCGCTAAAAGGCAGCGCACCGGCGTGGTGAAAGTCTACCGCACGCACAGGACCTCGCTAGTGAGCTGCTCCTCTCTGACAAAGAAGGCTCGTATAAAGTGGACTGTATACCCGCGTGGGGTTGAAGAAACTGCGTGCGGTAGAGGGAATTGCGCTCCCGGCTTTTGACACAAATCTGACGCCATGGATAACACTGAGGCTGATTATCAGGCGAAGACAGGACGTCTCGCAGCAAATAATCAGGTGTTTGCAGAAAGGTGTGGAGCTTGCAGCAGGGTAGCACATCTCACACAGGAGGGTCCTAACACAGCCATCTCCAACCGTTGCTGTGAAAGCAATTTTAATCTGAATCCCAGATTTTTTGGGGTTTTTTTCAAACAGGAATTTTGTATTTCAGTTTAGGAAGAATTTGCATAAAATAGTGAACACCCCGGCAGTGTGCATTGCAAATTCCCCTTTTATGAATGTGTGATGTGAAATTAATTTAAAAGAGATTTACATTCTTATTACTGTGATTGTGTATCTTCTTCCTCACTATAAATTTTCCTAATAACTCAGTTTACATAATTACAGCTACACACTTTTATTTTTTATTATTTTAATAAAAAATAAAATCTAAAATGTCACAATGTGAGAGCTGGAAGAAAATTATGCACTGTCCCTCCCGGCCTGACTCACAATTAGGCAGTGTTCGGTGATCTGGAACAATTGCAAATGTAAATAAGTTATTGTTTTTTTGCCTGACAAATAAACCTTTTTTTATTAATTCATGTCCAAAATAAAGAGCTTGCTGATTGAATCAGTTACCACATGTACTCAACAAAGAAACCGAATAAATTAAAATGATCTGAGCAGTTTGTGTCAGTGACTGAAAACATAATGTGATACTCCTTATTCAGGTTTTGTTATAGGAACTTTAGACATAAATGTAACTGTGAAATGATTTCAATATAAAAATGCATGGTAAATTAAACAATTTATGTTATTAAGATTTTGAAATTAAATTTTAAGAAAGAGCGTGATAAAATCTGATATTTATCAGTTTTCTTGGTACCAGTCAAGTGAGAAGAGTTTGCAAATAGTAATTTGTTGGCCAAGACACAGTCTAACAGATTCCACTCTAAGTGCTCTTATTAGAATCCTGTTATTTATGTATGATCAGTTTGCCCATTGGAGTATAAAAGCTTAGGGCTATTCACCCCCTTGGATGTTTTACCCTTTTAAATCAATCATGATGGACAAAATTAGCCTATTTTTGACCAAATAAAATGATAATAAAAACTGTTTATTGTAAAAGTAAAAACTGTTATCTACCATGTAACATAAAATAAGTGATTGTATAAATATTCAAGCCTTTCAGGTCAGTGTTGAGTAGATGTGCCTTGGGCTCCAATCACAGCACAGCGTCTGTGTGGACAGGTCTCAGTCAGGCTGCTCATCTGGATGCTGCAGTTTTCCTCCATTCTTCCTGCTAATCTGTTCCAGCTCTGTCAGATTGTGTGAGGATCAGCTGTAAACAGCCGTTTTCAAATCATGCCACAAATCCTCTATTTAATTGAGGTCTGGGCTTTGACTAGGCCACTCCAGAACATCTACCTTGTTGTCTTCAAACCAATTCTGTGTAGCTTGAGCTGGATTTCAATTCAATTCAATTTCAATTCAATTCAGTTTATTTATATAGCGCAAATTCACAACAGATGTCATCTCAAGGCACTTAACAAGAAATAATTTCAATACATTTATACAAACATTCCAATCAATTAAAAAGTTTCCTATTTAAGGAATTCCAGCAGATTGCGGTAGTCATTGGCGTGAGGTTGGGCAGACTTTCCAATCACAGCAATCCTTCAGCAATCCCTCATACTGAGCAAGCATGTAGCGACGGTGGAGAGGAAAAACTCCCCTTTAACAGGAAGAAACCTCCAACAGAACCAGGCTCAGTAGGAGCGGCCATCTGCCATGACCGTCTGGGGGTTTGAGAAGACAGAGCAGAAACACAGAAGGAACAGAAGATCTGGTATAAGAGAACTTTCTATGTTACAGAAAGTAAAAAGTTGATAACAGGACACAGTGGATGTTCAGTTACTGGGAGGATCATCCCAGTCGATGCCCCCCGTCCAACAGGGCATTGCAGCCAAGCAGGATACCAGACCAGGTATATCTTCTATGGAGAGAAAAACACTGAGAGAAAACAAAGTTAACAGTCGAAATAACAGTATGTATTGTAATACAACTGGAGAGTCGTAGGAGAAAAGGAAGTAGCAGAGTGAAGAAAATTGGTAAGTCTGTCCTCCAGCAGTCTAAGCCTATAGCAGCATAACTACAGAGATAGCTCAGGATGACCTAAGCCACTCTAACTATAAGCTTTATCAAAAAGGAAAGTTTTAAGCCTGGCCTTAAAAGTAAACAGAGTGTCTGCCTCACAGACTAAAGCTGGGAGCTGGTTCCACAGGAGAGGAGCCTGATAACTAAAAGATCTGCCTCCCATTCTACTTTTAGAAATCCAAGGAACTACAAGTAAACCTGCAGTCTGAGAGCGAAGTACTCTGTTGGGAACATATGGAACAATTAGATCTCTGATGTATGATGGAGCTTGATTATTAAGGGCTTTGTATGTAAGAAGGAGGATCTTAAATTCTATTCTGGATTTAACAGGGAGCCAATGAAGGGAAGCTAAAACAGGAGAAATGTGATCTCTCTTTTTAATATTCATCAGAACTCTTGCTGCCGCATTTTGGATCAACTGAAGGCTTTTAATGGCATTTTGTGGACTTTCTGATAGTAAAGAATTACAGTAGTCCAGCCTTGAGGTAACAAATGCATGGACTAGTTTCTCAGCATCACTCCTGGACAGGATGTTTCTGGTTTTAGCAATATTCCGGAGGTGAAAGAAAGAAATCCTAGAAACCTGTTAAATATGGGATTTAAATGTCAAGTCTTGGTCAAAAATAACGCCGAGGTTCTTTACGTTATTACTGGGGGCCAATTTAATGCCATCCAGATGAAGTGATTGACTAATCAGTTTCTGTTTTAGAACTTCTGGTCCAGAGACAGCAACTTCTGTCTTGTCAGAATTTAAAAGCAAAAAGTTTAGATTGATCCATGTTTTTATGTCTTCTAGACATGCCTGTGATCTACCTAACTGACTGGGTTCATCAGGATTTATGGATAAATATAGTTGTGTATCATCTGCATAGCTGTGGAAATTTATCCCATGCTGTCTAATGATTCTACCAATTGGGAGCATATATATGGTGAAAAGAATTGGTGCAAGCACAGAACGCTATGGAACTCCACAAGTAACTCTTGAGAGTGAAGAAGATTTATCATTTAGATGAACAAACTGGAATCTATCAGACAAATATGATTTAAACCAGCCTAGTGCTGTTCCTTTGATCCCTGCAACATGTTCAAGCCTTTCTAAGAGAATATTATGATCGACTGTGTCAAAAGCAGCACTGAGATCTAACAAAACCAGAACAGACACCAGTCCATTATCTGAGGCCATGAGAATATCATTAATAACCTTCACCAGTGCTGTTTCAGTGCTATGATGAGCTCTAAAACCTGACTGAAACTCTTCAAACAGCTCGTTACTGTTTAGATGCTCACAGACTTGATTAGCAACTATTTTCTCAAGGATTTTGGATAAGAAAGGAAGGTTAGATATAGGTCTGTAATTCACTAAGTCATCTTGATCAAGGGAAGGTTTCTTGAGTAAAGGTTTAATTACAGCTATTTTAAATTCCTGTGGTACGTATCCGTTTACTAAGGATAGATTCATCATATCCAAAATGGGGCCAGTGAACCAGACCATCAATTTCTGAAGGGTTAGAGATAGAATTGCTGCCATCCACTGTGTTACCCTGAGACACTAAGGAAAGTAAGAATGGAACAGATTCTTAAAAAAATTGTTACAGTATCTTCTGATAAAGCTCTACTATAATGAAATTTTCTTTCAGATTTAAGATGGTCAGTTAAAGTAAATTCAAAAGTTATTAAGAAGTGGTCAGACAGGACCGGGTTATGTGGGTGGACTGTTATTTCCTCACACTCAATACCGTATTTCAGTACAAGGTCCAAAGTGTGTTTGCCCGAGTGGGTCGATCCCTGTACTTTTGGAGTAAAGCCAATTGAGTCTAAAATAGCACTAAAGGCTGCATTTAGGCTATCACTTTCAGTATCCACATGAATATTGAAGTCCCCCACTATAATGACCTCATCAGTATTTAATACTAAATCAGATAAAAAATGTGAGATCTGATCCAAGAATTGAGAGTAAGGGCCTGGTGGACGATACAAAACCACAAACAAAAATTATCTTAATGTTTTGTAACTTGGATGAGGAAAATTAAGGGTTAGATGTTCAAAAGAACTGTAGCTTTAAAGCTGGATGCTTCAGGTTGCTGTCTTGCTGGAAAATCGATGTTCTCTGAGGCCGTAGTTCTTTTGCAGATGGACACAAAAAGTCTTCCAGAATTTTTCCATACTTTACTGCATTCATTTTACCTTCTATCTTTACAAGCCTTCCAGGGCTTGCTGCAAAGTAGCATCCCCACAGCATGATGCTGGCTCCACCATGCTTCACAGTGCGGATGGTGTGTTTGTGGTGATGAGCAATGTTAGGTGTCCGGCAAACATAGTGTCTAATGGCTAAAAAGCTCCATTTTGGTCTCATCAGACCAAATAAGTTACTTCCACCGGACCGGAGAGTCTCCCACATGCCTTTTGGCAAACTCTAGCCAAGCCTTGATATGTTGTTTCTTCAATGGTGGTTTTCTCATTGCCACTCTCCAATAAAGCTTTGACCGGAGAAGAACCCAGGCAACAGTTGTTGTAAGCAGAGTCTCTCCCATCTCAGCTAAGGCTTCTTACTCCTACATCAATGTCAGAGGTGTCCTGGTGACCTCTCTCACTAGTCTCCTTCACTCAGTTGGTGAGGACTACCTGATCTAGGCAGATTTACACATGGACTATATTCCTTCCGTTTCTTGATGATGAATTTAACTGAACTCTATGAGATGTCCAACGCCTTAGAGATTTTTTTTTGTATCCATCCTGACCCTGATTTAGGCCATGTACACATGTAGCTGGTTTTTTTTTGAAAAGTGAAGATCCTCACCACCTCATTAAAAAAGAAAAAAACCCATCCACACTAAACTGCATATATGCATTGTTGAGCCCATTCATACGCATGCCAAACCTGTAGGTGGCAGTAGTATGCCAAATCCTATCCATTCAGAGTAACTTTCTACTTTCTAACTTCTACATAAAGCCATAATTGAGCTTGTAAAAACAAGCAAGCAAAACGTGCGTAGACAATCGATAATACCACCACAGCTCTAAGGGCATAAATGCTGTTTCTGAGTGTGAGCACAGGCTGAACAGGTGATGTTGGAGCATTTTTGTCGAGGACAGTAACGCTACGAAACCTAAAACCCCGGTAATTATTTTCCACAAGCAAATGCTTCAAACGGTGAATTCCATATCTTCACTTTGGTCAGAGTTTTTAGAAAGAATAGTTTTTGATGCCATAAATCTGCGTTTTCGAGTGAATGACAGGCCAAATCTTAGAAAAATATCTTTGTTTTGTGAGATAGCTGGTGGATAACATCTTATACTTTTCAGAAACCTTTTCTCTAAATTGCATGGAGTGTTCTTTTGTCTTCATGCTGTAATGGTAGCCAGGAATACTGATTAACCAGTGAATGGACCTTTCAGACACAGTTGTCTTTATACTACAATCACTTGAAACACACTTACTGCACTTAGGTGATCTCCATTCCACTCATTGTCAGATTACTAGCACCAATTGGCTGGACCTCCGTTGAATTAAGTTTGTCACCTTAAAAGGGGGTGAATATTTATAGATTCACTTATTTTATGTCACATATTTTTATTTGATTTTCATTATTTTGTAGGAATATTTGTTCCTTTGGACATTAAAATTACATTTTTTTGGTAATTTTTGTCATAATCTGTTTATCATGATTGTTTGTAAAAGCAATAAAAAGGTTAAAACATCCAAGGAGGTGAATAGTTGTATAGGCACTGTATATGTTATTTATATGGATTTTGTGGAATAATTGCTAATCTGAATTGTTATATATTATATTACACACATATATATATATATATATATATTTATATATATAAAAATTATTATTATATAATATTATAATATTGGGTTTTTTTAAGCTTTCATTACAAACATGAAGAAAATAATCTCTAAACTCTAAGAGGTTTAATTTCTCAGAAATTACCAAAAAGCCAAGATGAAAAATTCAAACATTTACAAAGGAGGATATGGGGATATAAAAAATATTTATTGAAAAATATTCAAATCAGGCTCTCAGGGTTTGGAGGAAGAGGGAAGAGTCACAGAATCAACTTTGCTTAAAGTCCACTGTGAAGTTTCTACAATCAGCCCCATCAGGTTATGAGTGTAGACACTTTACTGTACAGTACATGGACATACCCTTAGTAAAACCACATTTCTGTTTATCGGTCTCATAATGTTTTCTGAAAAACTAAGCATTGAATGTTAATGTCTTTTGGCCATTATTAACTAAAATGAAAGCGTAATGCATGACTATGCATCTAAGTTTAGATTTTATTTTTAATTATTGAAATAAATTGACTCCGATTAAATTGACCATATTCTAATTTATCATTATGCAACTATAATGTATAACATTAAAAATTTCTGTCTAAAAACACATTTTTTTTAACCCAGGAGGTGTTGGTGGATCTTTGTTTTGAATTTTCATGATTCTCATGTTTAAGGAGATTTTTGTGGCTTTCTCTGCACCACGGGAAGGTCAGCATCACTGTTAGGAGTTAAGTGACTCACACAAAGACACTTGAGCAGGATCTCTGATTGAACAATGATCCTATAATCAGTCAAAATTATGCTGCTGGTACATTTTGCTCTGAAACTGGGGAGCAGACTACTCCACCCCTGAGGATCATTAGATGTAATTTTACCGATTATTTCACATGCTAACCACACTGAAGAACTGTTTCAATAGATAATACGTGCTTGAAATACATATGGCTTTTACAAAGAAAGTCTTTACGTTTTTTGTTTTCTTTACCAAATCTTGATGGTGCTCTTCATCTTATCTCCTAAAAGCAGATTCCACCAGCCAATGAGGAAAGCTCAGTTGAACCACTTGTTTTTGGCATTTCATTCTTTTGGACATGATTCAGTGGAGGCAGATGGCCGCTCACACTGAGTCAGTTTGAAGTAGGGCTGGATGATATGGCCCTAAAGTTATATCTCAATATTTTTCAGCTGAAATCCAATTTTCAATACATATCTAGATATTTTTCTTCCCAAAAGCTACTGACAAAAAAGCACTGAAGAATCTAATCTACATGTCTCAAATATCACACAGGCACTTTTATTGACATACAGCTGTAGATGTACATTAGAAACAGTGTAAAAAATAAAGTATCGGCATATATTATTAATATTACTTTCTTGAAGCAAATAATGTTCTATTCTTTTGAACCAAAATAGCTATAGCTTTGCTATTAATTATTAATTATGAGGGATTGCTGTGGCTGGAAGTCTGCATCAACGGGACGCAACCTCAAGTCAATGACTCGATGCAATCTGCTGGGATTCCTTAAATAGGAAACTAATTAAAGTTTTAAACTAATTGGAATGTTTGTATGATTGTATTGAATTGACTTTTCTTGTAAAGTGCCTTGAGATGACATCTGTTGTGAATCGGCGCTATATAAACAAACTGAATTGAATTGAATTAAAAAGTGCTGTTTTGGGTCAGGGGTGGGCAGGTGTTGAAATTCAGCCAGGGAGCTTTGTATTTGATCGGTCTAAGAATGAAAGCGGAACCATAGGTTTAATAAAAATACTTTTATTAGTTGTATAACAACATAAGATATAACATATGACTGTGTGTTAAATGATATGAGCAAAATAAAAATAAAAAAATAAGTTGTTGAGGACAGTGAGATAAAACCAGATCTAAATCTTTGGAGGCTGGACATGCATGAAAATCAAAACCCTTATCTTCCTGGCTCAGTTTCCCAGTTCTGAACCTTGCCATTTCATGTGTATCGTTTCTCTTAGACATGTCAGCTCCTCTTTCTTCTTTTCTCTCTTGTTTGTTTTTTGTAACAGGAACAGAACTGTTTAATTGTTGACTGATTGGGCAGCTGAGCCACTTACATTTTAATAGCAGCGGCTGAAATCAGAGTCCTGCAACGGGTGAAAAATAAATAATTTGGAAAGGAGGCGGAGTAAGGTGAAGTAATGCAAGAGATAGATGGGGAGGCAAGAAGACATACTGGGATATTTATATTGATATAAACGATATTGGGTCATCTTGTGACTTATATAAAGATATGACCTTTTTTTTTTTAAGTTGAGATATCGTCAAGCCCTAGCTTGAAGGTTTCTTCCTGTTAAAGGGGAGTTTCTCGTTTCTGCTGTCGCTACAAGTTAGAGACTTTATCAACTTTATCAACTGTGGACTATAGCATAATGCTTGTCAGGGAGCAGTCAATACTGCAAGTCAGTGACTCAATGGAATCTGCTGGGTTTTCTTAGATAGAAAACTTTAACTAATTTAAATCAGAAAATGAACTTTCCTGCGTTGTTTGATAAGTAGAAACAGATTTATGCCGTAGTATTAGGGCAGAGATTTGCACACCCAGCAGTCGCTACTTCCTTGCCACAAGAGGCTATATCCATCCTGAAGCCAGTTATTGATCTAGTCAATGATAGTAACCTGAGCGGCCAGCACCAGTACCTGAGAGGCAACTGAAAAGGAGACCACTTACGTGCGTTAGTATTGGAGAGGCTAGTGACTAGCATGCCTAGGCTAGTCACCCACTGGATCACGTATTCCCTCTGCCATCCATTAGCACGGAAAGGTCGACGATAGCAATGGAGAGGCTAACAGCTAGCATGCCTAGGCTGTCAAGCGCTTAATTAGACGTATACACAATATTATTATAAAGCTGACAACTTACTATTCTAGTATATTGTTTTGGTTATTAGCCACTGCGCTGGCCCCTTTTTGTTCTCTTATTTATTGGTAGATGGCACGTTTATCTTCTTTCATTGTGTATATATGTTTTATGTTTAATATTTAGGCTTGCTGTCATGTTGTATAACCATACATTCCGTTAAAGAAAAAACACCTGTCAATGCATGTCGGTTATAGATTCTGTATATCAACTATTTTGTTTGACATGTTTTTTTTTTTTATCCACATCTATTAAAGTGGGTGACTAGCCTAGGTATGCTAATTGTTAGCCTCTGCAAGGCCTATCATTAATCATATCAGTAACTGGATTCAGGATGGATAAAGTATCCTGCAACAAAGAAGCAGCCACTCCTGGGTGCGCTATAGTCTTAATTTTGGCCTTTGCCTTTGAACATCTTTCTTTTGTAAAGTTCCTCGAGACAATATCTTTTGCAAAATGACGCTATATAAAACAACTGAACTGAATCCATATCTCATCTTAGCTTTTTGTATCAGCGCTCTTTTCACCAAGAGACACTAGAACAACAGTTATCTTGCTCAGTAGAGTTTCACAGGCAGAATGAGAAGTGTGATCCCTTTGCAGTTGGAACCCATTCTCCTTCCCTTTTCCTTTAAAATTGAGAACACAGCCCCAGCTTGCCAATCCACAGCGGTTGCCTCGGTCCTCCTTGCCACAACGAAGAGGTGTCTTATTTACAGAAGCCCAAGTGTCCAGAGCCTTCAACATCTCAGGATGAGGTTTTTCTACTTCTGGTGCCCTGTCGCAAGTGCTTCCTCATTTTAAAATATCTGTGACATTTCTTTAATATGACACTCCAAGACACTCATAATTGTTACAAAACAGCATCATTATGAACCCCACTTTTCATAATGTCTTCAGGATTTTACTCTCAAGAGTGTGAGTATGGATATGAACAATGGTGTTTGAGTTGCTGTTCACCATCCACCTCCGAGGCCTTTGTTGTCTCTGCCATAAATGTTATTTAACAATTGATTTAATTTTTACCTTTTATCAAATTAAATTCATTCAGAAGCAACCTCGGGCCTACAGCAATAATAATAGGAAAGCAGTCAAGTTGGAAACAAAAGGAATGGTTGGTCAAACTCAAAATGCAAATGAAATCGGTTAGACTCAGAAGACACTTCCATTTCCTATTTCAGACAGGCAGAGTATATGTATGTTGTGTGTGTGCGTGTGTGTGTGTGTGTGTTCATTCATCTCCCATCACCTAACGTATTTCAGAGGGGAGGTGCACAAGCTGCTAACCATCCATGAATACAGATGAGGTGCTCGGTGTGATGTGGCTATGAGTTCGTGACGAGGCCCAGCAGAGAACTAACTCACCACATAATGAGTGATTCTTATCGGCACAGCAAGATCAACACAAGTTTAAGTGAAAGGCCAAAACGCAGAGAGATACAAACTCAGTTCCCTTCTCTCCCTCCACATTGCCAGCTCTGGGAGAGACTTTAAATCTGTATCTTTGAAGGTTCCCCTAAATCATCAAGACGGTACAATGTTAGGTAAAAATCGAACTGACTCACAGGGAGAATCTCCTGCTTATAAGGAAAGGTGTGGACAGCGTGTTAGAAAGAGAAGGAATGAGAGGCTGCACATTATTCCCCCCATTTTACGGCTGTTTTTATTTTTAATTATTAATAACCGTGCATCTGCTCTCCTAGGCTTCTTAATAACAAACTAATAGCCACTCTTCACATGAGTAACTTATAATGACAGGTGATTAAAATCAATTAAGTCACATGGAATCAAAATTAGCATTACATTTCAAAACAGCTATTTTTGTAGCTGATGTCGTGACTTGCATATCCATTCCTCAGAAGATAAAGGGAAGCCTCCGGGGGAGTTCTTACCGTTGTCTGTGCTCATGCACTGAACGGCCCTAAGAATGCCAATTGCCTGACCTTCTTGCAGAGCCTTGATCGTGTCCTGGGAGAGATGATAGTGGGGAATTCTAATGTGCTATTGTGGGATTGGGAGTAATGGACTCCCCATCTGAATTTGAGAAGTACTTTGTTGTTGAATATCTGTAAAGGATGTCCAGAGTAAACTGCACGTTCAAACACAAAATGAGAAAAAGTGTCCAAGATACCGGGGCCAAAGGCTGATGCTAAACTTGTCCAGCAGAGGACCCCTACCAAAAGATCTTTAACTCCCAACTCTACCAGTGTTTTTTTTCTCATCTTCCAAGGGAGTTTGGGAACATGGAATCTGAATTCCATTGGCGGCAGTGTAAGTATGAGTTTAGTTAATGGCTGAGAGTTGATCTTACTTGTAGATGGTGAATATGAAGCAAGAGAGGGGAGTGGATGTCCGGGAATGTCCAAGTCGTGTTGAACCAGGGGGAATTTTTCAGGTAGTGATGGGTGGACAGGCAGAGGCAGCAGGCGATCACTGGGGTGGAGGAGTATCAGGCTGGTCAGACGTGGTGGTTGAAGCCAGTTTCTCAAATGAGAATACAGGTGGTTATGGAAAGCTGTTTGAGCATTTATTAGATATCTTTGATATCCAACTTTAAGTCAATGTACTAGTACACACTTCGTCCTCACTAGTAAGACAATTTGGCACACTAGTATAATGACTAGGGTGCACTAGTATGATGACTGTGTCTTACTTGTCACGTTTTTTTCACTACTAGTCCCACTTTTGGACTACTAGTATGCAATCAAACCTTACTAGTAAACTACAGTGCAGCACTAGTGACACTACTAGACCCAACTAGTAGGCATGTGTCACACACTAGCAGCCTCCTTGACCCTACTAGTAGCGCGAAAATACCCACTAGTAGCACTAGTAAGGCATTTTGACCTCACTAGAGGTACTGGTAAGAGACAAAATGTCCACTAGTAGTACTAGTGGGGTGGTTTTTTTCTTACTAGTACTACTAGTAACAACGAAGATGCTCACTAGTAGTACCAGTGAAAGCTAAAATATCCACTAGTGGTACTAGTGAGGATGTGTTTTACCTTACTAGTTAAACTAGTAAAAGCCAAACAGTCTACTAATAGCACTAGTGAGACTTTTATCATATTAATAGTACTACAAGAAAAGGCCAACATGTCTACTAGTGGTACTAGTGAGGCATGTTTTACTTTACTAGTACTACTAGTAAGGGCCAAAATGTGCACTAGTAGCACTAGTAAGTGGCCAAATATCCACTAGTAGCACAAGTAGGGGACTTTTACACCTTACTAGTAGTACTAGTGACATCAAAAATGCTCACTATTGTTACTAGTGGCAAGGTTTTGTTTTTTTGCTAGTGTAACTAGTAGAAGAAAGTGTGTCTCACTAGTGAGCTTCTGAATGTCACATTTAAAGGCTTTGGCTGTACTAGTGCGCATCTGCCCATCACTAGTTCTCAACTACCTTGCCACTAGTATGCAATTACACACTACTAGTGCGTGACTACACACTACTAGTGCAACATTTCTGTAACATCTGAGACATTTCTGCACACTAGTAGGACAACTTTGGCATACTACTAGGACAGCTACATCTTACTAGTGAGGCAAAACTTTGCACTACCGGGAAGACGGTATGTTCCATCACGAGTCCGCTCCAAAGCCATCCAATGGGCACATTCAAGTTCTCCTGCCATCCAGGAGTCAGCCGAACCGTGGCATGACTGCGCAGATACTTCTGGTGGCCGGGTCTCAATAAAGACGTTGTGGAGTTTGTCTCAGCCTGCCACGCATGTAATCGCAACAAGAACGTTCACCAACCTTCTCCTGGTCTCCTTCAGCCCCTGTCTATCCCAGCCTCCATCCAGCCACCATCGTGGACCGGTTCTCTAAAGCCTGTCATCTGGTGGCTTTGTCCAAACTTCCCTCAGCGGCCCAGACAGCTAGACTCCTCTTCACGCATGTCTTCCGGCTTCATGGCATCCCCTTGGAGGTGGTTTCTGATCGGGGTCCTCAGTTTGACTCTCAGGTCTGGAAGGAGTTCTGTCGATCCATGGGGGCCAAACCTTGCCTGTCCTCTGGGTTCCATCCAGAGACCAATGGACAATGCGAGCGGTTGAATCAGAAGGTT
Source organism: Valencia hispanica (assembly GCA_963556495.2). NCBI lineage: Eukaryota > Metazoa > Chordata > Actinopteri > Cyprinodontiformes > Valenciidae > Valencia > Valencia hispanica. The sequence goes on from OY747711.1 coordinate 47,409,470, forward strand.
GAAGACACACTTAGATGCGCATGCTCGTCCAATCCTCATTTATGGAGTACCTTTCTACCTTGGATTGAGTATGCTCATAATGCCCACATCTCCGCCGCCACTGGACGTTCACCTTTTGAGGCCTCTCTTGGTTATCAACCTTCTCTGCTGCCCAATTCTGTTCCGGATTCTGTTCTTCCCTCCGTTCGATCTTATGTCCTGTCTTGTAAGAGAGTTTGGAGACAGACTCAGGTGGCCCTCCAGCACACTTCCATCCAGAACAAAAGGTACACTGATCGTCGACGCATCTCCGCGCCCACGTACACTCATGGTCAAATGGTCTGGTTGTCTGCCAGGAACATTAATCTCAAGGCCCACCCTAGAAAACTCGCTCCACGATTTTTGGGGCCCTTCCCTATTCTGGCGGTCTGCCTGAAGCTTCCCGCATCTCTTCCCATCCATCCAGTGCTCCACGTCTGCCAGATCAGACCTGTTTCTTCCAGCCCTCTGTGTCCCTCGCCCGATTCTCCCCCGCCAGCCCGTATGGTTGATGGGGGCCCTGTGTTCTCTGTCCGCCGACTCCTGGACGTTCGTCGCCGGGGTGTTCCTCGTAGCAGTTCTTTCCGGGCTTCACCTGTAGTTCTGGAATTCCTCATCGATTCTCCGGCGTTCCCTTGGCGCTCTCACGTTGGTCTCTGTCCTGGAAGTCTGTCTCCTTGGGGTGTGGCCGCTCCTACAAACTCCTCTGTACCACCAGTCCAACTGCTTCAGCTCCGTCGGCTCCAAGCCTCCCTCATATCTCTCAGCTACCTGCGGAAGAGTAACTACATCAACGTCTAATACAGCTCCAGGAATTTTGCATTACTGGATCACTTACCTCTCCCTCCAAGTCCGGTGTTTGTCCTCGCCAGTGAGTCAAAACCCATTTTCTCTTTACTCAAAAAGAACAGTTCCAACAGTCTTGATTTCCATACTCACCTCCTGCCTTACCTTCCAGTGTCGCCACCTGTTGAGTTCCATGCCAGCCTGGTTCCCGTGACTTCCCTGACAACAAAAGAAAATAAACTTTTAGAAAACTGTGAACTTGAGTCTGAGTGTTCCTGTGCCCGCTTATGAGTCAACCTTTAATTATGTCACTATCTCTACCAAACTATCTAGCGTGTGAGACCACTGGAAAAAAAGCTATTTTTCGGGGACAGTTCAGTTGAAACCTTTATACAACTTTACTTTCCCCCCTCACCCCCATCCCCTTCTTGCTCCAACACAAACTCAATAAACAAGCTGGTAGATAACTTTCTCTCTAAAAGTTCAGACATCATCAATACCATTGCTCCAGTCAAAGTGAAAATAGTCTTTGGTAGAAAGAAATCTCAATGGACTAGCACTGGTATGTAGTGAGAAAAGGGATTGTCGATGAGCTGAGAGAAAATGGCGGAAAACTCGATTTCAGGTTCACTATGAGATCTACAGAGAAAGAGTAAACAGATATCACTTAATTTTGAAAGACACAAGGGAATTGTTCTTTTCCTAAATCATTAACAGAAACATTAATAATGCGTAGACTTTATTTGCAACAGTTGAGATATTAACTAATCCTCCTGCAACAGTAGACCCTGAACTAAACTCCACCAGGGCCTGCAATGAATTTGCCAGCTTTTTAACTAAAAAAGGTTTCGAAAATTAGGAGATTGAGCTGTACATATGTACCAAACGCACTACCAATGTCATCCCCACTCAACACCATTGTAGAGAAAATGTCTGAATTCCAAAAACTTAACCAAACAAACCTTGAAGAAATCAAATACCCAATTAAGCTCCTCCTCTTCTTACCTCAATGTCCTATCCACAGTTTTTCTAAAGAAAGTTTTCCCAGTCATGAAGTCTGAATTGATTGAGATAGTTAACTCATCCCTCCTGTCAGGTGTCTTGACCCAAGCTTTAAAAACAGCAGTTATTAAACCCCTATCAAAGAAGAACAACCTGGACAACACATTAATGCAGAACTACAGGCCAATCTCTAATAGTTTATTCATTAGTAAGATTATTGAAAAAGCTGTGTTTCAACAGTTAAAATAGCTTCCTAACAATGATCAACCATTTTGACATGTTTTAGTCTGGTTTCCGTGCTCACCACAGCACCAAGACTGCCCTCGTGAAAGTATTCAGTGACATCCACATAAATACAGACTGTGGTAAAACCACAGTGCTGGTTCTCTTGGACCTCAGTGCAGCATTTGACACTGTTGACCATGAAATATTATATTGGAACGACTGGAAAGCTGGGTCGGACTCTCTGGCACAGTACTTGGCTGGTTTGAGTCTTACCATAAGAACAGGAACTTCTTTGTATCAACAGGCAATTTTTCATCAGAACAAACAGAAATCATATGTGGGGTGCCCCAGGGCTCCCATCTTAGGGCCCCTCCTATTTAATATCTACATGCTCCCACTAGGCCAGATTATAACAACCAACAAGATTAGCTCCCATAACTGTTCAGATGATACTCAGCTTTATAATACAATGTCATCAGGTGATTCTGAACCCATCCAAACCCTAAATAAATGCATCATGCAAATCAATGGATGGATGAGCCATACTTTTTCTCCAGCTGAACAGAAACAAAACTGAAGTAATTATTTTTGGACTTAAAGAGGAATGAAGAGTCAGCACACCGCTTCAATTAATAAAGCTAAAAACTACTGATCAGGCCCGAAATCTAGGTGTAGTAATCAACTCCTCCAAGGTCACATAAAGGCAATCACAAGGTCAGCCTTCTATCACCTTAAGAACATTTCTACAATTAAAGGACTGATGTCGCAACAGGAGCTCGAAAAACTCTTTAGTCCGATTGATTACTGAAACAGCGTCCTCACAGTTCTACCTAAAATGTCAATCAGACAGCTGCAGCTGATCCAGAACGCTGCTGCTTGCGACCTCACTAGAACCAGGAAAATAGAGTACATCACCCCAGTTCTAAAGTCCTTACACAGGCTTTCTGTTGTTCAGAGAGGAGACTTAAAAATACTCGTACTAGTTTGAAAATCATTGAATGGCCTAGCAACAAAATACGTTGAAGACCCGTTATCACCGTACCAACCACCCAGACCACTCAGGTCCACCAACTCCAACTCCAACAGCTGCTGAAACACTGAGCTGCTTTACATCAAAACTAAAAACTCATCTGTTTAGAATTGCCTTTAATAAAATGATTAATGTCATATGTAACATATGTGTTCATGCTTTATTGCTGTTTTTCATGTTTTACTGTGTATCATGTGTTGTGTGTTTCATGCTAAATTGCTTCTTTTAATTTCCAATGTTATATTCTATTTTTTCCTTTATCACCAGATCATTTAAGCACCTTGAGTTAGCCTGTTGTTGAAAGTGTGCTATACAAATAAAATTGCCTCGCCTTGCCTTACATTCTCGACTTAGATTAGAATTAAAAGGAAAAATAACCCTAAAGGAAAGAAGAAACGGATGTCTTACCAGAATTTCAATGCAGTTTTTGTATCCTTGTTCTCAAAGAGAGATACATTATCTACTCTGAGAAAACAGCAGGTCTCAGCCAAAGTGAACACAAAAACCTGGACTGCATCTGACGTCCACAGAGACCCCCAGTGGACCCTTTTGGTTAGGTATGGATAACAACATTCTTGTCTACACTGACAGTGGGGCCAACTAGGAGATATGAATAAGGCACAATAGGCAACAGTGACACAGAATGGCTTTATTTCCATGTCATCACATTTGGTAGAAGGCACATAAGAAAATTTTGAACTTGACTAATAGTTTTATTGTATTTCTTGTTGATTTTATGTCTGAAAATGTTGAAGCTCAAACATAATTGGTTTGTCTATGTTACTATAAATCTAGATGTTTAGTCTCCACAGGTTTTTGAAATGACAACTGCCTTTTAAATAGCTGTGTCAAACATATTCAGACTGAATCCACCTTTAATTTGTCAAAGACTTGCTTTACCTCAAAGCATCTGTGCATACAAACACTACTTAAACTTTTAGTTAACTGAATTGCAATGTGGGCAATATGAAAGTTCCCTAGAAATGGGTTTTCTTTCAATGTTGCACAGGAACCACACTGTCTCTTATAATACAAAATACTTAGCTGTATTACAACATCCAGATCAAAAGACATTGGGGAATTATTTTCACTGTAAAAGCTAAATGTTTATATCAAAGAGATTTCTTTCAGAAATTGTGGAAAAACAAAATGAGAATGAAATCATGTCAGTTGATGTAGACTTCATCTGTCCGCCTTAGTTCTATAATATTTGCTTTCTGCCACAAAGGTCACAAGCAGTTTGAGAGGAAGTATTATTTCCAGATCAAACAAAGGTGACCCCCAACCCATACCCCACTGCCTTACCATCCACCTACATACAAATACACCAATTTAGAGCAAAAGGCATACAAAAAGGAGCTGAGTGTGGAAAGAGAAGGGATTTTAATAATTGTCATCATTCTTTGTCTGCTAAGAATAAAATGAACAAATTAAAGAAGATTCTGTTCAATCTCCACCTCAAAAACCATAGTCACGTTTCCTTATATTTCACCAACATATTTTATTTAATTCCAAAAAACAAAACAACCAGGAAAACATTATGCAGTGTTTTTGCATCATCATTTTAGGCAATTCAAACCTCCGGTACAAATAGAATGACCAACTATTTCAGGTTGGTATATAGAAGCAAATGTCTCCAAAAAAGATGTTCATAAAGTTTTATTATTGCTTCATGTTTTATATTTTTGAAACTGAATACAAACAAGCTTCCAGCATTTTCACCTCATGGCATCTGCTGCATGTATAGCACCTTGAAAAACTAAGAATGGCTAAATACTGTAAACTTTCTGCACATTGTTGCATGTTAAAACCACAAATTTCAAGATATTTTATTGGGATTTTATATGATAGACCAACAACTTTTTTTTGTGTTTACTTTTTTTTAATTGTACAGTTCTAAAATCTGACCTGCATTTGTAATCACACCCCTTCATTTTTATGCTCCTAAATAAGAACCAATCCAACTGATTGCCATCAAAACTTAACTTGTGACTCCACCTGTGTGTGATTTAATCTTGGCAATAATCTCATTGTTCTGTGAAAGAAAATGAGAAAAAATAACTTTTTGTATGACTCAGATCTATCTTTAATGGGGTTCTAGAACAACATTTATGACAATTGGAAACTTCTTTGAGTCTCCTAATATCATATAAATCTTTGTTGGGGGTGAGAATGGCCCAGGAGCCATGATAAATGGCCAAATACAACCACATAATGAAGACCTACAATGTAAAGACTGGTTTCCCTGCCCCCTCATCAATATCAAATAGGGATGTGTATTGGCAATCTGGTGATACGATACATATTACAATACAGGGGGGACGATACAATATTTTGCTATACTATAAGTAAGACTATACATTGTGATTTTTAAAACTGAATTTAAGTGTAGAAAAAATGTCACAGCATTCTAAACACAACCTGTTTCATACTTAAAACGTCCAGTTTCCAGTTTGTCATCATTGCTGTTTCCATTCAAACTTTAGGAACTAAAATAAAAATAAAAATACATTGCTTTGAATATCGATACAATATCGTGACATAAACTATCACAATATAATCGGTGTATCGATATTTTCTTAAATCCCCAATATTAAATGAGCTGTGTGCTGATCAGCCAGTTTACTTTCATAGCTCTATGACAATGGCGTTAATAGTTCCATAACAAACAGACATACTGCCAACGTTGATGTGGGCAGGGAGACATAAATTTAAGGGTGTGTGTCTACGGCTTATGAAATTATGTAATTATTTACAAAATTATGAATCTGCATAAGAAAGCAGGTCGGAGATTGCCCAGACTTTTTGATATGGTACATTTAACTCCCAGCCTAAATGAAACAATAACAAGGTAAATGATGTTTTGAATTGTAAACTGCAAAATTACTACTGTTTTACTGTAAACCAGCAACAGCTTTAAATTATTTTTATTTTCTCACTGGTTGCTGATCAGCAACCAGTGAGAAAATAAAATAATAATAAATATTATATATAAATATTATATATTATAAATATAAATATAATAATAAATATAATGAAAAAGTAATTTTATCTTCAAGAAGGAACCCTATACCTTCAAAAAAGTTTCAGCAGTATTGAAAGTGGTATTGAGAATATAGCATATATTTACATACTTGATTTGTATCAGTATTAAGTTAGAAACTCTTTTCTCATGACAACACTATCACAAGGTGACACCTTTCTGCATGTAGTCCATTGCCGTGTTTTTACTTAGCAGTACGACATGGGACGGTGCCGTTTGGTATGCTACTTAATCTGTTTCCATTGTAAAAGCGACCCGTACACCTAAACCTTACCGCACCATTACTGGGCCCTGCTCAGTTGTAGGTCAACGGTACGATAAGATTAGGGTGGAGCCACTGGGGTCACACAACACAGTTCATTGATTAAGGGACAGAAAAATGTCACTGCTTGAATCACGTTTGTTGTTGCACTAGTAAATTGTCTGTACTACTGGCCTATAGAGCGCTTTTTCTAGTCCCCAAAGCTTTACACTTCATTCAGTCAATTACGCACACATTGACACACTGGTGATTAATATTGTAGCGAGAGCTGGCCTGGGACACTGACAGAAGCGAGGCTGCTGTACAGACTGGCGCCATCGGGACCTCTGACAACCACCAGTACCCATGGTGGGGGAAGTGTCTTGCCCAAGGACACAATGACCGAGACGGACGGAGTGGGTGTTCGAACCAGCAACCCTCCGGTTACAGGAAAACTCCTACCTCGTGAGCCATGTCGTAGTACGCCATGTTAGGCATTTTGGTTTAACCCTGCCTGCCCAGTGAGAGTCAAACTCCTGAATACGCCAGACCATAAAATAGTGTACCAACCCATGCCATACTGGTCAGCAGAAGCGAGGTTTAAATGTTCTACATGTGCATCCGTAGGTTCCCTCCAGGTACTTCAGCTTCCTCTTACAGTCAGAAAACATGCATGTTAGGTTAAAATGTCTCTGTAAATTACCCTTAAGTATGGGTCTGTAAGTGTTGTGTTTCTCTGTGCTACCTATCTCCAGCAGTCATTGGGTAAGTCTTAGCGTAGACTAATGGGTTTCGAGGAATAGACAATCCATTTTGCAAAGACTGAGTTCTGTCCAGTCTTGGGAATTGCAGGAAGTTAACAAATTTGTCAAAACATAATAAGTAAGGGACTTGCAGTGTTGCATAGTAATTTGACTTTGAATGACTGTGTATGGGAAATTAGGGATGCATATTTAGCTATGTTTCTTTGACTGCATTAATGAAGATTCTTTCACGAATGCTGAGATAAGGGAGTAGCCTATAAAAGAAAGCCCAACAGGCACCAATTCTAAATAAGTCAGAGTATTTGAGTGTTTTACTTGATTGCTTCAATATGACAGCGTCTCTGTGAAATTGTGGGTTTGTTTGCGGGAACTCATTTGTTCTGCTGCCTCTGTTGTTTATATTGTCAACAGATAAGCCTTCTCTTCTTACAAACAGGCTTGCGCTTCTATTTAGGTTGCAGAGTGTCAGCATGTTAACATATGCGTCCATTTGTGCGTGCACATCTGCATTTGCTAAGCTAATTGAAAATTGCTACTGTTGTAAACAAGCAGCTAGGAATATGAATACACTTCTTGTAACACTGAAGCTTTATACAGTACAAGTTTGTGTTATAAGTGCGTGTGGCTGCATTCAGGTAAAACCAATCTTAGACTTTGATACTTGCATCATTGCATCCCTCCTCATCCACCTCTTCCTCATTGCCCCCCACCCCCTGTTCTTCTCTGATGCATTTCCTTTACTTCATTTCCCTTCAGAATCAGTAGAACATGCCTACAATACATAAACTATATTACAACCAATTGCTTTTTTAACCAACCAGCTTTCAAATTTGCCTCACCTTGTCAACTAGCTGGCCCACTATGATGTCAGACGTTTTCTGCTCTCTAATTGGATGATCAGAGCAAAGTTATCACTGCCATCTCTTGGTATCAAAGCACATCTAAAACGATCCACGCACATTGATTCTTTAGAATTTTTAAAATTCTATTTACAATGGCTGAACGAGGAAGAAAAATTTATTTGGTCTAATATTCAAGGTGGACTTTTTCAGAGAAGCTGGAGATCGTGAAGAGAGGCCGGCCAACCCAATTGTTACCCATCTTATCTCAGCCAGGAAAAGGATATGTCCGCCACTTTCAGACCAGTACTTAAGAATGGTACTACTGGTTTACCGCCTCTGAATAACACAGCAAATTATATTGCTGAGAATGCCTGCTATTTGCAAGTGATTTACTTGGTGTTTATAGTCACAAATGGTTTTCCAACTTGAGTTGTCTGACCAAGGCAGCAGGGCGACATCAAGTCACCTGAAGGCTGTGGTGCTTTTGAGCAAAGGCAACTGGCAGCCTTGGCCAGAAATCTGTTTTATGAAGTCTTTCAGCATAAAGAGAGGAGGATGTATTTTGTCTATAAATAATCAGCAAATCTGGTGAGTATTATACATTTTATTTATACAAATGTTAACTTCAAAATACAACATTTATTGATTATGAACTTCAGTCACACTTACATGCGGTACATTTAGATTTTTGGGGTGTCTTGTTTTAATAAGCACTGTGTTCACTCTATACATGAAATCCTCATCATTAATAATTGCTTATTATTAATGGGCTAACTGATAAATTAACAGCGATGCGTAATCTCTAAATTACGCAGCGCTGCCGGGAACAATAACTATATTCGTAAGTGTGGTTTGAAGATTGCTGGGGATAATAAATATTTAATATTCACATATAAGTATTCATCCGTTTGAAATTTCATTACAATATGCACTACAGTGTATTAACAGGTGTTGAAAATCGGATCTTTATTCAATCAATAAAAGTTGAAAGCCAGATGTGTTTTATCTTGTTTTTCAAACGGCTCTGAAAACCATCAACAGGTTGTTGGCTGGGAAGGATCATCATAATCCACAACATAGCACAAAGAACAATGTTGGCTACATTAATAATATACTTTCCCCAGAAGAATGTGCAACAAAAACAAAAGCATCCCTTTTGCAGCCTGTGCTACAGTACAGTTCAGTCCTGCAACGCTGTTATATTTTATATATATATATATATATATATATATATATGCTATTAATGTTTTGTTTAAGAATCCCAAAGAGGACCATGTTGATTTATTGTGTTGGTGGAAAGAACATGCAAAAATATTTCCCAACTTTTTTGTTTTGTTTCTGCAAAGCAATCTCTACATAAATAAATGGGAAATAATTGATTGCAATATAATTTACATTCAAACAGGGGTTGCGTTATTTTCCGTCTTCGACCGTTTTTTTTAAACAGTGGCGGAAAATTCTAGAGGCCATCCTCATTTTGACAGATTACATATTCACACCCCTTACCACTTGGTGTAGACGCGCTGACATTTTCAACTTTACACACAGAGTTCAAGTAACTGAATCGATCAAAAAAAAAAGATTCCAATTAGAGCACTAAGGATCATCTCAGACTTGGACACCATATCCAGTAAATCTCGCTATCCAAGCTCAGCTTACAGCACCATGGAGGGTTATGAAATCTTTGGAGCGTGTGGCTGTGCTGGACACAGACCGATCGCAAGTTTTAAATCAACGGGCTGGGTCGGGGTTTGATCTAAAGATATCCACAGGTACAGGCTGGGTCGGGTTCAAAAATCATCTTAACGGTCCGGGTTGGTAAAACTGGACCCGTGCAGGACTCTGCTACAGTTAACCATATACTTGTACTGCAATTGTTTTGTATTTAAAACATAGGTGACAAAGACCAATGAGCCTTAAATTAAATATGCAAGGAGAAATTCTCAGGGAAAAAAGTTGTCTTTTTAAGCAGCTTGAAGACAAACCGTTGACTAGACAAGAAAATGGGTTAAAAATGGGCCAGAAATCGCACAGTGTAAGCCTATCTTGCCCCCTGGGGGAAGTCAAACACACGTGCGCCATCTGTCCATAGATGCATGGAGCAGGTAACGCAGCATAATTAGAAAACCTTGCATTAAAGAGATAGGAATTAATCAGTTACCCGTTGATACTGTACCCACTTTTGAATGCAAGTCTTTTTTGAACGTAACATCAATCTCAGCAAAGAAAGCTGCAGCATTCGCACAGAAAGAAACATGGCTGTATTCTCATACAGCCATGTTTCTTTCTGGACTGGAATACTAGTCAGTTCAGATACTGATTAAACTAAATTTGTGCTGGGAGCACAAGTGGATGTTAGATCTGCGCTGGTAAGAAATTCCGCTTCAGGTTTATAAAAATGACAAAACAGTCAACCATAAATATTTCTGTGGACATGTCCCCGGCAACCCTGGTTAAAATTACGCCTATGCTTGTCCCTCTTTCAACACTCCTTATAAACATGCTGTAGCTGTATGATGATAAATATATGTAAAAATAAATCAAATCTGAGGAAAACTTCCAGAAGAATTTCTTCTAACAGCCTTCACTCAATAGGCAAGGCAATTTTATTTGTACAACACACTTTCGACAAGGTAATTCAACGTGCTTTCCATGATTAGGGGATAAAGTAAACAACAGCAATAACATACACAGAGCATATGACACGTAAGAACATTTTAGGATAAGGTAAAAACAGCATGAAACACAGACAAAACATAAAATACATGAAAACATTACTAAAAGGCAGCTCTAAACAGATGGGTTTTAACCTTGATTTAAAATGCTGCTATTAATTCCAGGTTTAAACAGAACTTAAGAAATACCAGGCCATGTTACATTGAGTTTTTGTATAGTATTGATGGGTTGTATATTTGTAAACACACACTGAAGGCCTAGGTAACAAATGCACGGCCTGCCACTGGCCAAGCTAAAGCAAATGGACTGCTGCCAGATTAGGAGAATGACTGGGCTTGTTACAAAATGCTTTTTCTGACTTATCTAACTCTGAGTAATATGGCAACAGACTAAATTTCACTTAGGGGTGGAAAATTCCTTTAAAGGAACCCTCCTCTTGGTTCTGATTCTAAGGATGTTGAGTAGGTTTGAACTAGAGGACCTGAGGGGTCTGGGGGGTTGGTATGAGGACGGCAGATCTTCAACATACTTTGGTGCTAAACCATTCAATGATTTATAGATTAGTAAAAGTATTTTGAAGTCTATTCTCTGAGCAACAGGGAGCCAGTGTAAGCACTTTATAACTGGGATAATGTGCTCTACTTTCTTAGTTCTACTGAGGACTCACACTTTGCGCACTTCCGCAGCGGGTGATCCGTTTTTGGCAGCCCATCACTGTTTGGCACAACACTTTTTACAGGCCAGGAGCAAGCTGTCAATGAGCATATGTTTTTCTGCTGCCTGGGCAATGTGGAGATGTAGGGGAAACAAATATCGATAGGGAATTTCAGACTGACCAGAAAAAGTCGTACGCTGGAAAAAAAAGTCCCGGTAAGTCCCACTCCAACTGTGAGAGACAGAATGTGTAAAAATAAAATCTAGGAAATCACATTGTATGATTTTTTTATGAATTTATTTGTATAATGGTGCAGAAAAGAAGTATTTAGCACCTACAAACAAGCAAGAATTCAGACCCTCACAGACCTGTTACTTCTTTAAGAAGCTCTTCTATCCTCCACTCTTTACCCGTATTAATGGCACCGGTTTGAACTCGTTATTTGTATAAAAGACACCTGTCCACACCTTCAAACTGTCAGACTCCAACCTCCACCATGGCCAAGAACAGAGAGCTGTCCAAGGACACCAGGGACAAGATTGTTCACCTGCACAAAACTGGGATGAGCCAATCTTCAATAGGCAAGCAGCTTGATGAAAAGAGATCAACTGTTGGAGCAATTATTAGAAAACGGATAACTGATAATCTCCCTCAACCTGGGGCTCCATGCAAGATCTCACCTCATGGGGTACATGTGATCTTGAGAACGGTGAGGAAACAGCCCAGAACTACACGGGGGGAACTGGTCAATGACCTGAAGAGCGCTGGGACCACATTAACAAAGGTTACTATTTGTAACACACTACGTAGTCATGGATTAAAATACTGCAGCGCTCAAAAGGTTTCCCTGCTTAAGCCAGTACATATCCAGGCCCATCTAAAGTTTGCCAGAGACCATCTGGATGATCCTGAGGAGGATTGGGAGAGTGTCATGTGGACAGTTGAGACCAAAATAGAAGTGTGAGAAAGCCCTAGAGATGAAAAGCCCAACAGCACCATCTGCTGGTCGAATGAGGAAGATGTCAGCAGAACTAGTCTGGACATGTTCAGCCACACTGACAAGAAGCAAACTTTGCAGCAAGCAGGCAGTGTGAAGCTCTGTGGACTTTTACTGTGTTCCTATTATTATGTGTGCGTTCCTGAGGAAATGTAAGTGCTTTCCACTTCTTAGTTATGGATAATTTGATTATTCTTCCAGTTTGTGTTGTTACAGAGGAATAAGTTAAGTTTGATTCATCCAAACAACCTGTTTCATGAGTAGTTAGCTTCACTTTATTGCAACTCCACGTATTTTGTAATTTGACCATACTGGGTTGTTAGGAGTAATGTTTACATTATTTGATATGGTTTACAACTGATTAAGTGTGCTTTGCTTCTATTAATGTTAATGGTAGGAATTGTAGCATATCATTTTCCAATAATCTTTCATCCATGCTGTTGTATAATGTTTAAGTATCAGTTTCCACAATTAATGGTTAACCTTGAAATCATATGCTAACATGACATTTTATGCAAGTTTGTAATACCATTTTTATTGTCTTTCTTTCAGACCACACACACACACACACCCACACACACAACCAATGTTGTACGAGGACTGTAAAGCCTAATAACCTTTATTAAAGAAGACAAACAGATCTCTCTTTCCGAGTCCTTTGATTTTCTAACCGGAATCATAGTCCATAATCTACCGCCTCAACCAGCAATCCTGTTACATGAGGTTTTCCCTCAAACATTGGTCCTTCGAGCCAGAGTGAGTGCAACCTAAGAAGAAGATCATGGACCATGCAGCATCAGGACCTGCAGAGAATCAGAGCCGTCCACAGAGAGATAACCGCTTACCTGCTTACTTGGAGGACTACCGAGTTGGATTTCAGCCATCCGTGCTCCCAGTTCCCCCTGCCACTGTTTCCCGCTCTCGCAGCCACCGCAGTAGCAACCCGAGCGAGTTATCCAATAGGAGTTCATACAACCATAGCAGATCCAGTAGGCGTACCTGTTACTCTGTTGGTACATATCCCTCTCAGGATCTCTCAGCTGCACAAGCTGCAATTTTGGAAGAGAGAATAAAGCAGTTGGAGCTTGAAGATATATGCCGAATGATTGAGCATGAGACTCAAGCTGATTTGGAGTGTAAACTGCTGGATGAGCAAGCCAAGGAAGCACAGCGACTCCAAGATGAAGCACTTAAGGCCAGAGAAACACTCACTAGGCGGCTTCAAAGACAGCAGCGCCTTAAGAAGGCTGAACAAGATCTTGAGATTGCTAAGCTTCGTTCTTTGATGCTATCCTATAACGGGACACGTGCACCTTCACCAGCACATTCTGGTAGATCAGACCCTTGTTTGGGTTTACCACAGCAGGGGCAAACAACACAGGCTGACGTGCTGCCATCTATTTCCCAGCCTTCTCTGTTAGCCCAGGGCCTTCCAATACCTGCCATTGCTGTGCACCCATCTAGTCCTCCCTTGCAAGTCATTCCGGTCTCTAGAACGCCTCCTGCTGGACCGCAGCCAAGGAATATCCCAGCGGTACCTGCACACCTGGTAGCCCCAACGGCACACCCTCAGAATCTGGTACCCTTGGCACCCAGGCCTGCGGGAATACAACTTAGCCCGGCGGCACACCCCCAGGATGCGGTACCCATGGTACCCAGGACTGTGGGGCTACAACTTGGCCCAGCATCAGCAACCCCTCCTGTCATGCAACATGTGCCACACCCTTCGGCAAATGTCATTACTTCGACTCATACGGCACCTCACGTGGCATCATCCTTTGAGTCACAACTGCCAAGTAAGCCTACGCCGGCAATGAGTTCCTATTCTGGCCAACCTCCTCCCAATTCATTACAGTTTCAGTTTCCATCAGTACACAACCCGCTTACAGCTATAGCCATCCAGCTTGGGAGCCCCTCAACACTGCTCAGCGTGCCAGCCAAGGAGCGTCTCCTCTCGTCACAACTCATCGTGGGCAAAGGGTTGCTCTAGATCTCTCCGCTTCCCATCCTGGCTACACGCCACAACCAGGAGTGGAGTTGCAGCTTGCAGCTGCTCTAGGAATCCCTCGACCTTCCCTGCCAGTGTTTGAGAGTGGTCGGGAAAGTGACTTTGCTCTGCTCAAGCTTGCACTGGATAATGTCCTGGGGAGCAACCTTCACCTCAGTGAACAATATAAATATCAAGTGTTGATCAGTCACCTCAAGCTCCCAAGTGCCCTACAGCTTGCTAAGGCCTACATGCATGACCCTGCACCATATACAAGTGCACTGCAGGCCCTTCAAGATAAGTATGGACAGCCACGACAGCTAATACAGAGTGAGTTAGGCGCCATACTTAATGCACCTGCTCTCAAGATGGGTGATGCAAATGCCTTTGACTCGTTTGCCCTGTCTGTCCAGTCCTTGGTAGGGATGTTAAGGACTCTTGAAGGACAAAATGGAAACGAGCTCCACTGTGGCTCCCACGTAGATCGCCTACTCAGTAAGATGCCTCCTACTTACCGCGATGGATTTGTTGAGCATTGCCTTCAATCTGGAATTTTGCAGACTGGCACAGACAGAACATATACCCTTCAGGACTTGGCTATCTGGCTCCAAACGAAGTCTCAAGCAAAGCGCATTTCCAGCCGAGCAGTAGCCATATATCAGTTCGATACCCCTCGGCCAGTTAGGAAGGATCAGCGTACTATACAACCCAAAGGGACGCCAATGACTATGTGCTTTAATGTGGCTGAGAAGGTGACCAGGGAAGAGACAACTGGGGCAAAGCCTACACAGGCAAAACCCAGACCCAAGCCCAAACCTTTCTGTCCATATTGTGACACTCATGACCATTATCTTACTTCCTGTGATGGATTCAAGGTGCTGAACACTGAACAAGTTTTAAAGTGGCGGAAGGATGGTAAAAGGTGTAGGAAATGTGGACGCAATCACACTGAAGATCAGTGCACTCTTAAGCGCCCTTGTAAAACATGTAAGGAAACCCACCTCACTGTCTTGCATGAGTCAGTCCAGGAAACCAATCGGAAGGTGTACACTGTCAGTTTACCGTCCACAAAGGTGTATCTGGACCGGCCAAACCGATCCCAAAGGGGGATGTTGAAGGTGGTCAAGGTCCTCCTCCATAATGGCAACCAGAAGATGGAAACCTATGCAGTGCTTGATGATGGGTCAGAGAGGAGCATTGTCCTTCCTCAAGTGGTGCGACAGCTTAACCTCGTCTGTCATCCAGAGACTCTACCACTTCAGACTGTGCACCAGAGGGTTGAGCAACTCTGTGGCGCATCTGTCTCCCTGGAGGTGTCATCGCCATTCCGGCCATCCGAGAAGCACCTGATACCACACGCCTTCACTGCAGAAGGATTGGCTCTCGCTGAACACACATACCCAGTTTCTGTGTTACAGTAGAAATACCAACACCTCAGACAGCTTCCTTTACCTCCAGTAAACCGGGCCCAACCCCTACTCCTAATTGGGTCTGACATGCCTCACCTTATTACACCAGTCCAACCAGTCCATGCAGGACCATCAGGCGGACCTGTTGCCATCTGCACTCCACTGGGCTGGACGCTTCAAGGGCCAGTTGACATTGTCCATCTCTCACCTGGAGTCCAACAGTGCCTGCATGTCGCCACAACTTCAGCTTCCAGCGAGCTTCTCAGGAATGTGGAGCATCTCTGGCAGATGGACACCTTGCCCTATAGTGAGAAGGCCGTCACTCGCTCGAAAGAAGATCAACAAGCCCTCACTCTGCTTCATACAGCCACCACCAGAGTAACAGTAGATGGTATCATGCGCTACGCCACACCTCTTCTTCGACGTACCACAGACAGCACTCTTCATGCACCTGCAGAAGTAGTACTTTCCAGGCTTCGCAGTACAGAACGGAAGCTCGCTAAGAACCCTGCACAAGCAAAGTCTTACTGCACTGAGATATGGAAGCTGGAAGAAGCAGGCTACGTATCAAAGGTCTTACCAGGGGAAAGTGCCCAGTCGCCGGAGTCGTGGTTTATACCACACCACATGGTTCACCACAATGGAAAGGACAGAGTGGTTTTCGACTGTTCTTTCCAATTCAGAGGGCGGTCACTGAATGAGCTCCTGTTGCCTGGACCACCCTTAGGGCCTTCCTTGCTTGGTGTCTTGCTGAGGTTCCGCCAGCACTCAGTTGCGGTAAGCGGGGACATAAAGGCCATGTTCCATCAGATCCGCCTGCAGCCTACTGACACACCAGTGCTGAGGTTCATCTGGAGAGACATGCAAAGGGAGAAGGAACCAACCGTATATGAATGGCAGGTATTGCCATTCGGCACCACATGCAGCCCATGTTGCGCTGTATATGCCCTCCAGCGACATGTTCGCGACAACTGTGGTGACAAGTCCCACCTAGTCGAGGTGGTGGAACACTCCTTCTATGTGGACAATTGTTTACATAGTACCCACACTGCTGCTGAAGCCAAAGCTCTTATCGACGATCTACGCCAGCTACTCAGGGAAGGAGGATTTGAACTCAGGCAGTGGGCGTGTAATGTGCCAGCAGTGATTGAACATCTCCCCCCAGAAGCCAAATCGGAAGGCTGTGAGTTTTGGCTTTCTAAGGGCAGTAACAACCCACAACAGTCAACCTTGGGCCTCCGGTGGAACTGGAGGCTCCTCGACTCTCTAGGTTTTAAGGTCCGTCCAGCAGACCACCTTGAGCCAACATTGAGGAATATTTATAAAGCCCTAGCGAGCCAGTATGATCCACTGGGCTTTATCATTCCATTCACCACAAGGGCTAAAATCCTCATCCAAGATATCTGGAAGCATGATATTGCATGGGATGACCTGATTGAACCCCAGTCTCTGAGAGAACAGTGGACAGCTTGGGTGAATGAGCTACCAGATCTCATTCACCTTAAGTTCTCCCGGACCTACGCACCACCGTCTGCCGACAAGCCTACTACACCCAGGGAACTACACTTCTTCTGTGATACATGGGAGAGAGAGTATGGTTCAGTAGCCTACCTACGCACAGTCGGTGATCACGGTCGTGTCTATATATCCTTCGTGGTGGCAAGATCAAGGGTAGCACCGAAGAAATGCCTAAGTATGCCACGTTTGGAACTTGCTGCAGCACTAACTGGCGCCCAGCTTGTCAAGCTTGTCCAGACAGAGGTGACCTTACCTATCCAACAGACTTTCCTCTGGTCAGACTCCACAACTGTGCTCCACTGGCTGAAATCAGAGTCATGTCGTTATAAGGTCTTTGTCGGCACACGTATAGCGGAGATTCAAACTCTTACTGAGGTGACCAGCTGGAGATATGTGGACTCCATGAGAAATCCGGCAGATGACATAACACGAGGTCTGAAACTCTCAGATTTGGCACATCCGCACCGATGGGCCAGATTTCCTTCAGCAGCCTCCTGATCAGTGGCCAACTATGCCTGCAGTAGCTGAAACTGAACCAGACTCCATTGAACGCAGGAAGTCCACTCTCATTTGGACTACGTCAGAGGTTCAGAATACAGATTTACCTGATCTGTCTCAGTTCCACATGTGGGAAGACCTAGTTCAGGCCACTGTCACTTCCCTTCATGGGGCGGCTGCCTCCAACGATGCGACCACTTATATCTCAGCAGAGAAGTTACTCTTGGCTCAGGCCCAGCAGGACTCTTTCCCTGGCGAGTTAAAGGCTCTCAAGGCTGGTCGACCCATTTCAGCTGACAGTCATCTGGTGACGCTCTCACCTGAATATGATGAAGCCACAGGATTACTTCGCGTTGGAGGGAGATTACGGCGCGCTGAGAATTTAGAGGCAGATGCTATCCATCCAATCATTCTGGACCCGGCGCACCAGATTACCAAACTGTGACTTCGATCGCAAGCTTCTCCATCCTGGACCTGAACGAGTTTTAGCTGAGATGCGACGCCAGTACTGGGTTCTGCGTGGTCGGGAAGCAATACGCAGGCATCAGCACAGCTGCAGGGACTGTCAACTCTGGCGTGCAAAGCCAGATGTTCCCAAAATGGCAGATTTACCATCCTCCAGACTACGCATCTACAAGCCGCCATTCTACTCCACTGGAGTGGATTGCTTTGGCCCGTTTACTGTGAAAATTGGCCGCAGAACTGAAAAGCGATGGGGGATCGTGTATAAATGCCTAACTACCAGGTGCGTCCACCTCGACCTTTTGGAAAGCCTCGACACAGATGCCTTTCTTCTGTCCCTGCGCCGATTTATTGCCAGGCGTGGCACACCGTTTGAACTCCTTTGTGATAACGGTACCAACTTTGTTGGAGGAGAACGGGAGTTAAGGGAGGCATTTAACGCTATGGCATCGGAACTGCAAGATCAGCTGGCAAGACAGAAAATCTCATTTCAGTTTAATCCGCCAAGTGCTCCACATTTTGGTGGGGCCTGGGAGCGGGAGGTTAGATCAGTGAAAACAGCACTCAGGGTCATCCTTAAGGAGCAGTCAGTGCCGGAGCCGGTTCTTTACACCGTTCTGGTTGAAGTCGAAGGGATTTTAACTGCTAAACCACTCGGATATGTTTCAGCTGACGCTGCCGACCCTGACCCCATTACGCCACATATTCTACTTATGGGACGTTATGATTCCTCACTGCCACAGGCCCTGTATGACTCCAGCAGTACTTTGGGGACGCGACGATGGAGGCATAGCCAGGTGCTAGCCGACAACTTTTGGTCAACCTTCATCCGACGATACCTACCAAGCCTACAAGGGAGGTCTAAATGGCGGATCGATGGGGACAAGCTTTCTGTAGGACAAGTGGTTCTAATAGTTGATCCACAATTTCCACGAGCCCTCTGGCCAGTGGGCAAAGTGATCAAGATCCACCCTGGAGCGGACGGGAAAATCAGAACAGCTACTGTTAAGGTTAAGGACAAGATCTACGTCCGGCCCGTCACCCGGCTCATCCGGCTGCCAAAGATCAGCGATTCTGAGGATAATAATAGCTGATTGACTTTCTCTGCGGGTTCAAATGTCCTCAGAACGGACATTTGGGGGCGGCTGTGTGAGAAAGCCCTAGAGATGAAAAGCCCAACAGCACCATCTGCTGGTCGAATGAGGAAGATGTCAGCAGAACTAGTCTGGACATGTTCAGCCACACTGACAAGAAGCAAACTTTGCAGCAAGCAGGCAGTGTGAAGCTCTGTGGACTTTTACTGTGTTCCTATTATTATGTGTGCGTTCCTGAGGAAATGTAAGTGCTTTCCACTTCTTAGTTATGGATAATTTGATTATTCTTCCAGTTTGTGTTGTTACAGAGGAATAAGTTAAGTTTGATTCATCCAAACAACCTGTTTCATGAGTAGTTAGCTTCACTTTATTGCAACTCCACGTATTTTGTAATTTGACCATACTGGGTTGTTAGGAGTAATGTTTACATTATTTGATATGGTTTACAACTGATTAAGTGTGCTTTGCTTCTATTAATGTTAATGGTAGGAATTGTAGCATATCATTTTCCAATAATATTTCATCCATGCTGTTGTATAATGTTTAAGTATCAGTTTCCACAATTAATGGTTAACCTTGAAATCATATGCTAACATGACATTTTATGCAAGTTTGTAATACCATTTTTATTGTCTTTCTTTCAGACCACACACACACACACACCCACACACACAACCAATGTTGTACGAGGACTGTAAAGCCTAATAACCTTTATTAAAGAAGACAAACAGATCTCTCTTTCCGAGTCCTTTGATTCTCTAACCGGAATCATAGTCCATAATCTACCGCCTCAACCAGCAATCCTGTCACATGAGGTTTTCCCTCAAACAAGAAGTCTTTGGTATAAATACCACTGTTTGGTGGGGGAAGAATGTTGAGTTGCATCCCAAGAACACCATACCCACTGTGAAGCATGGGGGTGGACACATTATGTTTTGGGGCTGCTTTTCTGCAAATGGGACAGAACGACTGATACGTAACAATGGAATTATGAATGGAGATTTGTGAGATATTGTGAGATTTTGGGCAAAATACTTTTATCAGTGAGAGCATTAAAGATGAAACGGGGCTGGATCTTCTAGCAGGACAAAGATCCCAAACACATCGCCCGGGCAACGAAGGAATGGCTACGTACAAAGCATTTCAAGGTTCTGGATTGGCCTAGCTAGTCCCCAGACCTAAATCCAATAGAGGATCTGTGGAGGGAGTTGAAAGTCAAAACATCACAACTCTAGAGAAGATCTGCATGGAAGAATGGGCCAAAATACAGGAAATGTTTGACCTCGGTCATTGCCAACCATGGTTACATTATAAAGTATTTAGGTGTACTTTTATTATTTACCAAATACTGATTTTCTGCAGCGTTATACAAATAAATTCTTCAAATATCATTCAATAGGATTTCCTGGAGTTTTATTTTACATTCTGTCTCTCATAGTTGAAGTGTACCTTTGATGAAAATTACAGACCTCTCATTTTTTTAAGTGAGACAACTTGGACATTTGGTGGCTGCCAAATACTTTTTTGCCCCACTGAATATACACATACAAAAATTGTTTCTCCTGCTGTCTATGAAATTAGAGTAAACCTTTCCTGTTTTGGGTCAATTTGAATTATCCAAATAATTTCTGTTTGCTAATTACCTGGATAATAAGGCAGATTTATATATATATATATTTATTTTTTTAAATCTTAGCATTGAGGTTTACTTACACTAAGTTTCTGATGATTTTCAACATTTTGAGAAACCCCAGATGATAATGTCATTACCTTATAGGCTTCTGATCAGATAATGCACAACATTTGATTTAAACGTAAGCATACCTATTGATGTATTTTAGGGCAACACTTCAAACACACAGATTCGTTGCTGAACGACCGTTATTATACAGTCTATGTGAACGACATAGGAAAATCAACAGAAATCAGCCAATGACACCCTTTCTTTTCAGGCGGTATCTTCACAAGATCCTTTGCTTTTGTTCTGGGGCACATATGCACATTTTGCTGCAACCACGTTCATCTCTGGGACACAGAAACCTGTCTCTCTTGAATAGTAAGTTTGCTCGACATATCCATGCTATTTAACTTGGTCGTAGTTTGAACAGATGAACTAGCTCCCTCACTTATCAGGAAACTGCACCTAAGAAGGAAGCAGGCCTTTGAGATCTCAAATTCTCTAGCTGATATGTGGATATACAAACCCTGCTTCTTCCTTTGGTGTAGTTTCCTAATAAGCGAGGGTTCTAAGTTAATCTTGTCAACCAACATGGAAGCATAAAAAGGAAAAAGAGTCGCTCAGAAAAGAAGAAGCCATTACAGGTAAAGCAACAGTAACAGGCCAAATTAGAGTGTCTAGATACAAAAAAGGACAAAGACCTTAATCTTTGGAGATGTGTGCTGTGATCTGATGAAACTAAAAGGAAACTAAATGTATTTGGTCCTAATGGCCATTGTTATATTCTGAGGAAAAGGCTTGAAAGCTTGAAAGCAACATATCAGCTTAAAAGCATAAGGGTTGCAGCAGCATGTTTTGAGGGTGTTTTGTTGCAGGATGGACTGGTGAACTTCATCAAAATAAATGTGAAGGCTACTCTGTGATTCTTTAAAAAAAACACAGAACAACCCCCTGCCATTTAATTTTAGAAATACTGTCACTGAAAGTTAATTATGCCTTCAACTAAGTGGTATTACACCGGATACTTCTTGCTTCATCTTCCAACAGCTGACAACTCAATTAAACTATTCTGATGAAACCTGAATGAGAAAGTTTAAGTGTGGGAAAATTACACTACTGAATGGAGTTTCCTTTATTTGTACAGAAGAAGGGCAGATTTGTCTTGTGAAAGACTGTTTTTTAAGTCACACTGTAGAATAGCAATTAAAACTCAAACTCTGATGATAAAGAAGGAATAATGGAACTATCACTTTGGGGTTAAAGGGATTGGTATTAAGTTCAAATGATAATTAATATGTTAATTAGATTAGGTCTTTCGTAGGTCTTTCGAAATAAAAGCTAAACAGAGTTCATAAATGTCTGAGAAGGACATTTTGAGTGCAGGTTTTGGAACGTATTGAGAAAAAGTAAAACCATTTATCTAAATAGTATGGGTATTTAATGTTGTAATAAATTATTTCTCTTCTTAAAGATTTCTCCCGTGACTGCTTTTTGGTCGCTCTGAAATGTTTTAGATTATTTAATAAATTTGAATGGCACTCTCTCTAAACCATACTACTGGTCGCTCTACTATCTTGTACATCTTTCCTTTTATTCTTGCTGAAACACTTTTATCACATATTACACCTGACACTTTTCTCCATACATTCGAACCAGCTTGCACATGCTTCTTCACCTCTTTCCCTCTGTTTTTCTGGACGCTATGTACTTAAAGTCCTCTACCTTTCTTACGTCAACTCCCTGTAACGTCACCGTTTCACTCGTGCCCCTCTCATTTATGTGTTCTGTCTTGCTGCAACTAATCTTTATTCCTCACTTTTCTGGTACATGTCTCACTCTCTAGCTGTTTCGCTACCTGTGCCCTGCTCCGACTGCAAATCATAATGTCAACTGCAAACATCATAATCCATGGAGACTCCTGTCTAACCTCATCTAGGCCTCTCCATCACCGAAGCAAACAATGGGTTTAGAGCCGATCCCTGATGCAGTCCCACCTCCACCTTGAACTCTTGTCACTCTTAGAGCACACCTCACTGCTGTCTCATAGTTCTCATACATCCTGCACCACTCTAACATACTACAGTCCTTAAAGCAAAAATTGCATCTGTAGTACTCTTTCTTGGCATGAAACCGTACTGCTGCTCACAAATGCTCATTTCTGACCCAAGCCTTGCTTCCGCTGTTCGTTCCCACAGCTTCACTGTTCATCTGACTCCTCAAGATCTTGTTGACCAACCCAGTCAAAAACTGTCACCTCTCCTAGAAACGTTCATATTGGCATAGGTATATCATCAGGACCAACCGCCATTCCCCTTTCATCCTCTTCAAAGTTTGCCTTGGTTCATCCTTACTAAATTTAGCTACTTCCTGATCCTCTTCTACTCAACATTGTCTCTCATTTTTCTCTTTCATCAGCTCTTCAAAGAACCCTTTCCATCTTCCCATCACACACTTGTCACCTGTCAGTACATTTCCATCTTTATCCTTTATCACCTTAAACTGTTGCCCATACTTTCCATCTTTATCTCTCTGCCTCGCCAACCTGTACACATCATTATCTCCCTCATTACTGTAAACCTAGTATACAGGTCATCATATGCTTTTTGTTTGCCTTTGCCACATCTACCTTCACCATACACTGCATCTCCCTATACTCTAGTCTACTCTGAGTCCTCTGTGTCCCACTTCCTTCTTTCTCTGTAAATGCTCCTGGACTTTTTCATTCCATATCAAGTCTCCTTATCTACTTTACTCCTTCCAG
The DNA here is from genome assembly GCA_963556495.2 of Valencia hispanica. Taxonomy (NCBI): domain Eukaryota; kingdom Metazoa; phylum Chordata; class Actinopteri; order Cyprinodontiformes; family Valenciidae; genus Valencia; species Valencia hispanica. Next base: position 47,433,156 of record OY747711.1, read on the forward strand.
ATGACACACCAAGTACCCTCCTATCTGTCTCCCTAATCACATTGGCTGTGGCTGTCCAGTCATTTGAGAGCTTCTCCTGATCACAATGAGCCTGTCTTACGCCAGATTCACACAGATTGAGGAACGGATGCGGTCCGGACTCCGTACGGCTTCCACAAAGACAAAAAAACATTGAGTCCAATCAAAGCATTCTCACTAGCTGCAGTGCAGTGCGGATCCAGATGCGGAGCTCTGGAAAGTTTCCGCATGAACTCTATTTTTTCCAGAAGCCACATGCGGATTTCCATGAAGTTAAAGAAATTACACGAGCCAGACAGGAAGTGAGACATAAGCCAGCGAGGTACGTGAATCCAGTATATTTCAAAATAAAACCGGTGTTGCATTTTTTCGCCCGCCATTTTCTTTTATTATCAAGATCAGGGTTATCAGTTCACTGTGTATGATAGTTCACGTTATTTTTACAAGTATATCTTTAAACGTATTATGTCAAATTTTGTACTTTTTTTGCAAACTATTGCTAAACATTCATTGCTTTCACTCTGTGCTTTCCGGATATGTTCCGCACACGAACCACAGTCAGTGTGAATGACTGTACGGAAGCTGTATGAAAATGGGGCCGCATCTGTTCTGGACTCGATGTGAATGAGGTGTTAGATCTTGCCTGAAAACTCTACAGCACTTTAATTTTTTCAGTTTCCACTACTGGTCCTCTGCTCTGTCTTTGTTCTCTTCATCTTCCTCACCATCAGTGTCATCCAACAAACCACCATCCTTTACTGTCTGGCTACACTCTCACCTACCACTACCTTGCAGTCACTAATCTTCATCTGATTACATCATCTACACAAAGTGTAGTCCACCTGTTTGCTCCTACTTCCACTCGTATAAATCCTAAATCCTCTTCTGGAAGAAAGTATTTACAACAGCCATTTCCACTTCCTCTTCACTCTGTTCCCTTCACCAACATAAATGTTAAAGTCTGCACTAATCATCACCATCTCAACATTGGGAATAGATAGTCTGCTAGGTAGTTATATGAGTTTTATAGGGGGTCTATTTACAGATTTCAGCTATTCATAAGCAGTTGAGGTCCTATGGCTTCCTGTGGTTTGATCCAAAATAAGAAAGTCTGACCAAGCAGTTTCGCTGACACTGGTTCTGCTACATTTATAAATTTTTTGCTAGTTTAAAACCTGTTCAGTTTTTGCCATTGTCTAGCTTCTGGTCTAGGTATCTGGAATACGTTAAAATGCAACACTAAGCAACGTGAGAGCATAAACAATAAATGATCCAAGGGCCCAATCCTAGCTTCAGTCACCAATTCATCCTTAGTAGTAGCAAGGGGTAGCAAGGGGTAGCAAGGGGCAATTATTAGCTTAAGCTGCTGTCACACTGTTTTCCTATCTTGGCACATATATTTGCATATCTAATGTCAATGGATCTCCTTAATTTTACTCATTGTGATTTGTTGTTTGCATCCATAAGACTGAATAATCTTCAATTTTCCGCAAAATGACTCCATAGAAATAAAAAGGAAATCCAGCAGATGAGTGCATATCCTGTGTATCATACAACCTTTAAAACTAAGAAAATATGAAACATGGTAGGACTGGGATTTTCTTAAACTAGACGTTGGCCTTTAAAGAAGTAGATGTTCAAATTATTTGTTTTTCTCTGTTGTAAATTTCAACTTAGTGGGGTTTCTGTAAATTTTTTTGCATATTTTGTATTTGTGCATTTGAGCATGTTGAAAAAAGGAGAACATTTGTGTTGGATTACACTTTGGTGCACATATGTATGTTTTGTGGGGGTGTTTTTCATTGTGCATGTTTACTCTTCCTCTTGGTTGCCACAGAAAGCAATCTAAATGGAGATGCTTACTACCGTCTTTGCAGAGACAGTATAAAATGAATGCAATCACAATGTCCTTCTGCCCTCATCTCTTTTATGTTTGCTCCCTGTTTGAATTTTCCACTCTCTCTGTTTTCTGTCTGCAATGTATATTCAAGAGATTTTCTCTGTGTTTATGGGGTGATGTGCAAAAATAAAGAGCCTCTTCAATGTTTGTTTGTTTTTTTTTTTGTCAAGTGCAGTGCAGATGATCATATAGGGCAGTGTTTCTCAAACTTTTTTTTATCATTCCCCACTATGGACAAAGGCGCATACACAAGCCCCCCCAAGCTTTTATCGCCCCAACAGAATGGTGACCACGCCTGATTTTTAAAGTGTTTTATTTATTTATATAGCCGAGTTAGTCTACAAGTTTTTAAGGGTATAAATTAGTTGGAAAAAGGGGCTGCGCACTGGTATAAAACCGGCTCAGAAATATATGCTGTCAGTAGTTGCTACATGTAGAGCTTCAGCTCACAGTTGGAGAAAATAAAAGTTGTAGTTTTATAAAATTTACAAAGCTTTCAAAAGTACAAAATAAAAAATAAAAATAAAATAAATAAAAGCAAGATACTCATCCCTGTATTTCCTCCGTGGTTGACCGTGTGACTTCTCTTATTCTGAAACGTTCCCTGATCTTTTTAGGTATATGTACATTTTCTAGATGGAATCTCTGATAATGCGGCTACTTCAGCTTGTTTTGTTCTGCTGCGATATATTCCAACGTCAAACTCCCAGCCCGATGTTCCAGGTCCCGGTTCTGTTTACAATGTTGATCACAACTGCTAATTTATTTAAGTGTGTTACATTTTGTGAGAGGGGGGAGCTGGTTGATTTAATTTACAGTGCAGTGAAACATTCACAACGACAGAATCTAGGGGGGAAAAACTATTTAAATCCCATTGATGTCACACCCCAGCTGCAATACCTCTGCGCCCCACTAGTGGGGCTCGCCCCATAGTCTGAGAAACACAGATATAGGGATATAGGTAAAGTGCAGTCTTATAAGGAAGTCAGTCCTTGTTTTTCTTTAGGATGAGATGCCCCCTCTTATCTATCTATCTATCTATCTATCTATCTATCTATCTATCTATCTATCTATCTATCTATCTATCTAGACTATATATTATAACTGTAATTTTTTGTTTTCTTTAATCATGCATCAAAATGAAAACTTTCAAATTAAATTTGAAACCATGAATTTTTCCAATTTTATTTCCTCTGACAGTTGTGATGTGCAGCCTTAAGATGTGAAACTAGGTGCAGCTAAAAACAGAAAATACAACGGCTCATTCCTATCTCAAGAATATACATGATGTTAAACTGACCATGCTTTTAAATCTGTGGGGGAGGCATGGGAATGTGGTTTTATGTGGGGTCATTTTAATCTGTAAAGCACTTTGTGATGCAACTTCTTGTATGAAAAGCGCTTTATAAATAAAGTTTGATTTGATTTGATTTTTAATTTCTAGATCCTCTGGATGATCCTTAAAGAGAATAGGCTTTACACTAATGTGATAGTTATAGCAAATGATACCTCATAAATGATCATTAACTGCTGATAAACCACTTGCAGTAATCAATCTAACTAAAGATGAACGCATGGGTGCGTTTTTCAAGGTTGTTCTGACATTACCCCTTTAATCCTGGATATATTCTGTAGGTGATAGAACGCTGACCTTGTTAATGCCTTCATGTAATTCAGGTCTCAGTCCATTACTACACCTATATTTCCAGAAGTATTAAATGGTAAATGGACTGAACTTATATGGCGCTTTTCTAGTCATACTGACCACCAGGCTATAAAGCGTTTTACACTGGAGCCACATTCACCCATTTGCACTCATAAATGCGCACATAAACCAATACAAATCTCAGTAGGCAACTTGGGGGCACATTGACATGACAGGAGGAAGATGGAATTGAACCAGAATAAGAGACTGTGCAGTAAGGGCAAATTTAAAAGAAATGTTACAGTACCATTATTAAAAAGGCACTCTATAGATTAAAAGAAATGCAGCTGAGTGGGGTAATTCATGAAAAATGTGCGAGAGAGAGAGAGAGAGAGAGAGAGAGAGAGAGAGAGAGAGAGAGAGAGAGAGAGAGAGAGAGAGAGAGAGAGAGAGAGAGAGAGAGAGAGAGAGAGAGAGAGAGAGAGAGAGAGAGAGAGAGAGAGAGAATAAAAACAGACTATTTTCAATAATTTATTGAGATGTACCTATATATTTGGGGTGGTCGTCACTAGACCCTGATTTCAGTCGGACAAAACAGTTGTGAGCAGAGCTGAAAAGGTGTTTGCTAACAAAGTTGAGCACAATCACACCAGTTTTGTCTGGACCGAAACTATTGTGAAAAGGATGCCCAAAATGTTTGAGTCGAGTCATGCAGTTTTAAAAAAGGCATTTCTTCCACATATTAAGGTATTGTATGAGGAGTTCTGACTGAAGAAAATGTAAAATCTCCAAAAGATACCTCAATATTTGACCAATTAGCAAACAGAAACAACTGAGGTAATTATAACTGACCAAAAACAGGAAAAGCCTGATTATATTTATCAAATCAAATCAAACTTTATTTATAAAGCGCTTTCTATATTTAATGTCAGACAGTTACGGAAAAAAAGCTAGGTGTCTCCAGTGTTCCTCTCTGGATTCTAACCTGTACTTTAAATATTAGATATTAGCTGATCAGTAATAAGGACATGCCATTTCCCATTTCTTTTGGACTCTTTTGGGGGGTCGGCTGTGGCAGTTCCTCTTTTAAAATCTGAGATGAAATTACTGAATTTTCACCAAATACTTTAGGGTTAAAAAAAATAGGTAATAATTAAATTACACGTAAACTAAACCTAAGCATACCTCAACGGGGCGCAACTGCCAGTCAATGACTCGATGTAGTCTGTTGGGATTCTGTGGTAGAAAATTGTTATGTAATTAGGAATTAAGTGTATATTCTCTGTTTAGTGAATGTATCTAAGGCAGAGGACAAGGTTAGGGGCAAGCTTATTGTTCCAGCTTAATGTTATGAGAAAGATATATGTCAGGTAACCAGAGAGACAGACGCCGGGGCAGTAATATAACAGTCTGGCCTTCGGATGAGCTGTTTTATGCGTTGATATGAGACTCGCATGGAGCAGCTGTCCAGAGGCAGGGCGTGAACGTTGGAGAAGACATCTACAGAGATAGTGATTGCTGAATAATATTTAAGCGGTTAGTAAGAAAGGTTGGAGAGGGTGATGCACGAGTAACTCTGTCCCCTCCATGGTCTGGCCAGACATGTTTGTATTAAATACTTAAATGCCTTCTGGGACTCAAGTCTTCTTTATTATGGAAACCCTGAGATACTTTTTTTGCCATAACAATTCCTTAAATAGAAAACTATATAAAACTTTAAACTGATAGGAATGTTTGTATTGAAATGACTTTCTTATAAATTGACTTGAGATGACATCTGTTGTGAATCGGCGCTATATAAATAAACTAAACTGAATTGAACGTGAAAACCTGTGCATTACTTGCTCCTTTGTCTGCCCCTTATTTTTCATTGGTGCTCTCACAATAGTGCTGTGAAATATTTAAGTAAGCTCCTGGCACAAATCATCCGGATGGAGGTTACTGGGTTCATTAAAGGGACCTGAAGCCTGATGCCGTCTCCCCTCATTAACCTCGGCAGCACATCGGATTTTCCCTCCACACATGATTTTGGATATCTGTGAGATCTTTCAATTAATAAGAGCTCTTTAATCATCCCCTTACAATACATGTAAACATCTCACCATCATGATTATCATACAAGCTTACGCAAACAGTAAATGGACTTCTATTTTCATTTCTTTTTTTGTTCTGAGAGGTTATCCACAAAACTATGTCATTTCCAGCTGACTGGTAGGAGGCATAAATAATTTACCCTCCAGTGCAGTCATTAGCACCTTGAGACTCATTAAGGCACAAGCTTCCTGGACCCTGACCTTACATAGGGTTGTTAGGGTTATTGGTTAAACAACTTTGAGTGATGTCAAGGCTGAACTGAATGTGACTAATGGGTGATCCTTTTGGCCTTTTGACAATCACACATGTGCATCTACAACTTCTTATGCGGTCCCCTAGCTAGCCAATAGCTTGTCCATGCTGACAGTCTTTGCTACATGCAGATGGCTTGAATTCCACAGGTAACATGAAAACGACCCTTTTTTCAGCTTCTTACTAATTTTCTGACACGTCACATAGTTCCAACATACTCCTTTAGTAATATCTTCAGTCTATGTGTAATATCTAGTAATATCTTCAGAGTGTGTGTGTGCATGAAGTCTTGGGGAGGGGGGCATAACTGTAATCATTATTTTAATAATGTTTGGGAGGGATGGGAATGTGGTCTTTGTGGAGTCATTTTAATTCTGTAAAGCACTTTGAGCTGCAATTGTTGTATGGAATACACTCTATAAATAACGTTTTGATTGATTGATATAGGGTGACATTAATGACACAGGAAAATAACGGCCTAAAAACCTTGCAGGTAATCAGGGAAGAACTGGATGCAGATGGGCTAAGCTGCACTGAGGGGGAAACTACGCCGATGGGCGTCGGCTAAACAGACCTGGAGTGGATCTCACCTGTTGGGAGGACGAAATTAACAGGGAAAAACAAGCAGGGAGGAGGAAATGGTGGAGATAATGGAAAGACCCCACAGAACCCTGATCATAACAAAAACATCCTTCAACAGGGATCTCTTCCAAGAATTCAGAAACTCTATGGTAACGAACTGTGTAGTTTTCAGCAGGATGAGAAGATAAAAGTGATCAAAACATACAAATACTAATGCTCTTAACTTGATCAACTTTAAGCACCAATAGGATAAGAATAGGTCAGCAGCGGTCAGGATATAGCCAAGAATCAACACTGAAAATATTAGTCCTCACATAAATTTGACTCATTAGCATTTGATGAAATGTTTGTACCTGCTGTCCATCCACACACACACAGTGCTTGAAGTTTGTCAGATTAATTTCCAAGTAGAGTAATGCCCCTTTATTTTGTTTCTCGAATATGAATACTAATTTCCACATTGAATTCTAAATAAAATCTGACGCCTCCTTTGTCTTTGTACACAGTCCTAACTTCACTATGACAGATGCATTTCCGCCTACTTAAAACAAGACACATTAAGACTCACAGGCACACACATAAAAAAAAAAAAAAAAAAAATATCAAACATACCTAACTCCTGACATAGAGACAGTCACTGTCTGTGTCTGTCACTGTGTCATATCTCGTTAGCTGTGTTCAGTGGGACTAATTGACAGTTCATTACCATGTTGTTCTGTTCACAACAGGACTCTTGACAACTCCCAGCTTACATTACAGATAGACATGTTCATGTTCGGTTTCCTATTTGGCATTCAAATTAAAGAACATTCACAATAAAACCTTTTTCACTAAGTTTCGAAAGGTTCGCCGAGGAGCGCTCAACTACACCCCGAACCCACGGAACGAGCCCTCGGCGCCGACTACACATCGCTGCAGTCCTGGGGAAGCTAATCCGCCCAACATCCAGCAGGTCCTGGACGGTGAAAGATCCTCTGCCCAGCATCAACTTGTTGACCAGCCGCCCACCACGCTCATTATTGGAGACTCTATTATCAGGAATGTAAGGATGAGAGGAGCGGTCACACTGTGTTTTCCTGGAGCCACTGTAAAGGATATTACTGAACAGATCCTGGACCATATCCAACATCACCCATCTGTGAGTAGAGTTATTATTCACGCTGGAACCAACGACATTCGTAAACAGCAATCTGAGCTCCTGAAGCTGGATTTTATTAATTTGTTTAATCTTTTAAAATACACACATGTGTCTGTTTTTATTTCTGGCCCCACCCCCACTGTTGGCAGAGGTATTGGTCGTTTTAGCAGACTTTTATCTCTTAACACCTGGCTTTCCTCTGCCACCGTGATGCACAATATTGGTTTTATGGACAATTTTAACATTTTCTGGGGCAGGAGTCAATTGTTTGGTCCAGATGGACTACATCTTAATAGACAGGGTGCCCGCATGCTGTCAATGAGCCTGGCATTCCCTCGCCCCCCCTGTCTACCACACCAGCCCCAGCTGCACCTGCCCTCCATGCCCCTTCTGCCACATCCTGATGTGCAGCTGGTCCCTGCTCCTATGAACTCAGTTCTGATTTTAACAGTAATTCACATATCGGACTTGGACCTTGCCCTAAATCATCTATACCCGTTATTATCAGCAGAGAGCGGACAAATAATAAAAAACGTAGCAAACGCAACTCTAATAATCTCAAACAGTTACCAAAAGTCCTACACCCAGTAGATCATACAGTCACTCCATCTCCAACCACTATTAATATGGCACTTTTAAATGTCCGCTCTCTGCTGAATAAAACTTTTATAATAAATGACCTAATTTTAGATCATAATATACATTGTTTATTTTTAACAGAAACATGGCTGAGTACAGATGTCCCTGTTGTTCTTACAGAGGCCTCCCCACCAAATTTTAACTTCACTTATTCCACGAGGAGTTGCAAAAGGGGAGGCGGAACTGCTTTTATTAGTTCATCAACGCTTTCTGCCAAACCTGTTTTATTTGATAATTTTAGTACTTTTGAATATAATGCAACTGTTTTTAGCACTCCTCAGATTTTATGTGTCACAGTTTACAGGCCTCCTAAAAAGAGTGCACTTTTTATTCAAGAATTTTCAGAGTTTTTATCAATTTTGTACAACTCCTTTGAAAGGATCATTTTAGCTGGTGATTTTAATCTACACATGGATAACCTTTTAGACCCTTTATCAACAGAATTTTTAAATATTTTGAATTATATGGATTTTAGTCAGCATGTCATGCAGCCAACTCACAACAGAGGACACACCCTGGACTTGGTCATCACGCATGGCCTGTCCACCCGTGTGTCCTCTGTTGTTGACTTGGCTGTCTCTGACCATTACTGCGTGTTTTTTAACATCACCAGTTTTATCCAGCAGGAGACCTCTGTGAGAACTGTCAGGAAGCGCCATCTAACCCCTGAAGTGGCTGCAGGTTTTCTAGAAGTTTTCCAAAAGTTTCCTCCTACTCTCTTACCTGCCCCCTGTGATTTTATCGTCAGTGATTTTAACAGAAGACTTCAGTCCGCTCTTGACCTGCTGACTCCACTTAGAGTGAAACCCTCACATTCAAAACTTGCAGCGCCATGGAGAAATAACAATCTTAAAAAACTAAAGAGGGACTGCAGGGCGGCAGAGAGAAAATGGAGAAAAAATAAAACCACGATAAACCATCAATTATACACAGAACTTCTCAAATCCTATAATAATGCTGTAAGAAATTCAAGAAATGCTTACTTTGCAAAAATCATATCAGACAATAAAAATAATCCTAAAATCCTTTTTTCCACCATTGATAAACTTTTTAACAGAGCTACTAATGCATTTCAGAAAACCCCCTCAAACACTCTTTGTGAGGAGTTTGCAGACCACTTCAGAGGGAAGGTAGACACCATTAGATGTAATATTTTATCTTCTCAGTGTAACATGGTTTTAGACAAATCTGAATGTGTGTCTCTACCAGAGGAAACGCTGGACAGTTTTGTCCTGGTAGAAGCTGGGACTCTTGATAAAGTTTTCTCCTCAGTGAGGCCCACCACATGTGTTTTGGACCCGATTCCCACTTCATTTTTTAAGCCATTTTATGAATCTTTTAGGGATGAGATTTTAACCATGATGAATTGCTCCCTTCAGACGGGGGTCTTTCCTGCCGCCTTTAAAGGGGCGGAAGTGAAGCCCCTGCTGAAGAAGAGCAATTTAGATTTTAATGATTTTAATAATTTTAGACCGGTATCTAACTTACCATTTTTAAGCAAGGTTTTAGAAAAGCTAGTTTTAATTCAACTTAATGATTTTATTAATGAGCACAATGTCCTGGAGAAATTTCAGTCTGGTTTTAGGGTGAACCACAGCACAGAGACGGCCCTTCTGAAGATTTTAAATGATTTTAGAATAAATTATGACGCTCAGAAGGTGACAGTGTTGGTTCTACTGGATCTAAGCGCTGCCTTCGATACAGTGGATCACACTATTCTTTTAACCCGTTTAAAACAGATCGGCCTCTCTGGTGCTGTTCACAAATGGTTCACATCCTATCTCACAGACAGGACTTTTATGGTAAGTTTAGATACCTGCTCCTCTAGGGTCCATAGGATTACATGTGGTGTGCCCCAGGGTTCAATTGTAGGCCCAGTGCTTTTTAACCTTTATATGCTCCCTCTTGGCAGCGTCATCAGGAGACATGGAGTTAACTTTCACAGTTATGCTGATGATACACAGTTATACATCTCCATGTCTCCCGATGACACACGGCCAATGGATGCACTTTTTAACTGCATTTTAGACATTAAATCCTGGATGGCAGAAAACTTTCTCCAGCTCAACCAGGACAAAACTGAAGTTTTAGTCATCGGTCCTGAGGCTCAGAGAGAGAAACTTTTACCAAAACTACAATCACTGTCTTTTAATCTCTCTTTACAAGTGAACCTGGGCGTGATTTTTGACTCTGAGCTGACTTTTATTCCTCACATAAAAAATATCACTAAAATAGGTTTTTATCAACTAAAGAACATCGCCAGAGTCCGCCCCATTCTGTCTCGGGCCAATACGGAGACACTGATGCATGCTTTTATCTCCAGTAGAATTGATTACTGTAATGCCCTGCTTTCTGGTCTTCCCAAAAAGAGTATATCAGGTTTACAACTACTACAAAATTCAGCAGCACGTGTCCTGACGAAGACCAGGAGGCGGGAGCACATTACACCGGTCTAAAAATCATTGCATTGGCTCCCCGTACATTTCAGGATCGACTTTAAGGTTCTTTTAATGGTTTTTAAGTGTCTTAATGGTCTTGGGCCTTCTTATCTCTCTGAACTGCTTTTACCATATAAACCTTCGCGGTCTCTGCGCTCCTCTGGCAGCCGTCTCCTTGTCACCCCAAAAGTCAGGACACACAAGCATGGCGAGGCGTCTTTCCAGTTTTATGGCCCTCACCTCTGGAACAGGCTGCCAGAGAACCTCAGGGCTGCAGAGAATATTCATGTTTTTAAGAGCAGGCTCAAGACTCACCTTTTTAGCTTAGCTTTTAACTGATTATTATTTATCACTGTTTGTTTAATTGCTTTGGATGTTTTATATGATTATATTTTTATCAGTTTTACTTTTCAATCTTAGCACATTAATTTACCGTTTCTTTTTATACTTTAATTTATCTTAATCCCCGTTCCAGTGTTTCCTCTGTGGGAGCCCTCTGCCCCGGGAGCGGTGGTCGGCTGTAGCTGCCTGGGTGCTCTCCAGGTGGAGCTTGGGTGGAGGTGGGGGTCTTGGCCTTGCCTCCACTGGGTGCCCTGTGTCAGTGCCTCGGCTGCTGCTGTTAATCTACCGCTGCCGGGGCAGATGGCTCCTCTGATGGCGTTTCCTTGCATGGTTCATCTGCACTCGGCCCAATGTCCTTTTTTACCTTTTCTTTTAACTGTGTGTGTGCATGGGAGATGGGTTGGGGGGAGGGGGGTATAACTGTGACCATGCTTTTAAATCTGTGGGGGAGGGAAGGGAAGGTGGTTTTATGTGGGGTCATTTTAATCTGTAAAGCACTTTGTGATGCAACTTCTTGTATGAAAAGCGCTTCATAAATAAAGTTTGATTTGATTTGATTTGAAATAAAATAATTGCTTTGCTAGCACTTGTTTGTATTGCACTGTAAGAAGTAGTTTAAGTCGCAGCTCTGCTTTTGTCCAATGCTTATCTGTGCCACTATGTGTCTTTCTGCTATTTGAGAACATTAATGGTTTCTCATGCAGCTAGAGTAGAAACAGAAAGATGAATCGACCCAGAACACATCTTTCAACGGCAATAAGGTCCATAACACGCTCCTCACTGGACTTAATGACTCACCTGAAACAAAGTCAAGCTGAATGAAAACATCGCTGATACTAGAGAAAAACCAGCTGACGTCCACATGGCTACCAGTAGCATCCAATCAGCCCAAACTCTTTATTTTGTTTAAAATACAAGTCATTGGAATCCCAGTGTTGCTTGATAAGAAGGGATTTTCCCAACAACTGCCCATGCTGCATACAAGTACAACTGGGAGACTAGGCTGTCAAAATATCACTCCAAATAACTTCAAAGTGATTTAAGCATATTGTATTCTCAGACCGACTGTTTTCAAGGGGTTATATTGTTTTCTACTCTATGCTATGTCTGCTTAAACTATGTTATTTATATAGAAAAAGCCAATCAAATCTCTATACTTTCAACTTTTTTTAATGATAGAACATAATAAAACCAAATTAATTTCAGGAACAACACATGTGGCAAGATAAAAGAATTATGTGAGGTTTATCTTCTCGTTTTGTTTATGTGGATCGTTGGTAAAGTCTCTCTTGACATACACTGCCCAAAAAATATAAAGGGAACACTTAAACAACACAATGTAACTCCAGGTCAGTCACATTTCAGGGAAATCAAGCAGTCCACTTAGCAAGCAACACTGATTGACAATGAATTTCACATGTTGACAACAGGTGGAAATTATAGGCAATTAGCAAGACACCTCCAATAAAGGAGTGGTTGTGCGGGTGGTGACCACAGACCACTTCTCAGTTCCTAGGCTTTCTGGCTGATGTTTTGGTCACTTTTGAATGCTGGCGGTGCTTTCACTCTAGTGAGACAGATTCTACAACCCACACAAGTAGCTCAGATAGTGCAACTAATCCAGGATGGCACATCAATGTGAGCTGTGGCAAGAAGGTTTGCTGTGTCTGTCAGCGTAGTGTCCAGACCATAGAGGCGCTACCAGGAGACAAGCCAGTACATCAGGAGATGTGGAGGAGGCCGTTTGAGGGCAAAAACGCAGCAGCAGGACCGCTACTTCCGCCTTTGTGCAAGGAGGAACAGTAGGAGCACTGCCAGAGCCCTGCAAAATGACCTCCAGCAGGCCACAAATGTGAACGTGTCAGCTCAAACGGTCAGAAACAGACTCCATTGGGGTTGGAATGAGGGTCCAACATCAACAGGTGGGGGTTGAGCTTACAACCCAACACCATGCAGGACATTTGGCATTTGCCAGAGAACACAAAGATTGGCAAATTGCTGTGGAGAACGTTCTGCTGTCTGCAACATCCTCCAGCATGACCGGTTTGGCAGTGGGTCAGTAACGGTGTGGGGTGGCATTTCTTTGGGGGGCCGCACAGCCCTCCATGTGCTCGCCAGAGGTAGCCTGACTGCCATTAGGTACCGAGATGAGATTCTCAGACCTCTTGTTAGACCATATGCTGGTGCGGTTGGACTTGGGTTTCTCCTAATGCAAGACAAAGCTAGACCTCATGTGGCTGGAATGTGTCAGCAGTTCCTACAAGAGAAAGGCATTGATGCTATGGACTGGCCCGCCCGTTCCCCAGACCTGAATCCAATTGAGCACATGTGGGACATCATGTCTCGTTCCATCCACCAACGCCACATTGCATCATAGACTGTCCAGGAGTTGGCAGAGGATTTAGTCCAAGTCTGAGAGGAGATCCCTCAGGAGACCATCTGCCACCTCATCAGGAGCATGCCCAGGTGTTGTAGGGAGGTCATGCAGGCACGTGGAGGCCACACACACTACTGAGCCTCATTTTGACTTGTTTTAAGGACATTACATTTACGTTGGATCACCCTGTAGTGTTTTTCCACTTTAATTTTGAGTGTGTCTCCAAATCCAGACCTCCATGGGTTGATAATCAATTTCCATTGATAATTTTTGTTTGATTTTATTGTCAGCACATTCAACTATGTAAAGAACATATGTAAAGAACATAGAAAGAATATTTAATTCATTCAGATCTAGTATGTGTTATTTTAGTGTTCCCTTTTATTTTTTTGAGCAGTATATTTCTGTAAGTTACAGTTATGGCTGTTATACCTGGATCCGGTTGCTCTGGGAACCCTGCTCTGGACAGCAGTAGAACTTCTACTTCTAGTGAAAGAATTATCCTTAGATGGTTGAGAAATGTACCTTTTAAAGAATCAAGATCATGATTAATCTTCAAGCTGCATTAGTGGCACATAATAAATTCTTCTTTAGGTCTAAAACTGTGCTGATGCATAGACATTTTTTTGCTTTTTTTATTTATTTCACATTTCTACTAGATGGATTCTACTAGATGCTTTGATTACACACCACCTTTAAGCGTTGTGTTTATGCACTGTTTGAAATATAATTTATCTTCAGTCTTGAAAGGTACAATCAAACTCTACACTACCGCCTGGCAGCACAGTGCTCAAAATGTCTGGATTTCAAACTAATGCAGTCTTCTGCGGAGTATTTTATCATACCTGCTTCAGTGCACTTTGATCAATATCTAATGAATCCTCCTTCCTTGGAGCACCTTCTGGGTAGATAAAGTGGTTACGTCTTTTTGTAGAGTTTACCTCTTGCCCTTTCTTTTCAACTTACTCATCCAGACCTACTTTACTGTCCATTGTTTTCTTCATTTTCCCATTCTTGGGGTTCTCAATCATTATTCTTTACTTTGTTTTTACTCTTTGCGTTTTGTTCCCTCTTCATAGTTTGTAAGCGGAAACATTTGTGATTACATCAAGCGGAACCCTAACTTTACTGATACATTTCCTATAAGAGTGAAAAGCTACATTTTAACTAAACTTAACCATAAAAAGCGTTGAGACTTTTTCAGCCAGGGTGATTCACGTTTCCATTGAGGGCTGAGTTTCTGGGTAAATTCTGGAACACAAAACAGTTGTTCCCTTTTAATTCCATTACATTCCTCTTTGTAAGCATCCTAATTGATAGTATTTTTGGGTACTTTGAACAACAAACAGTAATTCAGCCAATCCCACATGTGCACAAGGTGAAGATAACTTGTTGAAAGTAAACTTGAGCTGTCATAATCGTTAGGACAGCTTTGCGTTCAGGTTTATTTTGATATTTGTCACTTTGAGCTGCCTTTTTTCAGTTCATTCCTTACTGTGGAGATTTCTCATGCTTAGAGTTATTCTCTGCAGATCTGAGTTCCTGTTATCTTTCATTCTGTTTACTTCATGTTTTCCTGTTGCCGTCTTTCTTTGTCACATTTTTGTTATGTATCTAGATTGTTTTGTTATGATGGGTTGTGTTTTTAGTTTGTTAAGCTTTCTAGTTTCTATTTCCTTGGTTCATTACATGCTAGCAGACATTTCCTCAGTTCTACCTCAGTTAAATGGTCTTCCTCACAGCTGCACCCTGTTTCTTATTTACCACCCGATCCTTGTTGGTCCCAGTTAGTCACCTCTTGGTCAGGTCATCCTCCCTTTGTCACAAGGTTGTTTCCTTGTATTGCTCTTGGGATGTATTACCGCGGCTTTCCACCGGATGCATTAGTGGTGCGTAACGTCTACGAAGTGCAATATGCCGCTAATAGCCGCCATTATTGTCAAGGGGTTTGTTTCCACCGGCGCGTATCGGACACGCCCCAGAAATGTAGTGTTGCGGTGCTTCGCTAATTTTACACACCGGATCTCATTTTTACACACAATGCTTGCAGAACACGTCAAGCTTAGCAGTTCAGATCCCGTCAGATAGGAAATCAAACACAGGAGAAGTGTAAAGCAAATTTCAAAATAAAACACGTGCATATTTCCGATGAAAAGTCTGGGTTAGTTTGGATTCCCCCTGGTCTTTAGTTCTGCAAGTTCTTTCATTTTTAAAAGTAAGTTTTACATTTTCATATGCCTGCCTCCTTCCTGCACTTTGGTTCTGCTCTTCACTGTTTCATGACATGAGCTCCAGAATGGAGAAAAAAAAGGGAACTCAAATGACTTTAACCAATGCATGGTTGTCGGTGTCAGATGGGCTGGTCTGAATATTTTAGAAACTGCTGATTGAAAAGTGGTCCCAAAAAAATTCAGTAAGTGACTGCTTTGTTGATGTCAGAGGAGAATGGGAGGACTGGTTTGAAATGATCAAAAGGTAACAGGTGACAACCAAGATATGTAGAACATCATCTCAATATGTTAAACTTTGAAGCAAAATGCTACAGCAGCAGAAGACCGAACAGGGAACCATTTCTTTCAGAAAATTGAGGTTATGATTTACTACACACATTTCCTAACACAGGCAGATGTCCAGTCTGCTTAAACTTTATTGCTAAACTAAGAACGGCACCAACGAAGACAGCTAACTAGTGTCCTTCCGCTGGGTAACATCTGTGGTAGCTAAGAGCAACCACAGACGCTACCAGAAGTTGGTAACCAGTTAACATGAAAACATGTCGCTCCATAACACGGGAAGCCAAAGCTAAACAGGAGGCTTTAACAACGGAAGCAGGTATTCAAGTTCCTACTCTCCCTTAGAGTCGCTGGCCATAACTTCTGCTAGCAGGAGGCCCAGCCGCACTGTATTCGTTTACGGAGTCATGTGTTGCTGGGGGAAATTCATCATAGTTATACTTCAGTCTGGAAACTCAGAATGCCTGTGTGCTGTACCGACCGTTTCGTACCCAAAAATCTGAATACACATACATGTACCGTTACATCCCTAGTTACTACTGTATTGTTTAATATTTAGTACAATACTTATATTTGTCCATGCAATCAACAATTTAGATGATTTTGTATGCAGCTAGAACAGGGTTGAAAAAATCTATTTGAAACTGAAAAAATAAATGTTCAAACTGAGTATAAAATTTTTAACTTGCGATCTGAAACGTCCTCAAAATAGGAAATTACTGAAACTACATTTTTCTGACAGTTTCAGATTCAAATCCTATTTTGTCAAGTTCAAATCTTTGTTTTCAGTTTCACATCTGTTTTTCACTTTCAGATCTTTTTTTGCAATTTCAAGTTGACATTTTTTCAGTTTCAAAACTTTCTTCCCATGATGGCAGGGCTTCACATGTCAGCGGTATGGTAGAATGATGGTTAAAGTGTCTGGCATTATTATGCCGCATTCACAAAACATGGGGAGCTTCTACAGCTTCTTAGTTTTGTTTCAGACAACATAAAAAATTTTTTTTCGCAAAATAACTCATCTAACAGTTTTAGTAGGCAGTTGACATGAAAACCTTAGCAGAAAAGGAGAAAAGTTTTACATTTTTAACATGATTGTAAGCAATCTTTTAGCCGTTGGATTTTCCCACCAAAGTATCCCCTTCTGTGTTTCTCTCCAATATGGCCACCGCTCCTTCCGACAGACACCGGTAGACAGGTAAGCCTGGTGTCATACTTTAGTTTGTAATATTCCTCATGCCATGTCTGATCTCATCCTGTCAGTCTGATCTAGCGCACCTGCGCCATGCTTGATTCCTTTCCCCATTCCACCTGTGATCCTCACTATTTAAACGCCCCTTTGGATCTGCTTCCCTGCCAGATTATCGAACACCAACGGCAGTAGATATCCAGCCTGACTATCACGCTCTCCTTCGTCGATGCCGACCTGTTTTCTGTCTCCTAGAGTTTTCGCCTTTGCCAAGCCCCTGACTACCTCGATTGCCTTTCTGATCCCGGAAGGCCGAACCTCGCTACGGATTCTGACTACCGCTCTCTGCCTTCTCCCATTCAACGATCATCACCTGCCCGTGCATGACCTGTGTCCGTCCCTCGACTTGGATTTCGGCTCCATCCCAAAGAAACAAGGTGACTGTGCAATATTCTCAAAATCAATTCCCAAACAGGGAAGCAAGCGGAGCCCGCACTCCGTTTCAAGTCTGTGTGTACGGAACGCCGCTCCAGTCCCTCTCACTGGCGTCACCACCCCAGGGGAATCCTCGCCCGAACGCTGCGGCAGTCTCTCTCTGACGTCACCGCCCCAGTGGAATTCCCCTACCTGCACCTCCGCTGCCGTCCCAGGGTCGGAGCTCCAGAACGTCATTGCTCGATTCTACCCTATAAAATAAACCACTTGAGTCATTTTTCACTCCTTTGTTTTGGCTGAATTCCTGGGTCTCCCTTGTGATTCATTACAGCAGTTATATTACGTTAGACACATGGGGAAGTTGTTTTGAATGATCATGAACCATAAGAGACAGAGATTTAGGAGAAAGATTTATGTCACCACATATTCTTCAAAAAGTATCAAGAAGGATGACAAAAAGCACTTCTATTTTTTATATTAATCAGTTTTTGCAAAAATGAGGAAGTAAAAAGCAAAAACGTCACACATACTCTTGAATGGTGAAGACCTGACAGAACATACTGTAGTCTACTTTGCCCTCTGATCAGGGAAAACATAGAGCTGACATTTTTATATGTATTTTATAAAGTGGTTTAATCATGAAGCTATGGTGTCTGATAAAAAAAATACTACATTCAACAGTGATCAATACCTCTGAACAGTTTTCACTATGTTAGACAATTAAACACATGGCTTGTAATCACAACTTCAAACATCTACGTGGTTAATGATATATTTTTTAAATTATTCAAATATCTTTTATCCAGGGCATGTGGATGAAGCAGCTGGTCCACTGTCCATCTCACCTACCATTCTTCTGCCGTGGATCACTGACACAGAGTCATCTCCCATTGCTTCTTTCAGAATAAAAGGACTTTGCAGGAGTAAAGTTTAAAAATGAATAAAATGTACATCCCAGTAATAAAAGCATGTTACCCTGTCTTCTCTTTGGAAAGTCAATACTAAGTGTTAAATACAGGAGGTCCTTCACAATCATTCCAATAAAAGCTATACATCTTGAGTCAGTAACTGAACATGTCTAAAGCATTTTCAGACTCTTCCCACTTTGAGCCTAAACTAAAAGGAACTTGTACCAATCACCGTGAACCATTCAAGGTTGAAATTAAAAAAGTTATTTTATGTGCTTTAGTTTCAACTGGAACCCTTTTTAGGAGAAGTCAATCCAACAAAAGGTTTAACACATCTTTTGAACTGTTTTAAATGTATTTTAGAGAATAACATATTTATGCATATTTTAATTGCTCCTTCGCTGTGAGGAAGTAACTAAACGTCTTTGTAAACGTGCACTGCTTTTTAAAGCACACTACTGGCTGTTTTGCTTTGAATAATTGTCACCTTGGTTTAGAACTACTATCCCTTTACAGGATGTAGAGGTCGTAATTTTTCTGAATAGTGGTGAATGTTTTGTTTCTAATCTCTAACTGACTTCACTATGTATTCTGTCAGTCTGACATACTTAACACTGACAGACAACAAAGCCATGATAGAGAAAGCTCTCAAACATGCCTGTTCAAAACCCGACATTGACTTTATGAGCACAGAAGCGAGGCACAAACCTCAATTGAATATAACAAATGTGTCTTTGTTTGCAAAGCAGTTTTGTTGTCAGACAAAGCTGAGGCAACACTGTTGTAATTACACTCTGGCTCACAGGGAGCCACTGGTTAAGCTGTTACAAGTCGAGAGTGAAAGCTGAGTGCGGAAACAGACATCAGAACAAGAAGAAACTGTCATGGAGCAATGTTGTCACAAAGTGAAGCGCCGAGACAGAGTGTTGGGGGAAATCACAGTTGTCGCACAGCAAGATTATTAAACCAAGCCGCTGAGAAACGAGCACTGAAATCTGCAAAAGAGGGGAAAACAAAGCAGCGGCACAGAAACGCTGGCAAAAACCACTTCATGCAGCATCACGGCTGTTTTAAAAGAGCTGGGGAAATTCAAAAGAGCCAAAATGACCCAGATGTGTCCTTGAATCTCTAAATTGCGTTCATCAGATATTCATTATGATTATGCTTATAATTAATAATAACAATACCCTCATATATGGTCACAAACTCTGGGTGGTGACCGAAAGAACGAGATCACGGATACAAGCGGCTGAAATGAGTTTCCTCCGTAGAGTGTCTGGGCTCTCCTTTAGAGATAGGGTGAGAAGCTCAGTCATCCGGAGAGAAGCTGCTCCTCCACATCGAGAGGCATCTGGTCAGGATGCCTCCTGGACGCCTCCCTGGTGAGGTGTTCCGGGCACGTCCCACCGGGAGGAGGCCCAGGGGAAGACCCAGGACACGCTGGAGGGACTACGTTTCTCGGCTGGCCTGGGAGCGCCTTGGGATTCCTCCTGAGGAGCTGGAACAAGTGGCTGGGGAGAGGGAAGTCTGGGTCTCTTTGCTTAAGCTGCGCCCCCGCGACCCGACCCCGGATAAGCGGAAGAAAATGGATGGATGGAATATTAATGGCTTGCATTTATATAGCACTTTTCGAGACCCTCAAAGCACTTTACAACAACAACTCCATTATTCATTCACTCTCATATTCATACACTGGTGGAAGCAAGCTATGGTTATAGCCACAGCTGCCCTGGTGCAGACTGACAGAAGCAAGGTTGCCATATTGCACCATCGGCTCCTCTGGCCACACCAGTAGGCGGGTAGGTGAAGTGTCTTGCCCAAGGACACAACAACATGTAGTAGGTGGAAGCTGGAATTGAACCCACGATTTCTGGGTCATAGGCCGACAACTCTACCACTGAACCATCCTCCTCTCTACCATCCATCCCACTTTGGATGGAGCAGCTCTTCTTTCTAGGAATATGGCCGAATTTATTAATCCTCCAAAACACTGACAACCCAGGGTCCAGACCAGGAAGCAGAGTCGTAGTTTAACCCACCTCTCTGCTGCTTCTGTACTGTTACCCACCCATTACCCTATAGAAACAGTGTCTTGCCCACGGCCAAAATTAAATGGATTAAAAGTTAAGCCAACAAAAGCAAATTATGGAAATCTCATAAAAATAAATACAACTTTGATTGAAAATAAATCTATTAAATGTGGTTTATTAAACATAAGATCTCTCTCCTCAAAGACTTTGTTAGTAAATGACTTGATTTGTGATAATCACATTGATTTCCTTTGTCTCACAGAAACCTGGTTGCAGCAGGAGGATTATGTCAGTATAAATGAGTCAACTCCTTCCAGTCATTTAAATTTTCACATTCCTAGAAATACTGGGCGAGGAGGAGGAGTTGCAGCCATTTTCCGTTCTGATTTACTAATTAGTCCCAGACCAATTGATAGCTACAGTTCTTTTGAGAATCTAACCCTTAATTTTCCTCATCCAAGTTGCAAAACATTAAGACCATTTTTGTTTGTGGTTTTGTATCGTCCACCAGGCCCTTACTCTCAATTCTTGGATCAGATCTCACATTTTTTATCTGATATAGTATTAAATACTGATAGGGTTATTATAGTGGGGGACTTCAATATTCATGTGGATACTGAAAGTGATAGCCTAAATGCAGCCTTTAATGCTATTTTAGACTCAATTGGCTTTACTCAAAAAGTACAGGGATCGACCCACTCAGGTAAACACACTTTGGACCTTGTACTGACATACGGTATTGAGTGTGAGGAAATAACAGTCCACCCACATAACCCGGTCCTGTCTGACCACTTCTTGATAACTTTTGAATTTACTTTAACTGACCATCTTAAATCTGAAAGAAAATTTCATTATAGTAGAACTTTATCAGACAATGCTGTAACAATTTTTAAAGAATCTGTACCAGTCTTACTTTCCTCAGTGTCTCAGAGTAACACAGTGGATGGCAGCAATTCTATCTCTAACCCTTCAGAAATTGATGGTCTGGTTCACAGCGTTACGTCCTCATTGCGTTTGGCATTAGATAGTGTAGCCCCATTAAAAAAGAAAGTGGCTAGCCATAGGAGGCTGACTCCTTGGTTTAACGCAGAGTTGCGTACTTTAAAGCAGAATACTAGGAAGTTGGAGAGAGAATGGCGCTTTACACATCTAGAGGATTCCTATTTAACCTGGAATAACAGTCTACTGCTGTATAAAAAGACCCTTCGACAAGCTAGAACAGCATATTTTTCATCATTAATAGAGGCGAATAAAAACAATCCTAGGTTTCTTTTTAGTACAGTTGCCAAACTTACACAGAGTCATAGCTCTGTTGAGCCAACAAATTCCCCCGGCTCTTAGCAGTGATGATTTTATGAGATTCTTCATAAATAAAATAAATTTTATTAAAAATAAAATCATTGGCACCCTCCCAAACATGATTACTTCTTCCTCAGTAAATGAGTCAGTATCGGAAAGAACTGTAGAACCTCAGTATTGCTTAGGCTGTTTTGATTCAGTCGAGCTTTCAGAATTATCAAAAATATTAGCCTCATCTAAATCTTCAACTTGTATTTTGGACCCAATCTCAACCAAATTATTTAAAGAAGTGTTCCATTTGGTTCCTGGCCCCATTTTGGATATGATGAATCTATCCTTAGTAAACGGATACGTACCACAGGAATTTAAAATAGCTGTAATTAAACCTTTACTCAAGAAACCTTCCCTTGATCAAGATGACTTAGTGAATTACAGACCTATATCTAACCTTCCTTTCTTATCCAAAGTCCTTGAGAAAATAGTTGCTAATCAAGTCTGTGAACATCTAAACAGTAACGAGCTGTTTGAAGAGTTTCAGTCAGGTTTTAGAGCTCATCATAGCACTGAAACAGCACTGGTGAAGGTTACTAATGATATTCTCATGGCCTCAGATAATGGACTGGTGTCTGTTCTGGTTTTGTTAGATCTCAGTGCTGCTTTTGACACAGTCGATCATAATATTCTCTTAGAAAGGCTTGAACATGTTGCAGGGATCAAAGGAACAGCACTAGGCTGGTTTAAATCATATTTGTCTGATAGATTCCAGTTTGTTCATCTAAATGATCAATCTTCTTCACTCTCAAGGGTTACTTGTGGAGTTCCACAGGGTTCTGTCCTTGGACCAATTCTTTTCACCATATATATGCTTCCAATTGGTAGAATCATTAGACAGCATGGGATAAATTTCCACAGCTATGCCGATGATACACAACTATATTTATCCATAAATCCTGATGAACCCAGTCAGTTAGGTAGATTACAGGCATGTCTGGAAGACATAAAAGCATGGATGACCCTAAACTTTTTGCTTTTAAATTCTGACAAGACAGAAGTTGCTGTCTTTGGACCAGAAGTTCTTAAACAGAAACTGATTAGTCAATCACTTCATCTGGATGGCATTAAATTGTCCCCCAGTAATAACGTAAAGAACCTCGGCGTTATTTTTGACCAAGACTTGACATTTAAATCCCATATTAAACAGGTTTCTAGGATTTCCTTCTTTCACCTCCGGAATATTGCTAAAATTAGAAACATCCTGTCCAGGAGTGATGCTGAGAAACTAGTCCATGCATTTGTTACCTCAAGGCTGGACTACTGTAATTCTTTACTATCAGGAAGTCCACAAAATGCCATTAAAAGCCTTCAGTTGATCCAAAATGCGGCAGCAAGAGTTCTGATGAATATTAAAAAGAGAGATCACATTTCTCCTGTTTTAGCTTCCCTTCATTGGCTCCCTGTTAAATCCAGAATAGAATTTAAGATCCTTCTTCTTACATACAAAGCCCTTAATAATCAAGCTCCATCATACATCAGAGATCTAATTGTTCCATATGTTCCTAAAAGAGCACTTCGCTCTCAGACTGCAGGTTTACTTGTAGTTCCTAGGATCTCTAAAAGTAGAATGGGAGGCAGATCTTTTAGTTATCAGGCTCCTCTCCTGTGGAACCAGCTCCCAGCTTTAGTCCGTGAGGCAGACACTCTGTTTACTTTTAAGGCCAGGCTTAAAACTTTCCTTTTTGATAAAGCTTATAGTTAGAGTGGCTTAGGTCATCCTGAGCTATCTCTGTAGTTATGCTGCTATCGGCTTAGACTGCTGGAGGACAGACTTACCAATTTTCTTCACTCTGCTACTTCCTTTTCTCCTACGACTCTCCAGTTGTATTACAGTACATTCTGTTATTTCGACTGTTAACTTTGTTTTCTCTCAGTGTTTTTCTCCCCATCGAAGATACACCTGGTCTGGTATCCTGCTTGGCTGCAATGCCCTGTTGGACGGGGGTCATCGACTGGGATGATCCTCTCAGTAACTGAAGATCCACTGTGTCCTGTTATCAACTTTTTACTTTCTGTAACATAGAAAGTTCTCTTATATCGGATCTTCTGTTCCTTCTGTGTTCTGCTCTGTCTTCTCAAACCCCCAGACGGTCGTGGCAGATGGCCGCTCCTACTGAGCCTGGTTCTGTTGGAGGTTTCTTCCTGTTAAAGGGGAGTTTTTCCTCTCCACTGTCGCTACATGCTTGCTCAGTATGAGGGATTGCTGAAGGATTGCTGTGGTTGGAAATCTGCCCAACCTCACGCCAATGACTGACGCAATCTGCTGGGATTCCTTAAATAGGAAACTTTTTAACTGATTGGAATGTTTGTATAATTGTATTGAAATGACTTCTTGTTAAGTGCCTTGAGATGACATCTGTTGCGAATTGGCGCTATATAAATAAACTGAATTGAATTGAATTGAATTGAACTACAGCCGCCCTAATTCTTCACAACAATGTTGACATTAAAATTTAAGTGTTATAGAAAATCTGGTTTATACTTTAAAACGTTTCAATTTCAACACTTATTTTTTAATAAAGACTAAACTAGACTTTTCTTTTTAAACGATATTAAAGATGAATTTACCGTTTTTTGGTTTCAGATCATAAGTTCTACTACTGAAAAACCAAGAAACTCCCTCCTAAGTGCTTAAATTAAAGGTAACTGGACCTCTTCTCGTTTCTTGAAGATGTTTGACCTCATCCAAAATATCTCTTCAGTTCTGAACATGGATTGGAAGTATCAGACTCAAAAATTATCAGAACAATCACACTTATTCAGGTCACTTACCCAAGTTTCATCCTCTCCCTTGTTTGGGTCATTGCCAGCAGTGGAATGCTTCCTAACAAAACCATTGTGAGTTGTTTTGGTCACATCTGTCAAGTTGGGAATGTTGGTCAAACTGCCTGAGAAGGAGAATCAAGCCTGCACTGTAGGTGTTAGAGAATGTGCAGAACATCCAACGTCAACACAGGAAACTGATATAATGACAGAGCAACTTACCCCCCTTACTCCGCCCACATTTCCTGTTTGAAAGATGCGCCAAAATGAGGTGTTGCCTGGCGGACCCGCGAATGTGTGGGTGGGAAAGGGCTGTGATTGACATCTTGACAGCGGCACTGCTGCAGTGGCACAGACAGTGAGAAAGATGGAGAGCAACGTGAGCTCCTTTGACTCAGAGCGATCTTTTTGAGTTGGAGGATTTCTCTCCACCTTCTTCACCAGAGGAAAGGGAGGAAGGTTCTGTGGAGGAGGCGTGGGCGGAGACTCAGCTTCTTTTGTCCCGCACAGCAGCAGGATGGCTGATATCAACCCTCACCCCAGAGTGAACAGCAATGCCCAATTCAAATTCAAGTGCAGTATAGAGTTTATAACTGAAGAGGGCACCACCATGATGGTTTTAGGCAGAAAATTTATCTTCTTATTAAGTTGCACTAAAATACCAAAATAATGACAAAACATTTAGACAGCAGTATTAGACACTCATTTATACAGTGTATCAGCTAAAAAATGTTGATTTTGGGGTGAATTGCTCTTTTAAAAAAAACATTTTTAATCTCATAACACAGGCGACACACCTGGTGCTAATTGGCTTATTCTTCGCTTGGGATTCTTAAGGACCTAGGCAGACAATTGCTCTGTGCCTGATTAATAACCGTCACTGGTAGAGTTCAAGCTGAAACCCTTGTTCTTACCTGAGAACCTTCCTGGTTTTATGTTCCCCTCTTCCACTCCTTATTTGACTTTCCTCTGCATTTTCCAGGTTGGTGTTTGAACTCCCTGTTCAGTCGGACGCCCCAAGTTCCCCTTGCACTTTTCATTTGTTGTAAATAAACCTTGAAATATTTTATGTGGTCACAGCAGTCCGATGTCCACTTGTGGACCAGGGAACTTCCTAGAACCATGACAAAATCGAGACAGATTGGATCAGGCAAACTTGTCCAATTTTGGTGAGGATGTGATTTACTTTTAAATTTAGGGTGACTATATTTTGACTTCCAATATAGAGGCAATTTTTTATTTTAACTCTGGAAATAAATCATTAATTAGAAATAATTAATCTTACAAATTAGAACATTTACCAGTAACAATAATTAACTTTTTATGTCATACTGGACAAAAATTAAATTTGAAATATTCTGAGAAATCAAGTATTTTCTTTTCAATGTGATAATAAAAGTAAGTCTCAAAAAGAGAATTAAAAAACTGCCTACTCCAGTCTTTCGTTTCATCTTCATCATGGACCCAATATCAGTTATGTTGTAACCTGGATATATAAACAAACTCCTTGCATTTAACTATGGTAAAAGTGAGAGAGTTTAGTTGTGTCTATACAGGTCCTTCTCAAAAAATTTGCATATTGTGATAAAGTTCATTCTTTTCCATAATGTAATGATAAAAATTTAACTTTCATATATTTTAGATTCATTGCACACCAACTGAAATATTTCAGGTCTTTTATTGTTTTAAAACTGATGATTTTGGCATACAGCTCATGAAAACCCAAAATTCCTATATCAAAAAATTAGCATATCATGAAAAGGTTCTCTAAACGAGCTATTAACCTAATCATCTGAATCAACTAATTAACTCTAAACACCTGCAAAAGATTCCTGAGGCTTTTAAAAACTCCCAGCCTGGTTCATTACTCAAAACCGCAATCATGGGTAAGACTGCCGACCTGACTGCTGCCCAGAAGGCCATCATTGACACCCTCAAGCAAGAGGGTAAGACACAGAAAGAAGTTTCTGAACGAATAGGCTGTTCCCAGAGTGCTGTATCAAGGCACCTCAGTGGGAAGTCTGTGGGAAGGAAAAAGTGTGGCAGAAAACGCTGCACAACAAGAAGAGGTGACCGGACCCTGAGGAAGATTGTGGAGAAGGACCGATTCCAGACCTTGGGGGACCTGCGGAAGCAGTGGACTGAGTCTGGAGTAGAAACATCCAGAGCCACCGTGCACAGGCGTGTGCAGGAAATGGGCTACAGGTGCCGCATTCCCCAGGTCAAGCCCCTTTTGAACCAGAAACAGCGGCAGAAGCGCCTGACCTGGGCTACAGAGAAGCAGCACTGGACTGTTGCTCAGTGGTCCAAAGTACTTTTTTTGGATGAAAGCAAATTTTGCATGTCATTCGGAAATCAAGGTGCCAGAGTCTGGAGGAAGACTGGGGAGAAGGAAATGCCAAAATGCCTGAAGTCCAGTGTCAAGTACCCACAGTCAGTGATGGTCTGGGGTACCATGTCAGCTGCTGGTGTTGGTCCACTGTGTTTTATCAAGGGCAGGGTCAATGCAGGTAGCTATCAGGAGATTTTGGAGCACCTCATGCTTCCATCTGCTGAAAAGCTTTATGGAGATGAAGATTTAATTTTTCAGCACGACCTGGCACCTGCTCACAGTGCCAAAACCACTGGTAAATGGTTTACTGACCATGGTATTACTGTGCTCAATTGGCCTGCCAACTCTCCTGACCTGAACCTCATAGAGAATCTGTGGGATATTGTGAAGAGGAAGTTGAGAGACGCAAGACCCAACACTCTGGATGAGCTTAAGGCCGCTATCGAAGCATCCTGGGCCTCCATAACACCTCAGCAGTGCCACAGGCTGATTGCCTCCATGCCACGCTGCATTGAAGCAGTCATTTCTGCAAAAGGATTCCCGACCAAGTATTGAGTGCATAACTGAACATAATTATTGGAAGGTTGACTTATTTTGTATTAAAAATACTTTTCATTTATTGGTCGGATTAAATATGCTAATTTTTCGAGATAGGAATTTTGGGTTGAAATATTTCAGTTGGTGTGCAATGAATCTAAAATATATGAACGTTTAATTTTTATCATTACATTATGGAAAAGAAGGAACTTTATCACAATATGCTAATTTTTTGAGAAGGACCTTTATACTTTGTGAAGAGGACCATCCTTTGTTTTTCACAGTATACAGAACAACTATGCTTGAGAGTTGTCACCTTCTTGGCCTTTACATTTAACCAAAATGATTGTACTGCAATATTTGCGGCTGTGATGTACTGTCAAAGGCAACTCAGATGGGATTTGATGCAATATCCCAAACACCAGTGTCCTTCATTGATTTTTAACACTCCCTGATTGCAGTTGAAAGTCATTTTATCTACAAATAATTTTGGAAAATGGTTCTAGGTTGGCCATTATTGATAGTGCTGAGATATTTTCTGTCTTGAATGCAGTGGTAATAACCACGCTGCCACGGAATGGTGATGAGAATTGTATACTGCTTAGAAATATCAGGGGAATTTTACAACCAAACTAGACCTTTTATCTCTTCATCCTTGTCTTGATTTAATGTTTTTCATTAACCATTTCCCTCATGTGCAACATAATATCTGAAAACAGGTTGAAATCTACACCATTAGACCTCTAGCAATAAATACTTTGGCCCATCATGATTTGTTTTGCACTCTTGAGAACGACAAACGTTTTCGGATGAGTATGCTTTGCTATTTCCACAACAACGCCCGCAAATTTGCAATGTGTGGTGTTATTGCAGCATTATTCAAACATCTTTCTATGACAACAATAATGGAGATTAGTTACAGAAAAATAAACCTCATCAGCCACAGGGTTTGAAACTTCAGCAAGAAATGAGCAGGTCAGAAGTAGAAACTGTGGCTAAAAAGACTCATCGGATAACATATGCTTCATGAAGACCAAATATTGTTCTCTAACCAGCTATTCTACAGCGTATATGTTACTCTTTCCTTTTCATTGGGAGTTTTTGAGTTATGCAAAAACTGACAGACAACCTTCTAAAGACAGCGTGGCATACATAAATCTTGCAACCGTCTTGAGTTATTCCAGAAATAAGTATATGAACAACAGAAATGACTCCTCTCGAGATTACATTTTATATTAAAGCTTGCAAATGGTGAGAACATCCTAAGAAACTTGCTGCTTTACTCTCCAACTACTGGAGCTGCGTTTTCCTTTACAAATCACATTTGTAGCGATGCTAAAAGTTAACTATACTTTAAAATGGGTTTAAGTGACTGGCATTAGAGAGCAGGAAAACTGTGAACATCATAGAAAAACAATGCTGACATATGGTATACTCGCATTTTTTCTCAGAAAACATATGTGGTGTCCCAATTTGTCTCCCACCAGAAATCAAATTTTTATTGAGATTTACACAAAATTATATGTCTGTTCTTCAGTATTCTTCTGTAGTATTTTTATTACTTGATTACTAGTTCTGTATCTATGTGTCCAAATACATAAGAAAAACAAGTTTGGGTGTTGCAATTTTTTTTTCTACAGTACTATATCTTTTTAGATGTAGCGCTGAAAATTTGACAGTATTGTCAACATGAGTTGTATGAACAACAGCAATCACTGGACAGAGCAGCAATAATGAGAAAGGAATTATGCACAAATGAAAGTGAAAATGTATTAAGGCTCAGAGAGTTATTTAGGACCTGTTCTTTAAATTTATTTGTAGACCACACTTTCAGCAACAAGGTAATTCAAGGTGCTTTGGGTGATAAGGGGATAAAATACAAACAGGAAGAAAGCATAAAACACACAAAACATATGATGCATTAAAACATTACTCAAAGGCAGCCCTAAACAGATGGTTTTTTTAACCTTTATTTAAAAGAAGTCTTTCATCAGCTTTGCAGTTGTCTAGAAGTTTGTTCCAAATTAGAGGAGCATAGAAACTGAAAACTGCTTCTCCATGTTTGGTTCTAATTCTAGGGATGTTGAGTAGACTGGGATTTGAGGGCCTGAGTGGTCTGGGGGGTAGGTATATTGATAATAGACATTTAACATACTTTGGTGCTAACCCATTTAATGATTTATAAACTAGTAAAAGTATTTTGAAGTCTATTCTCGGAGCTACAGGGAGCCAGTGTAAGGACTGTAGAACTGGGTTAATGTGCTCTACTGTCCTGGTTCTAGTGAGGACACGAGTAACAGCGTTCTGGATCAGCTGCAGTTGTCTGATTGACTTTTGAGGCAGACCTGTGAGGACACTGTTGCAGTAATCAATCCAACTAAAGATAAACGCATGGATGAGTTTTTCAAGGTCCTGTTGCGACATCAATCCTTTAATCCTAGAAATGTTCTTCAGGTGATAGAAGGCTGACCTTGTTGTTGTCTTTATGTGACCCTGGAGGTTCAGGTCTGAGTCCATCACTACACCTAGATTTCAGGCATTATCAGTAGTTTCGAGGTGTATTAACTGAGGGTATGGGCTGACTCTTGTCAGCACACATTAAATAGGAGGGGCCCCTGCTGCACTGATATCCAACATTACCAATACTGTGGTTCTACTACTGTCCGTATTTATCTGAATGTCAGTGAACTCTTTGACAAGGCCAGTCTATGTACTGTGGGGAGCACGGAAACCAGATTAAAAAACATCAAAACAGTTGGTCATTGTTAGGAAGGTATCTAACTGTTGAAACAGCTAATCTTACTAATGAATGGTAGATTAGAGAATGGCCTGTTGTTCCGCATTAACATATTGTCCATGTTGTTCTTCTTTAGAGGTGGTTTAATAAGTTCTATTTTTAAAGCCTGGGGGAAGACACCTAACAAAAGGGATGAGTTAACTATTTGAATCAGATCATGCCCAATTACAGGAGAAAACGTTCTTAAGAAAAACTGTGGGTAAGATACTGAAGCAGCAAGAGGAAGAACTTAATTGTTGAATGATTTATTCAAGGTTTTTTGGTATAATTTATGGAATTCCGACTTTTTTCCAGATTGGTGTTGAGTAGGGATAAAATTGTTAATGGATTTAGGATGTATAGATTGACCCTCTAATAGTAGGGATCTTTTCAGTAAAAAAGCTGGCAGATTCATTGCAAGCCCTGGTGGAATTTATTTCAGGGGTTACTGTCACAGGATAACGAGTTAGTCTCTGAACTGATGCCAATAAGGTCAGCGCATTATAAATGTTTCCATTAATGATTTCAGAGAAGAATGATTCCCTTGCATCTTTCAAAGTTAAGTGATATCTGTTCAGTCTCTCTTTGTAAATCTTATGGTGAACCTGGAGTTGAGTTTTCCGGCTTTTTCTCTCAACTCGTCGACATGAGCTTTTTTCTCTACTTACCAGTGGATCGCTATTCCTCTAAGACTTCTTTCTACCAAAGAGTAATTTCACTTTAGTTGGAACAATGGAATCAATTTTTCCTGAGATTTTAGAGAAGTTATCTACCAGCTAGTTTACTGAGTTGGAGTTGGAGGATGAAGGGGATGTGGAGGAGGTGGGAGAGTAAATTTTATAGTGGTCTCACTGTGGCTAGATTGTTTAGCAGATATGGTGCTTTCAAAGATAACACAGAAGTGGTCAGTGGTGATATCAATCATTGGGATCTTGGAGATATTTAAACGTTTGTTGATAATTAAGTATAAAGTGTGTCCTTGATTGTGTGTTGGTTGTTTGACATGCTGGATTTGGCTGGAGTTATGAAGAGTGTCAATGTTTTTGCTCGTCTATCTTGGGGGTTGTCAGTACGGACATTGAAATCCCCCTCAATGATTAATTGGTCAGAGGCCATGCATATTACACAAAGAAGTTCGATAAGGTCACTGAAGAAATTAGCGCTTAGTTTTGGGGGTTATATGAAGAAATAGAGCTCTGTTAGGATACTTTAGTTGGAGAGCTAGGTACTCAAAATAGTCAAATGTGCCCAGGAATATCTTTTTAAAGTTTATTGAGTTTTGATGAAATGTGGCTACACCTCCACCTCGTCTATGTTCTTTACTCTTGTTTAGAAAATAGTAATTTGGAGGAGTTGACTCTATTAGTGTAGATGGTTCATTATTTACGTCTAACCAGGTTTCCAATACATAGAACATGTAGATTGTGTTCAGTGATGAAGCTATTCATTAGAAAGGCATCCATGACAATGGCCTAATTTTTAATTAAGCTAGTTTAAGTGGTTTTATGGTCGTTAACTGATCCTTCTGACAGGTGATCAATTGGAGATTTGGTTTAATATGATAGCATTTGCTTTTAATTTTATGGTTTCTCCTGCTTATAAGCACCTGAATACTTCTTCCAGTGTGGCCAGACACATCCACCCTTAATCTCTAGGTCCCTTCTATATCAGATGTATTTTATTACCAGTTGCGGTGGAGCAGAAATACATCTAGTATTAGTCTCAAAGGCCTGGTGTAGTCCAAGTTTCAGTTGGGTTCCTAGTCTAACTTGAGCATTCAAACTGTCAGAGAAAGTTTTAAAGGTAGAATCATTTGGTGTTGAAAATGAGAAAGGTTGTATATCCCTGCTTGTTGCTGATTGTGCGTGTGGAGAGGGAGGAAGCACTTGTTCTCTGGTAATCTCTGCAGATTTTGCTTCATGGTCAGCCCTTGCGGGATCTATTAAATACTTTGGAACATCTAGAGCTTTTTGATTGGGATGGCAGAATATGTTTGAGGTCAGGAGTCTCAGTTCAGCTTTTTTCAGATAGCACTGATTCTCTCTGAAGAGATGTTTTGTACCGCAGAATATTTCAAAGTTATTACCATACCACTTTATTTATAAAGCGCTTTACACACGACATATCAGTCAACCAAAGCCCTGTACAGAGAGAAAGCCAACAATAACAGAAGACCTGTAGCGACATGGCTGCTAATCAATTAGTAAGTTAAAATTTAGAGAAGAATTAAAAGATAAACATAAAATACATAATATATTATGCAAAAAATAGTCAATGTAATACACAAAAGACAAAATACAACTGCAAAAGGTAGGCAAATTAAGACAAAGTAAAAGCTAGGCTAAAAAAGTGTGTTTTTTGGTGAGTTTTAAAAATGCCTGATGTGGGGGACTGCTTGACAGGGAGGGGGAGCTCGTTCCAAAGTTTAGGAGCACATACTGAGAACACCCTTTCACCTCTAGATTTGAAGCGCATCTTCGGGACAGTCAAAATAAGATATTCTGAAGACCTGTGTGCTCGAGAGTGTCGGTACGGACAGAGAAGCTCTGTTAAATAAGAAGGGCAAGACCATTCAAAGATTTAAAAACAAATAAAATAAGTTTAAACTGGATTCTTAACTGGACTGGAAGCAAATGAAGTGATTTCAGAACTGGAGTGATATGCTCTCTCCTTGTTGCACCATTCAAAATTCTCTGAGCAGCATTCTGGGCCAGCTGGAGGCGGGAGAGAGAGGCTTTGTTGATACCAGCCAACGAGGAGTTGGAGTAGTCTAAGCGAGATGTAATAAATGCATGTATGACTGATTCCAAATGCTTTTTAGATAAAAAAGGCTTCAATTTTGAGATGCATATTCCATGCCATTTATTGTACGATCGTGAACAATTAGAACTGTTGTTGGGAGATTTCGTGTGTGCACTTCATGAGGCTATATTTCTCCTGCTGACCTTGAGAGACCTAATCCTGCTTGGGGCTGGATTGTCCTTCTGGGAATTGAAGCCAGGATTACAGAAAATCCTCAATAAACGTCAGCATATGTACTTCTATAATAATTTAATTGAAATTGAAATTTAATACTAATTTCATTCCTATAATTGACAAAGTTTTGTAAGGGTCACATTTTGAACTTTCTCGAGACCAAGTGCTTATATTGTGCAATTACATTTCAAGTGAAGAGATCAGATTATATGAACAACACAGAAGGCTGGCTTAATGTATGACAACAATTACAATAAAAAACCTGAGTTTATCATGCTGAAGATCAATTTTGACAACAAAATAAAAACAAAGTGAGATGAAATTTAATTGCAGGAGTTCTGGATGTGTGGACGAATACGAGCATAATTATCTAGCACAGAAATCTGTAATTCTGCCCAACACTGTGAATATAGATTAGACGGTGAAACACAAGAGGCCACATGGGGACAATATGCTTCAATACCTAATTGTTTCTGGTGTAGTATGAAGCCATATGGAGGGCAGAGCAAACCTGCGTTTCAGATGAGCCCTTCGCCCACCGGAACCCTGAAGGAGTGATTCCACCAGACCCAGAAGCCTCGTTTCTTGTTATTGGAGGAGCCTCGATGTTAGCCAGGGCCGGATTATGATAAAAATAATATCATTTAAATATGGTTTTCACCACAGTCTTGTAAAACTACGTTGCTCATCTGAGGGCAACAATATCAAGACACAACACAGTGGTGTAACTCCCTTGCCTATGTAAACACGTCCTGCTTGATCTCAGCCAGGACTACAATTCAGATTGTTCCATAACTTAATCACAAAAACTCACTCATACTCATTAATTTTTCTTTCCTGTCTCTCCTCTCCTCTCTCAAAGCGCTCCTTCAGTTCTTTTGATTCACAGCTAATGCTGCCCTTCTTTGTCTCTGTCGGCCTTCCCCCTATTTTTCTTTATCTTTTATTGATTAAAAAATAGTGCAATCAGTTTAAGTAAACTTGACTCATACTTTAAAGCATTTGATCATAAATGGAAAATGAATGCAAAGTAAAAACAAATGCTTTTCCTTTTACATAATGTGTTTAATAAACCTGTATCTGTATCTCTAAACTCCTGTTTCTCCATCCTCCTCATGTGTCTTTCCTCCTCCTCTCCTGTTTTTCATAAGTGAAACCATGAGAACACGGCTCTTGTCTAGGAATGCACAATGTACTGACACCAACATCGGTATGTGCCGATGTTAGTCAGTTTTTAACATATTGTATTGGTCAATAAGTAAAACTGAGCCAATATTAAAAATCATTGTTTATTTCTATCTTTGTAAGAGATTAATGTAATATTTATAACATTGTAAATAATAGTTATTGTCCATAAGAGCAATAATATCAAATGTTTTGATCGGTGCATCTTTTGACTCTGTCCTCCATGATGTGCTGGTCCAGCCTTTCTGTCCACCTCTTTATGAGTTCACCAAGAAAATGACCAAACTTACAGATAAATGCCAACAAAGTTAACACTTTTTTCCAAGTAATTCATCATCACCACAGAAACCTCTTTCACCTAAAAACTGACTGACAGCAACGACCCGCCTGAGCAGAACCTCCACCAGTACCGCGTCTCTCCCTCCAGCTGGTCCAGTTTAGCTTTCTGTCCTGCTACCAGTGGCTGATGCTAGCAGAACACTGATGCAACGATCAGAACTTTCCTCATGGTCACACACGCATTCCCAGTGTTTCCAGCCAGAGAAACCACTAATGTAATGTACTGGTTTTATTTGCTCCAAATAAGATGCAGGGGAAACAAAAGATATTATCCTACCTGTGGTCGGTGAACATGTGATCCAGTCTGAAGAAACTTTTTCTCCACTTGGGAAGTGACAGCAGATCTTTAGGTTTGGCTCCCTTTACCGCCCAAACCTCGATCACGGGATGAAGCTGGACATCTGGTTGCCCGATTATTAAAAGCAGCAGCTCCACCATGGATAACAACAGCGTAAGCATTTACGTTAACTGTCCCCCACAATGCTGCGTCCCACACCGGATAAACCCAGTCTGAGCTGCTGCTGCTACAGCTAGCCTCAGGTTGTCGCTAACGCAGTCCCCTCCGAACAGGTTCATTGAATCACCATCATCCACCATGTCTTCTTTTTCCTGATTTTCCTCCTTAGGTTTTACTCAGAACGTGTCAGTAGATGACAGACTTCCTAATAAACACGTTTTCTTCTCATCTTTCTCTCTTTCATTTATAGAAACAGCCTTTTTTCGCTCATTTTAGATTATTTTAGAACTACTCCTACTGTCCGGTGACGGTCAGTGGAGCGCTACTTGCTGGGGCAGAGGCGTGGCATGTTACCATGGTTTCCACAACCGCGCCTTAGGGACTATGAAACTTTGTTAAGGTACAAAAAAATGGTGTGGATCTTATTGGTTATCTCCGCAAGCACCGATCTCTGCCATATTTGAAATATAAGGACTATTTTTTTTTCTTTCTTAAACTGTTCATGTGGGCCCCCCAGTGGGTGTGGGCCCCTGGGCCTGTGCCCATAATGCCCATTGGATAATCTGGCCTTGATGTTAGCGGCGGGGGAGAGATTTCAGCACCAAGTTAGCATGCTGAAAAGCACCCAATGGAGACTGAATGTTATGGGTGTCAACAACTGTTTCAAGCATTTGCAGTCATTCAGGGTGTGTAAATAGAGCATGGAATAAAGAATAACATACAGAGCCTATAAAAAGTACTCACTCCCTTGGATGTGTACCCCTTTTATTGCTTTGGTGTTTTTAATTCAATTCAGTTTCAATTCAATTCAATTCAGTTTATTTATATAGCGCCAATTCACAACAGATGTCATCTCAAGGCACTTAACAAGAAGTCATTTCAATACATTTATACAAACATTCCAATCAGTTAAAAAGTTTCCTATTTAAGGAATCCCAGCAGATTAACATAAAATGTACAACAAAAACCTTTAATGCCAAACTGAAAACTAATTTCTACAAAATAATGACAATTAAATACAAATAGTTAAAATAAAATGAGTGATTGCATAAATATTCACCCCCTTCATATCAGTTATAAGTAGATATGCCTTTGGCTGCAATCACAGCATGGATTTGATGTGGATTGGTCTCAATCAGGCCACCTTTATTAAAGTGACTGACAGAAGTCCAACTGAGTGGTGCTTGTGGTCTCACAATTAGTGAAATGGAGATCACGTGAAAGCAGTAAGTGGCAGAATGTACTTCTTGAGGGGGCTTAGGTCCTTCACGATTTGTAGCAAACCTTGCAGACGACGGTGGAACCTCTGGAGATGAAGATGCAAAGAAAGATTCTTCATAAAATCAAGAACATCATGGACAACCCTGAACATCCTCTTCATCATACAACACCAGAGTGTCTTCAGTCGGTGGCTACATCAGACCTGCTTTAACACAGACCGCTAAAGGGGAGATCCATGCTGCCCACAGCCATCTATTTGAAGAAAGTTAAATAATAATATGAGTTACAACAAAATGTATTTCCCTTTGGGATTAATAAACTGTTTTTGAATTGGATTGAAAAGAAATGAAAATCCATCATCAAGAAATAAAAGGAATATGGCCCTTGTGTGAATCTGCCTAGATAAGGCCGACTAGTGAGAAAGGCCACCTGGACACCGTTCGGACTACCCTGAAGGAGGTACAAGCTTCAGCAGCTGAGATGTTGGTCAATACTTTTTATAGGGACTGTACATTTAACCAATACTCTGTATGTTGAATTTCTTCTTGAAAACTATGCCTGTTTTTCACAATAAAAATAGCAGGCATATAAGCTTTCATCCCAATGTAACAGTTAGCCAAGCTCCTTGTATGTGCAGTTGAAAAGGAGTCACACTGGTTGACACCCTTGTTAAAGCAAATAACCCTAACCCTCCCCTTATAAGTCATTTTTATTGTATTATAATCTCATACTAATATATAAGACAAATCCAACAGTGAGTAGCACGGTGACGCAGAGCCCCATTTCTTTTAATCATCAGCCACATGGCTGGTTGAGGATCCATATTTAACTTGCCACTAAGCACAATAAATAGGAGGAGAAAGGTAGAAAATCTCCAAAGTTCAATGTTGGAGCAATACAGCAAAAGGGACTTTAACTGGAACTGTGGGCTTAGCTTTGATGACACACAGGAATAATTGATACCTCCCAGTCTGCTCTACTCTGACCCCTCCTTTCCACCGGAGGCGTAAGCAGCACGTTACAGGAGCAGCACGTCATACGCAGCTGATAGCCACCACTGTAGTCAATAGAACCCTTTCCACCAGAGGCGAAAGCAGCACGAGTCTGCCGCGTCTGAGGAGCGACATTTCTACATTTTGGATAGGGGAGACAGGAAATATACGGCTCGGCACCGGAAATTTTCAAAATAAAAGAAACGTGCTGCTTTGCGGTTGCTTTACTTAAAAAAAAGTCACTACATGTGCGGCCTGGTGAGAAGTTAGTACCTCGCAGGAGGGTCTCATTTGTGTGTCATCACACAAATGAGCGATTTTGGATTTTCCCTGACATAACATAAACTTATTGGCGAATATAAAAAGGACATAACATAAAACACCAACCTTTTGGAGTCATGTTGTTGTCTTTTCTTGGGAATTATTGTCATAGGCGTTTATATATGTCTATGGTTGTTGTGTTTACTGACGCAACCACGCGTGATTTTGCTAATCTCGCGTGATTTCGTGCTCTCGGTGACAGCTGCTTCCCTGCTGCTATGCGCCTCATACGCACCCGGTGGAAAGGGCCAAGCAGCAGAATACACAAGTGAAACGTGCTGCTCCTGTAACGTGCGGCTTACGCGTCCGGTGGAAAGGAGGAGTAAGACTATGCAACTTCAATTTTGTCATCTGCACCTTGAGCTCTAGGGTGCGCTAGGACCCTCCGTCGATGTCTGCGTTCAGCCCAGGTTTTTGGAGACTGCCATAACTGTTCTCATGCTGGCAGCAACAGAAACACTCCCATTCAAAGGGTGGTGCAAAACACTCAGCAGATATAGAAAACAACAGGGTCAGATCATGACCCAAAGAGGAAAATCAACAACTGTTTGAAAGAAATAAAGTGCAGAGAGATCAACTGGTTTCCCCTTTTGGATATGTTCTCTGAGGATCCACAAAGACACAAAAACTGCATTAATATGCTTGTCATAAAATTCTTTGACTTCTTTGCTTCTCTTCTTCTTCTGAGTAGAGAAAGTGAAAACCACATCCTCAATACGAAGCCAGTGAAAACTGTGCAAAACAATTTTACAAAGATGGGAACATGTTGTCCACCAGGTTTAAACGAGTTGTGTTCATGGATGGGGAGAGTTATATAAAGGTATGAAGGCCTTTTAACAGATGTCTTAACTCTATGATCTCACTCAACAACTCTGAGCTTCTGTTAACAAGTCAAGCGCTGTAAATCTGATTTTAACTTTGGGCACATTTGGGATTTTCTTTTCTGAAAATGTAAATAAATTTCACACTTGCCTTGTTTGTTTTTGTTGGGGTTCTGTGAAATAATGGAACTTTGGTATAATTTTATCTTATCTGATGGGGTAGATTTGTTGGCCCAGTTCTGTCAGCCGTCATGTCTCCATGCAAAATTGGCCCTTTAAGGAATTTACTAAGACCTCAGTATATCACAACCATTTTGCCAAGGACTAGCGTCACTAGAAGCGATCGAAAAGAAGAAGCAGTGATGGTTGCTGCCATCTGTTTGGAAAGCTGTTTTACACTGCTTCGCCAGCAACTGTTCAATTTTACAAAGCCGATTGATTGCTGACGTCTGCTGATATCAACTCCCTCCCGGTAACAACCAATCAGCATGAGTTAACCACAGCTTCTGCCCAGCGACTCTACCAGGCCATTTCTGAGTACATACCCCAAGGCTGGTCCTTGGTCGGTTCCCAAAATGGCCCTGAAAACAGCCCTGCCATTGAAGTGGAGTCGTGCGCATACCGTGAAGGTCAGGTTAACTTACCCTGAAGTTCTGATAGTGGAAACACGCCAAATAGTGACCATAAAGCATCGCACCTGCAACAGACAGTGGTCAAAATGCCTCAACTTTGTGTTGAATCCCATCCTCGCTGTAGGATTTGTGATGCTGTCCTATTTCCCTTCCAAATTCCTGGGAACTTTTTTAGAGTGCACGGCATCATGAACTCTTAAAGGTCTTGTTCACTAAGAAACCGAGTAGGATAATACTTTTTCTTTTTGAAATACGATTGGTCACTCTGTGCTGCATATGCATGCTGCACATGAACATTTTCTCCAACCCCCATTGCCTGCATTAGCCACAGAAAGGAAAAAAATAGCAAAAACGAGCGAGTCAGAAAAAGCCAGTCCCTTCTACGTCAGAGAAAATTGGTATTCATGGTCTTGCCTACCTGGGCTTGCGACCGCCCACAGGAAGGCTGTATTGATTCTGCGGCTAGAAGAGAGCAGAGAATGTCTCTGCTAGTAGAAACTAACCATCAGCAACTTGGCTAGTAGTAGCTAACCATTAGCAATTCCACAACATGGCGGAACACGTTTGGGCTTGTGTTATTTGTGCACATAGGACATCAGCGTTGCATTTTTTACCTAAGAAAGAGGAGCTGAGGAAGAACTGTTCAAATTATTTGTTCGAAGCCAGCATGAGTCGCATTGCTGTGAGCCAAGATGTTTGCATATGATGAATAATAATGAGTGAGACTCATGATCCTGACACCCCCCCCACTCACTGCAACCTCCTGAAACAGGAGTGAGAAATAATTTTTTCCACTGAAAATGACTAACAAGCCATTCATTTAAGCTGAAGACCACAACAAATGTGTTCAAAAGACGAGTGAATGAGAGCTTCAAAAATACCAGAATCTTTGAAAACATGAGGACGTAACTTGTAAAATGAGATGGGGTCATCATTAAGTGTTTCAGCAGGATCAGATCCAAACAGAAATGGATCACAAGACACAAAATAGTATTTCCTTTGGCCATCTCAAATTCTAGATCTAAATCATGTAGAAAAAGGTCAAAGACCACTCTCTTTGCTGCATGAT
Organism: Valencia hispanica; assembly: GCA_963556495.2. Taxonomy (NCBI): domain Eukaryota; kingdom Metazoa; phylum Chordata; class Actinopteri; order Cyprinodontiformes; family Valenciidae; genus Valencia; species Valencia hispanica. The sequence continues at coordinate 47,473,430 of OY747711.1, forward strand.
CCAATCTTGTGAAATGGTGTATGACAAAGTACTAGCAGAAGGAATATCAATCATTGTGCCACCACATATTTTGTAACATAGGTCAATAATTTTTATTAAATAAATCTCCTCAAATTAAATGTGGGTTTTTTTCCAAAATCAGTGTGAGATTGTGCTGCTGCATTAAAAAGGATGAATTAATTCCATGTCCATTTGCAGTTTCAATGAAGATACCTCTCTCCCATACAGCTTATTTTTCTTGATTGATGTATGAGCAGATGCATTCATCTACGCAGCAAACTTTAATTACACAAGCAGATAGATCACATACATCTTCCTCCAGCTGTTGCGCCACGCATGATCTGCTCTGACAATTAAAAGGGAGGCTAAAAAGGAATCTGACCGAGCATAACATTCCTCATCATGTTCCAATTTGTTTAATAAATACATTGTTTACTCTCCCCTATGGGCTACTGGCTCAGACCAACATTCATTAAAGCTTCTTCACACAGGATGTCAATTATTAATTCTTCTATTTATGACCGTCCATTAGGATGCATGCTTCGCAGCACACAGGAGAGATTGTGACAGGCTTTGCAAATAGATTTCAGAGAGCAAACATGTTTTTAATAAAAGGAACTTTTGCCCTCTTTGAAAAACTCTTTTAGAACCCTGCCTCTGCTGTTGTGTGCCAGATGAAAAATGAAATGGAATGCAAAATGTTTTGGAGTTTAGTACGGTGTAGTACAGGGATGGCGAAGAGGTTGTTTCTGTCATTAGAAAGTTAATGAGGAACACAAGTGTTTTGTTTTTTTCTCCTTCTGCTGCTCTGAGGCACCAGCACCAAATTTCTCCTGCAAGTTTCTTGATGTAGATAAACATCCAAGAGTTCAGTGTTGTACATTTAATCACTATAAATGCGTACATAAAGTATGCTACATCTGGTAGCACGCCTGCTGTAACTGCATAACCAGCCCAGGGCATCATCTCTCCACCACCATGTTTGAGAGTTGATCTGAGAGTTGATCTATTTGTGTCAATATCCTGGTCTCATTTGTTTAGCAAAACAATAACTTTTTGAATTATGACCAAATAAGTTTGCCCTTATATTTTGTTGCAGCTTAGTCTCAAGACTTCTAAATTGATGAGACAAGACCCCGATCTTGGGTTTAACCACTTTAGTGAATAAGATAAATGTTAACCTGTGAAGCGAGGTTTACAGCAGCACTTGCTAACGACAACAACCCACCAAACAAAAATAAAACAGAAGAAGAAGAAGCCTTTCATAATATTTAATATTTAGTTAATCTCTGCTCCACAGCATCATGGGGAAACAAAGTCTAAATAAAATGCATTTTACTTGTAAATAACATTCAGTACTATTTTATTAAATCAAGTGTTCAAATGAAATATACAGTCCTCCTTTAACATGTTATTTTTGTATTTATGGTTTAAATGAATTAACTTGTCAGCCCAACTGCTTCATGTTCTTCAAATACATTCTCAACACATTTTTCCAGACTTGCATTTTATTCAGATGCAGCTTTCCATACATGTTTTGGATGATTTAGCAATCCATCTCAGCAGGTCTCAATACCATCTTGTAAAGGTTTCCTTCACACAGTTGTCCTTTAGTCACAAATCCCAATTACCACAACCGATACATTTTCTCTTTACCTGCTATTTCGCCCGTTGCTTTGAATAGTTGACCACAGGCACTTAAACTCATCCAGTTACAGTACCCCTTCTTTTCTTTCAGCTACACTGTTTCATGTATTGTATAACGCCATGAAAAATAAAACAGTGGTTTGCAAATTTCTCCACTTCAACATTTTATCATTTAAACTGCTATTAGGTCATGTCATATTTACCCCTGATTTAAACAGGGAACACTGGAGTTGGGGGTTACCCATTGTATAAAAACCTTGGTTCTCATCAAGGTGTGTCAAATACATTTGTGTGTCTTTATCTGCAATTGATAAACTTTGTAATAAAACACATCATAATGATGATTAATACATAGGAAAAATATATTTTCAAAATGAACCATAGATCTTAACATATGGCCTCTGTCCTTCTTATTCTGATTTATTTTCAGACTAAAATTTCAAATGTGTTCATTTCATGTTAGACCATCAGTCCATTATCCGTAGCCATCCATCCTATGCAGGGTTGTGTGGGGGATGGTGCCTATCTCCAGCAGCCACGGGGTGAGAGGCGGGGTACACCCTGGACAGGTCGCCAGTCCATCACAGGGCATTTCATGTTACTCTAAAAACAAAAATGGATCACTTTTGATAGGCAGCATATATTAAACCCTGTGCAGTGTTTACCACTGAGAACATTTTTTGTTTTTCTAATTATTTTTGATTATTATTTTATTCTTTGTGCTTTTTTATGTATTTAGGTTTTATAATAAAAAAGAAAGTGGCTTTCTACATCCCTGTAAAATGTTAAATTTTACAATTGTCAAGCCGCTCTGAGATGAAGCTAGAATTATTCCCTCAGTTGCTTTGAGATGGTATTGGAATCTTGAGGCTTCCAGTGATTTTAAGTTTTTTAATTAGCTACGGTAATGTCTAGGCAGAAGGATGTGTAAAGGACACTAAATAGTTTTCTTGCCTTTTAGCTTAAAATATGTAGAGATAGATTTTTTTCACACACACTACTTCAAGTACTTTTATCACATAAAATCCACAATAAAGTACATGGAAGTTTTTGATTGTTAAATGAAAGCTGAAACTTGAAACCCTTATAAAGTCAATCCACATTATACGCAATTATTTCATTTTATATTGATGCTCTTGGAGACAAAATGGGATAGTTTTGTATTTTCATTTTAAAGTATGTGTGTGCTTACAACAATATAGACATATTGACAACGTTAGACAGGGACGATAAAGGAAGAGCAGCAGATGTTCAATGGTAAGAAAGCATAAACATGTCTGGATGCTTATTATCAAAAGCAGCAGATGCTGATTGAAGAATCAAAGGGGCCCTGCAGACAGATTAACATTCAACACTTTTACATAACCCAGTAATAAAAGGCAAAGTCCAACATGACACTGAAGATGACAAAATTGCCCCGGGCAACGAGGTTAATGAGGCAAGACGGCGATGCAAGAGAGACACATACAGACCGGCATGGAGAATGCCTCAAATTGTTGAGGCGTAGCAGGGCCTGGAAAAATCCATTTAGCAGGCTGCAATTTCCAACGAGAGGATTCTTCAATAATGCAGACCTGGTCAGCTCTGGTCAAATAAACCAGCCTCCAATTTGCACCACTGATGGTATCACCTCACAATAAACCATTGATCCTGAACCCATCCCAATTTATTCTCCGTAAAGAGCAGCGGTTTATTGCACACTTGACAGGAAAAAAAAGGCATGCCCTCTCTCTCCCTTACAAAGTTGCTTTTTATTTACCTCCTGAAATAATATTTATGTTTTGTTCTCGCATGTAAAAAAAAATTATAATATGAGAATAAACTGCTGCTATCATTACTGTATCTGTTAGGCTAGGGTTAATTTGAGGATCATCCATTTACAAATTTCCCATTATCAATATCAGTGAAAGTAATTTCCTTCAATATGTACAATACTGGCCAGAGGTTTACGTACAGTTGTCATAAGCATAAATGTTTGGATCATTTTAAACTTCAAGCAGTGCATTTGTTTGATGCAATTGCAATGCTCCTTTTCATTGTAAAGTTTCAACCATTTTGCTGTTTAAGGTCGGTGAAGGCAAGGCAAATGTATTTGTAAAGCACACTTTCAGCAACAAGGCAATTCAAGGTGCTTTGGGTGATTAGGGAAAAAAAATAAAAGCAACAATTGAACAAAACAAAAACAGAAAAACATCAAAAAACATAAAGAACATTAAAACATACTACCGTTATGACATTCCAGTTATTATTGATCAATTAATCAAAGGCAGCTCTAAACAGATGGGTTTTTAGCTTTGATTTAAAGCAACTCAGTGTTTCAGCAGTTTTTCACTTTTCAGGAAGTTTGTTGAATTTGAGAATTTGGAGCTAGTCCATTTCCTGTCACCTTAGTGCAATTCCCCAAGTACCACTTACAGCTAAGCAGACCCTCAGGATGATGTCACCAACTCCAGACTTAAAGCTACATTGTGTATTTTTCTGAGTTAATTCTTAGCAAAAAACCAATTTTGTTCTTTGCTCATTCATGTGTAATTACTTCCACCTACTAATGAAAGTATTCTCGTAAGTGTAGAATCGGCTATTCAGAATACATATGCGCGAGTCGCTGAATACTTGTTGAGCCTCCATCTTTGAAATACTAGAACGTAATATTCAGTTGGTTGGTCATATAGAGTTTCACCGCTAGATGGGAGAAGTTCTTACACAATGTAGCTTTAAAAGGTGGCAGAATGTTTTTAGGTTTCAAAGCCTCGACTCATCCAAACAGACTTCCTGTCATTGTCCAAAAACAGGAAAGTTTTTGTTCCCCCTGATTTCTACATTTTTCTCCACAAGACATTTGGCTTCTGAAAGTTTTAGTAATGGTGAACAGCACCCTCTCAGTCCACATTTGATGTTAAACTCACTCTGCAGACTAGCAACAATTTTCCACGATATTTCTGTTAATGGAGCCTTAGGGGTTCTTGGGCTTTTTCTTAACATTCCAACCAATTTCCTGTATTGGAGTTTAGAGTTTGGTTGAGATAGTTGAAACTTGGGCACAAATGGCATTTTTTTGAATTATACGATGATCCCAAACACCCAAGTAAGCTGGATTTGTTATGTCTGGTTGAATTACATTGAGCTTGGCCTCACTGAAAATGTGTGGATTATGTTTAACATCTGAGTCTGTGGAGAGGAACCAACTGAATTAAAGCTAACGAACGTTGCCCTTTTTTCCTCCCAATGTAATGATGGTCCCTATGGCCAAACTGTCCCACTTTAGTTTAATCAGATCATAGGACATGTCTCCAGAAATCAAGGTCCTTGTCTCTGGTTGCATTTCAAAGACTGTAATCTGGCTTTTTTATTTTTGTTTTGGAGTAATGGCTTCCTCCTCGGTGAGTGGCAATGCAGCCCATGTCAGTACAGGACACTGTATGACTGTATGACACCATCTTACCAGCTACAGCCAGCATCTTCACAAGGTCTTTGCCTTTTGTTCTAGGGTCGATTTGCATATTTCAGACCAAAACTCATTCATCTTTGAAACTATGTCTCCTTCCTGAGCAGTGTGATGGTTTGACATTTGCATCATGTATATACTTCCATATAATTGTTTTAACAGATGAACTCGTATAGAAATTCTTCCCAAGGATGAACCAGACTGGTGCAGCTCCACAGTTCTCTTCCTGATATCTTGGCTGATTTCTTTTGACGATCCCATTGTGTCCAACTAGAAAGCAACGTGTTCCTGGTGTGGCCTTAAAATACATCCACATGGTGCCTCAAATTAACTCAAATGTGTCTGTTATTCTATCAGAATATTCCAAAGCCATGACACCATCCTCTGGGCTGTCCCTCATTGTTTAAAGAGACAGTAATCATTCTGTATTATGTAAACTTCTGATTTTGAAAACATTCATAAAAAAATCTAAGACATATCCTTCCTCTCCATGTTGTGGCATTTAAGAAACAGAAATAATTTTGGTCATTCTAATTGACCTAAAACAAGAGTTTGGTCTGATTTAACTTTAGACAGTGTGGAAAAATTTATTTACATACACACAACAAAGAATGGTTGAAATGCTTCATTTAAACCTAAAACGAATGACATTATTGCAGATGATAAATGTATTTAAACTTTTTACCAGCATTATGTACATTTCCTTTACATTTTTTGATATCAATACCCACAGGTAACAGGTTACTAAATGTCTTCCAGCAGAACTAAACTACACACCAACTATATACTCTAGTGAATCTTTGTATTTAACACCCTTTAAATTTGCTCTGCAATTACAACATATTAACTTCAAGGCTTGGCATAATACATGTATATTGGTAAAACACGAGGAAAGAACAGCTTAAGGCAGCAGCTTTATTTATATATTTTAGCAGTCTAATTTCACCCAGCAATGGTATTTCCCTATGGACTCACACAATTGCAGAAGCGAAATAAATTTTCCTACATATGGGTTCAAATTTTCAAAATGTATAAATAATCCTTTTTTTCATACAGAGATAAATTCATGTGTATCCTGGGACTGTTGGCAAGCTATGAAAGAAGGTCTCACTGCGGTTTTCATTGTGAGCACCTAGACGGATTTTTTCTAATCTGCTTTACGTGTGTGCTTTTTTGTTTGTTTTTTAGAATCAGTGGCGGTTTGTCACAAGCGCAGCGATCAGATGGAGATCACTGCTTGGAAGATGGATGTTCCAAGTGCAGGGTGAGGATGGAGCTGAAGGTCCGGTTGGAGCGGACTCGTGATGCGAGGAGCTTGGAAAGGCTATTAGCTGTAGGAAGCCGTTGAATCTAAGGATACAACTCAGGTTGGAGTCGTAGGAGCAATGCTTCATAACGAGGTTGATGACTTAGCGCCATAGAGGTGAGTGACGGGAGCTTTTGAGTGTTTGGGAGGAGAAGATCCAGCAAATGGCTGGTGAGAATCTCATCAGAAGCAGCTGCTCCGAGTTAGGCCTGATGACTTCTTGACACGGTTCAGGTTTTTATCAGTTCTTTTTACTTCTTGATTGAGATATAAAAGTCTTTTCAAAATCAACTTTAGCTGAAGTTCCTGAATTCATGCAAAGGAAATATCTAATGTGCACATACAGTACTTTGAAAATGTACTGCAGAATTTTTGTGTTCTTGCTTTTTTTGTCACACTTAATTTTTCCATCCATCCATCCATCCATCCATCCATCCATCCATCCATCCATCCATTGTCGGGGTGTTGGTAATCCAACACGTTATTCACGAATAGAGAAGACAAAGAACAGTGGTGAACCTTACCGGGAGTGGCCAGACTACAAAAATTACTCGAGCAAACAACATGTGAAGCCCTGCAGGCATCCCTATCAGTTTAAGCTCAGTGTTCATGACACAGCAGTAGGAGAAGGAAAACTGCATCCTTGGGAGCGTTCCAACCCCAAACTCCACTGCTAAGCTTGGAGCTGGTTTGATTCTTCAGGCCAATCACAACATTCTGAACTGACGGAGAATGTCTGGACATTGAAGTCCACACCTCAAGCTTTTTACTCAAAAGTGAAAAGGTACTGGTTTCAAAACTACTTAAAGTGTAAAAGTAATGTAAGTTGAAAAAAAATCAATTTAGGACTAAAGCTTAAGATACACCCCAACACTACCACACCTCCCCCCAAAATACTAAAGACCATATGACCCTCCTCCAGTGTGGCTGAATGAAAACAAATCTGGCGAACAAGAATGGGCCAAAGCTCCTCCACCACGATGTAGACTGATCAACACTCAACACAAACAAAAAAGGGCAGTTGTTGCTGCTAAGGTATATTTGAAATCATAATTTCTACTAACTCATGCTCTTTGTCTGATAATTACAACTTGTTGAATGATCTGAAACGTTTAAGTGAGACAAAAAAAACAAAAGCAGAAGTAAACATTACGAGGACAAATACACAGTATGCAGTACGCAGTAGCATCAAACTGATAATGGTGGGCAGGGTTTAATAGGTAAGGGGTGGGGTTTGACAGATGAGAGGTGGATATATGCAAATGTAACTTTTTGTGACGTCACAATAAGGCACTTTTTCAAATGGCTTGTAGAAGCACAAGATTTCTGACAGCAAAAATGTGCAAAAAAAATGGATAGGTGGTGTTTATTCCTGTTTGTAGTGTTTATAGAGGCAGCGGAGACCCAATGGGGAACACAAAAGGATAAAAAGAGTGAAATTTGAATAATAGTTCCCTTTTATATAGGTTCCTGAACAACATATTTTATAATTGGAAACTGTTCTTTGCACTTATATATTATATGAAACATTGATGGGGCTGGAAATGGCCCAGGAGCCCTGATAAATGACCAAATACAACCCCTTAATAAAGCCCTACAGTTAAATGTCTGGGTTTCCCCACCGACTCAGGAATATTAAATGAGCCGCGTGCTGATTGGCCAGTTTACCTCAATGGCTCTATAACAATATGTTTTTTATTTATTTTTTTTATTTATTGAGTTTATTTGATAGGGACATATACACAATTACATAGACAACAGCTCCACGCGTGCATCCTGGTGCTTATAGTGTGAGCTAATTTCCAGCACTTTTATAACAGAATCTAAAGTACTACAATAAACAGAGTAAAAATGGATTACAGTGACAGTAGCAACATATTAAACTGCACACTACAGTACAGAATACATCCGACTAGATACTGAAAGTTAATACATTAAGCATGACTGCAGTACTGTTTTTGACACAGAAGTTTCAACTATCTCAACCAAACTCTAAACTCCAATACAGGAAATTGGCTGGAATGTTAAGAAAAAGCCCAAGAACCCATAAGGCTCCATTAACAGAAATATCTTGGAAAATTGTCGCTAGTCTGCAGAACAAAACAAAGGAGTTGATTGTAGATTTCAGAAGAAACAGGGATAAGTGAAAGACTGTTTCCATCATGGGAGAAGAAGTGGAGGTGGTTGAGGAGTATAAATACCTCAGAGTTCACCTGGACAACAGACTGGACTGGATGTGCAACAGTGAAACCGTCTACAAGAAGGGACAGAGCAGACTGTACTTCTTGAGGAAGCTTAGGTCCTTCAAGGTTTGCAGCAAGATGCTGCAGATCTTCTACAAGACTGTTGTGGAGAGTGTAATCTCTTCAGCCGTCATCTGTTGGGGTAGCAGCATCAGAGCCAGGGACTTAAAAAGGTTCAACAACCTGATAAAGAAGGCTGGTTCTGTTCTGGGGAGGACTGTGGAACATCTGAAGATGATAATGCAAAGAAGGATTCTTCATAAAATAAAAAAAATTATGGACAACCCTGAGCATCCTCTTCATGAGACAGTCATACAACAAAAGAGCGTCTTCAGTCAGAGGCTTCTTGAGTTTCGCTGCAATACAGACCGCTACAGCAAATCCTTCCTGCCCACAGCCATCATCATCTACAACAACACCTTAAAGAATAAATTATATGAGCTATACCAACACTTTATTGATCCCAGAGGGAAATTAAGTATTTTTGAATTTGAATTGAATTGAAAGATTTTGATTTGTCTTTTGAAATCATTAAATCTGGTCACAGATTTCAGGTGAACCAGAAGTGAGTTGCAAAGTCCAGTACCTCTCACAGATAGGGAACTTTGCTCCTTTACAGAAAGGAGCGTCTCCCTGAGGTTGCTCTGGTGAGTCTGCTACAGCCCTGTAGGTTATTTATACTTAGTGGTTTAGGTGCATGACCACTGGGACATTTAAAAATCAGTTTTAAAAGGCTGAACTTAATAACATTTGCAAAATCTAAAATACTGAACTTAGCTAAAATATTACAGTGATGAAATCTAATTGGCAAGATCTGAAAACTGCTGTTCACATATGCTGTCCATCTAATCTGACTGAGCTGGAGCTGTTTTGCAAAGAAGAATGGGCAAGAATTTCAGTCTCTAGATGAGCAAAGCTGGTAGAGACATACCCTAAAAGACTGGCAGCTGGAATTGCAGCAAAAGGTGGTTCTGCAAAGTATTGACTCAGGGGGCTGAATAATTACGCACACCCCACTTTTCAGTTATTTATTTGTAAAAAATGTTTGTAATCATGTATGATTTTCGTTCCAATTCTCATGTGTACACCACTTTGTATTGGTCTTTCACGTGGAATTCCAATAACATTGATTCATGTTTGTGGCCGTAATGTGACAGAATGTGGAAAAGTTCAAGGGGGCCGAATACTTTTGCAAGCCACTGTATGTATGTATGTATGTATGTATGTATGTATGTATGTATGTATGTATGTATGTATGTATGTATGTATGTATGTATGTATGTATGTATGTATGTATGTATGTATGTATGTATGTATGTATGTATGTATGTATGTATGTATGTATGTATGTATGCAGTACACATACATTTGGTGTAAATAAAGAATTCAGGGTTTTATTGAACCTGCTTTTTGAAACCAACTCCTGTTGATAAATCCCCCAGTCATGCAGAACTGACTTAACCCACAGTGCTCCTCACTTCAGGTTAAGTGGGATAAATAACCTCAAGGCTGACACCACTTCTCAGGTGAAAGAGGAAAAGAAACAGAGACAGAAACAGTACGACAGAGAGAGAGAGCGATACAAGAATTTGGTGGTGAAAGACAGATGAAGTTAGGAGGGCAAACATACAAAGAGGAAGAAGGAGAGCAATACATTGTAGATGTTCTGTACAGGATGGAGAGGAGTAAAGGTTGACGATTTAAATCTTATCTAGATTATATTGTAATTGCTCCTCTGGGGAAATTAAAAGTAAAGCTTTAATTATATGTATGACATTTGCGACAGCCATGCAAGCGTGTGTCATAATCTGACCAAGTCTCATTAAAATAGATGGCCTCCCTTTAAAACTCACATTAACCTGCATTATCTCTACAGAACTTTCTTCTTGATAAACTTCAGCCCTGTCCGTCTCTGGTAGGTTTCAGGGCAGATATCAGTTTGGCTGCAGTGTTCAAAATACTGTAGTTAGATAGGTTTCCTTTCTGTTCTTTTAATTTGTTCTTGTTAAAAATAAGTATCATTATTAAAGCCTGGTGGTTGTGATAAGAACAATATGCTTGAGTGGCCACAAAGTAGATGTAATAATTGTAAAATAAAAGAAGTAGAACTTTAAACTCATTGATTTTTAAGACCTGAAGATAATAGTAGGTGGATAAGTCTACAGAGAGGCAGAAATATGTAGAGGTCCATCAGAGGTATCAAAACTATTCACATTTATTACTCAAGTAGAAGCAGGGGTGGACTGGGACAAAAATTCAGCCCTGACATTTTCTGTCCAGATCAGCCCACTACATTATCAGCCGACGCTACATAAAAGTCCACAAATCTCGCAGCATCTCCTCTCATGCATACTACAATACAAATGAGAGTCATATTCCTTGATAGCAGTTAACAAATAAAGCACAAAACTGTGAACTCAAGGACTAAAACGGACAGCTATGGCAATCAATCACTCAGTATTTATTCATTATAGTGTCAACAGAACAAATCAAGTATGAATTCATAAAACATTATAAGACACATGATGTACTCAAATCAGAGACGTCTCAGTAGTAGCCAAAAAGTGAAGTGGAGGCAGTGAGAGAACAAGCCCCAAAAAAAGTAAAAAGAAAAATGTCCAAAAATGGCATACCTGTTTAAATTAATGACCAATCACAAACACAAAACGAGGGATTCGAGGGTCATTTGTACTTCACATTGCATTGAATTATCTAATGCAAATCTTTCATTGTGTTTTTCTCAAAATTAGTTTTTTCCAACATTCAAAACGAATAATCTTGAAATCAGTTATACCTATATACACCAAATTTCCACCATTGTTCTATGCTATGAGCTGAATAATATTACAGAGCGATTTGTCAATACATCGTTCTAAAAAATATATATGTGCTATTTTGTGTAAAAAAAAACAGGCCAAAAATGAGTTTACACTGTTTTTTGATTTATGAAGTAATGAAATGAAATAAACCTATTTCCCTCTGTTTTTTCTAATCACATAACATATGATTAGAAAATTAAAGAAAAATTCAATCTGTACGTTTAAAAATATATGCAAATTAGCACATTTTAAACCAGATTACACCTCATTTGCATATCTAAACAAAATTTATATCAAAACTTCTAATACAAAAGATGTTTGTTTTAATACTAGGATTGTCACGCTGACCTATTCACCCATTGTCCTCACCTGTCTCTCCAATCATTCACACCTGATCCTACTCACCTCCTGCCTTTAAAACCAGTCACTTCTCTCCACTCAGCGCCGGATCATTAACTACTAACTATGACTATTGATGTCTCGTGTGCCTTCACTGCTGTCTCGTTCCTGCCCGATGTCCAGTCTCTCCGTTCCTGTCGTCGTCTTCATCATCATCACCGCCTCCTTTAATAAACATCCTGCACCTTCCTTCAGCGTCTGCATTTGGGTCCATACTCCACACACAGCCCTGACAGAATGATCCGGCCATAAAAAATGGACCCAGCAGAGGCCAAAGACCCGGAGGTCCTGCAGTCACTCTGGAGTCGGCTGGACAAAATCGCCAGCTTCACCCGTCCCTTGGCTCGCCTCACCGGAGCGGAGGATTTCCTCCTAGAGACTCTCCCCCGGTTCGTTTCCCGCATCAGCCCACTCGATGTGGAGGAACTGGACGAAGCAGCGGAGGACGTTCTCGTGGCGGCTGAAAAGCTGACGTCTCCTGATGGGAGGCGATTCGTTCCATCTGCAGCCAGCACGTATTCCACCAACGTTGGCTGCATCTCCGCGCTGCACGCTCCACCAGTTCTCTCCGCCACCGTCTTCGCTCCTCCAGCCGGCTCTCAGAGGGCTCCACTCACACTCCCTGCTTCAGCCAGTCGGCCGGACACGGCTGCAAAGGCGGCGTCATTGGCCATCATAAAATCTGGTCCTCCTCACATCAGCAAAGATGGGTTATTCGAGTTCTTTTATGGAGACAAGACGGCCTATCTTTGCTCGTGGGGGTATCCAGCGCCTCGCCGCAGACGACGCTGCGTCAAGGCAGAGCCGCTGCCGGGGTGGAAGCCCGGGCTGTCTGCCCGTCCCCGGTTTCCCCTGCTTCGATTGGCGCCCCGGCTCCTCCCAGTCCCTCAGCTCTTGTCTGGCTTCAGCTTCAACCAGCTCGGTCCCGAAGTCAGCGTCAGCCAGAGAGCCAGCCCGTGAGCCCGTTCCAGCTCCAGTCCGTGAGCCCGTTCCAGCTCCAGTCCCAGAGCCAGTCTCAGCCTCCACCATTCCTGCAGTCTTCCTGGCCTTCACATTGGCTGCTCTCCAGTGACCGACATTGCCCCATGGGTCGCTGGAGCTCCCAGGGAGGGTCAGGGAGGACCCGTCCCCGTCGCTAGAGGTCCCAGAGAGGGTCAGGGAGGACCCGTACCCTTCGCTAGAGCTCCCAGGGAGGACCCGTCCCCATCGTCCGATCCTCCAGATTCTTCGTCTCAGCAGGCCTCCGAGCTCCCCGCCCTCTTCGTCTCAGCCGTCGTGTCCGAGCCCCCAGCCTCTTCGTCTCAGCCGGCGTCCGAGCCTCCAGCCTCTTCGTCTCAGCCGGCGTCCGAGCCCCCAGATTCTTCGTCTCAGCAGGCGTCCGAGCCTCCAGATTCTCTTCGTCTCAGCAGGCGTCCGAGCTTCCAGATTCTTCATCTCAGCAGGCGTCCGAGCCTCCAGATTCTTCGTCTCAGCCGGCGTCCGAGCCTCCAGATTCTTCGTCTCAGCCGGCGTCCAAGCATCCAGATTCTTCGTCTCAGCCGGCGTCTGAGCCCCCAGATTCTCTTTGTCTCAGCAGGCGTCCGAGCCTCCAGATTCTCTTCGTCTCAGCAGGCGTCCGAGCTTCCAGATTCTTCATCTCAGCAGGCGTCCGAGCCTCCAGATTCTTCGTCTCAGCCGGCGTCCGAGCCTCCAGATTCTTCGTCTCAGCCGGCGTCCGAGCCTCCAGATTCTTCGTCTCAGCCGGCGTCTGAGCCCCCAGCCTCTTCGTCTCAGCCGGCGTGGCCGAGCCCCCAGCCTTTTCGTCTCAGCCGGCGTGGCCGAGCCCCCAGCCTCTTCGTCTCAGCCGGCGTCCGAGCCCCCAGCCTCTTCTTCTCAGCCGGCGTCCGAGCCCCCAGATTCTTCATCTCAGCCGGCGTCCGAGCCTCCAGATTCTCTTCGTCTCAGCCGGCGTCCGAGCATCCAGGTTCTCTTCGTCTCGGCCGACCTCAACTAGCCAGGCATCTTCTTCACCGCCGACCGGCCAAGCTCCTTGGCCGCTGCCTAGACCTCAGAAGGGGACCTAAGGGCTGTCCAGGTCCCCAAAGGAGGATCACCAGGCCGTCCAGCCAGAGGACGCCATCCGGGTCGTCCTCCGGACCTCTGTCCAGCCAGCGGAAGCCACCGGGGCAGTCCGCCCGACCTCCAGGTCCTCAGGGGCCTCCCACCTGGTCGTCCGCCAGACTTCCAGGGGCGTACCCAGAAAGACTTACCTATTCACCTGTAGTGTCTCCCCTTAATATTTACTGTTGCTATGGCAACCAGAGACTGCTGCCATTAGTAGCTCTCACAATTTGGCATATTTAACAAAATCAACCGCAACTACCAACAGTCAGCCCTTTAACTCTGGGCTAACATGTTGTCACAAGTATTCAGTTATTCAGGTCACATCGCGGTCAATGTAAAACTGTTTTATAATTTATTTTGGGCATGACTCAAAATGTAGCCGAGCCAACCCCACGCTAACGTTACTTACCATGTTTGTCTCCTGCTTCTGGGGTGGCAGCTTCCACCTCCAGAGATTTCAGCTTTTTGAGGCGTACTTTTTCAGCGCCACTGGAGCGTTTCTCCATTTTCAGCTCAGCAGCATCCCGTCCCACCACTCCGGCCCATGTCATGAGGTCCCGCCCCCCCTGGTTTGTGTTGTGATTGACAGCACTGTCATGGCTCTCATAGGCTGTCAGCCCATGATTGATTGACGATGACAAACATAGACCAATAATATGCGTCGATGCTGGAAACAAACTGCTAGCCCTCTGTAGCCAATTGGCCGGCCCAATTTGAGGGAATTTAGAGAGAGGAAAAAAAACAGCGGACTGGCCCACTTTGGGTCAACAGCCCACCGGGATGATGCCTGGTATGCCAGATGGCCAGTCCACCCCTGAGTAGAAGTATAGATACCAAGGTTTAAAAAGACTTCTGTAGAAGTTGGAGTATCAATTCAAGCTTTTTACTCAAAAGTGAAAAGGTATTGGTTTCAAAACTACTTAAAGTGTAAAAGTAATGTAAGTTGAAAAAAAATCAATTTAGGACTAAAGCTTAAGATACACCACAGCACCACCACAAAATACTAAAGGCCATAATTACTGATGCTATCTAGAAATGTTGATGTTGAAAACTCGGGATACACTAGGCTACCTGTGTATCAGCAGCTGTAGGTTTTTGTTCTTATTCTCTTTGTTTTACACTATATGCTATAAAGGCAATTTCATTTTATTATAAGTCATCCGGTGTGTCTTACAAACACAGTTTAATTTTTTATATTTTGTTTTTAATTGGTTTACTTCATTACAACAGAAAGATCAGTATCTATAGTCTTCTTTCTTTCTGTGTGTCAACAGGTTGATAAAATATGTAGCAAATACATTTAATGTATTATAATTATTCAATATAGTATCAAAAGTCTCACCATCTCAGCACAGACAAAAGTGTGCCAAAAGACTGAACCAGTCGTTTCCTGACACACAAGCTATTAGCGCTTCTTCACCTATGGTTGGCAGTTGACACGACACCGGGCTCTTTGGTGCCCCACATGTCACACCCAAAGTCTCCATAACTGTGACACGCTATCAGCTCCTGGTTAGATATTGTGTACAGGGTCCAGGACTGAGAGGATACTCAAATGCTCTAAGGGAAATGATTTTATTATTATGCTATTGATTTAGTTACCTTAACAATGTACGTAAAATTAAAATCTGCCTCAAGTGGTCAGGGGTGTGAATTGTAATCTGTCACAATGATGGACGGCCTTTAGATTTTTCTGAAAAACCGGTGAAATAGGGAAAACATTTGCTTAACGTGACCCCTGTGGTCAGTGTGCGAAGGACGGCGCACAAATAGGGGGTCAGAATGGCAGATTCTGCATTCAGAGCATCAGAGCCAGTGATTTAAAAAGGCAAAACAACCTGATAAAGGCTGGTTCTGTTCTTGAGACAACTGTGGAACATCTGGAGATGATGATGCAAAGAAGGATTCTTCATAAAATCCAAAAAATGATGGACAACCCTGAGCATCCTCTTCATGAGACTATCATACAACAACAGAGCGTCTTCAGTCAGAGGCTTCTTCAGTTTCGCTGCAATACAGACCGCCACAGGAAATCCTTCCTGCCCACAGCCATCAAGATCTACTACAACTCCTTAAATAATTTATTATATGAGCTACAACAACACTTAATTTCCCTCTGGGATCAATAAAGTATGTTTGAATTTTAATTGAATGTTTAAAATTATCAAACCGCAGTCAAATGTTCTCTATCTAGTTGTCGCAGTTTATCTGGATAGTTTTTTTTGTGTTTGTCATTGTGTGTGTGCTTTTTTTTACACAACGACAAGCCAAACGATGAAATAGGAAGAACAAGGCTATTTTAAAATGTAGCAGAAAGTAAAGATGACTGTGAAAATCTAAGGAGTAGAAGTAAAAGGTAAGCTAATAGATAATTATTCTGGTGAAGTATAAAAACACAAACTTTCTTCTTCAGTATAGTAACAAACTATCAGCAGTCTGTAGCAGGGTATGGCTACATGTATTTATAATGAAAATATCCAGCACAGCCCTTTTGGTTTGGTACGCACAGGTACCAAACAAATACAGAGCTGTTTTATACTTGAACGCAAGCAGAACGTTAATGTGCAAAAATAACTGCTCAATGCAACATTCTGTAGCACAACTTTAAAAAGTGACACCAAAACTGTGAGAACTCCCAGATATCGCTAAACTCTGCTATTAGAGAACATTGTGGTTTTTCATGCAGCTACAGTGGAGAAAGAAAGGTAAACTGAACCAGAACCTTATGTCAGCGTACCAAATTACCAGCCTGAATGTAAACATCATTGGCACTGAAGGAAAAAAAAAAATTAAAATAAAAAATTAGCTGATGTTCACATCCTACCTGTAGCATCCAATTAGCCTGAATGCAAGTCTGAGGGGATTTTCCCAACAGCTTCACATGCTGCATTCAGGTACAGCGGACTCTAGGTTGATCAAGTAACAAAACAAGTGACTTAATCATGTTATATTCTTATTTAAGGGCATAGTCTTATTTAAACATTTCTAAACAACAATGACTATTTTCAAGTAGTTATATAATTTTATTGCAATCATATTGTCAATGCAGGCATTGGCTGTGCCTGCCTTTACTACCTTATTCATTGAAATAAATCCAACCAAATCTCCAATCAGGTTTTAACTTTCCACTTATAGACATTTTAAAAAGATTTTTGTTTACTGCTGACTAAATTAAAGAAGAAAAAGAAAAACACACAAAAAAATTAGTATTTACTTTTATTGATTGAAGTATATTGAAACTTATAGAACCGTGACTCTGTTGTACCATTACATCCCTCGGTTTTTGGCGAATTTCTGATTTTACGGCTTGTGGTATTGGCAGACAAGATGGCATGTAGCTGATGTTTATTTCAGTCATCAGGCACCAGAGAGTCGACCTGGACTTGTGCTGAAAGACACCAGAGTTGAATTTCAGATCCTTTCCAAAAAATTTTAATATCATGGAAAAGTTTATTTATTTCCATATTTCCATTCAAAACGTTACATTTCCATAGATTTCAGATCCAGGGCCCACAACTTAAACGATGTCAAGTATTTAGTTGTTTATTTGTACATAATTTGGGCTTCTAGCTCATGAAACCCACAAAAACAGGAATTCAAAAAATTTGAATACTGGGAAGAAATCACCATTTACTTCTCAGTTTTTGCAGAAAAAAAAGAAAGCAATTAGGATCACATTAAATCAATCCAAATATGGTACTTTCAAAACGATATGTCAATCTTCAATACTTGGTAGGGAATCCCTTTGCCTTAATCACTGCCTCGATGCGCCATGGCATTGAGGCAACCAGCCTGTGGCATTGCCTGGCAGTTATGGAAGCCCAGATTTCCTTGATGCTTGCTGTCAGCTCTTCTTTGTTTTTGGGTCTGGTGCCCCTCATTTTCCTCTTGATAATACCCCATAGATTCTCAATGCGGTTTAGGTTGGCTGGCCAGTCAAGCACTGTGATGACATGGGCATCAAACCAGGTTTTGGTGCTTCTGGTGGTATGGGCAGGGTCCAGGTCCTGCTGGAAGATGAAATCTGCATCTCCATACAGATCCTCAGCAGAAGGAATCATGAAGTCCTCTGAAACATTCTGGTAGACTGATGCAGTGACCTTGGATTTAAGAAAGCAGTTTACTAAGACCTGAACTGTACATTGCACCTGAAATCATGACTGACTGTGGATATTTCACACTGGACCTCACGCAGCTTGGGTTCTGTTCCTCACCTGTCTTCCTCCAAACCCTTGGACCTTGATTCACGAATAAAAGGCAAAATTTACTTTCATCAGAAAAGAGGACCTTGGACCACTGGCCAAAAGTCTAGTCCTCCTTCTCCTTGGCCCAGTTGAGACGTGTCTGAATGTGGTGGTTTTTGAAGCTGTGACTCCCGCCTCATTCCACTCTTTCTGAATCTCTGCCAGATTCATGAATCTGTTTGATAATCTGCTGAAGCCCACAGTAAGCTCTTCTGCTGGTGCATCTTGTCCAGCCACATTTTGCCCTTCCACTAGACTTTCCATTGATATGCTTGGACAAAGCACTCCGTGAACAGCCAGCCTCCATAGCTATGAACTTTTGTGGCTTACCCATCCTATGGAGGGGATCAATGATGGTCTTCTGGGTAGTTGTCAAGTCTGCAGTCTTCCCTATATTGAACCTAACTGAGACAAATAAACCAAAGTGAAGCCATATTTTTTGATTGATTTGATCCGAATTTCTTTCTTTTTTCTTCTGCAAAAACTGAGAAGTAAATGCTGATTTCTTCACAGTATTCACATTTTTTGAATTCCTGTTTTCATGGGTTTTATGAGCTGGAAGCCCAAATTATGTACAAATAAACAACTAAGTACTTGAAATGGTCCAATTTGTGGGCCCTGAATCTATAATCTATGGAAGTTTAACATTTTGAATGGAATTATGAAAATAAAGTTTTCCAAGATATTCTGATTTTTTGTAAAGGGTCTGTAGATTGTGACCATTGCAGGTCGATGCCAAGTTTAGCTGATTCAGATGTTTTAGCAGCTGTAATTTAGAGCGTTGAAAATAACCTTGGGCTAACCTTCTTGTCATTGTCACTAGTTGATGACTGATATACTGAAAATAGCTATGTTTGAATCCTCTCTCTGCAGTAACAACATCAATACTGAAGAGTGTTGTAGGCACTAACTCATAGCATTTTCATCGTGCACGGAAAAAGACCAAATTCCAGTCAGCCAGTCACCGGTCAAGATGAAAGTCATCTGATTCTGGACACCGGTTGGGCTTTGTGTGCATCTCTAGAAATAAAAGCATTTTAATTTAGGTCCACTCAGAGCCTTCTCTGAATACCTCAGCAGCCCTGTCAATCCACACGTTTGCCTAAGTGCAGGAAGAGTTGTTTGAGTAAATTAGTACTACATATTCAAAGAATTGAAATAATGATTGTGTCATAATTGTACATATGAAATATGTAAGTCAAACAGTCATAAAACTCTTGAATTAAATGAAACATTGATAAAAAATGTTTATGAAGATTCATCAGCTCAGCCATATGTCATATAGAAAGAGTGGAAAATTGTTTAGTTTTTTTTTTAGTTGAGAACTTAAAGGGATAGTTTGTATATTCTAAAGTCAGGTTCCATCGTGTTATTTCCAGCAATAGATCCTTTACGTTTAGTAGACAGATGACATAGTGCAATGAATAGAAAATGGAAGAAATCTCTTAAGAGTGGTGGAAGCTAACAAGCTAGGCAGATGAACACCCTATTTTAGCCGATTTTAGCTTTTCAAAACAACTCAAACTTCAAATGTTCATTAAACTTTATAAGCAGATCTAAAATGGGTTTTATTAATTGAAACTGAGATCAAAAAGTTAACTATTACAGTGCAACCTTTACAGTCTGAATATGGTGTGCAACTGTCTTCTATTTGCAGAGTGAGATTTAATTTTAAAAAAATTCAACCTTCAGCCTGTTTTGAGTAAATCTGTGCAGCCATTTTCATAAATCACTGAATGGCTCAAAGCCAAAGCCTCACAGCCAATAAATGACTGGTAATACAGGTAACAGGGAGGACAATATCCATCATGCATCATGGTTTAACTGGATGTCACATTGAGTGTGAGAGAACACAGGCGGAAGCATAACAGACTGCAGTTCTGCAAACACTTTGATTTTAAGTAGATGTCAAAGGGACAGCCTGTACTAACACCATGAGATTCTACAAATATAGCATCGGAGTGAAAGCTGAGACGGTGATTGCAGCCGCTCATATCTGCGAAATGGACAGCTCCGTGCCTTCAGTGGTGCTGCGTATCAGAGCAGAATGGTTTCCAAGGCTATTTTAACTGGACTTCTTTTGCGTTCTGAAATAAAATACACATCATGAAGATTAATGCTACACCTCTATGTCCCTGTCAGTCATTGTGATACTGAGCGATTGTTTCATTTTTCATAAATGCAGAAAAAAAAACATGTCATACTGAGTGCTTTTTTGTAACTCATACATTAGTGATGCCAAAGAGGATTTCATCACATCTCTCTTTGTTTGCCCTTTCCACTACAAAGGTTGTGAAAAAAAAGAGAACAAAGAAAAAAAAAAGAGTCATTTTTTAAAATAATCTTGAAAAGACTGATTTTTGCAGTTCACAGCGGTCTACGGTGCCATGGAAAACTATCAACACCTCTTGGACTTTTCTAGATCTACCGTGTTACAATTAAAAACTGTATTGTCCTTTGTTTGAATTGAATGGGACAAAACCAAAATAAAGTAGTGCAAATTTGAAAAGTAGCATCAAGGGTTTTTCAATACTTTTTACTAATAAAAATCTGCAAAGAGTGGCCCTGTCATCCCCTGAATCAATACTTTGTAGAACAACCTTTCACTGTAATTGAACCTTTAAGTCTTTATTGGTATCTCCTCACCAACTTTGCACATGAAGTTCATTTTTGAGAAGTGGCTTAAACTCAGATGAATGGAGAGGTTCTGTCAACATCCATATTTGCCACATTGGATTATGACCGTGGTTTGACTGAGCCATTCTAGTTAGTAAATATGTTTGGATTTACACCGTACTATTGTGTTTCTGACTATATGTTTAGGATTGCTAAAGGTAAGCCATAACTCCAGGGCTTCAAGGTGGCTTTGAAAAAAATTTAGCCAAAGGTTAATACAAAAGTAATAAAACAGACCAGTTTCTCTCTATTTTCTCTGTTTGTGTCTATCACAGACTTATTTCCCATCATTTTTCATACATATGGTGTTCAAAAAAGTATGTTCACTCTCTTTTTACTAAAAGAGACTAAAACCTACAAATAGTCTGTGTTCATAAAAATCAAGAAGAATCTTTTTTCAAAGGGTCATGTAACTTTTGGGGCTCTAAATAAACTTAAGTTAACAGGAACCTTTGGATGCACTGGAAACATCTGTGAACGGGTTGCAGTAGTGCTACTTCAGTTTTGGAGGATGGATCGAACAGAGCTCTGAGGGACATTGTTTTATAACCTAACCCTGCCTTAAACAATGTTATCCCTGAAACTGGGTTCCTTGGTCATCACTAGGGGTGGGAATGTTTAGTCACCGTCTCCCTTCGATTTGATTCTATGGCTATCGATTATTGATGTAACATCCCCCCGTCCAAAATAAGAAAAACACCTTTCTGTTCAGAGAAAAAACTGAAATGAAATACCCTAAACAAAAAAGTAAAAAAGAAAAAAAAAGGTTTTGGACTGCTGCACAGTCTTAAGAAATTCTAACATACAATTAACAGTATTCACAGTTTTTTGAGTTAATAATCTCTTAAAAAGAGATTAAACTAAACTAAACTAAACTAAAAGAAATTCCTCCCTTGTTTCTGTGTAACATATTTATGAAGCCCATTGACACTCAGATTCTGTGGCAATAATCATCCAATTCTTACCTGCTTGTGGTCCTGCATCTTTGGTTTGAAATTGATGTGGAGTGTGGTGGACCTTGCCATTTCAGTGAAATAGCTCTAATGGGATGTTATATCTGAAGAAATCTCCATAGCTCTCAACCCCCAAATTCCCAGTGACTCTTAAGGGTTGCAGATGTTTCACAGAGTTACAAAGAACTTTGCAGTTAGCTTTGCTTTCTCTGTGTTAGGAGGGTTTGACATTGCTAGTTTGACAGTCATTGGGTTATGATGGAAAAGTTCTTATTTTACTTCTGCCTCTGATTTTATCTTCGAGCCCTGGTCATTGTGATGCTGTTTGTTCATTTATGCTTTCTGAGAAACATCTATGGGCTTTAAAGACAGCTGGTTTTACAGCAAGATTTACTAAGAGGCATAGCAAATGCATTTGTATAGCACATTTTCAGAACCAAGGCTGAGTAGGGGGAAAATAAAAACAATAAAAACAGAAAAGAACATCAAAGAAATAAAGAACATTAAAACATACTACTGCTATGACATTTCAATTATTATTAAATAATTAATCAAAGGCAACTCTAAACAGATGGACTTCTAGCCTTGATTTAAAGGAACTCAGTGTTTCAGCAGCTTTGCGGTCATCTGGAAGTGTGTTCCAGATTAGAGAAGCATAGAAACTGGGTGCTCCGTCTCAATGTTTGGTTCTGATTCTAGGGATGTTGACTGGACTGGAATTTGAGGAGTTGAGTGGTTTGGGGGTGGTTGATATAGTGACAACAGATCTTCAACATACTTTGGTGCTAAGCCATTCAATGATTTATAAACTAGTAAAAGTATTTTATAGTCTATTCTATGAGCAACAGGGAGCCAGTGTAAGGACTTTAGAAATGGGGTGATGTGCTCTACTTTCCTGGTTCAACATGCCCTGGATTTTAATTAGAGTTATAAGTTAAAGGAGTCACAAGAAGAATTATGCAGAAGCACATTCAAATTCAATTCTAATTCAAATTCATAAATACTTTATCCCAAAGGGAAATAAAAGTTTGTTGTAACTCATGTCATCCAAGTATCTTCAAAGAATTATTGTGGATGGTGATGCAGTGGGTAGGAAGGCTCCCTGGCAGTAGTGAGTCTTGCAATACATCTGAAGAGGCCTCTGACTGAAGGTTGTTGCTGTGTGACAGTTCCATGACTGTCTTGACATTCTAACAGCTTAATATCCGGGCATTCAACATCTCAACAACAAAAAAATATGAACAAAGGTCTAGGAAAAGAAGAAATCAGAACTGATATGATAGAGCAACTCCAACATGCTGCAGTGTTGGAGTTGCTTGACTTTTATACAATTTTATTCGCTAAATATTACCTCATTGCTGTGCTCTACGTGTGATTCACATAAAATCTCAGTCAGATAAAAGAAATACTTTTGCAAGGCAATGTATTTATGCCTTCCAAGCCTCAATACTTATCTCCCGACACTGCTCCAATTTCCTTACCCATCAGTCCTATTCGCCTCCCCAGATGGTTATCGGACATCAGCACTCTTTGCAAAAGCATCTTTCACCTTGGAAGTCTCCTTATGTTTGAACAGGTAATGGATACACAGCCAGGTGAAGGCACTCCGAGTCAGTTCATATTGGTTTCACACACCCCTCAGAGTCTGTTAATGTTTCAGACAAAGGAGATGCCGATCGATTGCTGGCAAGGCCAGACCCCCCCAAAAAAAAAGCACTATAGTCAGAAAATAATGGCACTTACACACATACATCGCTCACACGGGCTAAACGCTGATGGAGGCAGCGGGATGAAGGTGAATGCTTTGTGATTAGAAAGCCCTGATGATAGAGGAAAAGTTCAGAGACATTCTGCTGGCAGTTACCAGCACACAGGCCAGCAGGTTCATTTATCAGAGACTCTTACCAGGGTCTCTGTCAGTGCTCTCACGGCCTGCAATAAAACTTGATGTTATGGAGTCAAGTGTAAGAGTGCCAGGTTGCCACAGTGCAGGTTCCCCAGCCGCCCATGACAGAGATTGAATCTAAAGAAATAAAATAAAAATCACCTAAATGTATATGCTTCATTTGTGAGATGAACCAGTATGTGAAAGTGGGGACAAAAAAAATAAAAAATAAAAATCAAGGTCCAGTTGAAAGCAAGGAAAGGTCTTACTGGATGGTAGCTGTATTTTTCAATGTTGCATGTATCTTTTATTTAGACACTATTTAGACAATAACAACTAGAGTTTAAAAGCATAGCCATCCTATACGGAATAATTAGTTTTCCGATCACACAAATACAAAACTACTCAAACCCATGAGTCTTAGTAGAAGCAGCTGCTTTACTTTTACACCTCATGATATTTAATGTACAGTGTTGGGAAAAATCCCCCCGAAAGATTTCTTTTTCTCAGCTAAATGTTTCAGATCATCACAAATATTTTAATATTGGCTAAAGAAAATATAATAAATCCAAAATACATTTTTGAAATGATATGATTTCAGTTATCAAGAAAAAGCTACTGTTAGGCCTAAAATTTAATTTAGCTAACTGGTCCACCTTCACCATACTGTAAAAGTGCTAATGGTGATTCATTTCCTTTTTATTACCAGGTTTGCTGTATTTCTATAATTCTAAACAGATCAAAGTTATGTGTTGCTTAACAATATAAATTCAAATCGATTATTTGTGCTTAAGGATCATATGCTGTAAGATTGCATAGTCTTATACAGGTGTACAATCTTGTCCCTGGTGTCCTTGGGCAGCTCTCTGGTCTTGGCCATGATGGAGGTTGGAGTCTGACTGAAGGTGTGGACAGGTGTCTTTTATACAGATAACAAGTCCAAACAGTTGTCATTAATACAGGTAATGAGTGGAGGGTAGAAGAGCTTCTTAAAGAAGTAGTAACATGTCACGCTGCCCTGTTCACTCATTGTCCTCACCTGTCTCTCCAATCATTCACACCTGATCCTACTCACCTCCTGCCTTTAAAACCAGTCACTTCTCTCCACTCAGTGCCGGATCATTTACTATTGATGTCTCGTGTGCCTTCCCTGCTGTCTCGTTCCTGCCCGATGTCCAGTCTCTCTGTTCCTGTTGTTGTCTTCTTCATCATCATCACCTTCACCGCCTCCTTTAATAAACATCCTTCACCTTCCTTCAGCGTCTGCATTTGGGTCCATACTCCACACATATCCCTAACAGAATGATCCGGCCTTAAAATGGACCTAGCACCCGCAAAAGAGATCGTCTCCCTCCGCCAGGACATCAGGGCCAACCTGGTGAAGCTCACGGCCTCTCCTCACCTTCCTGTGCGCATCTCCGGAGCAGAGGAGATCCTCGGAGTGCTCCCTCACTTCCTGTCTTCTCTGCCCAGGATCTCGCCGATCTGCGGCACGAGGCGGAGAGGATTCGCCAGGAGGCGTTGGACCAGATCACCGGTCCGCCCTCTCCGTCTCCACCATCTGGCCGCAAGCGGCGGTCCCGTGGAGCCGGAGTTTCCGGGAGCGGGGAGCAGGGCAGCGCTTCCCACACGGACCACCAATGTCGGCTGCATCTCCGCGCTGCACGCACCGCCAGTTCTTTCCCCCGCCGTCTTTGTCCCTCCTCCAGCTGACTCTTCGGGGGCTCCTCACATCAGGGAGGAGGACCTGTTGGAGTTTTTCTATGGGGACAAGACAGCCTACCTCTGCTCCAGGGGAGATCCAGCACCTCGTCGCAGACGGCGACACTGCCGAGGTGGGATCTCTTCTGAGGAGGAAATCAGAGCTCCAGTCCGTGAGCCCGTTCCAGCTCCAGTCCCAGAGCCCGCAGCTCCAGTCCCAGAGCCAGTCTCAGCCTCCACCATTCCTGCAGTCTTCCTGGCCATCACATTGGCTGCTCTCCAGCAATCGACATTTCCCCATGGGTCGCTGGAGCTCCCAGGGAGGGTCAGGGAGGACCCGTTCCCGTCGCTAGAGCAAAGTAAACACATCATACATCATAGATTGATTTATCCCAATATCTTAGACATGTATAAGCCCGGAAAGAGTTTCAACCAGCCATAATGAGGCAAATCTAAAATGGTGATGGTGCCTAACTAGCAGCTGTTGTCAGGAACTACAGGCGGGCTCTTGGGAAACAGCAGCTAATTATACCACTGTAAGCAAGATTTTTAAAACTCTGTAGTGGTCTAGGGCTGCTTCAGGACCTGGACGACTTGTCATAATTGAAGGTCTGACAATCTCCTTCAGCATTTCCTGGTAGGGAGCAGAAATTGTGCTCAAGTGTACTTGGGTTATAAGGCAGGTCAGTGATTGGAAGCACACCAGCAAGTCCACTTCTGAAAGGCAAAATAAATACATAACTGAATGTTGTGGAGTAGCCTGGTTAAAGTCCAGACTTGAATCTGATGGAGATGCAGAAGTATTACATTAAACTCGCCATTTATGCATGAAAAACACTCCAGAGTGGGAAAATTCAACCCATTTTGCAAACAAAAGTGAGCCAAATTTCCTTCGCAGCAGTTTGATGGACTCATTGCCAGTTTCACAGTGGTTGCCACTGAGCGTGGCACAACCAGTTATTGGCTTTTGGTGGGTAATTACTCTTTCACATGGGGTCAAGCTGGTTTGCATTGCTTTGTTTTATCCTAAAAAGAAAACTATTTGATAAAAAGCATTTTTTGTATAACTTAGGCTATCTTTTTTGTACAGTGCATGGATGTATTTTGTATTATTTTACAAAATACAAAAAAAATACATAAGATTGTAAGTTTCTGGTAGCAGCTGTAAGGATTAATTATTAAAATTCAAAAACAATTGAATATATCAGTGTTTGCAATAAACCGATACAATTTTGAATTGAATTACTAAAATAAAGTTTTTCAATTATATTCTCATTTAGTATAACCAATATATATGAATACAAAAACAAAGCCATTCTTTGTAAATGACCCTCTCATGCATTGAGAGGGTGCTACAGAACCAAAGATAAAGGATTTTAATTAATTCTTTCAAATTAATTAATTAATTAATTAGTAAATCCCGAGCAGAAAATGCACTTGTCTGAATGCCTCTTAATGTCTCAGCAGGGGTACTGAGCACCAAAGCTTCCGACTTAATGCTCCCACCACATATTAACTGGGTGTCTACAGATTACATAACACAATCACACACATCTGCACAAACTAGCCTGAAAAAAAACAAGCGTACATAAATCATAGTAGATAAACTTGATCTTCAAAGGTAACCCACCCGCTGCTGTTTTTTTTAACAACAGCAGGCAGGTTGTACCTGTTGATACCTGATGCAACAAGAAATTAGTATACTACAAACAAAATAGGTCATTTTATAAGAACCATATTAGTTTGTTTTCAACAATGAAGGATATCCTGAAATATTGGAATTAGCGAGTGAAATTATTCTTTTAACTTAGCATAAGTTGGAAGCCGAAACAGAACAGGATTCTTAATCATTTCCGTTGGTTAAACATACCTGCTGGTCATCTGGGTGCTCAGCCTCACTGATGCTCTGTAACCTGTGGCACCATAATAAATAAAAGGAAATAAATGTTATTTAATTGAAATTAATTGAATTAAAAAGCCCAGTAGTCAAGTCAATTTTATATGTAAAGCACATTTTCAGAAACAAGGCGATTCAAACTGCTTTACATGATTAGAAGTAAAATAGAATATACAAAAGAAAACATCCCATTTCAAGTAAGGAAAAAAAGCCCTGGTAGGTGGAAAAACAGACTACAGTTTATGATGTTCCACTTATTAATCAAAGGCAGCTCTAAACAAATGGGGTTTTTAACCTTTCATTTAAAGGAACTCAGTATTTCAGCAGTTTTGCTGTTGTCTGGGAGTTTGTTCCAGATAAGAGGAGCATAGAAACCGAAACCTGCTTCTCTATGTTTGGTTCTGACTCTAGGGATGCTGAGTGAATTGGAAATAGAGGATCTGAGTGGTCTGGGGGATTGGTATAATGACAGATCTTCAAAATACTTTGATGCCAAGTCATTCAATGACTTATAAACAAGAAAAAAAAGAAAAGTATTTTGAAGTTATTTCTTTAGGTTATAGGACTTTAGAACTGTGGTGATGTACTCTACTTTCCTGGTTCTAGTGAGGACGAGACCATCAGCATTCTGGATCAGCTGCAGAGGTCTGATTTACTTATTAGACAGACCTGTGAGGACACTGTTGCTGTAATCAATTTGACTAAAGATAAATGCTTGGAAGAGTTTCCCCAGACCTTATTGGGACATCAGCCCTTTAATCCTGGAAATGTTATTCAGGTGATAGAAGGCTGATCTTGTAATTGTGTCTCTCTCAGTAGTTTTTCTGATCAATGACTTCTTCCATTTTTCCCTTTTTTTTTATCACACACAAGGATGAATAGTAAATACAAGAAGCATTTTTTCAAATAATGATGTTATGTTTTCAAGGAAAATGGATATCCAAATCAACTTGGCCAAGTAATTGCCTCCCTTGGAGAACTGAGAAATTTCTTAAATAGGGTCTCTGACAACATAAAGTAGGCTAAAAGATTTAAAGAATTTAAAGAAATATAATAAACATCTATCAGTCTAAAAAAGATTACAAATGGAATTTCCAAGACTTTGGGACAACTGTGAACAACAGTTAGAGACATTGTCCACAAGAAGCCAGAAACACATCTAAAGCTCCACAGGGCTCTGTTTAGGATAGTGTTCATGATTTAATCATTAGAGCGGGCAAACATGACGTTTGTGGGAGAGTTTAAGGTAAAAATGCTTGCCAAACGTTCCAGAAAGGCTCATTTCACACCTTCCAAAATATATCTCAAATATCTCTAAGGTTTCTTTGAAAAAAATATGCTGTAGACCAACAGGAAGAAAAAGTGGAACTTTTAGGAAGGTGTGCATAGTCTTACATCTGGCATAACACTTTATGCAGGATTTGAGAAAAACACCAAGCCAACTGTCAAACATGTTGGTTGTGATGATTTAAAGCTGAACTAAAAAACTGGCTTTAATTGATGGAACGACGTGTTCTTCCATATAGCAGAAAACTCAGAAACTGAGTATCTGGCTATTGGTTTATGATCTCAAGGGCCACTGTATTTGGCTCATAGATATGGACAATGATCAAAAGAACACAAGCAGGTCCAGCTATGAATGGCTCAAAAAATAAAAGTAGCAAAGTGACCTAGTCAAAGTCTGGAGATGCTGAGATGGCCATTAGGTGGGGGATTCGTGATCAAAGTCCACCAATATAAAAATGTAAAAAACAAAATAAACTATTTTCTAAGCAAAAGTGGGCCAAAATTCCTCCACAGTGATGTGAAAGACTCATTGCTAGTTATTGCATTGAATAAATGGAAGTTGTTGGGGGGCACAACATTTACACATGGACAAGTTGGTTTGGGTAACTTTCTTTCACCTAACAGAAAAAAAGTATTATTAAAACTGCTTTTGTTTTATTTTTTGTTCATCTTTGTTATTAAATTACACATGAAGTCTGTGAGGGCAAATACTTCTTCAAGGCAGCAAGCTTTCATTCTCTACAAAAGAGCCACAACATGCTGCTCATAGACAACCAATAGTTGCATGGTGCCGTGGAGTTAGTACCATTATACATACATAGTATCTCTTTATTTCTGCATTGCATAACACATTATGGCTGTATTTGTCAGTGACAGCAACTTTATGTGTTTATTAACAGACACATGCCAAATCTCTAAAACCCTTTCATAATACCCTTTTTATATGAGGACAATCCCTTTATAGGTTGGTTATATGGGCATAATTTCCCTATAATATGCTTACATTGATATACTAAAATGTGCATTCAGAAATAAACCCAATCCCATAAAGCCTGTTTTTACAGCCTCATGTTTTTGTCACTCTGACTGCTGTGTTTCACAGCGCACGTCAGCAGGTGCACTGAATGCAGAACACACATATTTGCACGCCGAGAGTGGTAAATACTGAAATCAATGTTCCCAGCAGGATCTGAATGGCCCTGCACTATCAAACCTAAAACTATTATCCTCTAATGGAGAAAACCAATACGGACAGGCCTAGCGCTACTTTTTTTTTTTTTAATTGCCCAGAAAGGGGCATTAATACACGGAGCAACCGCCGACTGTCAGTGTGCTAACTCTATTAGTGACGTGGCGCCACGCTGATCGTGGAAATAGGATTGACTGCAGGATCGTTGGGGGAGAGCTAGCATGGGCTTTTTATTAGAAGTCATTTTAGGTCAAAGTGTGTGAGGGTTAAAATCAAAATTATTATGAGACTGTATGTATGCATGTGTTCTTGTATTACATATCTTGTGGGGACATTCAATTATCATTTTATGTGGACCTGCCATCTTTTAAGGGATGGAAAGCACAACTCTATCAAAAGATCACTTTTCGAGAGAAAGCCTTATAGGTTTTGGTAAACAGCAATGTGTAAATAAGCATTTTAAGTTTACAGTGTAATAAACAAGCATAAGTATTACTTCTGTTTTTGCTTTAAAGACTGGCAGGCTGAGGAGAGTGAAATGGTAAACAAAACAGAGACACACGGAACCAGAACCACAGCAGAGAGAAGAATATAAACCTAAGGAAACAGACATAAGCACAAGGGGAAAGAACAGATGAAGGAATTAACTAACCAGGGTAACCAAAAGAACAACATTTAAGGAATAAAACAAGCAAATAAGCAAAGCAGAAACAAAGTAATACCTAGAGTACAGGCATAAACCTAACCAAAACCAACCCAGAACTGTGACATTTTCTGTAATTGCTGTTTTTTGTTTTTTTTACTTTTGTCTTGTTGATCCACAGCATATTTGCTTAAAGGTCTTGGTGATCATCTACTGTAGATGTTTTTTGACAAACGTGAAATGGGCCATTGTGTTTGACCTTGGTTTCTCAGATGGATGTAATTTCCCCAGTTTGTCTTATTGTTGAATAATGAAACCCAACCTTAGCTAAGGCAATCAAGGTCTGCAGTGCTTTAGATGTTATTCTGGGTTCTTTTGTGGCCTCCAAGAAAAGTCACAGATGTGCTCTCGATGTAGGTCTTTTTGGGTCAACCACTCCTTGAGAGGTTCACCATTGTTCCTTGCTTTCCCCATTTGTAGATAATGGTTCTCAGTGTGATTAGCGGGAGTACCAAAGCCTGACATATGGCTTTATAACCTTTTCCAAACTGATAGATGCAGTTTGTTCATTGTGTCTCAAGACATTTTACAAAAGTACCACATCCAATTTAGATACAGAAACACAAATTCTAAGTGGGCTATTAACACAACATTTCCACCAGATGTACATGCATATATACATAGATACGTACATACATTCATACATAGATACGTATATAGATACATACATACATAGATACATACATACATAGATACATACATACAAAGATACATACATACATACATACATACATACATACATTGATACATACATACATACATACATACATACATACATACATACATACATACATACATACATACATACATACATACATACATACATACATACATACATACATACATACATGCATGCATGCATGCATGCATGCATGCATTCAGCCAACTACATTTGCCTTTACTCAGGTTAGGTCTGATATATTTGTGTGAAATCTAAAGGGGGGAGAAAAACAATTTTCATGC
Source organism: Valencia hispanica (assembly GCA_963556495.2). Taxonomy (NCBI): domain Eukaryota; kingdom Metazoa; phylum Chordata; class Actinopteri; order Cyprinodontiformes; family Valenciidae; genus Valencia; species Valencia hispanica. The sequence goes on from OY747711.1 coordinate 47,504,890, forward strand.
CCTGTATATCACTGTATATCCTCTGATGTGTTGGAAGCAAGTCTGTCCCTGTGTGTCATGAGATTAACTTACAAGATGTTTGTAACTGTCTATTACTGAGGTCAGTGCAGAAAATACAAAGCACCATACTTACCATAGGGAACATGAGTGTGTCTGGGTACACATTTCATTATGACACATCCCAAGGAAAATGTGCACATTTAACATTGTACATATATTTGGCCATTTCAGTGTTTGTGTATTTTCTGCCTGTGAGCACAAGGTCAGAGAATGTAACTGTCTATCAACTAGGAGCATATACCTTTGGGCATATTGTATATTGCTACAATAATTGGTGTCACTCCTCTGTGTGTGTGAGAGCTGACATATGGCATTGCATATATCTGTTGTCCAATGTCTGCAGACACAAAATAAATGAGGGTAAAATGTCAGACTTCATCACCACTGTGGATTTCAGTTCAAGATAAAAAAAACAGTTTGTTTTCTAAATACTTTATAGCACACTTTCAACAACAAGGCAATTCAAGGTGCTTTGGGTGATTAGGGTATAAAATAAAAGCAGGTGGATTCCTATGTAGGTAGAGATCAGCTGGATGATTTTGTCTTGTAAAGTGCCCAACATTTAATGTTAACTGTCAATATGTAAATATACTAAAAGAGAAAAATTAAAAACCCAAAATGAACCCAAGCAACATTTAGCTTTCTCTGATCAGTATATCCATCCATCCATTATCTATAGTAGCAATGTTTGTATGAAAAGCGCTTAATAAATAAAGTTTGATCTGTTTTGAGTTTGATACAGTCTATCTTTTGCAGGGTTGTCCAGCGGTCATTGAGCGAGAGGCAGGGTTCACCCTGGACAGGTCGCCAGTCCATCACAGGGCAACATGGAGACACACAGGTCAAACAACCACCCATTAACACACTCATACCTAAGGGCAATTTCAAGAGACCAATTTACACAAGAGTCATGTTTTTGGACTGTGAGAGGAAGCCGGAATTCCCCTGAGGGAAACCACACATGCGAAGGGAGAGCATGCTAACTCCATGCAGAAAGAGCCCATGTCAGGATTCAAACCCTTGACATTCTTCCTGCAAGGCAACAGTGCTACCAACTGCGCCACTGTACAGCCCCTGTTCAGTGATGACTGATCAGTGAATTTGCTTTGAAAATGTCCAAGTGACCTCAAGCCCTTAAATCCAGTCAATAGTGGCTATTATATGATCTGAAACCTATTTTAGATGCATTCACTGGCAACTTTGTGTAAACCTTGGCAGTACCGGATTAGAGCTTCTTTGAGTTCAGAACTCTCTTAATTCTTCGTCACATAGATTCAGCAAGGTGTCAGAGATATTGCTCAGAAACCTTTTTCCCTACTCAAATGATAACAGATAGTTGCAAAACAAGTTATCCAGCTGAAAGTAGCCAGCCTGTGGAGATAAAGGGATGGACATGCTCTTCAATGGCACTTAGGTAGTACCAGTTGAGTGTTGTTTAAACACCACTGCCTAAGGGCCCCAAGGTGTGCCAAGAAAATTGTCTCCACACCATTAGAGTACCACCACCAGCCTGGACTGTTGATGTAGGATAGAGTAGATCCAAGCTTTCATGTAACCTACACCAAACTCTGACCCTACCACTTGAACTCCAGAACAGAAATTAAGACTCACTAGAAATACAGGTAACACTTTATCCCAGAATGTTATTATCTAATTTTGACGAACTTCTGTGAATTGCAACCTCAGTTTTCTGTTCTTGACTGACAGGAGTGGAACCCAGTGTGGTCGGCATACCAGCTGCTTTAAAGTTCTAAACCTCATATATATTTATATATATATATAATATTTATCTGCATTCTTGCACAGTGGCACTGTTTACTCCGATTGCCTTTCTGGCATCTCAAACATGAACAAGGCATTTTCATAGACACAACTGTCGCTCACTGGATATTTCTCTTATTCAGATCATTCTTTGTAAACCTAAGAGATCTACTTCAACATGAGTTGGAGTAGATCAACAGTTTCTATAAGCCTCAGACTTCCCTGTCAAACACCAACAACCATGCCAGGTTAAAATTCACCTAAAGTCTCTTTTATAGCCATTATGATGCTTAGTCTTAACCTCACCACATCATTTTCACCACTTATCCATAGCAAATGTTGCTGTCATTTGATTGGTTGATTAACAGCCACTTGATAAGGTGTGTGTAATAAAGTGGCTGATGATTTAATATAACCGTTTGAAGTTTAACATCTTTTTCATTTAAACAGGTGGTTGGAACCATAATATGGAAGACTGTAATGTAGATTTATGTTTAACACGTGAACAAGCTTGATTCAAATGAATGCTTTGAGTGAGCTGGATGTGTAAACAGCTTTCTGTTTGCTAAGGACATGTGCACTAACTGCCCAATTTGATCACGTGTCATTGTGATGTGACAGATTGTCCCTCCACCATTCAAAGCATCCTCCGCATTAATTGCATTAATCTTTTAGAAGCCACTCATGTTCAGGTCAGTGGAAGTTTAGAAGGGAAAGAAACGTGACAGTGAACCCTGGTAATGCCTTGTTTGGCTTCTCGCAAGCTAACAGAAACCAGCAAGAATCTCACCAGAGCAGGGTGTAATGTGAAAAAATACCTAAGAAAATATACATTGAGGTGGGTAGCTTGGTAGATGGAAAAAACACCAATCAGTTAATAATACTGAGTACATTCATATATTTTATTTAGGGTATCTAAAAATATCTAATTTTATTAATGAATACCATCTGTTAAAATTGTTGTGAGTTTGGGGTGCATTTTGAATTTGTGTATAAAAAACTGAAAAAACTGTACATACCATATTTCCTGCTGTTTAGTAATATCAGTTGATACATCTGCTCGGACCGAAGTGTGAGTAATGCACGGGTACAATCTTGCAGACTCTGCACTTCGTCAAACAAAGCAAACTTTTTTAGAAAGTGTTGCTTCTTGGGCACCGCAGGAAGGGTTCTTGCGCAGAACACTTCTTGTTCTGTGAAATGTAGACAAACTTGGAGTGGCATCAGGTTTTAGGGGTTTTGAGATTGTCTTTGGCATATGTGCCAGACAAAAACGTAGCAGCAATGGGCTCAGTATTAGCAGAGAACAAGACAGAGTTGTTTTTGAGGAGTCGTTTTGGTTTTATTTACCCAGAATACACTATGCTATAGTTCTCCTTCTGCTTTTGGAGAGATCCCAGTCCACTTAGCATTCACATACTCAATCCAACAGCAGTAGAGCTCACTTTAACCGAGCTGAGACCTAGGTGGACCAGAGTTAGGTTTTTTGGTCCACATCCAAGTTTGATCGCGCATTCACACTTCCCCAAACGAACCAGACTTACTGAGCAACCGAACTCAAGTTTGATTAACAGGGCTGGTGTGAATATACCCTTAGTCACTTTTCACAGACTAGGCTCCACCCCCTCTGCCATGAGAAAAACACACAGTTTTTGTGGCATTCAGGTGTAAACATGAGTTTTGGAACCAGTGGAACACTGATACCGTTGCCCCTGAAAGTATTACAGCAGCTTCTTGTTTTATTTTTGCACGAGCATACAATACTATATCATAAGCATTAATTTGGATTTTGAAATTTGAAAAGACATGTAGTAAAAAGCTTATTGGTCGATAATTCTCAAATTTTGTGACTGGGGTAACCCTGGCGATCTGCCATGTTCAGGGCGCTGTTCCCTGTTTTGTAGATATATTTATAAGATGAGCAATTGGGCGTGTAAAAGCCTCTTTATTGAGCTTTAAAAGATCACTAGTGAAGCCAAATGTATCTCTGGCTTTTGAATTTTTTAGAGATGAAATTATTGTTATGACATCTGGGACAGAAATATACTGTACACTAAATATTGGTTTGCTATTATCTAGTAGATTGCATGGGATGTTTGGGCATTTAAAATACATTGTTAGTTCCTCAGCTGAAAGTAAAAAGTGTGAATAGCTTCTTTTGAAGTTATTGACAATAATATCTCTGATCTCTGAAACTGACACATTCATTTCTTCCTAGCAGATCATTTAGATTGTTCCATATTAATTAGCCATTCTCATTTGTCCCTTTTACTATCTCCGTAAAGAAGTTTGCTTTAGCTTTACCAATCTTTTAATGACTGTGTTTTTGAGTGATGTAGGCATAGAAATCAGATGTTTTCAAATATTTCTTGAGCGCATTATCTATCACTTTCATCAATCTTCTATTGTCACCATTTAACCAGGGAAAACCTGAGTATAAAAGAAGTATTAAACCCTCAAAATGACTAAAGTATATGGAGTGATAATACAGTACCAGATGTCTCTCTATGATAAAGGAAATAATATTATTAAAAATGCATCAAGCTCATCCTCAATACGTGTTTGTCTTTTGAATCTTTTTGATCTGTATTTAGCAGTTTTAGCAGTTTTTTTCACAAACAATATCATATAGTTTTATTCCAGTGAAAGGTCAAAGAAACATACAAAAATATTTATTATAACACACATTCTGGGATATTTTACATCAGCTATACACAGATGAAACTCTGGTTTGTGTATTAGAGAGGAAAAGAAAAAAGAAAAGCACCTTTAAAAGAATGTCATCCTGATCAAAAGAGCCTCTAACAGTATCTGACATTTGCTATAAATTGGTAGCCTCAAAACATAATGACTACGTGTAACGTAGAATGAACAAAGATAGCTGGACCTCACACTGTGACTTCCGTTAGCTTTGGAGAATATTTTCTGACATAATCCAGTCACTTTGTAAGTCAGCTCCTCTCAAATGTGATCACAGTGCTGTAAATCCAGGAAAAAGTCTCTCTGGATGCACTGGATGAACACTGCAGCACCTTCAACATGTTGTAAATTATTCAAAAATCATTGATTATTAATGAGGCATCATCTCCTTATTCAAATATTTTAATTTTTCAAGTCAGTTTTCTGCCCTGTTTCAGGACATTGCTCTTTCATGACTTTTTTTTCTAATTTCAAGTACCATCATATAAAAAAAAGATCTAGCTTTGCAATAAAATTACTTGAGCCTCATGTTAGGTTGCATTTGCTACAATCAACAACATTCTGATATAATCATCGGCGTAAACTCAAACACATATTTCTTAAGGTATTATAGAAGACGAGCTAAGGAAAAGAACAGTATCATACGAACACAAAGTTTAAAAAAACAAACAGGGAAGATGTGACCGAAAATTGTATAGGAATAGAGTGAAAGACAAAATGTTTCAAACAGAGCAGAAGTGCACACATGAAAAAAAAAAAAATCATTAGCTACTTAAATCTACTGTGCTTTGTTGTTGAAACTGTTATTAAGTTAAATGGTTGCCACAACAATGGTTTCAGTGATATCGTAATATTTTAAAGGCATGTAAAGATTGTTAATTTAAGTTCAAGTCAAGTTTCTAATGTCTGAAATAAACATGTTCTCATCAAATCCCAAACACCTAGGTCACCTCTAACACAGCATTGCTGTATTTTGAAAATTTATCAAATATAATATTTGCCCAGTTAGAAATATAAATAGGCATTTATGCTCAAAAGAAAATAATAAAAAAGATTAAAACCTGTTAATGTTGAATTTCTGAATGAACACCTGCTTGTTCCTGTCTTCATATTGTCCGGGGTTTGTGGGATTTTATTCTTTCACTCTCAGCTGGAGAATTTTTAATATCAGGAAACTGATTTCTAAATACACCTTTAAAACAGTTTTTGATTCTAAATAAAAAAAATAATTCAAATTTAAGGTATAAATTACTTGTCAATTGCAGTAAATAAATAAATAAAATTGTTGAACATGAATAAAACTGAAAGGGGTTTTAATTAAATGTTTCCAGGCGGAAAGATCCTTACAATGACACATTTAGCTTAACAGTTTGAGAATGTTAGAAGTATGTTGCGTTTATGTTGTTGTTTAATGATCCATAGTCATTTATTACAGCACTGGTTAGAAAAGAGATTCACGTGGTCATTGAAAGCTACAGTTAACATGAACAGATTGTTTTGAGCCATGAAGAGGCTATCCATCAGAAAGGTCACTGGCTAATCATTAAGCTCGCCCTTTCACAGTTGCAGCTGGAGTCTGTAGCTCACATACTGGCTTCCTATCACTCTTTACTACATGAGATTAAAGCTGGTACTAAGACTCGAGTCTCAGACCACTAGTTCAAGTCAGGGGTCAGGTCGATAGAAGCATAAGTCTAAGGGCAAGTCCTTTATTTTTGCGACTTAAGTGGAACTTGAGTCTCAAACTCAAGTCTCTGGCACACAAACACAAAAAAAAAACATATAAATGTAGGTATTTGGTATGTAAATTAGCCTATTTAGGCAGAATTTGCCAGAATTCCAGTCACTAATTAGTAGCAGGGTGGTTGTAATTTGATCCTTCATATGTGTTGAATATGCATCAATAGGCATTAGCAGGATACTAATGAATTGGTTGCATGATGGTGTGGAGTGAATTTGCAACAAGGTGTTAAAATCTGATTTGACGACAGTGCTAACTCAAACTCCGGCCAAGCTTTTGATTGTCCAGATGGTTTGCTGTATCAGCTGCAATCAGAGGGCAGTGAAATAGTACTGGAAGATCTTTCCGTCTCTAAACAACATTAAGTCAAACGTGTTTTTTTTTCCTCTCTGTATGTTAACACTTTACATTAATGTCTTTTTGAGAATGTTTTTTTTAGTCATCACTTTATGATGTGATACATAATGGTGGTAAATCTCTGCCTCCTGTAGTGGTGGGAAATCCTCCTCTTTTTAGTCAGCTCTTTTGGCCTGACTCGTTTATAAGAGGCTCTTACTGCTCTCAAATGGTAATTTTTTTCAGCATCTTCGTTTAGAGTCTATTATTTTAGCCTGATTGTTCAACTATGAATAGTTTATGTTATTTAACGATTTATTCAGTGTTTTCGAAAGAGCCAAATGTTTATGCTTTTTTGTCAGTTTAAAAAGAATGACAAAGTCATTGTTGTATAACATATTAAACAGACCTTTAAATAAACAGCTGTATACAGAACCCTAATTAACAGCTCAACTAAATAAAGGGCACTCATTTTTTTTCTTGACATGCTTGCATTTAGATCTGGCTGCTTATTTCTCTGTTGCTCTTTGTGCTATTATTGTCATGCATTTTCTGTTTTTCATCATTTCATGAATATTTTCAAACAGTTGAAGTGCAGTACCCCTATTTGAGCCAGCTGACTGGCAATGTTTAGTGACAGTATGACATTACACTATGTTCCATACAGCTGGAGAAAACTCAGGTCAGTCTGGCATTTTCTTTGGCATCCGATTAAAAGGACTTTAAATTGGAACAATATGACTTTTTAGTTAATATTCAATATTCACAACTGCTATATGTCATCTTTAGTTAGCAACTCCACTGGAATATTTTTCCAGTCTATTTTTTAGGATGGACCAATCCTGTTGCTGCTGAATATTAAGTATGGATCAGTTTTTCCGCTGATAACTCTAAGTATATAGAGCCAAATTCTTACTTATCCAAAAGCTGCATGCTCATGTTTTGCTGCTAAATCTCTCAAATTCCAATCCCATTCTCCCAAATGTATTATCATGTTATGTTCCAAATAATTCAGTGATAGGCAAACAAAGCTGAGTTTACCAAACCCCTAGGTTAGAAATATTTATCAATGAATCACTAAACGAGACCGGCCAAAGTTTATTCATTCTGTTTGTTGGTCTCTCTGTCGGTTTGTGATACAGCCTGGTTGTCATAGTGATCCCTGTAGCTTGTTAGATTGAGTGTATCAGGTAAAAATGGGCCTCCTAGGTGGTCTAGATTATTTACTTTGTGACACAAATATCTTATGAAAAACCTAATTTAGGAAAAATCATCAAGTATGTGATGCCATGAATGCTTTGGAGGAACAGGATTAAAAATCCAATGTGATGGTACTTGTCTTTTCTGTAAATCACGATCAAAATGTATTTGGTACTGTTTGTACCAAATACAAATGTTTAAACAAATGTTTAAACCACATCAGTTTTTTGCTATTTATTTATTTATTTATTATAAGTCTTTATTCTATCAAAATACATCTTTACCCTTTATTACAGTCCCTACAGACAAAAAAAGTAAGCATACCTTGTGATGTCACATAAGATAGTGTTATTTTATCACTTTACAATCACAAACTTCAGGAGCACAAAATGAATTACAAATAAAAATCCCTAAGGTGTGGCATGCATAAATATTCAGGCCCCTTTTTATACCCCAAATAAAATCCGGTCCAACCAAATGCTTTCAGAAGTCACTTTAATAATAAAGTAAGGCTACCTGTGTGTAATTTGATCTCTGTATAATCCAGCTGTATTGTAAAGTTCTCTGAGGTTTGTTGGAAAAAAATTAATGAGCGAACAGCTTGAAGTTGTTGAGAAGTTTAGAACAGGGTTAGGTTAAACAAACATCTCACAGAGAACTGTTCGATCCATGGTCTGGAAACAGAGAGGTAACCACAAACCTACCAACACATGGCTGTTCACCTAAATTAACAGCCCATAAATCTAGGTGTTTGGTATGCACATTAGCTTATTTAGGCACAATATGTCAGAACTCCAACCACTAGATGGTAGCAAAGTGGTTGTAATTAGATCCTTGATCATTGTTGAATATGCATCAACAGACATTAGTAGGATACAAAGATTAAGACAACTGCAAAGAAATTACTTTTCACCTAAACTGACAGCCCAGGCTAACAGAGCATCAGTGAGATAAGCAGTAGGTCCATGGCATCGCTGGATGAGCTGTTAAAATCCACAGTTCAGGTACAAGAGCGTGACAACAGGACAACTATAAGTCATGCACTCCATGAGCAGGCCTTTATGGGAGAGTTGTAGCAGGGAATGCATTCTTGAAGGAGAATCACAAGATATCATGTTAGCAGTTTCCTTTAAGGTATTTAAGGGTAAACAGCAAACATAGAGGAAGGTGCTGTGGTCAGATCAGGCATAATCCTTTCCCTAAATGCAAAACACTATGTATGGAATGAAAACTGCACATCCCTGGACACTATTCTCATGCTGACACATAGTGGTGGCACCATGATGCTGCGGGAAGGCTTTTCTCTAGCAGGAATACAGATGCTGATCTGGACCGAGCAAATTACATGACAATATGGAGGAAGAAATGTTAGAGGCCCCAGAGTCTTGAGAGTGAGGCAAAGGTTTACCTTCCAGCAGGGAGAAGACCATAAAGAGAAAACCAGTAAGTACTGCACTGGAGTTGTTTACAATAAAGCATATCCACATGTTAGAGTGGCTCAGTCAAAGTCAAGAACTAAATTCAACTGAAAGTCTGTGGCAAAACTTGCAAACTGATGGTTACAAATGCTCTTCATCAAATCCAACTCAGCTTGAGTTTTTTTGTAATGACAAATGGGGTAAAGTTTCAATCTCTAGATGTTCAAAGCTGGTAGAGATAGTTGTAATTGCAAATTAGTCAATCAAGATGGCTGAAATCAAGTGGGCATCATTTTTGTACCAAAACTTTAAAAATAATGTATTATTTTTTCTACTTCACAATCATGCAATGTGTGTTGGCCCATTACATAAAAGCATGATGAAATATACGAAGGTTTTTGGCTGTAGTTCAACAAAATATATATAAAAATGAAAGTGCTATGAGTACCATTGCAAGGTTTTGTAAACACATGAAAGTATTTTCATTCAAATCTAAAATGATTTTATTATAATTTTTAGACTACAGGTCCAATCACATAAGCCTTTATTACTCCATTTGACTTTATTTTCCACCAATATTTGATCGGTATACTGAGTGAATTCTGTAGCCCAGTGTTGTTTTTATGATGGAAACTGACAGTCAGCATCAGCAAACAGGCTGACAGTTCAATGACAGCTGGGAAAGTTGTAGAAGACAACATGGCATCCTCAAGGGGAAGTTTGAAGAGTAAAGGTCAAATGGATGGGGTTTTTTTTAGATGGCATCTGTCTTAATTCTAAATTCGATGCGCTAAGGAAAAGTGCAAAGTGCATTTAATCACAACAGTCCTGAAATTGTATTCTTTACAGAAGCATTGCTCGTAAATAAAAATTCCCTGTTCATCTGAAAAACGTTAGAGGCAGTTTGGCAGATAGGCAGCATGGAGCTGACAGCCGAGCATGTTGTGGAAGGCGGTGTGGGAGGAAGTGATGTTTTCGTCTGTCTCTCTGAGAGTAAACTCTAACCCCAGATGACTCCAGCACAAACTGTGCTCCTTCCACAGTCAGAGAAATCTGTTTATCTACCTCTAGGCATCCAGGTTTCTCACCCGACTCAGGTACAGGCTCTCGAAGTAATAGTCTGAAGCTCAGCTCATGACCTTGCTTGTCATCTTCAGTCATGTTTGCTTTCACTTTCAGGTATAATGTGAAGGCAATTTTTTTGATATGTGATAGCGAATGTGCAGCTGATTCATGGGTTAAGAAGAGGAAAATGAAAGAAAAGAAACCTGATTGCAGCCAAACCTTGATTTTATTTGGTGTTAGTACCTGGAGATAAAAAAAGAATCCCCGCTGTAGAAAGCTGGGGTAGGTCTGTGTTTAACCAGGATACATTTCACATTCTGAAACAACAAATGGTAGTAACGAGCATGGTTGTAGTAGTGGCTGGACAGCAGTGGGACTACTTAGCAGATGTCCTTCTGCTTTCCTGATCTGGCTTTTCTGAACTAGTTCAGCTCAGGCCTAATTTTGCTTAGAAACAAACAACCTATATATTTACACTCAAATGTCACTTTAATAGTTAGATCTGTTCAGTTTGTTGTTAACACATTTAAAGGTGCAATATGTAAGAATTTTACAGCGAAATAATAACAGAACTGTCTAATATCTCAATTATATTGGAAGGGAAGGTTACATTGAAACAGATATCCGTCTCTAACAGTTCTTCCCGGCTCCAGAGCCAATCACATGTGAGCCTGCAAGGTTGCCAAGTCTTCAAAACAAACACTGCGCAGGCATTTGTAAATAGACACTGACCGGTCTAGAGGCTAACGTTGAGCTAACAATGGTAGCAGTAAATTAGAAAATTAGCTACTTTTTTTTACTTATCAACAACTGGATATTGCAGTGAAGTGTAGGCTATTTATCTACTTATTAACTTACTGTGTATGACTCGTCTTCGCTCATCTTCTTGAATCTTCCGGCGCTGATCTGTAAATGGCAACCTGGCATGAAACTCACGATGGGGAGGGGGTGAGTGGCTGAGAGTGGACTCTTTTGTTTTTCTATATGGACTGCGGGCGGTACTCAAATTTGACCACAATATGTTATTCTTACATATTGCACCTTTAATGAATCAGCACATCACAAGTCAACAGGCATCTAGCTGTGAAGATGACTTGCTGAAGTTCAAACCAAACATTAAAATGGGGGAAAGGCGATCTGGTAGTGGTAAATATTTTTAAATGATCCTGTTCAGTCTTGTAATTTTATACTTACTGTACAGTACATATTTTACCAGATAATCCTCGGAGAGTAAAGCACACATGTCAAATTTTCGTGTTGTTACATGGTAGAAACTTTGAAGCAGAAAAGACCCTGACAGATGTAAAAGGTTTTTAAGTACTGTGATTTTCACTGCATGAATAAAGTACCATCAATCCATTTACCGTTTCAAAGTCGATTTTATGCACACACAAAGCCTCCAATACACTCAGTGTAAACCCAGCTGTCGCTTACAGAGAGACATCTTTGTCAACTGAGAAAAACGCCATTAGATAATCAGTTATGGGGTAATGAAGAGTGGTGTGTCTGTATTATGTGAACATAAAACTTCAGTGCATGTGAAGCAAGCAGCCCTTCGGTGTGCTTCTATGCCAGCTTTGATCTCTAATAATTTGACTTTATCTGCCTCTCTTGACTTTTGGGTAGACGGGGATTGTGGATTAGCTTTGCACAGCTGCTCATCACTCCCCATAACTGATCACTGTCTCAAAGCGTCTGGCAAAGTTGCCTACTTCCTGATGAAGAAAAAAAGGCATAGTGTCAAAGTCTGTTGGACTTTGAGTTTAGTTAGTTTATTTTGATTATATTCTTCCATCTTGTGTTTCATTTATTTCTATGTTCTTGATCACTAGTGGTAATTTTACCTCAATGTCTCAGTTTCCTGTTCTTGTACACCAATACCATCTGCTTATTTACTCACATATGTTGCATCTGGTAATCAAGTCACCAGCATATATACTTGTCAGTTTCACTGACTCGATGTCAGATCCTCCTGTTGTCCTCACTCTGGTTTACCTGGTCTGCTCTATTATTTAATTATTCCTTTCACCATTGTGAAAGGAAAGGTTCTGCGTCTCTGTATTTGGGTCCTCAACAACATCAAATCATGACGCATAAATATGTACAAAACTATTTATCAATGCACCTTCTTCAGGATTCTTTGAACATACCATAGTTGAGTTTACTGTATGTGTTGGGCCATTGTTTTGCTAAAATGACAAAGTTTCTCTTCAACTTTTGCTTTTTAGCAGAAGCCTTAAGCTTTTGTGCCAGCATTGACTGGTATTTAGAACTGTTCATACTTTTCCTTCACCTTTACTAAGGCCACCAGTTCCAAAGCAGCCACAAAGCATGTACATACTACTGTTTTTTTTATATTCTGATATGCTTTGTAAGTTCCTCACAATACAAAAGTTTCACTTTTCTTATGTCAGTCCACAGAACATTTACCCACAAGTCTTGGGGATCATCAAGATGTTTTTCTGTTTTTCAGACAGACCTTTTTGGTCAGGAATGGTTTAGGCCTCAGAACTTTTCCATTTATGTATTTTTTACCCATGTCTCTATGTCATTGTTGAATCAAAGACTGACCTTAACAGAAGTGAGTGAAGTCTACGGGGCTTCAGAAGTTGTTTTGTGTTCTATTGTGACCTCCTAGATGAGTTGTAAATGTGCTTTTGGAGCAGTCTTTGTTCGTCGGCCCCTCACCGTGGTTTCGTGTTTTCTCTTTCTTACATCAGTTATTTTGTTATTTTTGTGTCTCTGCTCTGTCTTCTTGAACCTCCAGATGGTTGTGGCAGATGGCTGCTCTTACAGAGCCAGGTTCTGCTGAAGGTTTCTTCCTGTTAAAAGGGAGTTTTTCCTCTCGCTACATGCTTGTACAGTATGAGGGATTGCTGAAAAAGTCAACGACACTGTCTACTGCCACTACATGTTCCTTCAGGGGGAGTGAATGCTGCAAGTCAAGGACTCGATGCAATCTGCTGTTTCTTTTGATAGAAAACCTTTAATGTTATTGGAATAATGAACTGAAGGTTTAAATTAAATGTCCTGAAGGTATGATCCAATTAAAATGACTTTTCTTGTAAATTCAATTCAATTCAGTTTATTTATATAGCGCCAATTCACAACAGATGTCATCTCAAGGCACTTAACAAGAAGTCATTTCAATACATTTATACAAACATTCCAATCAGTTAAAAAGTTTCCTATTTAAGGAATCCCAGCAGATTGTGTCAGTCATTGGGGTGAGGTTGGGCCCCGTTGATGCAGACTTTCCAACCACAGCAATCCTTCAGCAATTCCTCATACTGAGCAAGCATGTAGCGACGGTGGAGAGGAAAAAACTCCCCATTAACAGGAAGAAACCTCCAACAGAACCAGGCTCAGTAGGAGCAGCCATCTGCCACGACCGTCTGGGGGTTTGAGAAGACAGACCAGAGACACAGAAGGAACAGAAGATCTGATATAAGAGAACTTTCTATGTTACAGAAAGTACAAAGTTAATAACAGGACACAGTGGATGTTCAGTTACTGGGAGGATCATTCCAGGCGATGCCCCCCGTCCAACAGGGCATTGTAGCCAAGCAGGATACCAGACCAGGTATATCTTCTATGGAGAGAAAAACACTCAGAGAAAACAAAGTTAACAGTCGAAATAACAGAATGTACTGTAATACAACTGGAGGTAAAAACTGGAGGAAAAGGAAGTAGCAGAGTGAAGAAAATTGGTAAGTCTGTCCTCCAGCAGTCTAAGCCTATAGCAGCATAACTACAGAGATAGCTCAGGATGACCTAAGCCACTCTAACTATAAGCTTTATCAAAAAGGAAAGTTTTAAGCCTGGCCTTAAAAGTAAACAGAGTGTCTGCCTCACGGACTAAAGCTGGGAGCTGGTTCCACAGGAGAGGAGCCTGATAACTAAAAGATCTGCCTCCCATTCTACTCCTAGAAATCCTAGGAACTACAAGTAAACCTGCAGTCTGAGAGCGAAGGGCTCTGTTAGGAACATATGGAACAATTAGATCTCTGATGTATGAAGGAGCTTGATTATTAAGGGCTTTGTATGTAAGAAGGAGGATCTTAAATTCTATTCTGGATTTAACAGGGAGCCAATGAAGGGAAGCTAAAACAGGAGAAATGTGATCTCTCTTTTTAATATTCATCAGAACTCTTGCTGCCGCATTTTGGATCAACTGAAGGCTTTTAATGGCATTTTGTGGACTACCTGATAGTAAAGAATTACAGTAGTCCTCCCTTGAGGTAACAAATGCATGGACTAGTTTCTCAGCATCACTCCTGGACAGGATGTTTCTAATTTTAGCAATATTCCGGAGGTGAAAGAAAGAAATCCTAGAAACCTGTTTAATATGGGATTTAAATGTCAAGTCTTGGTCAAAAATAACGCAGAGGTTCTTTACGTTATTACTGGGGCCAATTTAATGCCATCCAGATGAAGTGATTGACTAATCAGTTTCTGTTTTAGAACTTCTGGTCCAAAGACAGCAACTTCTGTTTTGTCAGAATTTAAAAGCAAAAAGTTTAGGGTCATCCATGTTTTTATGTCTTCCAGACATGCCTGTAATCTACCTAACTGACTGGGTTCATCAGGATTAATGGATAAATATAGTTGTGTATCACCTGCATAGCTGTGGAAATTGATCCCATGCTGTCTAATGATTCTACCAATTGGGAGCATATATATGGTGAAAAGAATTGGTCCAAGCACAGAACCCTGTGGAACTCCACAAGTAACCCTTGAGAGTGAAGAAGATTTATCATTTAGATGAACAAACTGGAATCTATCAGACAAATATGATTTAAACCAGCCTAGTGCTGTTCCTTTGATCCCTGCAACATGTTCAAGCCTTTCTAAGAGAATATTATGATCGACTGTGTCAAAAGCAGCACTGAGATCTAACAAAACCAGAACAGACACAAGTCCATTATCTGAGGCCATGAGAATATCATTAGTAACCTTCACCAGTGCTGTTTCAGTGCTATGATGAGCTCTAAAACCTGACTGAAACTCTTCAAACAGCTCGTTATTGTTTAAATGCTCAAAGACTTGATTAGCAACAATTTTCTCAAGGACATTGGATAAGAAAGGAAGGTTAGATATAGGTCTGTGATTCACTAAGTCATCTTGATCAAGGGAAGGTTTCTTGAGTAAAGGTTTAATTACAGCTATTTTAAATTCCTGTGGTACATATCCGTTTACTAAGGATAGATTCATCATTTCCAAAATGGGGCCAGGAACCAAATGGAACACTTCTTTAAATAATTTGGTTGGAATTGGGTCCAACATACAAGTTGAAGGTTTAGATGAGGCTAATATTTCTGATAATTCCGAAAGCTGGACTGAATCAAAACAGCCTAAACACAACTGAGGATCTACAGTTCTTTCCGATACTGCCTCATTTACTGAGGAAGAAGTAATCATGTTTGGGAGGATGCCAATGATTTTATTTTTAATAGAATTAATTTTATTTACGAAGAATCCCATAAAATCATCACTGCTAAGAGCTGGGGGAATAGTTGGCTCAACAGAGCTATGACTCTGTGTAAGTTTGGCAACTGTACTAAAAAGAAACCTAGGATTGTTTTTATTCGCCTCTATTAATGATGAAAAATATGCTGTTCTAGCTTGTCGAAGGGTCTTTTTATAAAGCAATAGACTGTTATTCCAGATTAAATAGGAATCCTCTAGGTGTGTAGATCGCCATTTTCTCTCCAACTTCCTAGTATTCTGCTTTAAAGTACGCAACTCTGCGTTGAACCAAGGAGTCAGCCTCCTATGGCTAGCCACTTTCTTTTTTAAGGGGGCTACACTATCTAATGCCAAACGCAATGAGGACGTAACGCTGTGAACCAGATCATCAATTTCTAAAGGGTTAAAAATAGAATTGCTGCCATCCACTGTGTTACCCTGAGACACTAAGGAAAGTAAGAATGGAACAGATTCTTTAAAAATTGTTACAGCATTGTCTGATAAAGCTCTACTATAATGAAATTTTCTTTCAGATTTAAAATGGTCAGTTAAAGTAAATTCAAAAGTTATTAAGAAGTGGTCAGACAGGACCGGGTTATGTGGGTGGACTGTTATTTCCTCACACTCAATACCGTATGTCAGTACAAGGTCCAAAGTGTGTTTGCCCGAGTGGGTCAATCCCTGTACTTTTTGAGTAAAGACAATTGAGTCTAAAATAGCAAGGCTGCCTTTAGGCTATCACTTTCAGTATCCACATGAATATTGAAGTCCCCCACTATGATAACCCTATCAGTATTTAATACTAAATCAGATAAAAAATGTGAGATCTGATCCAAGAATTGAGAGTAAGGGCCTGGTGGACGATACAAAACCACAAACAAAAATGGTCTTAATGTTTTGCAACTTGGATGAGGAAAATTAAGGGTTAGATGTTCAAAAGAACTGTAGCTATCAATTGGTCTGGGACTAATTAGTAAATCAGAACGAAAAATGGTTGCAACTCCTCCTCCTCGCCCAGTATTTCTAGGAATGTGAAAATTTAAATGATTGGAAGGAGTTGACTCATTTATACTGACATAATCCTCCTGCTGCAACCAGGTTTCTGTGAGACAAAGGAAATCAATGTGATTATCACAAATCAAGTCATTTACTAACAAAGTCTTTGAGGAGAGAGATCTTATGTTTAATAAACCACATTTAATAGATTTATTTTTCTGTTCAGTCAAAGTTGTATTTATTTTTATGAGACTTCCATAATTTGCTTTTGTTGGCTTAACTTTTAATCCATTTAATTTTGGCCGTGGGCAAGACACTGTTTCTATAGAGTAATGGGGGGGTAACAGTACAGAAGCAGCAGAGAGGTGGGTTAAACTACGGCTCTGCTTCCTGGTCTGGACCCTGGATTGTCAGTGTTTTGGAGGACTAATAAATTCGGCCATATTCCTAGAAAGAAGAGCTGCTCCATCCAAAGTGGGATGGATGCCGTCTCTCCGGATCAGACCAGGTTTTCCCCAAAAAGTTCTCCAGTTATCAATGTAGCCCACATCATTTGCAGGACACCACCCAGACAACCATTGATGGAATGACAGCATGCGGCTAAACATGTCGTCACTGGTCCGATCAGGTAGGGGACCAGAAAAGATTACCGAGTCTGACATTGTTTTGGCAAACTTACACACCGAAGCAACACTAATTTTAGTGACCTCCGATTGGCGTAACCGGGTGGCATTACCGCCAGCGTGATTAACAATCTTACTGTATTTACGCTTATCTTTAGCCAGCAGTTTCAGGTAGGATTTGATGTCGCCCGTTCTGGCCCCTGGCAAACATTTGACTATGGTCAATGGTGTCTCTAATGCCACGTTTCTGACTATGTAGCTGCCAATTACCAGGGTCGGTTTCTTAGCGGGTGTGTCGCTGAGCTGGGAAAATCTGTTAGAAACGCGGACCGGTTGGTGGTGGCCCGGGGGCTGGGTCCTAGAACTATGCTTCCTACGTACAGTCACCCAGCCAGCCTGAGGTCCCGGCTGCGCGGGCTCTACTGGAGGACAGCTAGGGGGTTCTATCCTTGTTGGCTCTGCGCTGGCTAATGGGCTTCGGCTATCTGCTGGTTTTTCAACAGCGCGGAGCCGTGCTTCTAATTCTGATACCCTCGCCTCCAAAGCTACAAAAATATTACATTTATTACAGTTACCATTATCACTAAAGGAGGCAGGGAAGTAACTAAAAATCTGACAGAGAGAGTAAGAGAGAAGAGAAGAGTTAGAGACAGGAGAGAGAAGAGTAGCCATAGCCGCAATGAAGCTAACTGAGCTAGCGAGACCTTACCACCCCAAGAAAAGCTGTGTGAAACACAAGGAGTTCCCAAAACGTAAAGTACACCACCACAAAACGTGTGTTTTAGTGTGCTTGTGTGTTAAAATAACGTCGAAAGGCCTCAGCACAGAGAAAACAAGTTCAATTCAAGAGAGTCTGAACACCAAACAGTTTACAGGGAGCGTAACAGTGACAACAGGAAATGACGCAATACGGCTTACCCCGTCGAATCAGCTGGTGCCTTGAGATGATGTGTTGTGAATTGGGGCTATCTAAATAAACTGAATTGAATTCTCAATTTCTGTATATAAATGGTAAATGGTCTGCACTTATATAAGGTTTTATCAAGTTGGAGGACTCCAAAGTGCTTCACACAATCAGTCATTTCCCATTCACACGCTGATGGTGGCAAGCTACATTGTAGCCACAGCTGCCCTGGGGCAGACTGACAGAAGCGAGACATTAGCACAACCGGGCCCTCTGAAAACCACCACCAGGCAAGGTGCATGAAGTGTCTTACCAAGGGACACAGCACCAAAGTGACCAACAGAGCGGTGGTTTGAATTGGCAACCCACCGGTTACAGGACAAAGCACCAGTGTGGCTTGCACTGTGCGTATTGTTTTTAGGATCTTTTAGCAGACTTCATGTCTTTTTAAATGGTTTCTTGATTTTACTTATTTGACTGCATTCAAGCTGTGTGTGGTTACTGAAATTAAACTCAGCTGTCCAAAATGTGATAATTCATTATTTACTTTTTTACAAATGGCTACTTCTCCAACTTCATCCTACTCATCGACTCAACACTTTTTCTGACAGACTGACTGCTCAAATTAGAACTGGAACACAGCTAACACCAATACTTGGACTACACCAGGCCTCTGGGACTAAGATGATGTATGTAGATGTATTTCTCCTCTCCCACCATTGGTAATAACAGCCATCTGATATAGAAGGGAACCAGACATTAACTGTAGACTAATTGTCCACCATGAGTCTGGCCAACCTGAAAGTAGAATTCCAGTGTTTATAACCAGGAGAAACCATAAAACTAAAACCAAATGCTGCCATAGTCAACTAAATCTCAAATTGATCACCTTTCAGAAGGATCTGCTACCCACCACCAAACCTCTTAAATTAACATTATTAAACATTAGGTCTGTGTAAGGGACGTCGTTTCTAAATAATGACTTCATCACTGACCGTAATGTACATGCTCTATGTCGGAAACCTGATTAGACAGTAATAATGTATCATTTGCATTGATCCTCTATTGTTTTCACTATACATGTTACCAAGGCAAGGCACAAAGTACATTTCCATTGTTAGGCAGATGATCTACCTGCCCATAAAACCAGATTCTGACATGACAGTAACTACCTTATTGAACTGTCTTGATGATCTTAAATTGTGGCCTGCCAAAAACTTTCTACTTCTTAACAACAAAAAGACAGAATGTATTATCTTTACCCCCACCGAACCATGCCTTATACATCAGTTTATCCCAATTCTCCATTGCTCACCTGCAACTGGTTCAGACCGCTGCTGCCCGCCTTCTCACTAATACATCTAGGCGCTGCCATATCACCTCCATTCGTTTGTGTCTTCATTGGCTTCCTGTAATTTTTAGAATGCAGGATAAAATTTTACTTTACACTTTTAAGCGAATTCACGGATTAGCCCCGTTTTACATCTGCGACACTGTGTTTGCGAAAACAGACCAGGGCAACAAGGTCGCTGGGGCAGCTTTTTCTGGAGCTTCCCTGGTCTGGACCAGCAAAGGAGCGATCACCCCAGTGCTTGTATCCAGATACAAGCACTGGGGTGATCGCTCCTTTGCAGTAGCTACGCCCAAGCTCTGGAATAAGCTGCCTAGTGATCTGCTTCTAACCCCAGATTTGACTTTGTTTAAAAGTAAACTAAATGGCTTCCTCCGGAACTAATGGGCTCCATTTATAGGGCCGGCCAGTCAACAACTACACCATGTGAGGCCCTCAGTGCATTTATGATTAATTGACAACATCCTAGCACCTGCTCAGCCTCTGATACTTGGGCAGAATTATCAGTCTACCAAAAACTTTATGTAATTGATATTATATTTTGGCTGTTAATATAATATTGGATTTTACTTTTCTTTTTTTTCTCTTTTTAAACTTTCCTCTTCCTCTTAATTATTCTGGTCGAGATCAGGTTTGCTCAGGCATTTGGAGTTGCTTTAAGAGTTGCAAAAAACAGACAAACAATGAAATAAATGACCTCTTTGGAGTAAAGCATTTCATTACATTCAACACACTGTTACTTGTTTCATGTTCCCATGATGTTTAGCGTGCTTATCAGGTCATACGTGTCTTGTTTTTGTGGTAAAGGCAGAATTTTTATTAGCCTTCCTCAACCTCTTGAGGACTCCTTTGGAGTTTTGATTGAATATGCAGGGCAGCCCTTTAGCTTCGCTCCTCCCTTTTCTATTTTCATGCATAATTTCATTGCATGTTTCAAAATCCAGTTTTTGCATTTCAATATGTAAAGGTTTAGGTTACTATTTCAAACGTCAAACATCTGGATATTTTACAAAAGGGGCAGGCTGTTTATTGAAATGTGGTATTGAGACTAAACAACCCAGATTTGCTCTGGAGGGATTAGATGGTCTGGTGTTCAATCTCACATTGATGAACCAGAAATTAAAAAAAAATCTTCCTTTCCAAGGTACAATGGATCACTTGGATCAAAACAACATCCTTGTTTTATATTCAGCTGATGCTTTAATAGGTCCATAAAGTCTGTTTCTTCTATGAGAGAAGGAATATTAAGTGTGGCAGAGCCAGTGGGGTGATTATCACCCATGAACAGTCCCTGAATATAAATTAAGAATATTTTCTTCTCTGCTTGCCTTTATGTTTCAAGTCAGGGACTGAACCTTTCTACCACCACTCACTAAAACTCAGTCAATGTGTTTTTTGTAAATCACTTACAGGTAGAGATATCCAGATCAATAGTCTTTTTTTTTTTGTCCCAAATACCAATTCGAGTCATTTAAGAATGGGTATCAGCCGATCTGACAACTCTTTAAACTTAGTCTTCAGTAAATTCACTAGTACAGCTCTGTAAATTACAACCTCTTCAGGACATTCATTTATTTCAGTTATTCTAAAAATGAAACTCATATTACATAGATTCATTACACACAGACTGTAAAATCCAAAATGCTTATTTCAATCAGTTTTGATGGTTATGGCCTTCAGCTAATGAAAACTCATAACCCAATCAGTGCGTGTACATGCACATCAAAATCGAGCTATGGCAGTAACTGAGCTAATACCTTAACCAGAATGGGAGCATTCATCCGAGTTTACATGTCAGTTACTAAATTGAATTATTGAATGAAGTGCGTTTGACTCCCCGACGGAAGGTGGTGACATCCGTCTTTTTGTGTTGCCATTTTTCTGGTTGACCGTTAAGCCGATAGTAAACAAATGCCAGCAGCGGTAAAGCAGATGAAGTAAAAGCAGGATATGCACAATGAGCGAAGATGACAACAATGCTGCAGCACAGTACATTTTGTAAGTACTGTACTGTTTCATTGTGTTACACGTGTTGTTGCTGCTGTGTTGTGTTGTTATTCCCACTTCTGTGGTCTCCTCACTTCCAGAAGGGGGGGTGCCCAGGTCAGTAATAGCTTGACTAAGGTGGGATCTCGTTTACATGCAAGAAATTAGTCTTTCCACCCACATTATCTGGGTGTCTTAGCTCGATTAGCAGTAGGCCAATTTGGTTCAACTCCAGCCAGACTACCCAAATTTAGTCGGGATAAGGCAATAATTTGGTTGTCTTTGAAAGTTTGAACATTACTCCAAGGAGACATGCTGTCAAACTAACAAAAACAAGCTAACCAAAAAAACATCACTACATCACCAATTACAGCTGAAAAGAGTGAAGGGTAAATTCACACCCTTGTTGACTATCTATGGAGTGGTATGTGGTTCGTTTGAATTGTTGGCAGGATTACAAAAGGTAAGACTGGTTAAAGCTGCATGTTATATCACTGTGAATTGCAATCACATATCACTACAGGAGTGTGCAATGATACTTGTCACTGTGGGTTAAAGGTCTCGTTCACTGAGAAAACGTGTAATACTTTTTTATGCAATCTGTCACTCTAAGTTGTATATGCATGGTGTAAATGTTCTCCAACTCCCAATTCCTTTATTAGCCACTGAAAGGAAATAGACAAAAAAACGAGCGTGTCAGAAAAAGCCAGTCTCTTCTACCTCACAGAGAGAATTAGTATTCATGGCCCCGCCTGCCTTGGTTTAGCGGCCAGGAGAGCGCAGAGCGTTTGGGCTGGTGTTATTTGTGAAGATAACACTTCCTTATTGCACTTTTTAACCAAGAAAGAAGAGCTAAGGAAGAAATGGTTGGACTTTGTCTTTGGCGCACCACCAGCGAAGTAAGTTAAGTTAGTTATTTGTTCAAAGGCAGCATAAGCGTCGCGTTGGTGTTAGCCAATCAGAGGCGAGACATTTGTATGTCATGAAAATGCCTGTGCATCAGCACCAAGTGGTCAGCACTGAACTGCAATCTGTCAATATGACCTGTTACTCTGTTTACAGCAGTCTACAGCAGACGTGTGTTTTACGGCAGGAGGAAGGTTTTATGATGGACGCGGTTGTGCGCGGGAGACCTGTGATGTTAGACAACGGAGATGGCCGTTGTAGTCCCAGTGTTACCATTCATCAAAAAAAGCTGAGTTATAAAAGATAATCTAATGCTAGATCATTCAGATCTTTTTCCGTCACAGTTTAAAAGAAAACGGTCATATATGGAAAAGTATTCGTTTGACGCAAACCCTGATATAAACAGAATTGAATCATTCCAAATCGCTGTATGCAATTCTGTCCAGCTGTAATCTCATGCAACATGACAGCAAGACCTAGAAAGATGGACTGGTGGCAACTTTTTCCTGGAGAAGCCTCCTTCTGACTGATTGGAACATCTAGAAAATCGTTTTACCTGAGAACAAAAGGTGAATGCTTCTTTAGAGCTTGCCATAACTGTACTATATGTATTAATGTCTGACTATACTTGCCCTCCTTAGACAAGCAGATGCATATGAATTAGCACACATCTATTCATTCAACATTCTATAGTATCCTCTGGGAAATGAGATCCTGATGCATTGCTGGACAAGTGCTGTCAAAATGACAGCACAGCTTTGCAGTACACAGATACCGAGCAGAAGTAATAATGGGCAAAGATATTTTCCTCATGGAAAGTCAAGCAAGGAAACATTTGATCAGAACTTGCCCTGTCAGAACTCAGACTGTTTAATATCTGAATTATGCCCTTGAGCGCATACTTGACTCTGAAGTCCTATTCAAGCATATGAAACAACTTCACTGGGTTAATCTGCTTTCTGAAGCTCCCTGTCACGAAAAACAATGAGTGGGAGGAATATCCATTCCGAGAAAGCTTAGAGGTACTAAAGAACCCCTAATCGTATTCCTGCTCGTGTACAGTCCTGTAAACATATTTGCTCATATTGCCACAGGTTTGATGTCTCTTTCCCACTTCTGACTGAATTAAGCGGATGTTTGAGCGGACGTCGGCAACTTGTTCCTTTTTTCCCCCCTTTTTTTTCTCCTCTCTTAATCTGCCTTCCTGAGCTGATGTTTCTAAATGAGCACAACAGTTCACTAGCAGCTAATCATTAAGAGAGAGCGAGGAAGGTCCAGATTATAAAGATGAGGAACAATTAAAATCCCTCCGAGATAATGGAGCCATGAAAAGGTTACGGTACCCTTGTGGCTTACACACTTTTAAACAAACACATTTGTCGAGGAAGGCATTCAAAGGCAAGTTCTAATGTGGATCTGATGGGGAAGGGGGGGGCACTAGTGGGAGAGAGAAGACAAAAGTAGAGATAAAGCCTCCAAAAGGCTGATGAAAACGCACAGAAGAGTTTATCAAGAGAGCCGAGTTCACAGCATAATGGTGCTGAGAACACAAGGACAGCTTGGCGAGAAATAAATGTAGCATTGCAGGAAGATTAAACCAGCGAAGTGACAGTAATAGCTGACATGGTTTCATATTGTTCAAAGTGTCTTTTTTCAAAATTTTTAATACCGCTTCACCCCCCCCCCCCCCCACACACACACACACACAGACACTTTCTCACATTACGAACACAAACTTTGGTGTTACGCTACGTGAGAGACCAACGCAAAGTAATGTATAGTTATTACAGTGGTGGAGAACTGGTACATGGTTTTCAAGATCTCATAAAAAATTTTAAAAAAAGGAAATTGTAGCATACATATTTATTAAGCCCACTTTACTCTGACACCCCTAAATAAGATTTTTTCCTGCTAATTGCCTGTGGAGGGATTATTTGTTTATGAACACAGCGGACACGCGCTGCAGAAAGAGACGCCGGTCCTTTACATAGCTCCGCTTCTTATTTGCCGTAATCTTGCAGTTGCAGTGTTGCTTAGCTATGTCAGCTTGTTTGCTAGCTAAGGCTTACCTGATATGAAGTGATCACAGCAGATTGTGGCATTTTTAATCATAGTTCGAATCGCTTCTTCTTATCGCTGGCAACCAGCGACATCTTTTGTTTGACTTGAAAGGGGTGCGAGTCGAATCCTATAGAACCTGCAGATTTGTTTTATTTTTATGAAAGGGATTTGTGCAACCAACAGCTCAAACAAGACATGTGCTGCAAACAACACGCACAGTAGAGCAGGGAGTGACACAGACCGTTAATCCCTCTATAGAAGTCGCCTAATGAATCCAAGAATGTGTGATAAGATAAAGTTGTGGAGACGTTCTAATCATTGTTTTTGGTGGAAGAATCTGGGCAAGGGCTCTCGCTCTCATTCCATGGGCCTCCTTATTTAACTGTTACTACCAGATTCCTTTCTCCGGTCTGGTGGAAATAAACAAAAACTAGAGAAGAAGATACTTTGTTTGTCCATTTAATAAAAGATCAACTAGCCCTGATACAAAAGCCTAAAAAACAGTCAGGAAAGAGATACGTACAACAATTGGCTCATTGACGTTTTATCCAAAAAGCCCTGATTTCCCTCCTGCTGGCTCCTTTTTATCACCTTATGGCTTCTGCAACCAGTCCAATCCGGTTTGTGTGGCAACACCTACTCTCAGCCTCAGCACAGTGCAGGTCCACATTTTCTATGTAATGCAATATCCTAAATTGGTTATGGAACCAGTGTACCAAAACTGCATGCCAACAACATATGGCCATGCACCCAAACTGACAGGCTGGGCAGAGAGAACATTTATCAGAGAAGCGGCTCCAGAGGGCTACAGCTCAGCTGGGAAAATGTGTTGTACAACTATTAGTCATGCACACGATCGAGGTGTTTGGATGAAACCGAAATGGAACCTTGTAACTTGCAATGCGAAACGCTTTGTGTGGCAGAAAACAAACACTGCTCATCACAACACTGAACACACCATCCCTATGGTGACACATGGTGGTGGCAGTATCATACTGAGGGGGATATTTGCTTTAACAGGGAGATGGGTAATGGATGGAGCTGAAGTAAAGGACAATCCCAGAAGAAAACCTGTTGGATTCTGCAAAAGACAAATAGACTGGGGCAAAGGTTCAAATTCCAGAAGGACAATGACCCTAAATATAAAGCCACTGGTTTTAGCTTAATTCAAAAATACTTAATTAATCCCAGAGGAAAAGTTAAATGTTGTTGTAACTCATAATATATAATTTTCTTCAAGGAGTTGCTGTAGATGCTGATGGCTTAGGGCAGGAAGGATCTCCTCTAGCAGTATCACAGTGGCCTCTGACTGAAGACACCGTTGTTGTACAGCAGTCTCATAACGAGAATGTTTAGGCTTGTTCGTAATGTTCTTGATTTTATGAAGAATCCTTCTTTGCATCATCATCTCCAGATGAACAGAACCAGCCTTCTTTATCGGGTTGTCCCTGGCTCTGATGCTGCTACCCCAACAGATGACGGCTGAAGAGATTACACTCTCCACAACAGACTTGTAGAAGATCTGCAGCATCTTGCTGCAAACCTTGAAGGACCTAAGCTTCCCCATGAAGTACAGTCTGCTCTGTCCCTTCTTGAACACAGCTTTTCTGTTGTCTCTCCACTCCAGTCTGTTGCCAAGGTGAACACCCACCGGGGTATTCACACTCCTCCACCATGGAAGCTCTGAATGTATTCTTAGGGAAATAATAATTATCCTTAAGGTAAGAACCCAGCTCCTTGTGGTAAAGTAACACAAGTTTTCATGCTGAAACTATTTAAGGCAATCTTCATTACTGCATGTCTTTGGCCTAAAAATAATACATATGTTAAATTACTAATTAATACATTGATCCTTACTAGCATAGACAAAACTATATACACAACTGTAAGCAAGTCCCATTTGTATTAATAACCACACGTTAAATTGTCATTCTTCACCAACAGAATCAAATGGAATGTGTTTTATATAGAGCTCCATTTGGACTAAGAAGATAGTGGCGAATAGTAATCTATGTATGTATGGAACCCCAGGCTTTACAATCTGCATGCCAGTGTTTTTGAGCAAAATACTAAATACAACATTGAGTTCAATATCCTCATATCAGTGTGAGTGTATCAAATGACAGGTTTTTCGACACCTGTGTCCAGAGGAGGTTTGGTTATGGTGTCACTCTTTTAGTTTCATTTCTATTTCATCTTTTTTTCCTTTGATTTTACTTGCTGTTCCTTTAGAGGGATGTGGACTCTGGTTACATGACAGACTTAGGAAACAAAAAAGCCCCCCGAATCTTTAAAAACAGATTCAACATGGACATTATAAGTTGTGATTTGAAACTTAGGGCTGATTTTGTGAAAATGATTGATGCTCATTATCAAACCTACATTTTAAAACACTAAAAACATGAATATTCAAAAGATATATAAATTCAAACTTCTCAATGCTTTTTGTTCACTTCAAAATATTCTAGCACAAAGTAAATAACAATAGTCCTAAGATCCCTGTGTCAAGTAGCTGGAGACAACATTTCCTGTAATGTAATTGAACTGCATTTAATAAAGGAAATACTAGTATAATTTTATTCATCTGCAAAACCTATAAGATGATAGCAGTGAAGAAGTAAATGCAAACTCACTCTTGGCCTGAAAAATAGTACCTTCTGGTGTGTGGGAAAATCTTGCTTTTTACTCAGCATGTGGAGCATCCACCCATTGCGTATAACTGCGTATACGTGGAGTGTCACAGGGAGGCTGGTGCCTATCTCCATCCGTGAGAGGTGGGGTGCACCACACAGGGCAACACAGATACCAACGGGACCAATAACCATCCACACAGATAGGCCGATTAACCTGACAGTTCTATTTTTACACGGTGGAGGGGGGGAGCTAGAGTACCTGGAGAGAACATATGCCTGCATGGAGAGAACATGCAAACTCCATGCAGAAAGACTCCAGGCTGGCATTGCTCCACTGTGCAGCCTATATGTGGACCAGTGATCATTTAAAAATTCCTTCTTGGTTGACTCGGAATGTCTTGTGACTTTGGAATATAAGCTAATAAAAAACATTATTTTTAAAATGTGGGTTCAACAAGAACGCGACTCCTTCAAGTACCTTTTGGTTTTAAAAAGTACTACTGACTAAGGAGAGGGGTACCCTCTAGGGTAGATGTTCTTCTTGTACAATATTTTTGCTTTTTTAAGAAGTAAAGCAGATACTTTTCATCACATATTTCAAATTACTGAACTAAATGCAGTTTTCAAATGTGGATTTTATTTATCAAGGAAATATACTTATTCAAGCCAACTGTTAACTCCAATAATATAAGATCCAAATTCTCTGGAAAACTGAGTATATTTGAACTAGCCACATCCAGGTGTTATTACCGCTAGACCTCTAGAATCAAGAAAAAAACATATCTGTCAACATGAAGTGGGGTAAAACATCTTAAAAAGCAAAACATCATGCTGGAGCTAAGATGATCTAGAAATGAACCAAAAATCAGGGTCAGCTATTGCCTCGCTTCCACTGAGCAGTATGGAGAGGTCATTGCGGTTATGCGACTTATGATTTAACAATACGTATAAGTATTACACGCACGACTGTGCATAGAGTTTTTTTACTCTCTCACACTGTCAGCTGAGTTCAGTGGCATTGTCCAAAAGTGAGGACCAGGTAAAATGTCCTTACTTTGTATTAAACGGTCCTTAATTTACAGGTGAAACTGTGAAAAACATTCCTCAGTCTGAATTCAGGAACACACACACACACACACACACACACACACACACACTCCTTTCAGCAGAATGAGCAGCAATATGGCCAATGTGTCAGCAAGTGCTTATTGATTTACATTTAACCTGTTCCACCCCACAGCCCCCGCCGCCGGGTCACTGTGGGGGAAGGGAGGAGAGAATGTCCGACTTTAGTTGACCTGATTGCTAAGCATGTCCTATCATTAGAAACCTCAGAATCTCAGCTGAAGACTCATATAAATATTTCCTGTGACCTCCAAACCCAGGAAAAATAACAAGCAACTAAAAGAGAAGTTGTGCTATTTTGCGATTTTTATATGAACACATTCAACCGAACCTGTCGGTCACCCTGCTGAACAGAACCGAGCAAACTTTGCCTTCCCTAAAAGCCAGCATCTCACAGATTCTAACGCTGCTAGTTTCATCACGGTACGTGCAGATTTCAGCAATTGAGCAGCAAAATAAGCCCAAGAATACGTACAGCATCTGAAAAACAAGAGCATAAAGTTTTCCTTACCTTTGTTTTTTCCGTGCTGACAAGAATATGAAGGGATGAAGGGATGAGAGTCTGAGCGACGCAGGTCGCTAGGTACTCTGAGTTAAAAAATTGATCGCAGAGTAATTAGGGATGAGATTCAAGTGTTAGATGCCAGGTGAGTCGACTCTGAGTAGATTACTGAGAGAGAAGTAAATGAGGGGCGTGGTCCTGCTCACGAATACAAGTTAACACATTAACTTGCATATAGGAATGATGGGTACAGAAAATGGATGGATGGATGGCATTATTGGTATTTGTTATTTATCTTTCGCACTTTTAGGGTGCATTTACACCATCCCTGCTTAGTCCATTTGAATCGAATTCTAGTTTGTTTGCCCAGAAAGTCTGGTTTGTTTGGGGAGGTGTGAATGCACAATCGAACTCTGATTCGAACCAAACAAGCAACCTCTAGTAAGTCTAAAAACGTTGCTCTCAGTACGATTGAAACGAACCAAAGGCAGGAAGCGGACTATTGTGCAGGGCATTCTGGGTAAATAAAATCTAAACAACCACGATGCCTGATAGATAGCTACTGGATCTTGTACATACCTTGCTCGAAGGAGGACAGCAGTGTTGTGAAGTTGTACGCACTCCTATTCATTGCACGGCGCCTCATAAATAGCCGTATCAATGTAAAAAAATGCATTCAACATAGTCCTCTGCCTTTTCTATGCTCACCCTGAGCCCATTGCTGCAGTGTTTTATCTTGGACTTTTGTCAAACACAACAGAGCAATCCTAAAACCGCTACAATCTGCTGCCACTCCATGTTTGTTTACATTTCACCGCCGCACCAAGAAGTGCAGCACCACCACAGGCAGGGAGGTAACCATGTTGCTCAAAAGCTTTGGTACGTTTGACAAAAAGAGCAGTATGAATACGAACCGCACCAGCTTAAAAAAGCAACAATGTTTGGAGTTAAATTGCAATTTTGGTCCCCAATCGAACTGAGTCTACCGGACTATCAGGTGTGAATACAGCCTTAAGCACTTTATACTTCTGCATATAAGCACTTTGGCCTGAACTTTATTTGCACTTTTAGCATAGATTTGCACAGAAATAAAGATCATTGCACACAGGATGTTTTTACATATTTATTGAATATTTGAAGTTTTAGTGTTTGTAGCCTTGGGTGTCAAGTGTCACAGCTGCTCCTCATTAAGTTGAATGGAGTTGGCTGTACAAAGAAAACAGTTGGAACCTGAAACAAAATGGTTTCTGAATAGGAACATATTGACCAGGTGTGTGAGCAGTTTATTGTGGAAAGCTTGGGTGTTAAGATAAGTCAAGTTAAAGTGTTTTCACTCATCAGTCTTTCTGTTCCTCACCAAGGTGTTCGGGCAAATCTTTGTAGGGGACCCAAGCACCATTTAAATGTTCCAGGCGAGGCCATGAAGAGAGTGTGGGGGAATATTCTCATGGGGGTTTTCTTGTGGGTGTCTAAATGTGGTGTTTTAGGTGTAGGCTAGGATTTGAAGGTTAGGATTTGTATATTTATGCATATATATTAACTTGTTGGAAAAATATTTGTATTCAAATAATGCGGTACCCAATGCTCCGGGAGTATGGGGTACCGGGCCCCTTGATATGGGCTGTTAGGTCCCTGTACGACCGGTGTCAGAGTCTGGTTTGCATTGCAGGCAGTAAGTCGGGCTTGTTCCCAGTGAGAGTTGGACTCCGCCAAGGTTGCCCTTTGTCACCGATTCTATTCATAGCTTTTATGGACAGGATTTATAGGTGCATCCAAGGTGTCGAGGGGATACGTTTTGGTGGCCTCAGGATCGGGTGTCTGCTTTCTGCAGTTTATGTGGTCCTGTTGGCTTAATCGGAACCTAATCTACAGCTTTCGCTGGAGCGGTTCGCAGCCGAGTGTGAAGCAGCTGGGATAAGAATCAGCACCTCCAAATCCGAGACCATGGTCTTGAGCCGAAAAAGGGTGGGCTGCCTTCTCCGGTTCGGGGATGGTGTCCTTCCGCAAGTGGAGGAGTTTAAGTATCTGGGGATCCTGTTCACAACTGAGGGAAAAATGGAGCGGGAAATCGATAGACGGTAGGGCATCTGCAGTTATGCGGCCGCTGTGCCGAAAGGCGAAGCTCTCGATTTACCGGTCGATCTATGTTCCTACCCTCATCTATGGTCCGAACTCTGGGTGGTGACCGAAAGAACGAGATCACGGATACAAGCAGCTGAAATGAGTTTCCTCCGCAGGGTGTCTGGGCTCTTCCAGAGATAGGGTGAGAAGCTCAGTCATCCGGAGGGGGCTCAGAGAAGATCCGCTGCTCCTCCAGATCGAGAGGAGTCAGTTGAGGTGACTCATGCATCTGGTCAGGATGCCTCCTGGACGCCTCCCTGGTGAGGTGTTCTGGGCACGTCACACCGAGAGGAGACACAGGGGAAGATCCAGGACACGCTAGAGGGACTATGATTCTCGGCAGGCCTGGGAGCGCTCGGCTGGCCTGGGAGCGCCTTGGGATTCCTCCCGAGGAGCTGGCCGACGTGGCTGGGGAGAGAGAAGTCTGGGTCTCTTTGCTTAAGCTGCTGCCCCCGCAACCCGACCCCGGAAAACCGGAAGAAGATGGATGGATGGATGGATGGATAATGCTTTTGTAAATATTTGGTGGGTGTAGCAGAAGAGCTCCCCTTGCTAACTTGGGTAGTTGGTTTAGTCCTATTGGGAGCAGGGTATATACGACTTCCTGTTAAGTTGTGCTGAGGTCTGTATTGAGAATGTTGGTGGACAAATAAACCATTCTGCCTGACTCACTATTCCCTGCCTGAAATCCAGCCGCTGGAGGCTACTATTTTGACAATACCCAAACAATTGAAGAACTGATTCTTACAAATGGAGCAAAAACACAATAAAATACACAATCAAAACAAACCTTAATTTGTTTATCTTAACCTAATTTATCTCTGCCCATACACAACCTTTCGTGAATATTTCTTAAACATCCAGGGAAGGGTGGTTCCGTTGCATGAAAAGACCAGCGATAAAGCACAGAAACCAGCTGTTATAGCTGGTCAGTTAGCAGTATCTGCGTGGAGCTCTAACAGTGAGGCTTCAGATAGTCTTCGTTAGCTCAGCCTCGGAACGTTACCCCCTCCAGTTTTGCGGGCAGCAATCCTCTTAGCAGCTCTTGGCTCATTCAACTCTCGAGGCAGCAGGCCGGCGGAGCGTCAGCAAGGAGAGGCTCCCTCTCTTTCTGTGGAATCTGTAATTGAAAAAATTCTTTCTGCAGTTTCCAACAGATTATTCAACTATTATTTCATCAGCCGAATGCAGTTCACCTGATCAATCGGCAGACTGTAGACTGTTTCTTCCAGAAACTCCTCTACCCGCTCGCCAGCAAAAAAGGTTTAAAGCAACACTAAGTAAGTTTTGCTCTCGGGGTCCCCCTACAGTTGGGAAAAAGGTATTGTTTTCTACTACTGTAGTAAAGTCTGTTATGGTTACACCAGGGGATTCACGTGCATTGACAAGCGATACCGTCTTCACGTCTTGGGCAGCCTTCGTTGCGTGTCAAATGTCTTCCTCCCAGGTACATTTTCTATATTTCAGCATGTCATATGTACGGCGGCGTAGAGCTGTCAGCCATATAATAAAGAAATTAGACCGTATCACGTGATAGTTTATTGTAACAATGTGAAGTTGTTTTCACGTTTTTACAATAAACTATCATGTTATAACTTGATACGGTCTAATTTCTTTATTATATGGCTGACAGCACTGTTTTGACGATCTGTGCTACCTCCACAGAATGTCCTACCGTAGCGCGCTTCTGTCTGTGCAACCCCTCAAAAAGTATGTTTACATGCTGAAAACAACAACTGTTAGCTTTGATGTTAAACATAATCATCGAAAAATATTTTTCAAGTGATGGGATTGAAGTGGCAGTTTAGCAGTAATGCCTAACATAGCAAAAATGTATTAATAATGAAAACTTTTCTTTCAATCCACAGAATATGCTACCCGTTTAATATAAAGCTTAAACTAGCACATAAAGATGCTAAACCTTGATCAGAATATCCTACCTGTTAAATAGGCCTATAGATGAATAGCATGTTGCGGACACACAGCCATTGGGTGGCGCTAACCCACATTCTAGCTCCGACAGGAGAAGAAGAGTAGCAGAGGTTATATAAGGCACCGCCGCAGACCTTCACAGCCTCTCCAGTTCTGGCGTTCAGCAAACAGCACTAGGAGAGATCCAATCCTTCCTTCGCTGAGGGAAAACATGCGAGTTCTGGGAGGAACTCACTCCAACGACGACAAGACTGTTGATCAATCAGGTGAATCGTAAACCCAGTGTCTTGAGACAAATCCCACTGTTCTGCCTTGAGCCCCACAGAAACTCTCTGGATTTCAGTTGCTACGGTGAGGAAGCGAACTGCTAACCAGCTACTGTTGCCGCAGAGCCGCGTCCAGACTACAGCCGTTACATCCACCGCCGACGGAGCTTATGTGAGATGAATGCCGTGCTGGAAGCTGCGAACTAAGGTACTTTCAAGAGGGTAGAGCTGATCGCTGTTTAAGCAAGCAGGAGAGGACAACGGCGTTCCAGCTCGATGGCTGCTACGCTACAACAGCCATACGGCCTACCGCTGCTAACCGACCGCAGCTATTGCTAGCCTGCCGGCTAACGTTGTGTTAGCTTTGCCCATCATCCATTGAGCAACTTGGAGAACATTAACCGTTCAATAAGGTCTGTCTGGGCAGAGGCGAGATTCGGTTAGTTTAAACAAGACTTAAGGGTTGTTTATTTTCACTGCGATTTGTTACTTTGTGTAAGATTTCATTTGTTGTGTGGGTACAAACAGGCCGGTCGGCCTGGAGGTTTAAACAGGGATTTTTGAGGTTTCCGATGGAAAGTCGTTTAATATCCTGCAACCTGAGTTACTCAATCTGACAGTTTTTCCTTTGTTTGGTGTTTAATAAATGAACCAGAGAGACTTTAAGCAGCACCACGTGAGTTAGCTGTAAGCTACATGCTCTAGCGAACCACGCGGCCCGCCGTTGACGGCCTTTTTATTCATGAACAATAGAGATCTACTTAAAACAGATAGTTTAAACACTAAACTAATCTTTTAAGTCATTTTTGAGACCGCCTTCTTGGTAAATCAAAATACAAAATTAGATCGAGATAATTGGTACTGCCCTTAACGTCAACATAAAGTCTAACTATTAATGTAGATCAATCACTGCGGTGACCGATCCATTAAATAGAATCAATTCTCTAAAGGTTATTGATTTCTAATTCAGCAAATGGTTTAATGAAACATTGCTTCTTCCAAATAATGTTTTTCTTCACTTCTGCTGTGCATTGTGAATTGGTGGTTTGAAAACAAACCAGAATGTGCTGATTAGTCTTAAACTAATCAAAATTAGTTTAAAACTAACTTGGCTTCATTCCCAAAACTGTTCAATACAAGCCTTGGTCTTTGAGCAAACATATTCATTCTGAACTGTGACATCATTATCAATTTATTGTTTATCGTTTCTATTTCTGTGCATTTTTATCACTTTTACTGTTTTACTTCTGAGTGTGAGTTTTATTATGGTTATTCTTTTCTTAGTGGTTTAGTTGTGTGTTACTAGTTTGGTGAGTTTGTTGATTAAAGTATGTTAACTGAAAGGGAATTCTTTTTGTAATAAACTCTTGTATTTTGGAAAACCGTTAATGTCATTTCACCTACATGTGTAGTAACTTGCTGTTCAGGTACGCCAATAACTTATTCCTTCATATATTGTTTAATTATCTCAGCCTTATCAGGCACGTAATCATTCACATAAACTGAGACTGAACAATTTGGCTATTGATATTCCTGGAATCCAGGTGGTGCCCCTAAACTTGGTAATTTAAAAAAAAAATTTAATCTGATTAATAATTGCCCTAAGCAATTATTCATAGCCAAAACCTACCTATCTGTGGCACAACAAGCACACTCTGGAAATCTGTTATTAGTTTGTAAAGCAGCTAATGAATATATACCAAGCAAGTAAGACGTAGAGCAGATAGCAGTATTATTACTCCAAAATGTAGTATGATTATAAGGACAAAAAGCCCGCAAAAAAGACCGCATTTATTCTACGACTCTAATTAATGGGACTTGTTTACATGCAGTATAACGATCACAGAAGTGAAACTAACATACAAGGGCTGTCATGTAAACTTGAAACAAGTAGCTTAAGCAAAGCCTTAAAATATTAGTGTAAATGAAAACTTTTAAACAAGCATTGAATGAATACAAAGGCCAAAAGATGAAGGGGTTGTGTGCTAAAATAATTAACTAAATGCAGAAAAGTGTTAGCACAGGATGTGACCCATGGGTCAGAAGGGAACGGTCACGATTAACTGGACAAAACTGTTAAGAACAGGATATGAGCCAGGAGTTAGAAGACAATGGGTCACGATTCTCTCAAAAAACAGGAAACATCTGGTGGTTTGATCGTGCAAATGGTCTGGTAAGAGCGTGGGATCAGAGAAGAAAGGCTTTCTGCTTAGCAATCAAAAGGAATATATTAAAAGGGCTTAACCTATTAGGGAAGGACTACAGTCATACTTTGCATATATATGAATATGTATTATTGAGCTGATTGGATCCTGTAAGAGAGGCTGCCTCTCAGAATGTTTTGTAATAACTTTGTGAAGAAATAAAAGGCATCTTTGAGGAAGAGTTCTTTAGAGTTAATTTGGTAAGAATCTCTCCCCATGCATGCCCAAACATATATATTGTGTGAATGTGTAATTATTTTTAATACTCCACATGCCACAGAATAAACGAACTGGGAGAGAGGAGTTAGTAGACAGCAGGTTGGTCAGGGACTGGTAGCATAGCAGCGCGAGGCGCAGACTTTCACTTAAAAATCTCCTCTCGACAATATTTTGAATAAATATTAGCCAGTAATTAAATAATTTGAATAAAACTCACCGTAAACTTCAAAGAAATAAAACAGACGAAATGGATCTTCCAGGTAGGAATTCTTGATGACAGATTTGCTGAGTAAGCGAATTGTGACGTAACATCAAAATGTGCATGCGCAGTGCTACAGGGTTACCCTGGCTTTCGCCAGCCTGATCTGACGGCAGTTTGATTTTGCCCTGCAGATCAGTCTGGAAGCCAACACATGAAACTACTGCTACAGCCTATCCAGTTCTTCTGGAACCAATCACAACCGGGTTTATCCGCCTTGCGCGCTATTGGTGGGTTCAAAACGATGACATCAGAGAAGCGATGGAAAAGTCGGCAAGCAGCTTGTTGTTTCTATTGGTCATGGCAGCCAACAGAGCACAGCTATCCGTTGACGCTGCTGTTGCTGCTGTGGCTGCTGTTTTAAAAGATTTAAAAGTTCTCTGCCATTGCTGCTTCTGCAGACCGCAATCCTACAAACTATCCACGTTTGTTGACAAGTTTCCTGCCTGGAGTTTCGCGTCGCTCTGCAAAGTATGTCACCTGGATCGATGGTCTGATTGGTGAATGGTCTATCCAATTGCGTACAGAGTCATTTGAACTATGCCTGTTGGTCACGCCTCTTGTGCAGTAGAAATTACATGGCAGACTCCCCTGACTAAGTTCAATCTTGAACTTAGTCTAGCGAAAGCCAGTCTACTACAGGGTAGCACGGATTGATGGGTAGCACAGATAGTCGGAACACCGGCGTACATAAGAATACAATTTCGGCTCCGTCATGATGACTATTGTTCAAGCTACTTGCTGCTAGGTATCTTCCATTTATATGTACCTGCCGAGTATGCTCCACCCAGAGAGCCTTGGAGGATGCTCCACCAGCTTTTGTGAAGCCTACTGTAAAGGAAGTCGCATTTGTAGTCTCATTTGAACAACAAAACCACTACCCGACGACCCAAACTTACATAGTGATGTTATGGCCAATAGAGGGCCGTAAAGCGAATGCAGAAGTGCCATTTCATCCTGTTATGAGTTGATGAACCACTGACACGAGTTCGGAAACATTATTTTAAGGTAAAAAAAACTCTTTAGTGTTGCTTTAAAGCTCGCACCTCTCCTTTGTGGTTGCCCATGAACAAAGAGGAAGAAGTTCACAGTGGCTGCTGGTTTGGTTTGAGTTTGGCCAATCACAACTCCCCCACTTTCTGTTAAAGCTAAGAGTGTTGTGTGATCAGCACTCCTACCAGCGGGGGGTCTGTGCTTTGGTCTGGTAACCATGACTGTGTTTCCAACATACCCAAAGAACAGGAACTTCTTCGTGCCAATAGTCAATCTTTCATCAGAACAAACAGAAATCATATGTGGGGTGCCCCAGGGCTCCATCTTAGGGCCTCTCCTATTTAATATCTACATGCTCCCACTAGGCCAGATCATGACAACCAACAAGATTAGCTACCATAACTATGCAGATGATACTCAGCTTTACATTACAATGTCACCAGGTGACTATGAACCCATCCAAACCCTAAATAAATGCATCAAGCAAATCAATGGATGGATGGGCCATAACTTTCTCCAGCTGAACAGAAACAAAACTGAAGTAATTATTTTTGGACCTAAAGAGGAACGGTCATGAGTCAGCACACAGCTTCAAATAATAAAGCTAGAAACAACTGATCTGGCCCGAAATCTAGGTGTAGTAATGGACTCAGACTTGAACCTCCAAGGTCACATAAAGACAATCACAAGGTGAGCAACGGGACTTTGAAAAACTCATCCATGCATTTATCTTAGTCGGATTGATTACTGCAACAGCGTCCTTACAGGTCTGCATAAAAAGTCAATCAGACAGCTGCAGCTGATCCAGAACGCTGCTGCTCGTGTTCCTCACTAGAACCAGGGAAGTAGAGCACATCACCCCAGTTCTAAAGTCCTTACACTGGCTTCCTGTTGCTCAGAGAATAGACTTCAAAATACTCCTACTAGTTTATAAATCATTTAATGGCTTGGCACCAAAATATGTTCAAGGCCTGTTGTCACCGTACCAACCACCCAGACCGCTCAGGTACTCCAACTCTAGCCTACTAAACCAAACATGAAGAAGCAGCTTTCAGTTTCTATGCTCCCCTTATCTGGAACAGACTTATTGGCGACTCCAGAGTTGCTGAAAGACTGAGCTGCTTTAAATCAAAACTAAAAACGTGTCTGTTTAGAATTGCCTTTAAGTAAACGATTAATGTCTTATGTATCATATGTGTTCATGCTTTATTGCTAATTTGCTGTTTTTCATCCTTCATTGTGTATCATGTGTTGTGTGTGTTTCATGCTATATTGCTGCTTTTGATTTCCAATTGTTATATTCTGTTTTTCTTTGTCATCAAATCATATAAAGCACCTTGAATTACCCTGTTGTTGAAAATTGCATTGCCTTGTATTTCCCTAAACCTTTCTTTCAAATGGCCCCGGCCCAACACCGGACCAGACCACAACCTTCTTCCCTCCAGTTCCTCAAAAGCCTTACTGTGACATGATTTCAGACGTTAAAACTCATATTCTATCCATTCAATCCCATACCTTTTGGGCCATTTGGTTGCATATTGTACTGCATAAAGTCCTTACACTGGCTCCCTGTAGCTCAGAGAATAGACTTTAAAATACTTTTACTAGTTTATAAATCATTACATGGCTTAGCACCAAAATATGTTGAAGACCTGTTGTCATGGTACCAACCACCAAGACCACTCAGGTCCTCCAACTCTAGCCTACTAAACATCCCTAGACTCAGAACTAAACATGGAGAAGCAGCTTTCAGTTTTTATGCTCCCCTTATCTGGAACAGACTTCCTGACGAGTGTAGAGCTGCTGAAACTCTGAACTGCTTTAAATCGAGACTAAAGACCATTTGTTTAGAATTGCCTTTGAGTAAATGCTTGATGTCATATGTATGAAATGTGTTCATGCTCTCTTGCTTTTTTTTATATTTCTCTTGCTTTATTGTGTATCATGTGTAATGTGTGTTTCTTTTACGTTTTTTTTTTAAATCACCAAATCATGTAAAGCACCTTGAATTATCCTGCTGTTGAAAGTTTGCTATACAAATAAAATTGCCTTGCCTTGCCTTGCCTTGCCTATTGGCTATCAGCAAGCAGCTTGGATCCAAAAACTCAATTTTAACCTTTACTCAATGTGAGAGTGCACTTATTACAGTGTAGGACACCTTTTCACACTGGTTATTTGTTCAGCACAATAACTAGTGCATGTTTAGCCGCAAGCTCCCATTCAACCGCCGGATTTCTTAGTCTTCCAAAACACTGAAAACCTAGGGTCCAGACTACGAAGCAGAGTCGTAGTTACCCACCCTGAACAAAAAATAAAACAGTTAAATGTGGTTTATTGAACACCTCTCTCCAAAGACTTTGTTAGTTACATTTTTAATTTGTTACAATCAAATTGATATATTTTGTTTCACAGAGCAAGAGGATTATGTCAATATAAATGAGTCAACTCCTTCCAATTATTACAATTTTCACATACCTCAAAGTACTGGGCAAGGAGGAGGAGTAGCAACCATTTTTCATTCAGATTTAATGAAACCCAGACGAAGTAATAGCTACAGTTCTTTTAAACAACTAACCCTTAGTTTTCCTCATCCAAATTGCAAAGCACTAAAACCACTTTTGTTTGTGGTTTTGTATCATCCCTTACTCTCAGCTTTTAGATCAGATCTATCTGATTTAGTGTTGAATACTTATACGGTCATTATAGTGGGGGATTTTAATATCCATGCTAACACTGACAATGTTGTAACAAGTTTTAAAGGATCTGCTCCATTCTTAATTTTCTCAGTATCTCAGTGAAACCCAGTGGAATGCAGCAATTTCATCTCTAACCCTTTACAAATTGATGGTCTGGTTCATGGCGTTACTTCATCATTGTGTCTGGCATTAGACACTGTAGCCCCCTTTAAAAAGAAGGTAATTAGCCATAGATGGTTGGCTCCCTGGTTTAATTCAGAGCTGCATACTTTAAAACACATCACATTTCTCCTGTTTAAGCTTCCCTTCCCTACTCTCAGACTGCAGGTTTACTGGTGGTTCCTAGGATTTCTAAAAGTAGAATGGGAGGCTCCAGCCTATAGTTATCAGGCTCCAGGCACAGAGTGGGACGATTCCCTGGACGATTTCTGGTGGGCCGGTCTGATGTATGGGCTGCAAGAGCATGTGGTCCATCGGAAGCCGATTTGTTCTAGTGTGCCAACTAGGCAAAAATTTGTTACTAGTAAGAGTAATTCTGAAATAGATGGGCAAAAGTTCAAACTAGTAGGGGAAGTTGTTTAACTACACCGTATAATCGCATACTAGTTGGCATACACAACAGCTGATATAAAGAATATGTTGTTTTTACACCTAAATGGCTTGGGATACTGGGCCACCTGAGTGATAGAAGAAAAATCCTGCACCAAACAATATGAGTCCACAAGTCCAGAGTGGGCTGGATTACTTATTGAGTGAATATTATTAGAATTCATTTAATGAAGAGCATGGTGTAGACCTGCTCCATATGAAAAGTGCCCTGCAATGCTAACTGATTCAGCACTACATTAAATAAATGACATCTTGACCAGTTTTTTCTCTTTAAAATTAAGACAACAAATACACAAAGCCCACATTTGAAAGAGAATAGAATGAGCGTAATATAAAAAAAGCCTGCATGTTTTGGCATTGAAAATATCTTAATTGGTTAAGTCAAATGTGTTTTCCATATCAAATGCACTAAAGCTGTACACACTGACTGTATATATAATGGACAGCGTTTCCGCACTCCTCCCCGTTTACCACAATGACCACGTTCATGGGGGAAATCATGGCGGATTTACAGACTCCTCCTCCCCGGTTCTGATGAAGCATGTTCCTAAAAAGGGCATAAGGGCGGGATCTTCACTGTAGACTCGGCCCTGCTTGGCCCTCGCGGGGCGAGTATTTCTGTCGTAATCCCGCCCATTCTGCTCCCGCGCCTTTTGCTCTGATGCTAAATCTGGCTAGATAAGCTAAAGGCTAATCCGCTCATTGACTGTATATAAAGCTCCCGCTTCATTCTACTGCAGCCATCTGTGCGCCTCTGACGGCTCTCTTTTCCCCCCAGTCTCATAAGGTAAGAACTCATAACTTAAGATAATTATTAACATGTAGTGATACTATAATTACAGTCGAACGAAATACAGCAATTTAAACTGAATTATCAGAACAGTGATATCGAAGACAATTGGATAAAAAAAGTCTCGAGACAGATTGCTGTCAAAATGTATGTAAAGCTGAGTGGAGGATGTTTATTAGCCTAGTCTAACGGCTCCGCGCTGTTGAAAAACCAGCAGATAGCCGAAGCCCATTAGCCAGCGCGGAGCCAACAAGGATAGAACCCCCTAGCTGTCCTCCGGTAGAGCCCGCGCAGCCGGGACCTCTAGGCGGCTGGGTGACTGTACGTAGGAAGCATAGTTCTAGGACCCAGCCCCCGGGCCACCACCAACCGGTCCGCGTTTCTAACAGATTTTCCCCGCTCAGCGACACACCCGCTGAGAAGCCGGCCCTGGTAATTGGCAGCTCCATAGTCAGAAACGTGGCATTAGAGACACCATTGACCATAGTCAAATGTTTGCCAGGGGCCAGAACGGGCGACATCAAATCCAACCTGAAACTGCTGGCTAAAGATAAGCGTAAATACAGTAAGATTGTTATTCACGCTGGCGGTAATGACACCCGGTTACGCCAATCGGAGGTCACTAAAATTAGTGTTGCTTCGGTGTGTAAGTTTGCCAAAACAATGTCAGACTCGGTAATCTTTTCTGGTCCCCTGCCTGATCGGACCAGTGACGACATGTTTAGCCGCATGCTGTCATTCCATCAATGGTTGTCTAGGTGGTGTCCTGCAAACGATGTGGGCTACATTGATAACTGGAGAACTTTTTGGGGAAAACCTGGTCTGATCCGGAGAGACGGCATCCATCCCACTTTGGATGGAGCAGCTCTTCTTTCTAGGAATATGGCCGAATTTATTAGTCCTCCAAAACACTGACAACCCAGGGTCCAGACCAGGAAGCAGAGTCGTAGTTTAACCCACCTCTCTGCTGCTTCTGTACTGTTACCCCCCCATTACTCTATAGAAACAGTGTCTTGCCCACGGCCAAAATTAAATGGATTAAAAGTTAAGCCAACAAAAGCAAATTATGGAAATCTCATAAAAATAAATACAACTTTGACTGAAAATAAATCTATTAAATGTGGTTTATTAAACATAAGATCTCTCTCCTCAAAGACTTTGTTAGTAAATGACTTGATTTGTGATAATCACATTGATTTCCTTTGTCTCACAGAAACCTGGTTGCAGCAGGAGGATTATGTCAGTATAAATGAGTCAACTCCTTCCAGTCATTTAAATTTTCACATTCCTAGAAATACTGGGCGAGGAGGAGGAGTTGCAGCCATTTTCCGTTCTGATTTACTAATTAGTCCCAGACCAATTGATAGCTACAGTTCTTTTGAGCATCTAACCCTTAATTTTCCTCATCCAAGTTGCAAAACATTAAGACCATTTTTGTTTGTGGTTTTGTATCGTCCACCAGGCCCTTACTCTCAATTCTTGGATCAGATCTCACATTTTTTATCTGATATAGTATTAAATACTGATAGGGTCATTATAGTGGGGGACTTCAATATTCATGTGGATACTGAAAGTGATAGCCTAAATGCAGCCTTTAATGCTATTTTAGACTCAATTGGCTTTACTCAAAAAGTACAGGGATCGACCCACTCAGGTAAACACACTTTGGACCTTGTACTGACATACGGTATTGAGTGTGAGGAAATAACAGTCCACCCACATAACCCGGTCCTGTCTGACCACTTCTTGATAACTTTTGAATTTACTTTAACTGACCATCTTAAATCTGAAAGAAAATTTCATTATAGTAGAACTTTATCAGACAATGCTGTAACAATTTTTAAAGAATCTGTACCATTCTTACTTTCCTCAGTGTCTCAGAGTAACACAGTGGATGGCAGCAATTCTATCTCTAACCCTTCAGAAATTGATGGTCTGGTTCACAGCGTTACGTCCTCATTGCGTTTGGCATTAGATAGTGTAGCCCCATTAAAAAAGAAAGTGGCTAGCCATAGGAGGCTGACTCCTTGGTTTAACGCAGAGTTGCGTACTTTAAAGCAGAATACTAGGAAGTTGGAGAGAAAATGGCGCTTTACACATCTAGAGAATTCCTATTTAACCTGGAATAACAGTCTACTGCTGTATAAAAAGACCCTTCGACAAGCTAGAACAGCATAGTTTTCATCATTAATAGAGGCGAATAAAAACAATCCTAGGTTTCTTTTTAGTACAGTTGCCAAACTTACACAGAGTCATAGCTCTGTTGAGCAAACTATTCCCCCGGCTCTTAGCAGTGATGATTTTATGAGATTCTTCATAAATAAAATAAATTTTATTAAAAATAAAATCATTGGCACCCTCCCAAACATGAGTACTTCTTCCTCAGTAAATGAGTCAGTATCGGAAAGAACTGTAGAACCTCAGTATTGCTTAGGCTGTTTTGATTCAGTCGAGCTTTCAGAATTATCAAAAATATTAGCCTCATCTAAATCTTCAACTTGTATTTTGGACCCAATCTCAACCAAATTATTTAAAGAAGTGTTCCATTTGGTTCCTGGCCCCATTTTGGATATGATGAATCTATCCTTAGTAAACGGATACGTACCACAGGAATTTAAAATAGCTGTAATTAAACCTTTACTCAAGAAACCTTCCCTTGATCAAGATGACTTAGTGAATTACAGACCTATATCTAACCTTCCTTTCTTATCCAAAGTCCTTGAGAAAATAGTTGCTAATCAAGTCTGTGAACATCTAAACAGTAACGAGCTGTTTGAAGAGTTTCAGTCAGGTTTTAGAGCTCATCATAGCACTGAAACAGCACTGGTGAAGGTTACTAATGATATTCTCATGGCCTCAGATAATGGACTGGTGTCTGTTCTGGTTTTGTTAGATCTCAGTGCTGCTTTTGACACAGTCGATCATAATATTCTCTTAGAAAGGCTTGAACATGTTGCAGGGATCAAAGGAACAGCACTAGGCTGGTTTAAATCATATTTGTCTGATAGATTCCAGTTTGTTCATCTAAATGATCAATCTTCTTCACTCTCAAGGGTTACTTGTGGAGTTCCACAGGGTTCTGTCCTTGGACCAATTCTTTTCACCATATATATGCTTCCAAT
This sequence comes from Valencia hispanica, assembly GCA_963556495.2. NCBI lineage: Eukaryota > Metazoa > Chordata > Actinopteri > Cyprinodontiformes > Valenciidae > Valencia > Valencia hispanica. Next base: position 47,548,938 of record OY747711.1, read on the forward strand.
TGGTAGAATCATTAGACAGCATGGGATAAATTTCCACAGCTATGCCGATGATACACAACTATATTTATCCATAAATCCTGATGAACCCAGTCAGTTAGGTAGATTACAGGCATGTCTGGAAGACATAAAAGCATGGATGACCCTAAACTTTTTGCTTTTAAATTCTGACAAGACAGAAGTTGCTGTCTTTGGACCAGAAGTTCTTAAACAGAAACTGATTAGTCAATCACTTCATCTGGATGGCATTAAATTGTCCCCCAGTAATAACGTAAAGAACCTCGGCGTTATTTTTGACCAAGACTTGACATTTAAATCCCATATTAAACAGGTTTCTAGGATTTCTTTCTTTCACCTCCGGAATATTGCTAAAATTAGAAACATCCTGTCCAGGAGTGATGCTGAGAAACTAGTCCATGCATTTGTTACCTCAAGGCTGGACTACTGTAATTCTTTACTATCAGGAAGTCCACAAAATGCCATTAAAAGCCTTCAGTTGATCCAAAATGCGGCAGCAAGAGTTCTGATGAATATTAAAAAGAGAGATCACATTTCTCCTGTTTTAGCTTCCCTTCATTGGCTCCCTGTTAAATCCAGAATAGAATTTAAGATCCTTCTTCTTACATACAAAGCCCTTAATAATCAAGCTCCATCATACATCAGAGATCTAATTGTTCCAAATGTTCCTAAAAGAGCACTTCGCTCTCAGACTGCAGGTTTACTTGTAGTTCCTAGGATCTCTAAAAGTAGAATGGGAGGCAGATCTTTTAGTTATCAGGCTCCTCTCCTGTGGAACCAGCTCCCAGCTTTAGTCCGTGAGGCAGACACTCTGTTTACTTTTAAGGCCAGGCTTAAAACTTTCCTTTTTGATAAAGCTTATAGTTAGAGTGGCTTAGGTCATCCTGAGCTATCTCTGTAGTTATGCTGCTATAGGCTTAGACTGCTGGAGGACAGACTTACCAATTTTCTTCACTCTGCTACTTCCTTTTCTCCTACGACTCTCCAGTTGTATTACAGTACATTCTGTTATTTCGACTGTTAACTTTGTTTTCTCTCAGTGTTTTTCTCCCCATCGAAGATACACCTGGTCTGGTATCCTGCTTGGCTGCAATGCCCTGTTGGACGGGGGTCATCGACTGGGATGATCCTCTCAGTAACTGAACATCCACTGTGTCCTGTTATCAACTTTTTACTTTCTGTAACATAGAAAGTTCTCTTATATCGGATCTTCTGTTCCTTCTGTGTTCTGCTCTGTCTTCTCAAACCCCCAGACGGTCGTGGCAGATGGCCGCTCCTACTGAGCCTGGTTCTGTTGGAGGTTTCTTCCTGTTAAAGGGGAGTTTTTCCTCTCCACTGTCGCTACATGCTTGCTCAGTATGAGGGATTGCTGAAGGATTGCTGTTTTTGGAAATCTGCCCAACCTCACGCCAATGACTGACGCAATCTGCTGGGATTCCTTAAATAGGAAACTTTTTAACTGATTGGAATGTTTGTATAAATGTATTGAAATGACTTCTTGTTAAGTGCCTTGAGATGACATCTGTTGTGAATTGGCGCTATATAAATAAACTGAATTGAAATTGAATTAATCTGCAATATGTTTACATGTGTGTAACATTGATTCTATATATAGTGTATAATAATAGTGTATTTTAATGTGTCAAGTATTAAATTCCCTGTGTGAAAAGTGCGTGCACTGTATGTGTGTTGAATGCGTGTGGATGAAAGTGCCTCGTGTGTGCTATGAATGGATGAATACGGTAATAATTGTAATCTAATAATGATTTAAATTCTACTCCCCAGAAATGAATACAAATAAGGCCACGGTCGACAATATCCTGATACAGCCGAGGGCGGAGGGCTTGGAGTCAAGTCAGGAGCACGTTTTTCACCTTTTTTGATGATTTTTAATTTTTTTAATTCTTGAAAATAAAAGTTGTTAAAGATTGTGAACGCCTTTCTGTTTCTCCCACAAACATATGCTTCATTATCAGAACAAATAATACTGATCCTCAGAGAGTTTGCATCTTTGAATTGATAATAGGTTAAGGTAACGTTAATTAAAATTTTTTATCAAACAACATCGGCGAACACCTTCATAAATGAATGGCTGCAGTTTACACGTTCCGTCTCCGCAGCAGAGTTCAAGAGGGGATTCTGCGCAATCAACCCAGAATCCTGCAGAATCCGTTTGACAGACTAGAGGAATAGAATGATAAAAACACTCAATAATCTTCCCTTCATCTCTGCACGGAGCCCGGCAGGGGTCAGGTGCAGAAATAATGTTGAGGTTCATATGTTGAGGTTCATATGTAGCCTAAGTTTAATAAAACGTTCGAATGGATTTGAAATCCATACGAACGTTTTATGTGCGCGCTGATTTGGGCATTATGCTGGACCTTTTCAGAGTTTTAAACTGAAAAAGGGTATTATTCCTTTAACTTTTAAATAATAAAACTAAGATATAGCCTACTTAATCTCACTAGTGAGCAGGTTTGTTTCAACTCCATGCACAACAAATGCAATATTTGTTTTTATACGGCTTTGAAGACAAACCGATTGCAAAATTTGTGGAAATAGTCCAAAAAGCGGAGTGCGTGTGTCCGTCTTGCCTCTGGGAAGCTTGGAGCTGGTAGCGCAGCATAATTAGAACACCTTGCATTAAAGAGGATACTGAATATATGAAAATTGTGCTGGTGGATGCACTGTTTAAAAAACAAACAACAAAAAGAACATCATGAGCTTTTTAAGTGGTGGGGACAAAACTGTAATTGATCAATATTACCGCGGACATGTCCCCAGCTACAATGACTCAAATATCTATACTTTCCTTCAGGACCCCAAATCCGTGCGCATGGTTTAATAAACTGAGGGTATAGAGGGTATAGGATTCTTACACCTGAAAAGTATTTTTGCACCTGACCCCGGCTGGGTTCCAGAGGTGAACTTTTTCCCCACAGAAAAATATGCAGAGTTATGGGTCTGCGAGGGCGGACAAGGTGCTGCTGATGCTGCCATGGGGAAAAAATCATCTCACCTGCTATGACTGGATAAATCAAGTGAATTCTTATCTTTAATTTTGATCATCTTAATATATTTAATCTTATTCAAATTTTTTTATGTCAACAATAATTTTGTTTTTCACATTTTCTGTCAGTTTTTAAAGAGTAAACATATGAGCAAGATGCCCTGCAGCCTGCATACACAAACCTGTCGTTATTTTCATGAATAAAAAGTAAAAAAAAGAAGAAAAGAAAAAAAAACTAATATATATATATATCCCCTCCTCTTGTTTTTTCACAAATCGCACACTGCATATCAGCAGTAAAATGTTATAGTGGTCAAACAGACAAGGAGAAGAAAAAAACTTACATTTTGTAATTACAAACATGTTTTACTTTGGCTCATACATTATTGTTTCAAACTGAAAAGCCTCAGACAGAATGCGTTAGGTTGAGCTCAGGTCCACAGCCAGATAGCCTCTGCTAGCTTCATGCTGCTGCGCAGCGAGCTATTAGCCTAGCCGATGGGCCAGGCAGCGACGTAAACGACCTGTCAATCAAAGTCCGGCCCTCATTAATTATGCCAGATTTATAAAAACTTATCCTACGTTAACCAGCCTGGTTACTCTGGGGGGTTTTAACTCAGGAGTATTATGTAGCTGTAGACAGAAAAATAGGCACCAGACATTAAAGTTGTTTTTAACGTGTCTAAAGTGCAATGTATTCCAATGGGGGACTAGCGGCTATATGGCGGTATTACAGCAATGGCGGCCCCCAGTGACATAGTCAAAAAGCAGAACAGCCAGCGGCCATTGGCTGTACAGAATATTATTTTGTATTGTGACACAGGTGCAGCAGTTGAGTTTAGGAAAACTGGAGGAAGTGTGAAAAGGAGAGCAGAGTCCACTCAGGGACTGATTACAGAGGCAGCAGCTCAAAATATAGATTCTGATATTGTTAAGGGATGTGTTTTAAATTCCCCATGTTTAGTATACTCTTTTCCTTTTTTTCTCCTTTTTTCTTTCTCTTTTTTTTGTGCTGTCTGACCCTGAAGACGGAAATCCCCTTTACAGAGTGTTTACTGTTGCCATGGAAACGAATGGGAGTTCCTGATGATCCACTGACATCATCATTGAGTTCTCTGCCCTCCAACTGATGAAGGACTAATTGTTTTCCTTTGTGTGCAGGAGTATGAAGACGTGATGGACGAAACAGTCGAGGAGCTACTCCACCCATAGTAGACTCTTCTTGAGCGCTGAGCCTGGCTCTTTTGGTCTGAACAACTTTAGTATTGTTTGCTTAGAGTAAACTGTTGTTCATTTTGTCTTGTGAGGGTTTCCTCTGAGTTGCTTCCTGAGAGCTTTGTAGTCATGTAAACCGTTTGTTCAGTTTTCACTTCATTCTGCTTTGGTTTGGAGTTTAAAATCGTAGTGTTTTCTTTTGATTATTATTCCAGCTTGTAAGAAGCTGAGTATTTTATTTATTTGTTAAACTTCTGAGTTTGACTGAAGGATAAATTTATGTTGCCGAGTTATTTTAATTTTTTTCAAGTCGAGAGGGTTTTACCAGGGCCGTGTCTAGAAGGACTGTTAGCAATCCCCGGTCCCTCCGTCTGTACACCTGAATAACTTTATCTTGGTCTTTATCTTGGTCAATAAAGTTTAATGTTAATTTGCCACTCACTGTTGTCACCTCCTTCCTTTCCTAACCCCCCTCCTCCCAGGGTCCGTAGCACATAAGAATGTATATGTGAGCTTATGTATGATTAAACTGAAAGATTTACTTCTTTTAAAGTGCTTTGAGATGACGTGTTTTGAATTGGTCCTATATAAATAGACTGAAATGGATTGAATTACTAAAACCTGTGACACCCCTTCAGGCCATAACTGCCCCTCTTCTCCTGATAGAATTTGGAGCTGTGTTTTATCTATTCACAAAGTTTTCACACAGAAAGTTAAACATACCTATAATTACCTAATTTTCCTCAACAGGGCTAAAGGTAAAGAAAGAAAGCGTTGACAGGAGAAGGTTAGAGGGGCGGTGGAATAACCTTGACAGGTCGCATGTCAGTAACATGGTAACATAGAGAGACGGGATGAACAACAATGCAGCCACATAAGCCCCTCCTTAGGCAAATTACAGAGACAATTAACCTATAAGGCATATTTCTGGACTGTGGGGGGAAGCCGGAGCACCCGGAGAGAACCCACGCATGCACAGGGAGAACATGCAAACTCCATGCAGAAATATCTCTTACTGCAAGGCAACAGTACTAAACACTGTGCCACTGTGCAGCCCTGCTCCATTTACCAGGGTAAAAACTAATTACCAGGGTAGAAATCCACCCCAGAAATATTCCCTGGTAGGGAGGCGGTACTTTTTCATTTACAGGAAACTTTTGAATGGAGGTTTGTGGAGGAAAAGGGGTCAAACTCTTTATTCAAAGTCATATTTATGTTCTGGGGCACAAATAAAAGCCACAACTACCCCATGGATCATTAAAAGATTTTACTGCTGCTGTGGGTTTGTTGTTCATTCTGCTTCGGTAAACGTCTCTCAGACAATGGCATACCTGTCACACATACCTGTCAAAGTCACAAACACCCTATGGCTTCGATGAGATTCCAATTCTGTTAAACAGTTAAGTCCTGTCTCACCTAGTGGAAACATAAGAAACGTCCAGGGGGAAGTTAAGAGGTTCCAGGAGAAACCCAATCTAGGTCTCATAGTTCAATCGTGTTTGGATTTAGATTGTGGGAGTTCAGGGTAGAAGGTAGGGAGTGGAAAGTTAAGGATAAGGGTTATAAGATAAGATAAGAAAAGAATATTACATTCAATAAAGAGCAAGAGAAAAAAAAATTAAAATACATTTTTGCTCATACAAATTCAACAATATTCGTAACAAGTTTGCCCCTTTATTCCATTAAGAGCGTTTATTTATCTAGTAGTGTTACTGCTAAGGGAAGAAAAGAGAATCTAAAATGATTACTCTTATATTTTACTGCTCTGAAGCTAAAATTGGGGAAAGGGGATTAAGGTAAGGGGTTAAAAGTTCATGTTGGGGAGTTGGGGTTCACTAATTATTTTTGTCAGTTTAATGGTTTAGTTGGAAGGTTTAATGACATGTAGCAGGGCTCAGTGTTCTGACTGAGGTGGGGCCTTTTTAGACGTTTTAAAGAACTTTGACATTTTTTTCTTGAAAGATTTCTTTTTGGGTTTAATTTCCTGTAATTTGTCCATCTCCTGTTGCAGATTGTTCACTGTGTCCATCAGGCTCTCTGTCTCTGTTTTTCTCTCCACCTCCATCTCTTTCAGAGTCTCCTTTGTTGTCCCAATGATCTCTAGAAGACCAGACTTCTCTGTTTGCCATTGCTGCCTTTCCTTATGCAAAACCTTCAGAACATTCTTCGCAGCTGCTTCCAAATTTCTGACAGTTTTCTGCTGCTCTGTCAGAAGGCTGGATTTTTCCTGGGCCCAGAGCAGTCTTTGATTCTCCACATCTTGCTCCATTTTGACCAAAGCAGCCTTTATTTTGCAGGTTTCCTGCACTTGCTTGCCTAAGCAGATCTCAGCCTCCTTTGTTCTGGTCTTCTCAGCAACCAGAGTCATTTCCAGTTCAAGGACTTTTCTTGTAGCATTTTGATGGTACTGGTTCGTTTTCTGCGGCTCCAAATGCAGAGCAGCTATCTTCTGTTCTGCCTCAGCTTTCTGTAACCCCAACTGTTTTTTCAGATGCTCTACCTCATCTCTTTCCTGTTGGTTGTTCATAAGATGGGGTTTTTCCTGCTCCCACCGCTGTTGCAGGTCTTCCAAAACTCCCATCATTTCGACCAGAGCAGCCTGCAGGTTAGATGTTTGCTCCTTTTGTTGAGCCAAGCCGTCTTCAGCCACTTTTGCTCTGTTTTTCTCTTCAATCAGCTTTTCCTCCAGCTGGTCGGCTCTTCTCGTGGCATCTTGACGGTCCCTGTTCCTCTTAATCAGCTCATTATACAGAGCAGCAACTTCATCTCCATGCGCAGCTGTCTGGGACTGCAACTGATATTTCAGCTGTTCCACCTCAGATGTTTCTTGGTTATTGGTCAGAAGAGATTCCTTTTCCTTCTCCCACTGCCTTCTTTGTTCCTCCAAATCTCTCTCCATTTTGACCAAAGCAGCTTGTAAGTTAGATGTTTCTTCCATCTGCCCAGCTAAACAGATCTCCGCCTCTTCTGTTTTTTTCTTCTCTGCCATCAGAGATGCCTTTAACTGATCAGCTCGTCTGATGGCATCTCGACGGCCTTTGTCTAACCTAATCCGCTCTTCATACAGAAAGGCAACTTCATCTTCATGGTCAGTTTTCTGCTTTTCAACTACATTTGTCAAATTCATCATTTCATCTCTTAAGACCTTTTTCTCCTGGTCTTCCTGATGTTGGTGGACTGGTGCAGCTCCACCTTCTTTAGTTAATTCTTGTAAGGAGATCTCAGCTGCCTGTGCCTTTTTCCTTTCAGTGGTTAGCTCAGACGCGAGCTGCCTAGCTGTCTCGTTGGCCTGTTGCTGCGCTGCCTCCATTTTACGAAGCTCGGCGGTGAGAGTCTTCATGTTTTCTAACAATGTGTAATTTTCTTGTTGAAGTCCAGAGATCCAGTTCTCTTTGCTCTTCATGTTTTCTAACAATGTGTAATTTTCTTGTTGAAGTCCAGAGATCCAGTTCTCTTTGCTCTTCATGTTTTCTAACAATGTGTAATTTTCTTGTTGAAGTGCAGAGATCCAGTTCTTTCTGGAGATTAAGGCGCCATGAAACTCCAACTCTGGAATTATTGTCATACCTGTGGTTTTATCACCATGGCTTACTTCAACATCGCTCTCTTTAGGAATACATTTTAAAATCGGATGCATCTTTGCATCTTCAAGCTTTGGAGAAGAGACTGGCCTCTGATCAGAGACTGGGGCTGGCTGCAATGGGGGAGCAGAAATTTCACTCCAGGGGCGTCTGACTGGAGCATCTCTTGGAGCGTTTTCCAGATCAGAAGCAAATGTAACTTTCTTGGTAGTCTTTACTTGAGACTTGGAAGAGGTCTTGTCATTTTGGCTTGACGCTTTTTGGTTTTCGGACTCCTCTCTCTTCAGTAGAGGAAAATCTTCCGAAGTAAATAAGGGCACAGAGCTAATCCTACCTGATTTTCCAACGCTGAATTTGGAATTGGTGAATTCAAGAGTTTGTTGCAGATGATAGGCAGCCTCCACTGGTGCACGTTTGCTGACGGACTCCATAATAATAATGTTCTATTTTTCAAAGCAAAGATTCTTTGAGGGATGATTAGATCGATTTGTTGTTGCTCTCTAAAAACAGTGCTACTCTTTACAGAAGTGATTCACGAGATGCATTCACGCCAAGACGGTTTAGAGAACTGAATTAGAATCTAAAGGAATCTTAATAACTTTATTCTCAGTTATGATGTCAGAGATATCAAAGAACACCAGAGATGATGTCACATAGCTAAATAGTTTCACGTTGCCCGGCAACAAAATCAACTTAAGTTCTGAAGATGAGCAAATAAATTCTAATAAAATAAATCAAATTTAAGGCTTCAGGTTTCCATTGTTCTATTTGAACTTCAGGCTGATAATAAAAAACACTGTGATTTTAGCAAAGCAACGAGGTCTCATATAAAAACCTAGAACTAGACCAAACCTGAAAGGACAACTATGCTGGAGTTTTAAACTAAGACCCAAACAGAGTCGACAAAATAAAAGCCTTCATATTTTAGACAGTAGCTCATTTAAGCGTTTGGCTTAACGCTATTGCTGGAAGTCAAACAGTGTTACAGATCGTATTACTTTGGCCTCATAAAATGAAGCTTACTGAAGTTTTCCAAATAAACTTTTCCATGCTTACTGTCTACATTTAAAGGTGATAATACAGTACATGAGGATATTAGCATAGGAAGTAGGTTCCACATGACTAATGGAACTAAACCAGTCATTCAGCGACAATCATCCTGGCTTTCAAAATAAGACCCAAACATACTCTTAAACAAACCTTCACTCATATACACATGAATCACGTTCATTCATAAACTTAAATAGTAATACATACATACTCATAAACACATATACATAACTATATAGGTACACAGTCATAAATACACACTTATCAAATTATCAAAACTCACTTATACTCACATACCTACTCATAGTTATACATATATAACCATACTCATACATATTATACTTATTAATTATACTTAGTTATACTCAAACACTCATCATCATACATACCCACTCATACAGATCCATTCCTATACACAGGGCTGGTGCTAGCCATTTGGGGGCCCTAAGCACAAAGGTCTATGTGGTGCTTCCCCCGAAAAATCTTTGAGCTACTCCCGCCAAACTGGCAGATGTTGGAGTGTTTCAGACAGGACATTTCTAAAAAACGTAGATCAATATACTCACGTGCTGCAGATCTGTATCTGCTTAATAGAGGGGATATGCAATATTGTCTTACATCTATAATGTGTTTCTTATTGAACATGTAGGTCCTCGATTGTTGCTACTTTAATTATTACCAGTGTTAGTTCAAATAATTTTCTTTAAATGCAGATGTACACTATTTATACATCTTAGAGCTGCAGTTAATTATTAGTAGTCAACAAATCAGTCAACATGTTAAATGAGTCGTTGATTAGTCAATGATTTGAATCCAGCCCTGCTTTCTGCAGCAGCACCTCCTGTTATAAATATAAATTTATTAAAAGCCCACCTCAGATTAGGTCACCCCCACTAATCCCCCCTGATGAGAAAGTTCTGTCTGGATAATATTTTTTAATGAATAATAGCTTGCGTAAGAGGAGAAATAGCTTCAATTAATCAAAATTATGTATCAGTTTTCTGTGTTTATGTTTATGTCAATCATTTACTTAGGGCTGGACGATATAAAAAAAAGCGCATGCCGATAAAAAGAAGTCAGTTTGATCAATATCAATAATTATTGATAACTATCAAGAAATAGAACGTTTTTTTCAATTGCAGTCCTGGTCATTTTATGCCATTCTTTAATGAATTATTGAAAGTACACACAATAACTAAATTCAATTTAACCCTTTATTCAAACAGCTTTCTGTTTTTTCTTTTTTTTACCATGACTGAACGTTTGTAAGAAATAAAAACAAATCATTAAGAGACCTGAGTGACATCAGTAAATACTGACAAAGACAATTTTCTTAACCATTATGTTAATAATTAAAAATATTTTAATTTTATTCACTTAAATTGTAGGCTTATTTTAGGCTTTTTTATGTGTTTTAAAAGGTTTTATAACACTTTATTATATTAATAGCTCCAACCTTTGGTTTAGTTTGTGTGGAAAAACCGGCTAATAAAGCTGATTTTAATTCAATCGAGCTGTGAAGCTAAAGCTAACAAGCTACTCATCGATGGCTGAGCGTAGACGGTGCCCAAAACACTGGAGGCGAGTCCAGATACTGAGTGCTAAAGCCAGCAGGTCTTCCCACCTACGTTTTTATTTGTGAAAGCATTTTGGCTTCTCAGGAAGTGGTGGAGTATGGGCAGCTTTGTGTGTCATCAGAAACTGAATTTGAATTACTTTTGTTTGAATACACATCACTCAGATTAAATCTGAAATTTTCCAATTGAATAAATGCTTTGAAAACTGAATGTGAATTAGCCTAATTTGCCAATTTTTAGTTAGGAAGTGATTGTCACTAAATTGAAATAGAATTTTATATTTTGAAAATGAACTGATTTGCTTTAAAACTGTATTTCATCTTATTGTAAATTCAGCTCTCAAAGTTTAACTTCTCACCCTTCAGTTTCTGTTCTACAATTCAATTTCAGTTCTTAAATTCAGTTTTTTGTGTCAGAAATTCGAGTCTTCGAGAAATAATCGAGCATAGAGTAATAGAACTACGTTGTACTTCTGCCATCCTACAGCATCCTGATCTGGAGAGGCACACATATGAAGCTGTCAGATGTCAGTCTTCATGTCAAATGAGCAGTGGCCATATTCGCAGGCAGAGGTGTCAAAAGTATTCACATTCAATACTCAAGTAGAAGTATAGATACTAGGGTTGAAAAAGACTTCTGTAGAAGTTGAAGTATCAAGTCAAGTTTTTTACTCAACTAAAAGTAAAAAAATCCTGGATTCAAAACTACTTAAAATATAAAAGTAAAAGTTATGTAATTTAAAAAATGACATTAAAGAATAAAGCTTAAGCCACTATGAAGGACCATCCCTGCCAAAATTGACAATAAATAAATAAATAAATGAGGTAATACATTTGCACATCAATAAATATAGAAAAAAATAATACATCTGGAAATAAAAACCTGTGGAAATAAATAAATACAATTGTAAATACAATTGTAAATACATAATTGAATATATAAATAAATAAATGCTTATTGAAATAAATAAATGTAATAGAAAAAATACATTTAACTAAATAAATACATAAAGCAACAAATAAATACATGTGAAAAAGAATAAATAAATAAATGTGTAAATAAATAAATAAATACAATTGAAAATACATAACTACATGTAAGAACATATAAGAAAATCTGCTATTTTCACATTTATTTACTATTTTATTGCAGCATTTATTTATTTATTGCTACATTTATTTATTTGCACTTTTAATTATCTACACATTTATATATTTACATATTTATGTATTGCAGTATTTATTTACACATTTATTTAATTATTTAATTACACATTTATTTATGTATTTACACATTTATTTATTTGCAATTTTATTTCATTGCAACATTTATTTATTTATTGCTACATTTATTTCCACATTTATTTATTCATTACCAGATTTATTTATGCATTTCCACATGTGATATATTTCCACATGTATTTAATTATTTATTTCTAGATTTATTTAATCAATTATTCAGATTTACTTATTTGTTTCCACATTTATTTATTTATTTCCACATTTATTTATATATTTCCACATTTATTTCTTTATTTCCATATTAATTTAATTATCTATTTCCACATTTATTTCCACATTTATTTATGTATTTCCATGTTTATTTATTTATTTATTTATTTATTTATTTCCACATTTATTTATTTATACATTTATTTATCTTTACAATTATTTATGTCCACATTTACAGATCCGATTTATTTACAGAAGTGTATTCTAATTAGAGGGTGTGTTTCTAACACGGGCCTAAAGCCTGATTGGTCAGCTCCAAGTCTGTGTAAGCTAACACACAACAATGGCTCTCAGCTGAGGAGCGTTCGCATCGGGTGGCTACTCTGTGTGTCTGTGACAGAGATGAGATACCCAGCTGCTGGAATCTCACTGTCAGAGTAATGCTGGTTAAACACCAGGCCTGTTCTTGGTAGGGAGTTCTCCTGGAAACAAACGAAAACGGAGGTGCCGGGGTGCAAAGGTTAACAATTGAAGGCTAACCTGGTTAAGCTAGTTTAGGAAGCGAGAAGCTCCCAAGTAGCACCTCAACGCCTTCGCATCTCGTCTTAAGTTTTTGACAATAGTTCACAAGTTCATGTCCATGTCTTATGTTGAATTCCCCACTCGGGACTGCGGTCAAGGGAGCCGACACCTCGAAATAGGATGTCAAGCCTGCCGACGTTCAACTCGGGGCCTACGGCTGCAGCACCACCAAGCCCCATGGATCCCAAGGCAGTCCCCCCAATTCCATCCCAGAAGGAGAGCTATACCCACCCCGACATTCGCTCTACTATCAGAACACAAAAGACACTAGACACCCAGGTTGAGTTCAGTCCCCCTCCTCCCGCACACCTCTCCCTCCCATCCAAGTGCACCCTGTAGGGGGAGAGCACCTGTCGGTAGATAGTAAAAGCCTCCCCGCCAGCAAAGGACACCCTCAGCGCCACCTGCGCATCGAAGGCCCCCACGCCCAAAACCCTGGTGACATACCTACCTAGACCAGGAGCAAACCGATACCCTGGGCGGCCGTCCCACCAGGCCGACATCCACTACCCCCATTCCCTGGCCGATACCCAGCCTTTGCAGAGCGACCACTGATGTCCGATGGCTTAGCAAGCGACACAACCCAGCGCCCCACCCACCTGCCCTGCATGCCCACTACCCGGCCAGTCCGACCGACCCCGGCCAAACGCCCGACCCCAGCACCCCGCAGCGTACAAAGAGCAGGACCCAGGAGCGAACTGAGTGAACTGCTGACAACAGCAGAATTCAATTCAATTCAAAAATACTTTAATGATCCCAGAGGGAAATTAAGTGTTGGTATAGCTCATATAATTAATTCTAAGAGTTGTTGTAGATAATGATGGCTGTGGGCATGAAGAATTTTCTGTAGCGGTCTGTATTGCAGCGAAACTGAAGAACCCTCCGACTGAAGACGCTCTGTTGTTGTATGACAGTTTCATGAAGAAGATGCTCATGGCTGCCCATAATGTTTTTGATTTTATCATCTCCAGATGTTCCACAGTCGTCCCCAGAACAGAACCAGCCTTCTTTATCAGGTTGTTTAGCCTTTTAAATCCCTGGCTCTGATGCTGCTACCCCAACAGATGACGGCTGAAGAGATTACACTCTCCACAACAGACTTGTAGAAGATCTGCAGCATCTTGCTACAAACCTTGAAGGACCTAAGCTTCCTCAAGAAGTACAGTCTGCTCTGTCCCTTCTTGTAGACAGTTTCACTGTTCAGTCTCCAGTCCAGTCTGTTGTCAAGGTAAACTCCGAGGTATTTATACTCCTCAACCACCTCCACTTCTTCTCCCATGATGGAAACAGTGTTTGACTTATCCCAGTTTCTTCTGAAATCTACAATCATCTCCTTTGTTTTGTTCACATTCAAGGTAAGACGATTGTTTCCACACCACGTCACAAAGCGGTCCACCAGCTCTCTGTATTCAGCTTCTTGTCCATCTCTGATAAACCCGACAATTACAGAGTCATCTGAGTATTTCTGTAGATGACAGGTCTCTGATTTGTACTGGAAGTCTGAGGTATACAGAGTGAAAAGGAATGGTGAGAGTACGGTCCCCTGTGGTGCTCCTGTGCTGCTGACCACCTGGTTTGACACACTATTCTTCAGTCTCACAAACTGTGGTCTGTTTGTCAGGTAGTCATTGATCCAGGCAATTGTTGAGGGCTCCACCTGTGTCTTCTGGAGGTTCTGACGAAGCAAATCAGGCTGAATTGTGTAAAATGCACTGAAATCAATCAAAGAACATGGTCCTCACAGTGCTGGCTGCTTTGTTCAGATGACAGTGGGTTGGTTGAAGTAGGTGGATGATGGCATCTTCAACTCCAACTCCACAGCGATAAGCAAACTGCAGCGGCCCTGATACGTTTTTGTTTGCTTACTCAGGGGTGCCAACAGGAGTCTCTCCAGGACCTTCATGATGTGGGATGTCAGGGCAACGGGTCTATAGTCATTGTTGACTGATGAGTGGATTCTCTTTGGTACTGGAACAAGGCAGGATGTCTTCCACAACACTGGAACCTTCTCCTGAGTTAGGCTAAGGTTGAAGAGGTACTGCAGAATCCCACAGAGCTGTTCTGCACAGGCCTTCAGGACTCTGGGGCTGACACCATCTGGACCTGCAGCTCAGTTTCGGTTCAGTTTCTCCAGCTGCCTCTTCACCTGACTTCTCGAGACAGACAAGTGGGAGTGGGAGCAGCATTTCCTGACTTGGTTGAAGGCAGACTTGTGGAATCAGAAGAGTCCATGTCTGAGGTGAAGGATAAAACATCTGAGGTGTAACAGGAAAGCTGTTGATCAGATGAGAGTGGGATGTCTGTTTGGCTGGGAACAGGAGAGGGGAACCCTGAGCCACTTCCTGAACTGAACCTGTTGAAGAATGTTTTCAGTTCATTGGCTCTGTCCAGACTTCCATCTATCCAATCCTTCCTGTCCTTAAAACCTGTGATCTTTCTCATTCCTGACCAGACATCTCGGATATTGTTCCTCTGTAGTTTGTTCTCCAGCTTTTTCCTGTATGTCTCCTTGCTGTCTCTGATCTTGACCTTAAGTTGCTTCTGTACACTGAAAGAAATAATAGTATTTACTTAAAAAATATATCGTAAGTATTTGCATGCATAAAGTAAAGTAAAATTAAATGATGCAATTTTAAGTAATACTCACTTGCCAGTATCAAGTAAATTTTACTTTGTATAAAACATGATGGTTGTGAAGATATTAAGTAACATTTACTTAATTACATCCAAACTGTAAGTTATATTTATTTAAACAAATGAAGTAATTTTTCATAGGCTAGAACATAATTTAACTCAAAATTTTAAGTAAATGTTATTTCCCTGTAGTATTCGCAGTTATTAAGTAATTAAGTAGATATTTTATTTTGCCTCACATAATATACTTTCTTGCATGATGTTACATTACTCTCAAAAATTAAATAATCATTGCCAGTTTTTTTTGTATAAATGTTACCAAATAAATGTAACCTATACTCAATGCATTTAATAAGTATAGAACTGTTTATTTTTCATTTTAAACAGTTTAACAAACATGTAAATCCACAATAATTGTGTATTGAATTTCCAAATCTTTTATGGGGCAGCCATAAATTGTGCATTTAAACTGGAACAGTACTTTTCAAATACACCATGAAAAATGTTCAACTCTCTGAAACAGTGTCGAAAATCATTACAGAAATATCATACTCAGACATTTATGATCCATAATGTTTAACTTACAGAAATATGCTCAAAACAACTTCTGAGGAAGGGGCGGGACAGAAAAAGCCACTTAATCTTTGAACAGTGGTGTAAAGATTACATATACCTCTATTTAAATTGATAAAAGCATATACAAGTACAGTTTAATAGTAAAAGTGCATTATGTTGTACTGCATTAGAATTTGTACCAACAGTAAATTAAAGATATACCTCCAGCAAAAGGTACTTATAAAAAAAGATAAGGTTGGTAGAACTTTAAAATATAAAACATACAAAAAAATACATATCCACCACATCCAAACTGAATCTGCTAACAGTCTCTTCTGAAATATGCAATTAAGATCTTACAGACCTACACAATGAAACAGTGCAATTTCAACATTTAAACCAGTTCTCCAGATGAGTGCCCTTTTCAGAATGCAATTAAAAAATTAATGGAACACAACCAACACTATCCATTACAAATGCACAGCTTAAGGTGTCTAACCATTCTAGATTAATAAAGTCTCTATAGTAATTAATAGATATCTTATTTGACCAACAATGAGAAACATTACTATTTATGCAACCTTCCACTAGTAAAACAAGTAAACTGGAACTCAGTGCTGATTCTTGGCATTTCTTCACAAGGGTCCATGCATGCTGCTACATCCTCAACAGTCTTTGATGCCATTTTCCTCCTCTAGGATGACTAAGTAATGACATGCATTTATGAAATTAACTTCAACTTCAGGGTGTTTACTTTTGGGGACATTTTAAATCCATCCAGCTCCAGCAAGAGTTTTTGGAAGACTTCAAATGTGGAAGGGGTATGCCAAGTTCAATTCAATTCAATTCAATTCAAAAATACTTTATTGTTCCCAGAGGGAAATTAAGTGTTGGTATAGTTTATATAATTAATTCTTTAAGGAGTTGTTATAGATGATGATGGCTGTGGGCAGGAAGGATTTCCTGTAGCGGTCTGTATTGCAGCGAAACTGAAGAAGCCTGTTGTTGTATGACTGTCTCATGAAGAGGATGCTCAGGGTTGTCCATAATTTTTTTGATTTTATGAAGAATCCTTCTTTGCATTATCATCTCCAGATTTTCCACAGTTGTCCCAAGAACAGGGACATATATCAGGGCATATATCAGTCCCATGAGCAGTGAGCAAGCTTTCACAGTACTGTTGCACCCTGGCAAAATCTCATGGCCTTCAACAAGGATGGATACATCAACTGGATCTTCATTGGGACCATGGACCACGAGTATTTTCAGAATATGGTTACTGACATCACTCCGGCTGTCCTCCTGCATATAATGTACAAACCAAAAAAAGGAGTGATATTGAGAGACGTATAAAAGAATTGCATTAGTCATTCAAAGTGATTTCATTATTAGCACAAGAATACAGTGGACAAAGTATACACACCCCTTTTCAAATGCCAGGATTTTGTAATGTAAAAAAAAAAAAAAAAAAAAGCAAGTCAAATAATTCCACAACTTCTTCCACCTTTAATGTGACCTATAACCTGTACAACGCAATTGATAAACAAGCAGAAACCTTTAAAGGAGAAAAATATAAAATAAAAAACTTAAAATGACTTTGTTGCATAAATGTTCAAACCCTTAAACTAATACTTTTTAGAAGTTCCTTTGGCTTTTTATCACAGCACTCAGTCCTTTGGGGTAGGAGACTATTAACTGCAGGAAGCAAAGGGTTTTGTGCCAACACTGACTGGTGTCTAGGAATGTTCATAATTTCCTCCACTGTGACTAAGGCCCCACCCAGTTCCAGCTGAAGAAGAAAAACAACAACAAAAAATGACCCAATGCATGATTCTGCCACCACCATGCTTCACTGTTGGTATGGTAAGCTTTTGGTGATTAGCAGTGTTGTTTTGCGCCAAATATTCTTTTCAGAACCATTCCCAAAAAGTTCAACTTTGGTTTTGTCAGACCATAACACATTTTCCCACATGGGTTTGGCTGACTTCAGGTGTGTTGTAGCAAAATTAGCTGGGTTTTGGATTTTCTCTTCGGAAAATAAGGCTTCTGTCTTCCCACGCTACCCCATAGCCGAGACATATGAAGACGGCAGATTGATATGAAGTGCTTGCGATACACAACTGCAACGCTACATTGGAGTAAATAGTCCCTTAAAATTACCCCCCCCCCCCCCCCCCCCTCATTCTCAAAGCACAGCTTTAATTCACCTAGCTTTATGCTGAGGCCAAATATTCAAGTGACACGCCTTCTCCGCTCATACAGTTCAAAGATGGCAGCCCCCTGTTTTCATGTCAAAAAAATGAATGAAACGGAGACAAGAGATGGATACCCCTATTTTTAAAATCTTAAAATGGCGGCGGCGAAGCTTAAACAACAAACAACATGTCCTCCATATCCATCTCTGTCTCCGTTTCATTCAAATTTCTGATGTGTAGACGGGGAGCTCAGAATCATGTGAGCGGATAACACTTGTCACTGGAAGAAAAAGGCGAAAAAGATAAAAGCACGTTTGATTTTCACCTCAACGCCTCGTGAGGAAGAAAACTCACCAGAAAATAGGCGCGCACAGGGGGTTATCTAGATGGCCTTGAAGAATGCTTTCGTGTGCGGCTCTACATTAATTCCAAACGTTTACTGAGAACAAAACCATACTCTACGTCAGTTGAAAAACTTATAAACAGTGAGATATCTTGCGTCAAACTACATGCAGACTTACTTATCACAAATTTAAAACAGAACGATAATAAATTACCTGCGAAATGACTTTCGGAGTTGCTCTGTGATCCTGTGACGCCCCGACTCGGAGCAGAGCCTGAGACGGTTATCTGCGCATGCGTCGTGCGTGCTTTTCAAAACGTTACATTTTCTGAGTAAACTTTATGTAGTATTTGTAGGTTGATGTACATACAACTATTAAACATTTAAATTGTATTAGGAAAACTAAGTAAAAATTACTCTTCCCCCCTAATTCATGTGTTACATTAAAAATACATTTTCATTTTACTTAAGACACTATAGTCCTTAGAGAATCTTAAAAATACTAAGTAGAGATTATGACAGTTACTCTAATAGAGTTTATTTCACCAGATAGTCACTTTTTTCAGTGTATACTCCTCAGTAATTCCCTGTCTCCCTCCCTGAAGGCCCTTTTTTTCTTGTTTAGCAGTTCCTTCAGGTCACTGGTGATCCAGGGTTTATTAGGGAAGCATCTCACTTTTCTGGTGGGGATGATGATGTCCACACAGAAGTTTATTTAGTCAGTCACACACTCAGTCATGGCATTGATGTTGAAGAGATGTTGATGAAGAAGAATTGATCAGGTTAAAAGAATGGTTTAATAATAAATTATCACCTAATGAAAATAAAACTAACTTTATGGTGTTGGTGGTGTTAGGATAGTATGTAAATAAATTCAATAGAGTTGAAACTGAAACAGTACATAAAACTCCATTTTTGGGAGTAATCTTAGATCATAGGCTCAGCTGGAAACCGAAAATAGATTATATAAAACATAAAATATCTAAAACCATTGGTAGTATTTATATAACATCTTTTTGACTAATAAATGTTTGCATATTTTGTATTTTTCACTTATAATGCCATATATAACATTTTGTGTTGAGGTATGGGGAAATACATACAGAACATTTATTGACCCTATAATTGAGCTCCAGAAAGGAATTATTAGAATGGCAAATTAAGCTCCCTATCAAGAACCCACGAATGAACTATTTTTAGAATATCACATGGTAACATTCTCAGATATTGTATACATAAAAACATTAGAAATAATATTTAGAGCAAAGAATAAGAGTCTTACCACTTGTATTCGTAAATTCTTTGTGTTCAAAGAAAATAAGTGTCATGCTGCCCTAATCTCCCTCTCCTAATAATCGTCCTCACCTGTCTCTCCAATCATTCACACCTGATCCTACTCACCTCCTACCATTAAACCCCGTCACTTCCCTTCACTCAGCGCCGAATCATTGTATTGTCTTTGTCTCCATAGTGTGTCGTCCTGCTGTTTCCCGTCCCGCCGCCATCATCATCATCATCATCATCATCATCATCATCATCATCATCACCTCCTCCACCAATGGAACCTTTAATAAATATCCTGCACCTTTTTCGGCGTCTGCATTTGGGTCCTTGCTCCACACCGCATCCTGACAATAAATATATTTTAAGAAGAATTACTGAAAGATAACATAATTACAGACTACAGAGTAACATAACTGGTATGTGAAAAATAAATAAGAACAATTGAGAACATTTTATTTTTTTTCTTTCAACTTTGTATTACAGGTAATCTGAAAAGTGTTAGGAATTGTATTACGTAAGCAAAAAATGAGCCTCAACTTTAGCCTATTCTTTTTTTTTCCGGTTACAGTTTTTGTTTGATTCTTTTGTGAGATGAATACACCTTCAGTTTTTGTATTGTAAGTTGTAACTGAAAAGAAACTAAATCCGTTCAATTTGCAAACAGCAGTCTGGCTTCGTACTACTTTTGGATATGTTCAACATGTGCACCTGATGTGATATCCGTCTACCCATTTGGGTTCACATAGTAAGGCTGTAGATCGTTTTTACCCTTCTATTGCTTTCCTGTCTATTCTGTGCTTCACTTGTTTCATGCTCTTCTCTATCTGCAACATATATCATATGCATATTTACAAAGCAGCACTTAAAACCAAGAAAAAAAACCGTTTTTATTCATACACAGTATGCCTGTGCTCACTTTAAATTTAGTCCAGATGTCTCCCAGCTGTAAAATTGGATTGTTGCTATCCTTTCCACTCATCCTCCGTCTTCTCAGTAGAATCCACCGCCTTACAGGTGATGTCTCCCAGGAATTGTTCAACAGTGGATACAGATGGGGCGGTTACAATGATGCATGGGTACACAGTAAAGAAAAAAACCTAGGCCACAACATGGAGAAGAAGGTATAAGGAAAGAAAGGAAGGCTTTAAGAAAGCAGTTTGAGAGGTCAAATAAGCAGAGAGCTAAATAGGCGAGGCCTGAGGATGAGTGAAAAGACAGATGGAGGAGACATACAGGGGACAAAAGGAAAAAACCGAACATAAAGTTGGGCATGCTTTATAGTGTTCTGATGATTAAACACAATACTGCAACAGGATTCTAAAAATCTCAATAGTGATTAGTTAAAACATTCAAAAATTCTGAAAAATGTAATAGAAACTTCAATTTTAAATATTCAACACAGGGACACAAAAATGTTTTTAAAAGTTCCAGTTTAACTGCAGGTACACAGTGTAGTGGCTTGATCCATTGCTCAAAAATGCAGAGGAAAACTTCGTTTCCCTCTGCTAAATTACTTATGCCCAGTGTTTTTCAGTTACTTTGTATTTTAACAACAAAATATAATTTAATTAACTCCAACGTCTAAATAAAAATAATAAACTATCATCAACTCATACTCTTGGCAGTTCACAAAATGAAGAAATGGTTTATTATTGATGCCAATGTTTGTTGGCAGAAATGTTTGTCATATGGCCACATATTGCCTATACACCCCCAAAGGAAATAATTCCATATTTCTATGGTTCACAATTTGAAGCAATTTGAGAAAACACAGAAATAAGAACCATCAGTAACAGACTTGATGGAGACACCAGTGTAACTGTCCTATGATATTTATGACATCTAAAGTAATATTTCTGACAAATAAATGTGATTAGGGTTTGTTAGAGTCACTGATGAAAAGAAAAAAAATTGTACTTTGGATGACCCTAAACTTTTTGCTTTTAAATTCTGACAAGACAGAAGTTGCTGTCTTTGGACCAGAAGTTCTTAAACAGAAACTGATTAGTCAATCACTTCATCTGGATGGCATTAAATTGGCCCCCAGTAATAATGTAAAGAACCTTGACGTTATTTTTGACCAAGACTTGACATTTAAATCCCATATTAAACAGGTTTCTAGGATTTCTTTCTTTCACCTCCGGAATATTGCTAAAATTAGAAACATCCTGTCCAGGAGTGATACTGAGAAACTAGTCCATGCATTTGTTACCTCAAGGCTGGACTACTGTAATTCTTTACTATCAGGAAGTCCACAAAATGCCATTAAAAGCCTTCAGTTGATCCAAAATGCGTCAGCAAGAGTTCTGATGAATATTAAAAAGAGAGATCACATTTCTCCTGTTTTAGCTTCCCTTCATTGGCTCCCTGTTAAATCCAGAATAGAATTTAAGATCCTTCTTCTTACATACAAAGCCCTTAATAATCAAACTCCATCATACATCAGACATCTAATTGTTTCATATGTTCCCAACAGAGCACTTCGCTCTCAGACTGCAGGTTTACTTGTAATTCCTAGGATTTCTTTTTTTTTTTTTTTTTTTACGTGTCCTGTTTTGCAGTGTGGAGCTCAGAATTGGTGTCTGAGTACCAAGTAGAAAGCCAACAGATTTACTTTCACAAGCGGAGCAGTACAGCTTTTGCTATAGTACTCCACTTGATTTATGTGTGAAAAATCTTTATTATGAGTTGTTGGGGTTTTTATTTTCTGATGTTATGGACACGGAGACGGAAAAGTAAGGAGAAGAAAGAAGGAAGATGAAGAAGAGAGGTAGGAAACAAAATGTCATGAGAGAGGGTGAGTTGAAAATACAAGAGAGAAAGGGGAACAAAGAAAACACAGGAAAACATTGAAGTCTGCCTCCATACCCACAGGACGGCAGAGAGAGGGGGAAAAACAAAACACGAAAAAGGAACATCGACAAAACCAACCAAACATTGTGAACTAAGAATTACACAACCACATCACACAAACATAGATATAAAAATACAACAACAATGTCACAGAGAAACTCATGGTACCGATTAATCAAGCTCTAGTAATGATAACCTCAGCCGAAGAATATATCCTTAAACACCAGAGACCCCACATCAATGTGTGTGTGTTAGCATGCTGGTGCATATAAGGTTTCTCCATAAGAGTGTTCGATAGTTTGTGTGAGCAGGCATCAATCCGTCTCCCAGGAATCGATGCAGACATGAAGGAGATTGGAGCAAAGACGTCCAAAGGACCGCCAGAGCCCCAGGCGGACCCGGGCGGGGCCGACCGCATCCCCCAAGAGAGGAGAAAAGGAGAACCCCAGGGGAACATCCAGCGGCCACTATGCAGGGGCCCGGGGGGCACCAGTGACGAGCCCGCGGCAAAGTCCCTACATATGTGTCGTGTGAAAATGTTATAAGTGGGAGTGTCTAAGTTGTATATTAAAATTGGGACCCAGGACACCACGGGACAGCGAGGAGGGAAGCCCCTCCTCGCACCCCAGTGATGTGCCCATGCCCCAAGACCCTATATGAGTGGTAAAGTGATGGAGCGGGTGGACAGAGGTGTCCAGGGATGGGGAGGGAAGGACTGGGAGACAAAATGTCTTCCCAGGGAGCCAGCTCCCCCACTGACCCCAATAGGCACCGCTGTTCACCGGGATCCACCAGGGGAGGGAGGCCATGGCACGTCCGACCCGGGGCCCACGGCCACAGCACCACAAAGCCCCACGGACCACAAGGCAGTCCCCCCAGCCCCATCCCAGAAGGGGAACTAAACCCACCCTGACATTCGCTCTACTCTCAAAACACAAAAGACACTAGACACCCAGGTTGAGTTCGACGTACCTGCCCAGACCAGGAGCAAACCGATGAGCCGGGCGGCCGACCCACCAGGCCGACATCCACCAGCCTCATTCTTTGTGGAGCGACCACTGTTGCTCAACGGCCCGGCAGGAGACCAAACCCAGCGCCCCACCCACCTGCCCTGCACGCCCACCCGGCCAGTCCACCCGCAAGTCCGACCGATCCCGGCCAAATGCCCAACCCCAGCGCCCCACACAAATACCAAGACCCAGGAGCCAAGTCCAGTGCAAAAAAGGACTGATCCGGCCCAGAAACGCCACCCAGCCGCCGCGACCAGCAGCCAGGCACCCCAACCAGCAAACAAGGCGAGACGCCATACAGGGACTGGCGATGACAATCGGCCCAGAGAAAAAGAGAGAGGCGGCTCCACATGCCGGCCGCCGGCCGGCCACGACCCCCACAGCCAACAATTCCTAGGATTTCTAAAAGTAGAATGGGAGGCAGATCTTTTAGTTATCAGGCTCCTCTCCTGTGGAACCAGCTCCCAGCTTTAGTCCGTGAGGCAGACACTCTGTTTACTTTTAAGGCCAGGCTTAAAACTTTCCTTTTTGATAAAGCTTATAGTTAGAGTGGCTAAGGTCATCCTGAGCTAGCTCTGTAGTTATGCTGCTATAGGCTTAGACTGCTGGAGGACAGACTTACCAATTTTCTTCACTCTGCCACCTCCTTTTCTACTACTACTCTCCAGTTGTATTACAGTTCATTCTGTTATTTCAACTGTTAACTTTGTTTTCTCTC
Organism: Valencia hispanica; assembly: GCA_963556495.2. Classification (NCBI taxonomy): domain Eukaryota; kingdom Metazoa; phylum Chordata; class Actinopteri; order Cyprinodontiformes; family Valenciidae; genus Valencia; species Valencia hispanica. Next base: position 47,573,011 of record OY747711.1, read on the forward strand.
AGTGTTTTTCTCTCCATAGAAGATATACCTGGTCTGGTATCCTGCTTGGCTGCAATGCCCTGTTGGACGGGGGGCATCGACTGGGATGATCCTCCCAGTAACTGAACATCCACTGTGTCCTGTTATCAACTTTGTACTTTCTGTAACATAGAAAGTTCTCTTATATCAGATCTTCTGTTCCTTCTGTGTCTCTGCTCTGTCTTCTCAAACCCCCAGACGGTCGTGGCAGATGGCCGCCCCTACTGAGCCTGGTTCTGTTGGAGGTTTCTTTCTGTTAAAGGGGAGTTTTTCCTCTCCACCGTCGCTACATGCTTGCTCAGTATGAGGGATTGCTGAAGGATTGCTGTAGTTGGAAAGTCTGCCCAACGTCATGCCAAAGACTGACGCAATCTGCTGGGATTCCTTAAATAGGAAACTTTTTAACTGATTGGAATGTTTGTATAAATGTATTGAAATGACTTCTTGTTAAGTGCCTTGAGATGACATCTGTTGTGAATTGGCGCTATATAAATAAACTGAATTGAATTGAATTACTTGGGTATTCTATTCAATAATTCCATGTGAAAACATAATTGCCTATCTTATGGAATAAAGAATTACCCAGGCCCACCACCACTGTAATGGAGTGTTATAGAATAAAACATTAATGTTTGTAATGTTACAGCAAACTTGTAAAATATGTATGCTAAGGGTAATGAAATTACCATCACTACTGTTAATGTTACAGCTATCTATGCAAGTAAGTATCTCACTGTTGATGTTAATGTTAGCAGTGGACGAGCAACGTAGCTTACACAGGCGACGGTTCCTGTCCACAACGTGCTTCCTTATAAGATGCTGGTTGATCACCGTCATACTACCATGGAAGACGAGTTCTACTTTGCAGATTTGGCATTCAACATGCTTCTCTTGAATTTTTATAAAATCTTCCTAAAATTTAGAGTTATGTCACTGGCTTGCCATGATGCTGTAATCTGGGCTATACTGGCTACGCCACGGCTGACCCCGATTGTCACTACTGTGACTAAGGCAGACAAAGCAGCACGCTTCATGTAATCATGATGAATTGACTAATCTTGGAGGCATTACAGTGCAGTAAGCAGGGCTGGGCCAACTGAGGACAGATTACAACCCTCATGTAAATTTAGTTGCAACCATGCAATGTATTGACCAAAAACAACCAGCAGAGGGTGCTGTAGGCTATTAATTGGGACTTTAGAAGGCAGTAAAGAAGACACTTTGATACAGTTGTATGCCAAAATGGACATTAAAGCTTGGCTTAATAAAAACAAGAGCAAAGCTAGCAAAAGCAGGGATGATGGTACTACATCACAAATCTATGGGGCTGTTTACACGACAACGTTGCCGTTTTTCTTTGAATATGCGGGTGAAAACGCACTGCGTTTATATGACAGGGCGCGCGATGGAAAACGATGTAGTACATATGCCCGGCCTTTAGATGGCAGTGTGCCCCGTGTATGCAGTTTTCCAAGGTTTCCCCCTCACAACCCGGAAAAGAAACATTTCATGATACCTAACAATGGCGGTCTTTTTGTTGTTCTCCGCTCAAATAAAGGCATATTGATTATTTGACGCACGTACTGTATGCGACCAAATAACTTCAGAAGCTGCATCAGCAGTAACCGCATACCTGGATCCGCTATTGTTGTTTTTCTGTAGAAAGGCGGAGTGCGCAAGTGCAACATGTCCGTAGGTGGCTGGCAGTGACGTCATCGTTTTCAAAAGTCTCCGGCTTGCTTTTACATGACAACAAATCCCTCAGCGTTTTCAAAACCCTCCACTCTGGAAGCCGTTTCCCAAAAGCTGCGTTTTCGCCCCCCCGTTTTCCCGTTGTCGTGTAAACGAGAGGCCGAATCGGAGAGACAAACCTCAGTTTTGCTGAAAAACGTTGTCGTGTAAACAGCCCCTTAGAGAGTAAAGTGAAACCTTAAGTGATATCCTGGTCCACTCTCCATACCAGTCGTTGGCAGTATTGCACCAATTTGTTGTTTGCCAGTCACCACAATACACAGAAGAAGAAGGATGCTGCTGTACTATTTTTGAGCTGATATGAGCATGCTAATGGTAGTAATGATGAAAACTTACACTCAAAGAAGGGAATTATACAGGCAGATTATGTTGGTAAAAGTTGTTTTGGACTAGCTAAAAAGGCAAAAAGAAGACAATTTCTGTTCAAGATGGTTCGATGCTGTCGATGATATGTCACTTCAAACAGGGAGTTGAAAATGTTTTTTTATTTCAGTAGTTTGACAAAAGTGTCTACAGGCTACAGTTATGATTGTATCCTTGATTGGCATACATCATCGGAATCACAAGAATCGCAACTTTCAAATAATGTATAATATATATATATATATATATATATATATATATATATATATATATATATATATATATATATATCAAATCAAACTTTATTTATAAAGCGCTTTTCATACAAGAAGTTGCATCACAAAGTGCTTTTCAGATTAAAATGACCCCACATAAAACCACCTTCCCTTCCCTCCCCCACAGATTTAAAAGCATGGTCACAGTTATACCCCCCACCCCCCAACCCATCTCCCATGCACACACACAGTTAAAAGAAAAAGTAAAAAACGACATTGGGCCGAGTGTAGATGAACCATCCAAGGAAATGCCATCAGAGGACCCATCTGCCCCGGCAGCGGTAGACTAACAGCAGCAGCCGAGGCACCGAAACAGGGCACCCAGTGGAGGCAAGGCCAAGACCCCCACCTCCACCCAAGCTCCACCTGGAGAGCACCCAGGCAGCCACAGCCGACCACCGCTCCCGGGGCAGAGGGCTCCCACAGAGGAAACACTGGAACGCGGATTAAGATAAATTAAAGTATAAAAATAAACAGTAAATTAATGTGCTAAGACTAATTAGTAAAACTGATAACAAATATAATCATATAAAACATGCAGAGCAATTAAACAAACAGTAATAAATAATAATCAGTTAAAAGCTAAGCTAAAAAGGTGAGTCTTGAGCCTGGTCTTAAAAACAAGAGCCCTGAGGTCCTCTGGCAGCCTGTTCCAGAGGTGAGGGCCATAAAACTGGAAAGACGCCTCGCCATGCTTTTGTGTCCTGACTTTTGGGTTGACAAGGAGACGGCTGCCAGAGGAGCGCAGAGACCACGAAGGTTTATATGGTAAAAGTAGTTCAGAGAGATAAGAAGGCCCAAGACCATTAAGAGACCTAAAAACCATTAAAAGAACCCTAAAGTCGATCCTGAAATGTACGGGGAGCCAATGCAATGGATTAAAAGACAGTGATTGTAGTTTTGGTAAAAGTTTCTCTCTCTGAGCCTCAGGACCGATGACTAAAACTTCAGTTTTGTCCTGGTTGAGCAGGAGAAAGTTTTCTGCCATCCAGGATTTGATGTCTAAAATGCAGTTAAAAAGTTCATCCATTGGCCGTGTGTCATCGGGAGACATGGAGATGTACAGCTGTGTATCATCAGCATAACTGTGAAAGTTGACTCCATGTCTTCTGATGATGCTGCCAAGAGGGAGCATATAAAGGTTAAAAAGCACTGGGCCTAAAATCGAACCCTGGGGCACACCACATGCAATCCTATGGACCCTAGAGGAGCAAGTATCTAAACTTACCATAAAAGTCCTGTCTGTGAGATAGGATGTGAACCATTTGTGAACAGCACCAGAGAGGCCAATCTGTTTTAAACGGGTTGAAAGAATAGTGTGGTCTACTGTATCAAAGGCAGCGCTTAGATCCAGTAGAACCAACACTGTCACCCTCTGTGCATCATAGTTTAATCTAAAATCATTTCAAATCTTTAGAGGGGCCGTCTCTGTGCTGTGGTTCACCCTAAAACCAGACTGAAATTTCTCCAGGACATTGTGCTCATTAATAAAATCATTAAGTTGAATTAAAACAATTTTTTTTTAAATTTAGCTTAAGAAAGGTAAGTTAGATACCGGTCTAAAATGGTTAACATCATTAAAATCTAAATTGCTCTTCTTCAACAGGGGCCTCACTACCACCCCTTTAAAGGCGGCAGGAAAGACCCCCATCTGAAGGGAGCAATTCATCATGGTTAAAATCTCATCTCTAAAAGATCCATAAAATTGCTTAAAAAAGGAAGTGGGAATCGGGTCCAAAACACATGTGGTGGGTCCCAGCTTCTACCAGGACAAAACTGTCCAGCGTTTCCTCTGGTAAAGACACAGACTCAGATTTGTTACTCTGAGAAGATAAAATCTTACATCTGATGGTGTCTACCTTCCCTCTGAAGTGGTCTGCGAACTCCTCACAAAGAGTGTTTGAGGGGGTTTTAGGAAATGCAGTAGTAGCTCTGTTAAAAAGTTTATCAATGGTGGAAAAAAGGATTTTGGATTATTTTTATGTTCCGAGATGATTTTGGAGAAGTATGAATTTCTTGAATTTCTTACCGCATTGTTGTATAATTTGAGAAGATCTGTGTATATTTGATGGTTTATTGTGGTTTTACTTTTCCTCCATTTTCTCTCTGCCGCCCTACAATTTCTTTTCATTTTTCTGAGGTTTTCATTTTTTCCACGGCGGTGCAGCTTTAGATTTTAAACTTTCAACTTGTAGTGGAGCAAGCCGGTCAAGAGTGGACTGAAGCCTTCTGTTAAAATCCTTGACAATAAAATCACAGGGGGCAGGTAAAACAATAGGAGGATTCTTTTAAAAAAAATTCCAGAAAACCTGCAGCCACTTCAGGGGTTAGATGGCGCTTCCTGACAGTTCTCACAGAGGTCTTCTGCTGAATAAAACTGGTGATGTTAAAAAACACACAGTAGTGGTCAGAGACAGCCAAGTCAACAACAGAGGACACACGGGTGGACAGGCCATGCGTGATGACCAAGTCCAGGGTGTGTCCTTTGTTGTGAGTCGGCTGCATGATATGTTGGCTAAAATCCATATAAGTCAGGATGTTTAAAAAATCTGTTGATAAAGGATCTAAAAGGTTATCTATATGTAGATTAAAATCACCAGCTAAAATGATCCTTTCAAAGGAGTTGTGCAAAATTGATAAAAACTCTGAAAATTCTTGAATAAAAAGTGCACTCTTTTTAGGAGACCTATAAATTGTGTCACATAAAATCTGAGGAGTGCTAAAAACAGTTGCGTTATATTCAAAAGTAAAATAGTTATCAAATAAAACAGGTTTGGCGGAAAGTGATGAACTTATAAAAGCAGTTCCGCCTCCCCTTTTGCTATTCCTCGTAGAATAAGTGAAGTTAAAATTAGGTAGGGAGGCCTCTGTAAGAACAACAGGGGCATCTGCACTAAGCCAAGTTTCTGTTAAAAATAAACAATGAAGATTATGGTCTAAAATCAGATCATTTATTATAAAAGTTTTGTTAAGCAGAGAGCGAACATTAAAAAGTGCCATATTAATAGTGATTGGAGATGGAGGGACTGTATGATTTACTGAAAGTGGGGCTTTTGGCAACTTTTTGAGATTATTTGGTTTGCATGTGTTCGGTTTATGATTTTTAGTCCGCTCTCTGCTGATAATAACAGGTATGAATGAGTTAGAACAAGGTCCAAGTCCAGTATGTGAGTTACTGTTAAAATCAGGGGTGAGATCATAGGAGCAGGGACCATTTCCACATCAGGATGTGGCGGAGGAATCAGAGAGGGCAGGGGCAGCTGTGGCCAGTGTAGTTGACAGGGGGGGGCGTGGACATGCCAGGCTCAATGTCAGTGTACGAGTGCTTTGTCAATTTAGATGGAGCCCATCTGCTCCAAACAGGTGCTTCCTGCCCCCAAAAATGTTAAAATTGTCTATAAAACCAATATTGTGAACGGCAGTGATGGAGGAGAGCCAAGTATTAAGGGATAAAAGTCTGCTAAAACGGCCAATTCCTCTGCCGACAGTGGGAGTGGGGCCAGAAATAAAAACAGAGACGTGTGTTTTCTAGAAGATTAAAAAGGTGAATAAAATCACACTTCAGGAGCTCAGACTGCTGTTTATAAATGTCATTGGTGCCAGCATGAATCACAACTTTACTCACAGATTTGTGTTGATCAATGAGCTGCAGGATGTCTGTGACAGTGGCTCCAGGGAAACACATTGTAAGGGCTCCTCTCATCCTCACGTTTCTGATGATAGAGTCCCCGATGATGAGTGTGGTGGGCGGCGGGTCTGCAGGTGGATGTTTTGCGCTGGGCAGAGGATCGTTAACCATCCAGGACTTGCTGCATGGCAGGTTTTGAAGCTTCCCCAGGACTGCAGCGATGTTTAATCGGCGCCCAGGGCTCGTTCCGTGGGTTTGGGGTGAAATGGAGCACTCCTCTGCGAGTTCTGGCTGCAGCCCGGGGTTTGGCGCGACGTGGGGGGCTGCGGGAGTCCGCCTGTTGCTCCTGCTGCTGAGAGGGATTAGGCAGGGCTCCTACGGAGCTACGGCGACCAGGGGCTGTCAAAGGAGGGAAATCCGCATCCAGGGGGCTGAAACGGTTTGATAGAGGCAGGCAGGTTGGAGGAGAGCGGTGGTGGCTGCTCCAAGCGCCTCCACCGCGGCCTGGCCCAAACGTAACCGGGAACCCTGGAGCACCGGAGTGGAGCTGATGGGGGCTTTTGGTTTAGCCCCCTGCTGGAACCAGCGGCCCTCCTCTGCTGCAGATGTTACGCGGGCGTTTGGCACCCCGAGTCCGCCTGGAGGCCCAGCGATGGATCCTCCCCCCACAGCTTCGCCGGGCTGGCAGGGAATGGTGTCCGCCAGCTGTGCACTGCTGGCGGCGGCGAAAGTCCGGCCGAAGATGATGTCCACGTCGCGCTCATGGTCCTGGATTTGGTGGAGTGTTGAGATCCTCTGCTCCAGCTCCAGAACTCTCTGGCTAAGTTTTGCGCAGCCATCACACCCAGGACTGCAGGTAAGTGGAGGCATGGTGGGGGAGAAGTAATCCGCGCTTCCCACAGATTAAAACGATCTGGTAAAAAATAAGTCAGTGGTGTTTAAAAATCCGTTAAAACCGGTCTTTAAAAGGTTTAAAACCAGTTAAAAACCGTGTTTGATAGGGAGCCGGTCTTGGCGGGCTGACTGACGCTGACGCATGCGCACCACGAGGTTAGTTTAGTTACAATATAGATATATATATATATATATATTGAAGGAGCGTGCAGAAATGGCAGATTTGACCCAGCAGTATTTATCATACCACCAACGGGACGTAAAAACACTCAAAGACTGTTTACTTGGCCCCCCCAGAACAAGCCACAGCCTTCCCGGCTAAATTTATCTGGCGCCAGGTATGATATTAAGTTGAAAAAAGTGGGTATCACGGTTCAGTCATGATTTACGGAAAGAGTTAATTAGTTTTTCACATAGGATCATGTTGGTTTGGATGGCTTTTTATCTTTTGATCAATTAAATCAGCATTTAAAAACTGCCTTTTGTGTGTGCTCAGGTTGTTTGTCTAATGTTCAACAGCCCCTATGGGTATTGGCAATGGACAGATAGATACTACTCATGCAGAACAAATGTTTATCAAGCAGAAATGTAACTAATGTCCCTGATATTCTTACACTTATTATATATATCATGTGTAAAGTAGATCTATACATGTTCACATGAAGTTCACTTCAAGAACTGCAAATTTGAAACAAAAAAATGAAGACCCTGTATTTGTTACCTTCCACGTCAGTTATTCACAACTTTTTCTTGTTTTATGGCATAAAATGCTGATTTAAAACGTTTTAAGTTTGTGGTTGTAGGGTGAAAAAATGTGAACGTTTTCTGCTACTGCTACTACTAACACCAATAAGACAACACTTTACATTAGTATCCTAACTGCAACTGTTCCTAACAATGAGTTTATAAGGACCTTATTACATTTACACAAAACAACAATAAAGGACATTAAAGGCCCAAATATGCATATACCACTTCAGTATCGGTCTAAATTGAAGATAATTTACAGCTAAACAAACAGCCCTTGTAAACAATCTTGCACTGTCCCTTTCCCATGTAAACATTTTCTTGCTTTTGCACCTCAACAGAGTTGGCATGATTGGTGTTGCACATGCAAAGTTTCGGAGCTATAACAACATTCTGTGAATTACGCCCACGAATAAACACAGGCAGAACGATTTAGTCTTGCAGGTTAATGGATGGAAATGCAGATCAGATGAAAAAACAAACTTGCACACACGCATACAGGAATTTAAACTCACTTTAGCCACTTACTCAAGACCCTAATATCAGAACTCAGTAAAGCCTGAGGACGATGACATCTATGATAGAATCTTTTTGATAAAGGAACACAAATCTAATAGCTACATCGATTAATGCCATTATGTGATTACTGGCAGGCTTCACTGTGGTAATGTAGCATTCACAGACTCCATAAGTGGTGATGGGTGTCATAGAATATGGCTCTTCACCTTCATGTAGTCCTTTATTGAATCAATACCTGGAAACAAAGTCTGAATTTTTATTAAGTCTCAGTTAACATCAGTAATTGCTGAGAAGGATGTAAGCTAAGAGCCAATCAATAATAAACCATTTAATGACAGAAATAAGTACCGCTGAGGAGAAAGTCACAGTTAACAGGAGGGATATTGGCTATTGATATATGATGTCAATAAATTGGAATTAAAAATAAACTTCACTTGGTTTCGCACTTTGAAAAATCAAAAATAAAATACTCGGGAGTTCTCACATGACTTGTATTGGTTGAACTTTCTCTTTTTTCCAGTTTTGACAGGCAAATTTAATAGAAAAGTTGATTTCAGTCTTTCAGTTAAGAGAAAATCAAATTAATGAAATAGAGACTTTTTTTTTCCAACTGTTTACTTTTGATGATTGTGCCTTGTAGCTAATGTATATGTATATACCGTTCTCACTTTATCAGTAAAACGTGATATCACATAAGACCAATAAAAGCTGATTTTTTTGTACAGAAATGTTATGTATTTAAAAAGTCATGTTAGGCCTACACAGCAGTCCTCTACCACAAGGTTAAGTCACCAAAGGTCATTGCTATAAAAACTGGCATGGTGGCAATTACCGTGTGCTAAGTCCAGTTGGAAAATGAAATCAGCATCTCCATACAGCTTGTCAGTGAAACATAGAATAGAATAAAATAATCCTTTATTCTCCCACAAAGGAGAAATTTGGCTGTAACAGCAGCACAGTGACATGAAGAAATGTAAACTTTCCTGATAGTTGGCTGCACTGCCTGCTGCTGTTGTACCTCAGCTGGGTATTGATTCAAATTTCAAGAATCAATTCCATTCTGATACTCAAGATTTAGAATCGATTATGACTTGTACATGTTTAGGATGACTTTTACAGAAAGATGTTTGCCAGACACCATAACGTAGTGTGGTACCGTTACTTTAGCCTATTCAGGCTTTTCAACAACAGAGTACGGGTGCATATCCCTGCAAATGAAGCTCCAAGCTCGCCTCAGTTATTGTGTTTGAGAATGTGCAGAATTGGCTGGTAGTTGTAGTGTTTGCGTGAGTTTCACCTGTTTTGGCCTGGTGGACGGCTTGAACTTGAGATATTGGTTACCTCGCAACATGTGGCTCCTGAACTCGGTCATAGTTCTCTAATGCTTCACGTCCATTTGGCAGGCCTTGTAAATAATGACAAACCGGATCTCCATGGCTCCCTGAGTCGTCACTGACTGTGCAAACATCCACATGTGTTGGGTCTTGAATCATTGGGATCTATTACAAAGCATTTTGTCATAAGTAGACTAAGAGAAGCCACGGGTCTCTGTTCTTGTTTGTGTTTTTCTTTACAAAGTTTTGTAGTTTGGGGGGAGGGTGTTACGGCCGCCTGTTTTTACTGAGGCCTTGTAGTGTTTTGTTGAACTAAGTTTGTGTTTTCTCTCTTCTGTCTGCATGTTAAGCCCCTCCCTCACTAATATCCTCCAGCCAAAGCGTGGGCACCCCTGCAGACTCTGTTCCTCGCTCCTCCTCCTCCTGCAGGCAAATAAGGCAACCTGTGACTCATCAAGCAGACTGGAGCTCCTGATTGGTTCCAGCCAATCTCACCTGCAGGGGGGAGCAGCTTGTCACTGTGCTGCTTTCCCCCACAGTCTGCTTTGTTTGCTTCTGCTTAGTTGGTCAGAACTGCTGTTTAGTGCTGTACTTGTGTTAGTTTAGTCTGTGTTATCTTTGAGCAGTTTATTTCAGATAACACCTTCTGCACTCAAGTTAAAGAGACAGCCCTTTAAGTTTGTTCTTTGTTTTGGCCCTGTATTTTATTTAGGGCTCCCCCTTAGCCTGTGTTTTGGGGCACATGTTTTATTTTGACAACCTTATTACTTTAGTTAATTTTTCTTAGACCATTTCTGTTCTGTATATGTGTTTTGTTGCTTTATTCTGATTAAACTCTTCTGTTCCTTCACCTTTACCATCTGACTACAGTACAGGGTTTTATGTGACTTTCTCTTCCCTAGCCGAGCCAGGGTCGTAACAGAGGATGACAGTTTGGGTCTTCTTCCAAACCTTTTAGGAGTGGTGACACATCAGAAAATAACTTAAGAGTTTTAGAAAGGATGATGTTGTAATCTGCAGTTTATAAATGGCTCAAAATGACTTTCCCAGCTCATGTCTATATTTTTTTTACTTCAGATCTTCACAGACTTCCCCACTGTTCTGTGTATTGGTAAATTCAAGGATTGCTGTCAAACAAATGATCTTATATACTGTCACAACTGATGGCTTTACACAATCTGTTTTTTGTTGACTGCAAGCTCAAAATAATCCTGTCTCTGCAAATAAGATCGTTTTTACAGCTCTGGATTGAAGTTAGTTTGGTTCTTTGATAAAGGAATTCTCAACCTATTTCATAGAACTTGGCACATTGAACTGCAGAGCAATTTCAGTAGTAAAAATAACACTGCCGTTGTAAACGGCCTGTCTGGCTTGATAAGCAGTTTCCTGATACAACAGTTTTTGAAAAAAGAAAATATGGCTGTCATTGTGCTCCAAAAACACCTATTACTTTTTAATGGTATTGTAAAAGCAGCCTGTTAGCTGGCGAGGATGCCCTCTGTAAGACTGATGTGCTTCTAATGGTCCCTCAGGATGGACTCGAGTATCCCAGAGCGTCAGGGCAGCTCCAAGCTAACATGGCTGTTTTGGTTTTCTACCCCTTGATTCTGCAGCAAAGGTAGCGGAATGACAGAGTCTCTGCTGCCGGAAATCTTTTTTTTAGAGCAAAGTGATACATGATTTCTGAAAACTTTAACGAAAAAAGGCTTTAACTATGCTTGCATGCTCTTTGGTCTTTGATCAGATATTATGAACCATAATAAACAAACCTTTCTGTCACTCGAAGTTAGTGGTTGTATGAAGCTTTTTTTATTATTTAAATCATGACAGCAGAGGCTACCTGAATGGACATGATTAAAAGTTTACTTACCATATAAAGTCTTTCTTGGTAGCTCTGAGTAAGTTTCTTTTGCCTTGTCCACACGTAGCCGGGTCATAGAGCTTCGGACGTCACGTGACTCTCAGAGCGAAGGCGCCATGTTGGCAGGCATGAACCTCACCAAAATGAACGTCGCTGGGTGTGATTTTACTCCATCGGAGTTTACTACCCATTTTAAAACAGAAGATATTATTGTCTATACCGGGAAATTAAAAACATTAAACATCTCCGACCCTTACCATGCCCCTGGGAGACTTTTTAAAACTTCAGAAGCTGTCAGAGCGGACATACTCTCACAACGGCGTCAGTTTGTTTTTAAAGTTGCTGGGGACAATAACCATAAACTTAAGTGTGGTTTGAAGATGGCTGGGAACAATTATTAATTATTCATATAGTCTATAAAGATTCATCTGTTTCACGTTTATGCACTACAGTGAATTCCATCAATAAAAGTTGAAAGCCATAAGCTTATGTGTTTTGTTTTACCAACGGCACTGAAAACCATCATTAGGCTGTTTGCTTGCATGGCTTCATTAAGATCCACATCGTAGCACAAAGAACAATACTGGCTATATATACTCGCCCCAGAAGAATATGTGGAACAATAAAACGCATTCCCTTTGAAACCCTTGCAGTTCTGTGTGGAGAAACTTCAACACTAACTTACAGTTCAGAGTCCTGCAACAGGGCGGGTACCCGCGGTGGACCCGCATAAGGTTTTTACATGATAAAAGTTGTGAAATTAAACTTCAGGGGTCCGGGAGGAAGTTTCTTTAATGGGGGCGGGTTGTGAGTGAGAAAATATAATTGTTTATAATGTTTTGTTTAAGACTCCCAAATAGAATTGTGTTGATATATAGTGATATGTGGAAAGAACATTACAGAATATTCCTCCAATTTACGCTGACAGCGGATTATTCTCGCTATCTAGGCATCCAGCGCCAAAGGTGTCAAGTAATGAAGTACAAATACTTCGTTACCTTACTTACGTAGACATTTTGGGTATTTATACTTTACTGAAGTAATTATCTATGGGCCTACTTTTTACTTCTACTCCTTACATCTTCACGCAATTATCTGTACTTTCTACTCCTTACATTTTAAAAATAGCCTCGTTATTCTTGTTTCATTAAGTCTTTTATTAACTGGATAGAATTTGACAGTGGTTTGATCATAATTTTAAACTTCTACCATAATATGGCGACCCCGGTTGCATGCGATCCATTGCATACTGTGCACACAGGGGTCCTGTTAACCAAATATGTTCCATATTAGTCCGTTTTTTTTTTACAACGGTGATGGAAAATCTGAAGGCTCTTGTCATTTTGACAGATTATACAGGTCCTTCTCAAAAGATTAGCATATTGTGATAAAGTTCATTCTTTTCCATAATGTAATGATAAAAATTAAACTTTCATATATTTTAGATTCATCGCACACCAACTGAAATATTTCAGGTCTTTTATTGTTTTAAAACTGATGATTTTGGCATACAGCTCATGAAACCCCAAATTCCTATCTCAAAAAATTAGCATATCATGAAAAGGTTCTCTAAACGAGCTATTAACCTAATCATCTGAATCAACTAATTAACTCTAAACACCTGCAAAAGATTCCTGAGGCTTTTAAAAACTCCCAGCCTGGTCCATTACTCAAAACCGCAATCATGGGTAAGACTGCCGACCTGACTGCTGCCCAGAAGGCCATCATTGACACCCTCAAGCAAGAGGGTAAGACACAGAAAGAAGTTTCTGAAGGAATAGGCTGTTCCCAGAGTGCTGTATCAAGGCACCTCAGTGGGAAGTCTGTGGGAAGGAAAAAGTGTGGCAGAAAACGCTCCACAATGAGAAGAGGTGACCGGACCCTGAGGAAGATTGTGGAGGAGGACCGATTCCAGACCTTGGGGGACCTGCGGAAGCAGTGGACTGAGTCTGGAGTAGAAACATCCAGAGCCACCGTGCACAGGCGTGTGCAGGAAATGGGCTACAGGTGCCGCATTCCCCAGGTCAAGCCACTTTTGAACCAGAAACAGCGGCAGAAGCGCCTGACCTGGGCTACAGAGAAGCAGCACTGGACTGTTGCTCAGTGGTCCAAAGTACTTTTTTCGGATGAAAGCAAATTTTGCATGTCATTCGGAAATCAAGGTGCCAGAGTCTGGAGGAAGACTGGGGAGAAGGAAATGCCAAAATGCCTGAAGTCCAGTGTCAAGTACCCACAGTCAGTGATGGTCTGGGGTGCCATGTCAGCTGCTGGTGTTGGTCCACTGTGTTTTATCAAGGGCAGGGTCAATGCAGCTAGCTATCAGGAGATTTTGGAGCACTTCATGCTTCCATCTGCTGAAAAGCTTTATGGAGATGAAGATTTCATTTTTCAGCACGACCTGGCACCTGCTCACAGTGCCAAAACCACTGGTAAATGGTTTACTGACCATGGTATTACTGTGCTCAATTGGCCTGCCAACTCTCCTGACCTGAACCCCATAGAGAATCTGTGGGATATTGTGAAGAGGAAGTTGAGAGACGCAAGACCCAACACTCTGGATGAGCTTAAGGCCGCTATCGAGGCATCCTGGGCCTCCATAACACCTCAGCAGTGCCACAGGCTGATTGCCTCCATGCCACGCCGCATTGAAGCAGTCATTTCTGCAAAAGGATTCCCGACCAAGTATTGAGTGCATAACTGAACATAATTATTTGAAGGTTGACTTTTTTTGTATTAAAAACACTTTTCTTTTATTGGTCGGATGAAATATGCTAATTTCTGAGATAGGAATTTTGGGTTTTCATGAGCTGTATGCCAAAATCATCAGTTTTAAAACAATAAAAGACCTGAAATATTTCAGTTGGTGTGCAATGAATCTAAAATATATGAAAGTTTAATTTTTATCATTACATTATGGAAAAGAATGAACTTCATCACAATATGCCAATTTTTTGAGAAGGACCTGTAATTCCCCTGACTATTTGGTCCAGACGCGCAGACATTTTTAGGGTGGAGTTAAAGCAAGAAGTACAAGTAACTGAATCAAATTAATAATAATAAGATTTCCATGAAGCCATCTGAGCATCATCTCAGACCGGGAGGCTTTAGAACGTGACTGTTACCGGTGCGGCTGGTTAAAGATGCGCTTCAAAGAGCCCGGTGTCATGCCAAACACCCGAGCGAAAGAGCGCATGCTCCGACATTTTCTGCTGCTGAAGCCATATGAAGCTTGGATCAGAGAGTCTTTCCGACCTCTGATCATCTGAATCAGAGAAATTTGGCCGAAGAGGAGCTTTTACTTCCAGTCTCCGGTGCGTCACCGCGGATTCAGCCTCTAGAACAGTGGTTCCCAACATGAGGTTCGTGACCCTCAAGGGGGTCATTAGAGATTGCACAATCTGTCTGTGCTGAGGTTGTAAGACTTTTAATGATACTATTCTTAAGTTTTATATATATATATATATATATATATTTATATATATATATATATATATTTATATATATATATTTATTTATATATATTTATTTATATATATATATTTATATAAATATATTTATATATAGTCAGGACAAAGCAGACATGTGTTGCTGAGTTCAACATGTCGGTGGTAGAGACTCAGGGGAATTCAGCATTACAATATTTATAGGGAACTAGTCATCATATTTTTCACTCCATGAAACACATATTAATGCTTAGTAGTCAACATATGGTTGTTTAATGTATTTGCATTGCACTAAAATGAATACATTTTAATGAACATATATGCAGCTGAAACAGTAGCCTAGTGTATCCTAAATGTTTCAAAATTAATATTTTTATACAACATTATAATAATTATGGCCTTTCTTTTTAGGGGGAGGTGTGGCTTAAGCTTTATTCTTTAATGTCATTTTTTAAATTACATTACTTTTACACTTTAAGTAGTTTTGAATCCAGTACTTTTTTACTTTTACTTGAGTAAAAAACTTGACTTGATACTCCAACCTCTACAGAAGTCTTTTTAAACCCTAGTATCTATACTTCTACTTGAGTATTGAATGTGAATACTTTTGACACCTCTGTCCAGCGCTGCCAGACAGACTTTACTGCAGCGGGATTTGCGAATCATGAACTGAGAACACAGTTAAAACCAGGGACTGTGGACAATTTTTCATTTCTGCATATTGATCTCTGCATCAAATAAATTTCAGTTTTCATACATTTCAGAAAAATCTCTCTGGCAGCGCAGGATGCCAAGATAGCGGGAACATTCCGCTGTCAGCACAAAGTTGGGGGAATATTCTGGCATGTTCTTTCCACAAACACATTATGCTATATCAACACGATTCTCTTTGGGAGTCTTAAACAAACAAAAATTTCCCATAAATATTTTTTCACCCGCAGTAAAGAAACTTCTGCCACACCCTTATCATTTATGTTTTTTTCCATCTTAAAACGAGTATTCGCAACATTGCAGGACTCTGAGCCCTGAACATGTTTCCAGCGGACTACAAGTCTTTTAAAACCTCGACATATCCACTGCTGTATAATATGAATGTATTAGAAAGTGGAATGAAGTGATTTAAATAATAGTCCGTTCAGACACTGATTATGTGGAAATGTGGATGTTAGAGCTGGTAAGAAATCCCGCATCACGTTTTTAAAAGTGGTGGGGAAAAAAATCATCAATCATAAATATCCCCGCCGTCACCGACTAAAATGACCCCCATCCCCTGACATATACAATTTCCCGATCCATTTTCCCTCGTCCTACTCCGGAGCATCGCTTAAAGCATATAAAAGCCTGGAGGGATATAAATGGACACAATCGGGGTTTGTTATCGGGATCCAGATCTGGAATCTTCCTGCAAAGGATTGTGTTGTTGTCACCGGGAGGGAGACCTGTCCTGATTTTGGTTACCATGAACAACGGGCCGTTGCTAGGTTATGTCTTTGTGCAACATTTTGTATGTTCATCTCAGGAAATAAAGTATTTTTTTTTTCTAAATAATTTGCATCACTTAATGATACAAGAGCAGTTATTAAATCTGAATTACAAGTGAATCACTCAAAAAACCTGTATGAAACGGCTTCATTTCTGCCTGATCGCTAGAGCGTTTCATGGCAATGATCCGTCGTTTTCTGCGTTCTGGATCCTTGGGAATCCTATAGAACATTTCTCCCTTATCTCATCCGCGTCTGTTATGGCATCCTGGGGCACAACAGGTATCCACCATATTTACCGTTTCTAACTTTGGGTTAGCAACAAATAAAAACAACTGCGGGAGACTGCCTGCCACAATGGCGCCCATTCGATTTTAACTGTTGCATGCTGGGAGAAGTGACGTCAACTCCCAGAGCTCTATGGGCGCCGTAAAGGGTTGGAAGGTTAGGACGATTCTAAGGGCCTAAGCTGATGAAGGGCCCAAAAAGAGCAGACCCCTTTTTTCTTTTCCTCTCTATTTTCTCATTTTAATACATACCTTAAATGTGCTAGGGCCCCTCATGCACTTAATGTGTATTTTGTCTATTTTGACCATAGATTTAATATTTAACAAATAACTTATTTACTGTTTCAGTCACACCCCTCCCCTTTACAATGGTTCATTCCACATGTCCTTCCGAGCTGCTTGCTAGCAGTGTTGCCAACTTAGCACTTTGTCTAACGACTTTTCAGACCCCCTTAACGACTTTTTTTCCAAAGAGCGCCTAGCAACAAATCTAGCAACGTTTCTGACCACCCTTAGCTACTTTCTGTGAAACTTTGTCGCCGATATTTCCTGCAGTTTAGAGACTCAGCTTGCTTCCCGACGCTCAGAAAGGGAATGATCTGCGTATATGTGTACGCAGCATGATCAGAATATGTCCACTGACCATTCAAACCTTTTACGGTTCATTTCACCCACTCACAAACGAAGTTGTTTTGTAGTTAATGGTAATTCAAAAGTAAAAAATAAATCTGCATGTATATAAGACCGATCTTTCAACGGGAATTAAGGCAGAAGCTTGTCTGTACTATGCTGCATCTCACACCTGTGGTGCATTGAAGGAACGTTCGAAATGTATGGTGAGTTCAAAAACGTAGGACATTTAAAACTTATGACAACAAACAACACCGAAAATAATACCAGAAACAATAAACTTCTGTTTAATGGCAGTTGGCAAGAAACATTTGATGCATGCTAAATATGCCCTACTTATTTTTGTTTTTACAAAGCACTAAAAAACAAACAAACAACATCTATATTCTCTCTATTAATTTCGTCTTCTTGAGATATTTCAGCAATTTTTCCCCAGAAATTTAAATTTTGTTTAAAAGGTCTTTGATGTCCAGTTGCAATTTGATATCTTGTAAATTTTGTACCACTTTTCTCCACAGTTTACTTCAGGCAAAATAATATAACATGCTCCACAGTCTCTTCTTGAAGACAAAAGTCACATTTCCCTGAAGCATGTTTCCCCTGTTTTAATAATGTATTGTTTAACCCTGTAATCCTAATCTAAATATAATTATTTCCTCCTTTCTGTTTTATTTGTCATCACGTGAGGACGTCATCATTATGGAAATTAGCGTATGACGTCATCTGACGTCATCTGACGTCATCTGACGACATCTAGCGACGTTCTGGGACATCTGTCTCCGACATAAAGTAGCTGAAGT
This sequence comes from Valencia hispanica, assembly GCA_963556495.2. Lineage (NCBI taxonomy): Eukaryota > Metazoa > Chordata > Actinopteri > Cyprinodontiformes > Valenciidae > Valencia > Valencia hispanica. Next base: position 47,591,043 of record OY747711.1, read on the forward strand.
TTTAAAAGTGTACAAGGCATGTTTATTGGGGTAGATTTTATCAGTAAAAAATATGGGGGTGCCCAGAATTTTTTTTTTCATAGGGCCCAGAATTTCTGGCGGCACCCCTGCTCTGGAGACAAAATCCGATTTAAAAGTTTATTGAAGTTGCCCTGCCCTCACCTCTGGAACAGGCTGCCTGAGGACCTTAGGGCCGCAGAGAACGTTCATGTTTTTAAAAGTAGGCTCAAGACTCACCTTTTTAATACTTTTTAGCCTAGCTTTTAATTAACTGATTACTATTTACTGCCTGTTATTTGCTTTTCATGCTTTTATTGGTCAGTGTTTTACTACTTGGTCTTGTACTTATCTTGTTAATTTAATTAATTAATTAATTTACCTACCTACCTATCGATCTATTTATTTATTTATTTGTGTATTTTAACATGTTAGCCTGTTTTACACGGATAATAAAAACATAGACACATCGTTCCAGTGTTTCCTCTATGGGAGCCCTCTACCCTGGGAGCAGTGGTCGACTGTGGCTGCCTGGGTGCTCTCCAGGTGGTGCTTGGGTGGAGTTCAGTATCCTGGCCTCCCCTCCTCTGGACGCCCTGGGTCGGTGCCTCGACTGCTGCTGTTGACCCACTGCTGCTGGGGCAGATGGCTCCCTTGATGACGTTTCCTTACCCAACCTGGCTCATCTGTACTCGGCACAGTGTCCATCCTACTTTCTATTTTAATGTCCTTTTAAGGGAGGGTAGTATAATTGTATTCACGCCTAAATTTGTGGGGGGTTAGTAGTTAGTAGTTAGTATATTCCATTCCATTCAATTCAAAAATACTTTATTGATCCCAGAGGGAAATTAAGTGTTAATGGGATAATGGGCAACTGACTGCACTCAGACCAAAGGGGGCTGAATAATTACGCACACCCCACTTTTCAGTTATTTATTTGTAAAAAATGTTTGGAATCATGTATGATTTTCGTTCCACTTCAAATGTGTACACCACTTTGTATTGGTCTTTCAAGTGGAATTCCAATAAAATTGATTCATGTTTGTGGCTGTAATGTGACAAAATGTGGAAAAGTTAAAGGGGGCCGAATACTTTTGCAAGCCACTGTATCTTCTATGAAGTAAAAAACACTAGGATAAAAACAAAGTTAACAGTCGAAATTTCTTTTACAAGGAAAGTAATTTCAATTAAATCATACATACATTCCTATTGATCCTTCAGTTCAATAGTCTAATCAGTTTAAACGTTTTCAGCCTAAGAAAAATTCAGGCAAGTTTCATTGAGTCATTGATTTGCAGCATTCATTCCACCTAAAAAAAAGTATAGCGACAGTAGACAGTCGCTTGCGTTGTGTCATTGACTTCACAGCAATTCCTCATACTGAGCAAGCATGTAGCGACAGTGGAGAGGAAAAACTCCCCTTTAACAGGAAGAAACCTCCAACAGAAGCTGGACCAGAATCTGGCTTGGTGTGAGTGGCCATCGGCCATGACTGATTGGAGGTTTCAGAAAACAGAGCAGAGACTCATCAAAACAGAAAAACAAATTTAAGAGTACTTTTAGGAGAGGGAGAACATTCAGTTACTGGGAGCATCATCCCAGCCAATGTCCCCCTCCCGCAAGGCATCACTGCTGAGCAGGATCCCAGACAAGGTGTAGCTTCTATGGAGAGAAAAACACTGAGAGAAAACAAAGTTAACAGTTGAAATAATAGCATATAATACATTTGAAGAGTAGCAGAAGAGAAAGTGAAGAAAAGTGGTAATTCTGTCCTCCAGCAGTCTGAGCCTATACAGACCCTTTCCAAAAATTAGAATATCATGGAAAGGTTTATTTATTTCCATAATTCCATTCCAACCGTTAAACTTCCATAGATTATAGATTCAGGGCCCACAATTTAAACGATTTCAAATATTTAGTTGTTTATTTATTCATAATTTGGGCTTCCGGCTCATAAAACCCACGAAAACAAGTATTCAAAAAATCAGAATACTGTGAAGAAATCAGCCCATATTTTGCAGGAGTGTCACACACTACTCATCTACTAAACTCAAAGCACTTGCACAGGTTTTCCCAGGTGTCATTAAATGGCTTCATTTTGGTTCAATTGTCTCAGTTTGGTTCAATATTGGGAAGACTTCAGACTTGACAACTGGCTAGAAGACCATCATTGATGCCCTCCATAGGATGGGTGCGCAACAAAAGTTCATAGCTAAGGAGGCTGGCTGTTCACAGAGTGCTGTGTCCAAGCATATCAATGGAAAGTCTAGTGGAAGGGCAAAATGTGGCAGGAGAAGATGCACAAGCAGAGGAGCTGACCGTGGCCTTCAGCGGATTATCAAACAGAGAAGATTCATGAATCTGGCAGAGATCCAGAAAGAGTGGAATGAGGTGGGAGTCACAGCTTCAAAACCCACCACATTCAGACGAGTCTCAACTGGGCCAAGGAGAAGAAGGACTGGATTGTTGGCCAGTGGTCCAAGGTCCTCTTTTCCAATGAAAGTAAAGTGTGCCTTTCATTCTGGAATCAAGGTCCAAGGGTTTGGAGGAAGACGGATGAAGAACAGAACCCAAGCTGCTTGAGGTTGTTGGTGTTGACTCAGCATAAGCTATAAATATCTGGATTCTCTGAGCATCGATAATTATGATCATAAACCCTAATATTAATATAATTATTGATGAAGTTCAACTTTTTATTAAAGATAATCGGGGCACCAATCTCTTATCAGAGATCATTTCGATACCAGACAATCAGTCTCTTCCGCTGGGACATCAATAAACTATACACACAGTGATGAAACACAGGAAACTTCTCGTTAAACTAAGGGAAATTTATTAAGAAAATAGATCAACCTTACAGCCAAAACATTTCATCAATAATTTCCATCTATTCTAACGCATACAAATAAAAACAGTTATCGGTGACAGGATGGGGCACGCGCACGTGTGTGTTTGGGGGGGGAGTGTGTGTGCAAAGAAGGAGAGAGAGATGACGAGTGAATGAGGGGGGTTTAGCTTACACCCCCTCTTGTCATAGATCACTTTGACTCAAACCTTATCAATTGGTGCGATCGGTTCACAAAGGTAGACAAAGGAAAGCCGTGTGGCGATTCAACAAAGGCTAGCTTCAATTAGCAATGGTGGCTTGGACAAAGGGAGGGATGACAGTTAACCGGATCGGCGGAGGGCCACGCGACCTGCCTAAGCAGGCAGGCTGGATAACCACAGCGGGGATGAGTACACACAAGCCAGGGGAATTATATAACAGACTGCTTCTGGTTGCAACCAACAAACAAAAATGACAATTACACAAAAACATGCAAATACTCAGGGCCAACGCGTGGCGACGCTGATTGCCCACAAATAACAGTGGTTTACAAGTTCACAAACCTATATCAACCAACAGAAAGACGGATCTAAACCCTCTGACCTAACTTCTCTCCCCAGACTCAGCAGAAATAAACCAGGTTTATCCTACTTGGTGATGATTCTCTTCCGTCCACACTAGCCAACAACGAAACAGGACATTCTCAGTGAAAATTCTACTTTTTGGCAGGAAGGGTTGCACACAACCGAGGTCAGGACTTGGAATTGTCCGATTTCAGGCACTGAGGGACTCAGGCCTGTTTTCAATAGAGCTCAGAGGCCAGCAGACTTCCTAGATGGACAAATGAGAAGTCGGTTTGCTTGGCCGGTTCACTTCGAAGTTTAAAGGGGGAGTTCTTTCCTGGGAGGTTTGAACGAAAAAGGGGAAAGTTTGCTAGCAGTTCAAATGAGCGTCTCCTTACAGCTCCGCGAACAGGAACAAAAGACGATGATTTTAGTTTTCGCGCCCCCTTTATCAACTCTGTGATGTCATCACTAGCCACAGACCAATGAGAATGGGTTGAGGGTGTCGCAAAGGACGCTGGTAGATACAGTTCGTTCAGTAAAAGGCAAGGGATTCCAACAACGTTCAGTGTGACATATCCTCAGTCAGTCATGATTTGGGGTGCAATGTCCGGTGGAGGTAGTGGTGAACTCTGCTTTCTTAAATCCAAGGTCACCGCATCAGTCTACCAGTATGTTTTAGAGGACTTCATGATTCCTTCTGCTGAGGATCTGTATGGAGTGCAGATTTCATCTTCCAGCAGGACCTGGACCCTGCCCATACCGCCAGAAGCACCAAAACCTGGTTTGATGCCCATGTCATCACAGTACTTGACTGGCCAGCCAACTCGCCGGACCTAAACCCCATTGAGAATCTATGGGGTATTATCAAGAGGAAAATGTGGGGCCCCAGACCCAAAAACAAAGAAGAGCTGACAGCAAGCATCAAAGAAATCTGGTCTTCCATAACTCCCAGGCAATGCCACAGGCTGATTGCCTCAATGCCACGGCGCATTGAGGCAGTGATTAAGGCAAAGGGATTCCCTACCAAGTATTGAAGATTGACATATCATTTTGAAAGTACCATATTGTGATTGATTTGATTTGATTCTAATTTCTTTCAGGGTTTTTTCTGCAAAAACTGAGAAGTAAATGGTGATTTCTTCACAGTATTAAAATTTTTAGAAATCCAGGTTTCGCGGGTTTTATGAGCTGGAAGCCCAACTTATGTACAAATAAACAACTAAATACTTGAAATCGTTTAAGTTGTGGGCCTTGAATCTATAATCTATGGAAGTTACAATTTTTGAATGAAATTATGGAAATAAATAAACTTTTCCATAATATTCAAATTTTTTGGAAATGGTCTGTAGGAGCATAACTACAGAGATAGCTAAGGATGACCTAAGCCACACGAGAGTGAAAGTCTAAGTAGTAATGTGTCAGTTGTCAACGAAACGGCTCTCAGAGCCGTTTTTTTGTTCAAGCTGCACGTCTTGAGCGGGAGCAGGTGGGAGGAGAGGAGGGTTTTAGACACACAGATAGCGCCACAAACACAGAAACGGGAGGAGAAAAAAGCGCTACAGACAAAACGTGCTGGAAAGGTGAGAAAATGAGTGACAGCAGGTAACGCAACATTTAAACCTTCAACTTGTATGTTGGACCCAATCCCAACCAAATTATTTAAAGAAGTGTTCCATTTGGTTCCTGGCCCCATTTTGGATATGATGAATCTATCCTTAGTAAACGGATACGTACCACAAGAATTTAAAATAGCTGTAATTAAACTTTACTCAAGAAACATTCCCTTGATCAAGATGACTTAGTGAATTACAGACCTATATCTAACCTTCCTTTCTTATCCAAAATCCTTGAGAAAATTGTTGCTAATCAAGTCTGTGAGCATCTAAACAGTAACAAGCTGTTTGAAGAGTTTCAGTCAGGTTTTAGAGCTCATCATAGCACCGAAACAGCACTGGTGAAGGTTACTAAGGATATTCTCATGGCCTCAGATAATGGACTTGTGTCTGTTCTGGTTTTGTTAGATCTCAGTGCTGCTTTTGACACAGTCAATCACAATATTCTCTTAGAAAGGCTTGAACATGTTGCAGGGATCAAAGGAACAGCACTAGGCTGGTTTAAATCATATTTGTCTGATAGATTCCAGTTTATTCATCTAAATGATAAATCTTCTTCACTCTCAAGGGTTACTTGTGGAGTTCCACAGGGTTCTGTGCTTGGACCAATTCTTTTCACCATATATATGCTCCCAATTGGTAGAATCATTAGACAGCATGGGATAAATTTCCACAGCTATGCCGATGACACACAACAATATTTATCCATAAATCCGGATGAACCCAGTCAAGTGGGTAGATTACAGGCATGTCTGGAAGACATAAAAACATGGATGACCCTAAACTTTTTGCTTTTAAATTCTGACAAGACAGAAGTTGCTGTCTTTGGACCAGAAGTTCTAAAAAAGATTTCTAGGAGAATAAAGGAGAAGCAGGTTTCTAGGATTTCCTTCTTTCACCTCTGGAATATTGCTAAAATTAGAAACATCCTGTCCAGGAGTGATGCTGAGAAACTAGTCCATGCATTTGTTACCTCAAGGCTGGACTACTGTAATTCTTTACTATCAGGTAGTCCACAAAATGCCATTAAAAGCCTTCAGTTGATCCAAAATGCGTCAGCAAGAGTTCTGATGAATATTAAAAAGAGAGATCACATTTCTCCTGTTTTAGCTTCCCTTCACTGGCTCCCTGTTAAATCCAGAATAGAATTTAAGATCCTTCTTCTTACATATAAAGCCCTTAATAATCAAGTTCCATCATACATCAGAGATCTAATTGTTTCATATGTTTCAAACAGAGCACTTCGCTCTCAGACTGCAGGTTTACTTGTAGTTCCTAGGATTTCTAAAAGTAGAATGGGAGGCAGATCTTTTAGTTATCAGGCTCCTCTCCTGTGGAACCAGCTCCCAGCTTTAGTCCGTGAGGCAGACACTCTGTTTACTTTTAAGGCCAGGCTTAAAACTTTCCTTTTTGATAAAGCTTATAGTTAGAGTGGCTTAGGTCATCCTGAGCTATCTCTGTAATTATGCTGCTATAGGCTTAGACTGCTGGAGGACAGACTTACCAATTTTCTTCACTCTGCTACTTCCTTTTCTACTACTACTCTCCAGTTGTATTACAGTACATTCTGTTATTTCGACTGTTAACTTTGTTTTCTCTCAGTGTTTTTCTCTCCATAGAAGATATACCTGGTCTGGTATCCTGATTGGCTGCAATGCCCTGTTGGACGGGGGTCATCGACTGGGATGGTGCTGCCAGTAACTGAACATCCACCGTGTCATATTATCAACTTTTAACTTTCTGTAACACAGAAAGTTCTCTTATATCAGATCTTCTGTTCCTTCTGTGTTTCTGCTCTGTCTTCTCAAACCCCCAGACGGTCGTGGCAGATGGCCGCTCCTACTGAGCCTGGTTCTGTTGGAGGTTTCTTCCTGTTAAAGGGGAGTTTTTCCTCTCCACCGTCGCTACATGCTTGCTCAGTATGAGGGATTGCTGAAGGATACCTGTTATTACACCACAGTGTATATTATAATAAAATGTCAGAAGGATAAAAAGCTATATATGAATGATTATTTATTGTCCTCACCAATCTTCAAACCACACTCATGTTTTATTGTTATTGTCCCCAGCAATTTGAAAAACAAACCTACCCCCTTGTTTGGCTCACCTTTAGATTCTGCATGTGGGTAGAAAGATTTCCATTTAAGGCAATATCTTTTTGAAAGTGACTAATTTTCAGCTGAACTTCCTCTATTATAATGAATATAACATATTACAATGAATCATTTCCATTTAATTTCACTGGAATGTTGTCACTTACCACTGTCATTTATTCGATCAGTAGATAGTGGTGCACAGTCCACAGTCCCTGGTTAAAGATGTTTTCTCCTTTCTTGAATCATGAATCCAGCAGAAAAGTCTCTCTCTCTGGCTGTGCTCAATTCTGCAGGATTTACAGTTGAAACTCCAAAAATTTGGATATTGTTCAAAAGTTTGTTTATTTCAGTAGCTTAAAAGGTGAAGACTTAACTTAAAAGGTGAAACCAATATATGATATAGACTCATTACATGCAAAGCGAGATATTTCAAGACTTTTTATGTCATAATTTTGATGATTATGTTTTACATTCTATGAAAACCCCAAATTCAAAGTATCAGAAAATTTGAATATTACATGAAATCAATGAAACAAGGATTTTAAATAGAGAAATATCAGACCTCTGAAAAGTATAATCATGCATATGTACTCAGTACTTGGTTTGGGCCCCTTTTGCATCAAAAACTGCCTCAATGCGGTGTAGCATGGCTGCTATCAGCCTGTGGCTCTGCTAAAGTTTTATGGAAGACCAGGAAGGTTCAATAGCGGCCTTCAGCTCTTCTGCATTGTTCCGTCTCATGTCTCTCATCTTTCTCTTGGCAATGCCCATAGATTCTCTATGGGGTTCAGGTCAGGCCAGTTTTCTGGCCAATCAAGCCTAGTAATCCTACGGTCATTGAACCAGGTTTTGGTATTTTTGGCAGTGTGCTAAGTCCTGCTGCAGAATGAACTCGGCATCTCCATAAAGCTCATCTGTGGAAGGAAGCATGAATTGCTCCAAAATGTTCTGGTAGATGGCTGCATTGACTCTGGACTTAATAAAGCTCAGTGGACCAACATCAGCAGATGACATGGCTCCCCAAATCAACACAGACTGTGGAAACTTCACACTGGACTTCAAGCATCTTGGATTGTGTGCCTCTCCATTCTTCTTCCAGACTCTGGGACCTTGGTTTCCAAATAAGATGCGAAATTTGCAGTTCTTTTTTTCTTTAGCCCAGATAAGATGCTTCTGATGTTTGTTGTTCAGGAGCAGCTTGACAAGAGGAATAGGACATTTGAAGCCCATGTCCAGGATCCGTCTGTGTGTGGTGGCTCTTGATGCACTAACTTCAGCCTCAGTCTACTCCTTGTGAAGGTCCCAACACTTCTGAATGGCCTTTTCCTGACAATCCTCTCCAGGCTGCGCTCATCCCTGCTGCTTGTGCACATTTTTCTATCACACTTTTCCCTTCCACATAACTTTCTATTTATGTGCTTAGATCCACCACTTTGGGAACATCCAACTTCTTTGGATGTAATGAGTCTATTTCATATATTAGTTTCACCTTTTAAGTTGAATTACTGAAACAAATGAACTTTTGCACATATTCAAATTTTTCACCTGAATATGTCTATTTCGATATTGTTTGCAAGCTGCCATCAGATAGCAGAAGCTCTCATTTTCTTTAAAAGGAAGCCCGCCTACCCTTACTGGCTTCAAAATATAGGTCGCCGCGGCGCCTGATAATTTGAGAGATTTACACTTAAATATTAATCAAAATAATTAATATTGTCACCCCTGACCCACCCGAATTAATGAAACTTCCGCCCACAGCGGCTCCCGTTAAATTTAACTTATAAAAATCATTTCCACTCTTGAAACAAATGTTGTTTCTCTGTCCGGTTGCAGCACTGTGGTGTGCTGTTTGTGTACAAAACCAAGATAAGACATCAGGGCCGGCCCAAAGTCTTTTGGGGCCTTGAGCAGATTTTGACTCGGGGCCTCTTCTCCCTATTTAGACCAAATAAAATTTTACTTAGAAAATGAATTAAGAAAATAATTTCTTACGGAATAAACTTGCCATTAGGTATGTGTTTTGGTAAAAATATGGTGATACCATATGTATCACAATACAGGGGAGACGATACGATATATTGCAAAACTATGAGTAAGACTATATATTGTGATTTTTAAAACTTACTTTAACTAGAAAAACTGTCTCAGCATTCTAAACACTCCAACCTGTTTCATACTTTAACACATCCAGTTTTATTACTAGATCTAGTTGATCCACTGAAACGAAGAAGGTGAAAACAGCCACAAACTAGCAGTTTTTATTATACAACAAAAATTACTGTCATCTTTAATGGTTCCATTCAAATTCTAAAAAACAAAAAAAAGATTCATTGCTTTTGAATATCGATAAAATATCATGATATAGTGGCTTATCAATATTTTTCTTACATCCCTACTTGCCAACTTCTTTAAACAGTTGAAAATGTTTTGAGAACCACAAATCTTATTGTTAATTTTGATTCATCTGAAACCAAATAACATAAATTCAGATTCTCTATAAACAAAGTTTTAGAGCTGTAGCCTGAGTTCAATTTTAATATTTACGGGAGGCCTCTGATGGTTTCGGGCCCCTAAGCAGCGGCTCAGTTCGCTTCTGCCTTGGGCCGGCTCTGTAAGACATCCAGACATACATGCTTGGCCAGACAGATTTTGCAGTCAATCCCACATGAGTGCTCAGTATCATCCTATTGAATAGGTTCTGGGACTATGCTTTCTACGTATCGTCGCCCAGCAGGCCTGAGGTTCCTGCTGCGTGGGTTCCGTTGGAGAACCGCTAAGTGGTTCTGTTCATGTTGGCTCCCACCTGCTGGTTTTTCAACATCACAGAGCCGGGTCTCCAAGTTCGACATCCTCACCTCCAAAGCTACATTTATTACACGTACCGTTCTAAAGGAGGCAGAGGAAGTAACTAAACAACTGAGACAGAGAGCAGGAGCGAGGAGGAGACTAAGACAGAGAGACAAAAGTAGTAGCCATAGCCACAATAAAGCTAAGCTAAGCTAGCAAGACCATACTGTGCCGAGAAAAACACAAAGCGTTCCCAAAAGGCCTCAGTCCAGAGAAATGTTACCCATTCAAGAGAGTCTGAACACCAAACAGCTCCACAAAGTGCAACAGTGACAACAACAGGAAATGACGCGATACACCTTACCCAATCACAGTCTCCTTGAAGCCAGGATAAGAACATTCCCAGTCAATCAAGTCAAGATTCCAAATGCTGATAAGCTTCCACAGAAGACAGAATGCTAAAATTGAAAAGTACTTCAAAGTAGGCTACTTAAACATCACAAAGTAATTTTTTTAGATGGAAATTATTTTTTTAACCCGAATTTTCTGCTGTGTGCCATATTCATTTACTGTCACTAAGTAACACCAGAGTTGGTTTTTAAACCTCTGGAGTGTTCTCTGGAATCTCTTTTTTTATGTTGATACAGGTCATCCTGAGCTATCTCTGTAGTTATGCTGCTATAGGCTTAGACTGCTGGAGGACAGACTTACCAATTTTCTTCACTCTGCTACTTCCTTTTCTCCTACGACTCTCCAGTTGTATTACAGTACATTCTGTTATTTCGACTGTTAACTTTGTTTTCTCTCAGTGTTTTTCTCCTCATCGAAGATACACCTGGTCTGGTATCCTGCTTGGCTGCAATGCCCTGTTGGACGGGGGTCATCGACTGGGATGATCCTCTCAGTAACTGAACATCCACTGTGTCCTGTTATCAACTTTTTACTTTCTGTAACATAGAAAGTTCTCTTATATCAGATCTTCTGTTCCTTCTGTGTTTCTGCTCTGTCTTCTCAAACCCCCAGACGGTCGTGGCAGATGGCCGCTCCTACTGAGCCTGGTTCTGTTGGAGGTTTCTTCCTGTTAAAGGGGAGTTTTTCCTCTCCACTGTCGCTACATGCTTGCTCAGTATGAGGGATTGCTGAAGGATTGCTGTGGTTGGAAATCTGCCCAACCTCACGCCAATGACTGACGCAATCTGCTGGGATTCCTTAAATAGGAAACTTTTTAACTGATTGGAATGTTTGTATAATTGTATTGAAATGACTTCTTGTTAAGTGCCTTGAGATGACATCTGTTGTGAATTGGCGCTATATAAATAAACTGAATTGAATTGAATTGAATTGAAAAAAAAACAAATAAATTCTGTAGTTCCTGAGATGTAAACAATTCATTTTGGCCAAGGGTTAAAGAAGTTAATTGTGCAGCTGGGTTATTGAATGGTATTACTATTATTTTTTCCTTCTAACAGATTTTAAATTGAATTGTACTGGATAACAAAACAATTTCTTATCTATCTATCTATCTAGAAAAGATTTTGAAATAATTTATGATGGTCTCATTTTTTACATCGTAAACCAATATCTATATGTATACCATCGTTATAATTGTTACCATTGTCAATTTTTCTCAGCAAGGATGAAAAGCTGGTGAAAAAAATACTGTTTTCCTCATTAAAATTATTGTTACATTAAAAGCAATACAAACTAAATTGTTGATGTCCAGTTTGAGACATTGTGATGAACTATCTTTGTGTTACTGTCAATAGTTTTGTTGCTCTTTAAATATTTACAATAAACAAAGGGGAGATTCCAATATGAGAAAAGCTGATAGAGTCAAAGTGATGTGGAATAATGGAGAAGCAAGTTGAAGTCAGAACGGAGGAATATGAATGAGACAGTTTAGAACTCCTACTTGGTGTTTTGTTCTTTGATAAACAGTGACGAATGATGGATGAAATTAAAATGGATGACGAAGGGAGGAAGCTACTGTCCCCTGCAGGCACATAAAACATAATGTCTTTATTACGTTTTAGTTCCCCACCATCGCCCCCGACTTAAAAATGTGTTTACTATGTGCTTCTTTACCAGTGCGCTATTGCAGAATGCTGTTTTGAATATATATATATATATATATATATACACACACATATATATATATATATATATATATGAGTCCGACCCCGGGGAATAAATAGATTAATACCATCATATGTACATTTCTCTGAATAGTATTTGTGCTTATATCTTCGCTCTGTCTGTCCATGGGGCCTATTTCTTCAGCAGGGTGTTAATTATGTTTAAAGTGCATCTCCCTATGAAGATACTCATAGTAGTACTTTAATCAACGCTAAGTCCCCACTCATTTACAACTCTCCTCTAGTGACTAATTAAATAAAATTTGAAGTGAGCAGCTGGGACTTGTCCACTTATGTCTGGCCATGGAGGAATTCATGGGGATCGTCTATGATAACAATATACTGTAAATGATGGACAAATCACACATGTGGTAAAGGGGGAGTGATATTGAAAAAGCCCTGCACAAGTATCCACAACTCTTGTGCTTGTTTACTTTTTTATATTACAACCACAAGTCTTAAAGGTGCAATATGTGAGAATTTTACAGTGAAGTAATCACACAACATTCTAATGTCACAGTCATGTTAATCATGTTAATCATGTCACAATCATGTCCAGGAAGGTAACATTGAAACAAATTTCCTTTCTGGCTGGCTGGGTGGTTGCAAGTTTTTATCATTTTAAAAAGACGTAGTCATTGTTTACAATCTGTGAGCCCCCAAGGTTGCCAGGTCTTCAACACAAACACTGCTCCAGCATTTGTAATTTGACACCAACTGGGCTAGAGGCTATCATAGAGCTAACAAAGCTAGCAGTAAATTAGAAAAGTCGGCCATAAAAATATCTCAAGCAACTTTTTTCACTTACCAACAACTTAATATCGAAGTGAAATGTATTTATCTACCTATCAACGTACTATGTAGGACTCGCCATCTTTGAACTTCTGGCGCTGATCTGTAACTGGCAACCCAGCATGAAACTCACCAGGGGGAGGGAGATGAGTGACTGAGAGCGGCCTAACTTGTTTTTCTACATGGACTGCAGTACCAAACTTTGACCACAAGATGTTATTCTTACATTCTGCTCCTCAAAAGTGTAACTTGCCCCCAGATCCAATTTTTTTGCTGATTAACTGTATAAATGGGTGTCTAATAGTGCTATCTACATGTCTGGTAATTATTTTTGATATTTTAGTACATTTTAGTAAAAATATTAATTTTCTACCAAAAACAGTCAGTGTGGCGGCCTCTTCAGGTTAAAACATTACATTTGAATTGGGCATCGCTACTGGCTCAGATGGGATCACTGATGTCTGCAGTTATAACAGACGTCAGCCTTCCTGCCGATGTTGAGTAGAAAACATGCCCAGTGTAGGCCACGCCTCTGTAGCAAGTAGGAATACCAAGGAGGTGTTGACGCCAACCTGCCCCCCCCTCGCCAATACTCAGTCCGCTAGGCGACGCCTCCTTTGCAGCAGTTTTCAAACCGGAAATGTAGGTGGAGTAAGACTCTGGAAGAAGGATGAGTTGCTCTTTAATGTAATTCATTGGGTTTTTATGTGATAGAGCATGTTTACAAAATAGAAAAATGATTGTTGGATAAAATCTGAAAAGTGTGGCAAGCAATTCTAATTTAATACTTTGTAGAACATTCATTGCAGTTAGAACTCCAAGTCTCTCCCATATTTGCATATGGGAAAGTGTCTCCTTGAGTTATTTCTTCTGTTTTGATATTTCTTTATTATTGATCGACCAAGATTTAATTATTTTCAGTTCATTCCCCTGTCTTTAGTTTTCTGCCTTATTAACATTTTGCATTAAAGATAATTGTTACTTTATTAGTTTATTTCTGCTTAGTGTGTTTAGTTTTCCTTCCTCTGTTCTGTTTATTTCCTCGCTGCCATTATGCTTCTCTTCCCAGCTGCATGTCTTTACCTAATCTTTGTCTGCTTGCTCACTCTCCAAACTGCATCTGTTTGTCCTTGATTAGCTCCGCTTTGTCATTCTCCACTCCTCCCATGGCCGTAGGAACAGGCTTTTCATCGGAGGTGCTGCTGTGATCTGTCACACGCACATATCAAGCATATATATATATATATATATATATATATATATATATATATATATATATATATATAGATAGATAGATATATATATATATATATACAGGGACTTGCAAAAGTATTCGGCCCCCTTGAACTTTTCCACATTTTGTCACATTACAGCCACAAACATGAATCAATTTTATTCGAATTACACGTGAAAGACCAAAACAAAGTGGTGTACATGTGAGAATTTGAACGAAAATCATACATGATTCCAAACATTTTTTACAAATAAATAACTGAAAAGTGGGGTGTGCGTAATTATTCAGCCCCCTGAGTCAATACTTTGTAGAACCACCTTTTGCTGCAATTCCAGCTGCCAGTCTTTTAGGGTATGTCTCTACCAGCTTTGCTCATCTACAGACTGAAATTCTTGCCCATTCTTCTTTACAAAACAGCTCCAGCTCAGTCAGATCAGATGGACAGTGTTTATGAACAGCAGCTTTCAGATCTTGCCACAGATTCTCGATTGGATTTAGATCTGGACTTTGACTGGGCCATTCTAACACATGGATATGTTTTGTTTTAAACCATTCCATTGTTGCCCTGACTTTATGTTTCGGGTCGTTGTCCTGCTGGAAGGTGAACCTCCGCCCCAGTCTCAAGTCTTTTGCAGACTCCAAGAGGTTTTCTTCCAAGATTGCCCTGTATTTGGCTCCCTCCATCTTCCCATCAACTCTGACCAGCTTCCCTGTCCCTGCTGAAGAGAAACACCCCCAGAGCATGATGCTGCCAACACCATATTTGACAGTGGGGATGGTGTGTTCAGAGTGATGTGCAGTGTTAGTTTTCCGCCACACACAGCGTTTTGCATTTTGTCCAAAAAGTTCCATTTTGGTCTCATCTGACCAGAGCACCTTCTTCCACATGTTTGCTGTGTCCCCCACATGGCTTGTGGAAAACTGCAAACGGGACTTCTTATGGTTTTCCTTTAACAATGACTTTCTTCTTGCCACTCTTCCATAAAGGCCAACTTTGTGCAGTGCACCACTAATAGTTGTCCTATGGACAGATTCCCCCACCTGAGCTGTCGATCTCTGCAGCTCGTCCAGAGTCACCATGGGCCTCTTGGCTGCATTTCTGATCTGCGCTCTCCTTGTTTGGCCTGTGGGTTTAGGTGGACGGCCTTGTCTTGGTAGGTTTACAGTTGTGCCATACTCCTTCCATTTCTGAATGATCGCTTGAACAGCGCTCCGTGGGATGTTCAAGGCTTGGGAAATCTTTTTGTAGCCTAAGCCTGCTTTAAATTTCTCAATAACTTTATCCCTGACCTGTCTGGTGTGTTCTTTGGACTTCATGGTGTTGTTGCTCCCAACATTCTCTTAGACAACCTCTGAGGCCGTCACAGGGCAGCTGTATTTGTACTGACATTAGATTACACACAGGTGCACTCTATTTAGTCATTAGCACTCATCAGACAATGTCTATGGGCAACTGACTGCACTCAGACCAAAGGGGGCTGAATAATTACGCACACCACTTTTCAGTCATTTATTTGTAAAAAATGTTTGGAATCATGTATGATTTTCGTTCCACTTCTCACGTGTACACCACTTTGTATTGGTCTTTCACGTGGAATTCCAATAAAATTAATTCATGTTTGTGGCTGTAATGTGACAAAATGTGGAAAAGTTCAAGGGGGCCGAATACTTTTGCAAGTCCCTGTATATATATATATATATATCTATCTATATATATATATCTATATATCTATATAGATATATATATATATATATATATATCTATATATATATATATATATATATCTATATATATATATATATATATATATATATATATATATATATATAGCTATTATCAACAATTAACAACTCAAGGACAAGCCTGATCAACACAAGCCATCAATTTTACCCTACAGTTTGAATAAAGAGCAATAGAAAAAGCTCTCCTACTTAAACGGTGACACTCCTAAACCTTTCTTTAACATCATCACCTAACATCTGCAGCTGAAGGTGAATCTGTTCATGTCAAAGTCCAATGGCAGTAGGACTTTCCAGTGACATGCAACTCCCACCCCTACCCGAGTCTTACTTCGCCCACATTTCCTGTTTGAAAAAATGCACCAAAAGGAGGTGTTGACATGTTGACAGCAGCGCTGCTGCAGTGGCACACAGACAGTGAGAAAGATGGAGAGTGACATGAGCTACTTCGTCTCAGACCAAACTTTCTGAGGTGAAGGATTTCTCTCCACTTCCTTCACCAGAGGAAAGAGAGGAAAGCGAGGGAGGGTCTGTGGAGGAGGTGTGGCCGAGACTCGACCTCTTTTTTACCCCACAGTGATGACAATAATCTCAGAATTGAGTGGCTTCATCAAAAGCATTTCAAGGCATTTCTAGCCAGTCTCCAGACCTCAATCCAATAGAGAATCTGTTGAGGGAGTTAAAAGTCTGTGTTGCCTAGCGACAGCTCATAACATCACATTTCACTGTGGAAGAATGGGTCAAAATACCAGCTACAGTGTATCCAAACCTGGTGAATTCCTACGGGAAATGTTAGACCTCTGTCATCACAAAACAAGGTTATTTACAAAGGATTGAGGTGAACTTTTGTTATTGACCAAATATTTATTTTCTGCACCATTATACAAATAAATTCTTTAAAAATCATTTCATGTGATTTCCTGGAATTTTTTAACATTCTGTTTCTTACAGTTCAAGTGTACCTATGATGAAAATTACAGACTTCTTTCATTTTTTTAAATCAGACAACTTGCACAAACGGTGTCTCCTAAATACTGTTTTTGCCCCACTATATCTCAATTCGTCTTTCCATCAACTTTCACTAGGTACACTGTTCCTGCAGAAGACAAACATCTCCACAGGATGACGCTTCCATTAAGTCCATCATTTGTAAGGATAGTCTATTCAGGATGATATGCAGTGCAAGTTTACCTCCTCACAATGACTATATAGGCCAGATTGTTTAATCTGACCAGAGCACATGTTTGCTCTGGCCCCAACATGTTTTGTGGCAATCTTTAAACGGGGCATCTTTTCATCTCTTCCATAAGCCCCAGATGTCACGTCAATAGATTCCTTCTCTTGAGCTGTGACACTCTGCTGTTCCTACAGAGGGATCTCTAGAGTTGCTTCTCTAATATTTTCCCTTGAATGACCTGTTGGTTTGGGTGCTGGTGTACCATACTCTAAAAGACAGACACTACATAGGTGACCTCTGATGGCCTAGTCTTTCATCTAAGGGTGTATTATTTAAAGGGACTAAATATGAATGAATGCTAAATGTATCATTTTTATTTGTGAAAGAAATGTGAAAACCATGTATTATTTCCCCTCCACTTCACTATTACAGTTGAAACCAGACATTTACTTATAGATCAGAAAAACACCTTTTCTCTCTTTACTGTCAAACAGAAAATCACAGTTAACTTTTTTGTTTTAGATCAATAAATATAAACTTTTTGTGTTTGTGAAATGTCAAAAGAGAGAGAATTGTTATGTATATTTTATTACTTTCATCAAAGTCAGAAGTTGACATGCACTAAGTTTATTGTGTACTTAAAGGCATACTCCGCAACTTTTACACCTTAATATAACATTTTTTCCAAAGTTATGGTGGAATTTTATTATCTATTATGTTCATTTTTAGAGTTATCACCACCTTACAGGGGTCCGTGGCTTGTTTCTGCACTATAGAACTTTTGAGCAGAAGCCCGCTGCCGGAAGTACCGTCTGGGGTCTGGTTTACGGCAGAGTCATACGGCCTCGCTGTTTAGAGACTGTAGAGATAGCTGATCCACCAAAGAGACCGAGAAATCCCATATCAGAAGAAGCTAGAAAAACAAAAAGAGAACGTGAGAGAGAGAGAGAGAGAGAGAGGGAGAGAGAGAGAGAGAGAGAGAGAGAGAGGGAGAGAGAGAGAGAGAGAGAGAGAGAGAGAGAGAGCAAAGACCAGAGTAAATATTGGGCCGGCTTTTCCTCATTGGAGAGTTCTTTTGGAACAAGCGTCATGTACTACGGACGCCGAGTTAGCCGTGCTGCTAATGGATAGGTAAGTAATCGATGATTTCACCGAGGTTATAGTGTTTGGTCTGGCATGATGTTGTTATACAGTCCTGAGAAAGCGATTTATTCAATGTGTGGAGGTGGATGAACATAGTTTGCACGGTATGCCTTACAGTAGTAATGTGAATTACACAACCGAGTCGATCTCCGTTAGCCATCTAGAGGCTAATGTGATGCTAACGTGTAAGACTCAGTTCTGTAGATAAAGCTGTTTTTCCAATCACCCCGACCTCCCCCACAAACTGAATACCTAGCTGTGAGGTCTTTACTCTAAATTATCCCGATTGTTACAGTTGAATTGCGAACTGAAATGGCGCCTTTTTGTTGTTTGGGCAAGCGATTTGGAAAGCAGCCACTGAAACAGGCCTCTTATGAGCGACAGAGAGATTTGATTTTACGTAAGCCTGAAGAGGGCGACAGAGAGCCAATATCATGAAAGTTGCGGAGTATGTCTTAAAACAAAAAGAAAACTCCAAATATATATATATATATATATATATATATATATATATATATATATATATATATATATATGTGTGTGTGTGTTTGTTAGAAAATATCACGTACATACAGACCCTTTCCAAAAGATTTGAATATCATGGAAAAGTTTATTTATTCCCATAATTCCATTTAAAACGTTAAACTTCCATAGATTATAGATTCAGGGCCCACAACCAAAACAATTTCAAGTATTTAGTTGTTTATTTGTACATAATGTGGGCTTCCAGCTCATAAAACCCATGGAAACAGGAATTCAAAAAATTACAATACTGTGAAGAAATCACCATTTACTTCTCAGTTTTTGCAGGGTTAGGGTTATGGTCCCTGAATTATGTCCCTTTTATTTCTTTGAAATATTGCACAGCTGAAATGTATTTGATGCAGAGATCGCTGTACAGAAACAAAATACTGTCCACAGTCCCTGGCTTTATCTGCGCTCTCCGTTCCTGAATCGCAAATTCAGTCGCAGAAAAATCTCTCTTAAAGCCCAAAGTTTGGAGAATTTTCTGGCATGCTCTCTCCACAAACACAACACGGTTTTCTTTGGGAGTCTTAAACAAACAAAAGTATTACAATATTTTTTCACCCGCAGTAAAGAAACTTCAACCAGAGCCATGAAATTTAATTGATGTATTTCTTCCATCTTGAAAGGGTACCAGTGGCACCACAGGCCCTGAAAGTGTTTGCATACGGACTAGTCTTTTAAAACCTTGACGTATCCACTGCAAAGAATGCTGCAGCATCTGCACAGAAAGAAACCATGACGGTATAAGAAAGTGCAATCGAGTAATTTAAATAATAGTCCGTTCAGATACTGATTATGTAGAAATTGTGCTGGGAGCACAAGTAGATGTTAGATTTGCGTTGGTAAGAAATTCCGCATCAGGTTTCGAAAAGTGGTAGGGACACTAACCCTAACCCTCCTGGAAGATGAAATCTGCATCTCCATGCAGATCCTCAGCAGAAGGAATCATGAAGTCCTGTTATATCTGAAAATGCAGCTCTTCTAAAACAAAGATATAACAGAGTCCTAGAAGGCGTTTCAAGTATTTAATTCAACATGTCTGTCCAGAACATTACTCTTACATCGCCCTCCCCAACCTTTCTGACTAACAGTTTAAATAGTATTCAGCAATCACTGTTTATCTCTCTAGCACGTCTTCTCCAATCTTCATGTCCAGCTCCTGGAGAGCTGGTTTATGCCAGTCTGATAGTAAAGCATGAAGCAGCCCATCTATATGAGAATGTCCCGTAGATATCTTGCTGCTCTGGCATCTTTATCAGGAACATTATGCTGGAACAATAAGCTTGTTTTCACTAACTTGTCATTTTGCCCTAGATACATTCACTAAACAGAGAATATGTAATTAAGATCTAATTACATTGGAATATTCCGGCAACAGTCCTCTAAAACATTCTGGTAGACTGATGCGATGACCTTGGATTTAAAAATGCAGAGTTTACCAACACCTGCACCGCGCATTTCATCCCAAATCATGACTGACTGTGGATATTTCACACTGGACCTCAAGCAGCTTTGGTTCTGTTCCTCACCTGTCTTTCTCCAAACCCTTGGACCTCGATTCCCAAATGAAAGGCACACTTTACTTTCATTGGAAAAGAGGACCTTGGACCACTGGCTAACAGTCCAGTCCTTCTTCTCCTTGGCCCAGTTGAGACATCTCCTACACCTGACTATAATCCTACAAAATCCCTGACTCTGTTCAAGTGTACCTATAAGAATTGATGCCGGTTCGAAGGCAAAAGTTAGTAACACCAAATATTGATTTGATTTAGATTTGTATTTTGTTTGCTCACTTTGCATTTTGTAAATTAATAAAAACAACAATCATTATTTATATCTCTGAAAGCATTTTTTTAAAGCATTTTTTCACACCTGCCTAAAACATTTGAACAGTACTGTATATACCGCAATTTTTGGACAATTAGGCGCACCTATATACAATTGCACCAGCTGAATTTTAAAAGAAAACATTTTTGGTACATACATAGGACACACCTGAATATAAGCCGCACGTTTTCATGTTGTAACATAAAATATTTACACAGAAAGACGGTACACGGAAGATTTTTGTTTGTATTAATGTAAGACGTGTACAGTGTGGCATGAACACAACACAACAGTAACATGCCAGGTTAGAAAATAAAACACTGCACCAACATGACAGTAACACACCTGGTTGGAAAATAAAACATATATTTAGCCTACCAGAAAAGTAATTGCTCGCTATCTTTCTCTTCCTCACCAAAGCCACTGAAGTCGACTTCTTCAGTTTCTTTATGTCCTCTAAAAGCTTTTGTCATCTTTTTACACTGACTCAGTTCTTCCCGCTCCCTCCTCCAACGTCTTACCATCGATTCACTGATGTCAAGCTTACGTGCACTAGCTCCATTTCCTTCTTTGACGGCTAGCTCAATTGCCTTTAACATAGAAGCTGCATTTCTTTGTGTGTTTTTCATGATGAGGGTGTGTGCATGAAAACTACCGTAGTGTCTTTCTTCAGCGCATAGTCTTACACCTCCTGCTACAGTGACCCCGGAGGCTGTTAGCCAGTAAAAATCTATAAATTAGCTTAATCGTTGTATAGGAGGGTCGCAGGGTCCAAAGTGTGTGAAAAAAGTTATAGTCTGAAAATTATCCTTGTTGTTAGTGTGTGCATGAAAATAACAACAGACCTTTACAATGAGTGAAAAACAATGCACCCCTTTGATACCTTGGGTGTATCCTAGGGGTAAAGGGCGCTCTGGAGCAGGTTTCCATCCAGGATGTTTTTGTACATTGCTGCACTTTCCCGCTGTCCAGACTAGCCATAAAAAAAACTCTGCCTGCTCTCAATTTCCTGGTAATACAAGATTTCCATTCTCCCAATCCAGATGAGCAGCCTATTCTCTGTTCCTGAAACACATCCCTGCAGATCTTGAGAGTTTAAATGAAGGCAACAGGATTTTTCTTGTTGTTTCCCTGCAGCATAATGCTGCTAACACCACAATTCCTTGCTGGGATGCTATTGGCCAGTCATGATTGATTCCTGGTTTCCCCCAAACACGATGCCTGGCATTTACAATGTAGAGTTTAGTCTTTGTCTTCTCACACCAGAGAATTGAATTTCTCATGATTTGAAGAGTTATTTTCAAGTACTTTTACGCAAATTCCAGGTGGGCTGCCATGTGCCTATTTACAAAGGAATTACTTCTCTCTGACCACTCTACCATTCAGGGCTGATGAGTGAATTGTTGTAGAGATGGTTGTCCTTCTGGAAGGTTCTCACTCCAAAGAACAATCCCAAACCCCGCACCGAGTGATCATTGGGTTTCTGGTCATTTCCCAAAGCAAGGGACCAAGCCAGCTCTAGGAAGAGTCCTAGAGTTTCCAAACTTCTTCCATAAGGTTGATGGGACCTTCAAAACAGCAACAATTTATGTGTACTCTTTCCCCAGATTTGTCCCTTAAGAAAATCCTGCCTCTAATGTCTACTGACAATTTATTTGACTTCATGCTTGGCTTTTGCTCTGACATTCACTGGCATCTGTGGGACCTTATATAGACAGGTGTGTGCCTTACCAAATCATGTCCAACCAACGGAATTTACCACAGGTAGACTCTAATTAGGCTGTGGGAAAATCTCAAGGTTGATCCCTAGAAACAGGATGTACCTGATCTCAAGCTTGAGCATCACGACAAAGGCATATGCACATGTATAAAGATGTCTCATTCACTTGTTTTTTTTCAAAAAATTTGCTGTTTTCTCTTGTTTGGAATGAATGCCTTGAATGAATGAAAGTTGTTTTCTGTGGAGAAAAATACTCTTGCGCTCTTGTTTCTGGATGTTGCAGTTCGTTGGAGGACTGGGTGGGGGGAAACGTCAGGATTATGAGTCTAACTCATTTTTCATGATATGCAAATGGTTCGCCTTTGATTGGCTAACAGCAATGCGACTCTTATGCTGCCTTGAGCAAATAACTATCTTAACTTACTTCACTGGTAGTGTTCCAGAGACAAATTCCAAATGTTTCTTCCTCAGCTCCTCTTTCTCGGTAAGCTATCTTTTTTGGGGGTAAAAAATGTAATGCTGATGTTCACAAATAACACAAGCCCAACAATGTTTCACCATGTTGTGGAGTTGTTAAACAGTTAGCTTCTACTAGCAGAGATGTGCTCTGCTCTCTCCTGGCCGCAAAACCAATACAACCTTCCCGTGGGCAGTTGCAAGCCAAGGTAGGCAAGACCATGAATAATATTTTTTTCTGTGACTTAGAAGAGATTGGCCTTTTCTGACTCGCAATTTTATGTGTAGATTTTGAGATAAAACATTTTATTCATCCCCTTTTGAAGAAGGCTGTAACATGAAATGTAGAAAATGGGAAGCAAAGTGTGAATACGTTGTGAGTGAACTGTAGATTCATGTAACTCTTAAACATATGTAACGTAATATTCAGATTAATAAAGTAAACCCTTACCTTCTTTCATCTTCTTGGGCTTCTTTATCTCATATAGTGCTGTTGTACAAAAGTGGATGTTATAGCTGCCACTTTCTTCTTCCATACTTAATCAATGTTGGCAAAGATAGATGCAAAAATAATGAATTCCACCACTTTTGCTTTTCAAGCAGTATTTATAAAGAACAACCCAACGGGATCACTTCTGAAAGTCTCAAAGAATCATTTGGGAGTTCAGTTTTGCCACAACTCAATGTGAAAAACAATGGCATCGGGCCATTATACGTTGTTTCTCAATTAAGCTGATGGCTATCAAGATAATGAGCAGTTGTGTAATTTGGACTTGTTTCCATTTTGTCCCCCTAAACATCTAAATGAGATTATTAACTTGAACCTAAGCCTTATAGTTGGTTCAATCAAGATGCTCTGATTGCAATTTTGTGTGACTCTATAATGCTCTAAAAAGAATGTTAGCAAGAATGACAATAGCTGTTCTTGGATCTATGGGGATATGTGTTCTAACTTAACATAATAATAATACTAATAATGCATTTCATTTATAAAGCGCTTTTCTTAAAATGCTGTAAATGAGAGAAGGATAAAAACAAGCGAGTCACAGAAACAGGCAGGGTAAAAACACAACAAAGAATCAAACATTAAAAGCAGCCTTGAAAAGGTGAGTCTTAAGCAGAGTTTTGAAAGTGGAAAGGTCAGAGTAGTTGCGGATAGGTTGTGGGAGTGAGTTCCAGAGAGTGGGGGGCAGCGATGAAGAAAGCTCCGTCTCCCCAAGTTCGGACTTTGGTCCTGCAGGGAAGGGTGAGGAGTTTAGCATTGGAGGAGTGGAGGGAGCAGGATGGGGCGTGGTGGTGGAGCAAGTCAGACAGGTAGGTTGGAGCCAGCTTATGGAGAGCTTTGAATATGTTGAGGAGGAGCTTAAATTGGATGTGCTGAGGGATAGGGAGCCAATGGAGGTTTCAAAGGACAGGAGTCATATGATCGTGTGCCCGGTGGTGGGGCAAGAGACGGGGAGCAGAGTTCTGGATGTATTGAAGTTTGGTGAGGGTTTTGGAGGGGATACCGTACAGGATGCTACTGTAGCAGTCGATTCGGGATGCAATGAACGCATGAATCAGGGTTTCAGGCCGATAGAGGAAGGGAGGGGTGAAGTCTGGCGATGTTTTTTAGATGGAAGAAAGAAGTTCGGGTTATGTGGTTATTGTGTTGTTCAAATGAGAGGGAAGAATCAAAGTAGATGCCAAGGTTGTGGATGAGTGGGGATGGGGTGAGGATGCTGTTGTCCAAGGTCAGAGAGAAGTCCTGGACGGATTTAGTGACGGTTTTTTGGGTCAGATGATAATGATGTCTGATTTATTGCAACTGAGTTTGAGAAAGTTGTGTTCCATCCAGTGTTTGAGTTCAATGAGACATCATAAACACAGAGATAGATTTTAGAAGTGATGAAGAAGGGTGAGATTAACAAAATGGTCTGAAACTGACATCTTTTGTGAGTACTAAAGAAGGAACCCATCCAATTTAATATTAGTTTTAGTCCTAATATTAATAACATTCTTGTAATCACATAAAATATATGTAAACAGATGTTTCAGGTCTAAAACTGTGAATCTAAATGCATTTAGTCAATGGGGAAGATAGGGAATTTAAGTGACTTTTAACCCGTCTTGTTCGTTGGTCCCAAATGGGTTGGTTTGAGTAATTTAGAAACTGCTGATCTGCCGGCATTTTCACATACAGTATAGCTTTCTCTGAGGTTCACCGACAACGGTACAGAAAAAAATATCCAGTGAGTACCTTGTACAATTCCATTGTTTTGATGCCAGTGGCTATATGAGTATGGTTGCTTACCATGTCTGTGCCTTTGTGAACACAGTATACTCATCTTCCGATAGCTACTTCAAGCAGTATGACCTCGAATAAGCGAAAGAAAATGGATGGATGGATGGATGGATGGATGGATGGATGGCTTTTAGAATATAAGATCAACTACAGGGTTACTGTTCTCCACTGACCTCCACAGTACAGTGAACCCACGCCTATCCGCAGATTCACAAATTTCTCTGTGGAACGTGACTCCAAATTATTCGGAGATTTGTGGATGTTTTTGAAGTGCATTTCTAAAATATTGAAAAGAAAATGCAGCTGAAATATTTAGGCATAATGTGGTAGTGCTAAGACGGTTTTCAATGTTGTTATTAATGCATATTAAGATATATATGGTGTTTAAACTATATAAATAGGCAGTTATAAGTGTTTTTAGAAGGGGTCTCAAGTATTTGTGGGTCGTTGTGGTCCCCAACCCCAGCGAATACCGGGGGTTCACTGTAATCAGGCACAGAGCTACGGTTTATGTTAAAGTGAGGCCTCTTTGTTTTTCACAAGCTTTGCTGTTTTAAAGTAGTTTTCTATCTGCTGTGCCTGGTTCTGCTGGGATATTGTTGTTATAGACCCATCGGTAAAACTTTTAAACACATAGGCTTCACATGTAATTCCACATGGTTTTACATGGGTTTCACACATTTTTTCACATGTAGGTTATATATGGAAAATAACATGTTTCACATGAGGTTTACATGTTTACATGTTATCCCATGGGCTTCACAGTTTATTATCATGAAAATGTTTCGGATTCACAGAGGAAATGTGTGCATGTTCTCCACACTTCTCACATGTTTTAAACATGTTTTCACATGTGAATTTCACAAGGGTCAAAATTGTTTCACATGTGATCACGTAATTTTGCCCAAGTAAAATCCATATGTTTTTCCTTGAGGAATTATTTTTGGGTGAAATAATATTTAATTTGAATGCTAAAGGAGGCCTCTGGACAAACAAGCAATTAGGTTTTTGTATGTATGATGTTATGGACAAAATCTAAGGGGGCATCTGGGTTGCCCCCCTGATGTAATGCAGGGGGCCAGTTGTCCTCACTTATTCCCATGTAGATCAGTCCCTGCCTTACCCTATTTTATGATGCAGTATGCTATAAGGTGTCTTCTTCTGAACTCATCTTTGACTATGAAATCAGTTCATCCAGGTAAAGTAAAAACAATGGCATAACGCATACTGTTGTCTCCGTAATGGTGCATACAGTTTCTGAATTTCAACTCAGTCAACATCAGTTAAGTCAAGAGGCCATGCCAGACAGACTTCATACAACTTAAAATAGGAGTATGCTGTCAGAACTGGAAAAAGGCATTTTTCTTTCCACTGGTGAAAACTGTTTAATAATTTTTTTCTGGTCTTTGATCATAGAATTCTCACTTTCTGTTCGATGGATTCTATTTGTATTTATTATTATCTGAGAGCAGGAGGACAAATCCCGCTGGGATACAAATTACAGAATTCTTTCTCTTACTTTTTATTTGGAAGCCTTGAAACAGAGGCTTCATGTGTTGTTAAAGGTTTAGAATTCCAATCTGTAGCAGAAAAAGATACAGTCCTTGTTAGGATTCCACTTAACACTGTGCTCATTTTATTTTCCCTAGAGTAAGATGTATGAAAAGCACATCTGCCTTTTTGTGGAACCTGAAGTCTGCTCTGTAGCTTGAGGAAACAAAAATGTAATTGCAGAGAAGAGGTAGGCCTACATGTAAATCAATAAAACAAACAGAAACCCTGGCTGTGAATCAGCCTGCAGCTCATCTGCAGCAGTCTGGGTTCAGATTGTTCTACGGTAGAGAAATCTGAGGCAAACGTGGAAAAAAATCAATTATGCTAACTTCTTTACCTCATTCTAATTAATGTAATACAGTTCCTTACAAGTTTGTTCATGCTTCTTGACTTTTTCCATGTCACCATTTTACAACCACAAATGTTAATGTATTTTATTAGCATTTTCTATGTTCCACCCACAGCTGTGATAGAAGTACCCACTGATGGTACTTGGGCTACCTTTACTGGTGCTCCGAAGCAGTTTGTGTTCACTGTTCATGATGTAACTATGAAACATATTTATTAAGAGAAGTTAAACTAGGATCAAATGATACTGAGATTAAAGGACCAAAACGACAATTAAGTTAATCTGGCTTTGAACAAAGCTACTGTAAAGAGAGGTACAGAAGAAAATATATCAAGAATATATCAGGCTGTAGTTATGCTGCTATAGGCTTAGATTGTTGGAGGACAGAATGACCACTTTTCTTTACTCTACTACTTTTCTCTTCTACTACTCTCCAGTTCCATTATTTGCTGTTATTTTGACTGTTAACTTTGTTTTTTCTCTCCATATAATGCCCCGTTCTATTTGTCTTGTAAGCTAGACTTGCAACTCGAGAGTGACGTCACATCCGTGTTGGAAAACAAGTTACAGCAGGTTTTTGCGTTCTGTTTTGCACACGACAGGTCAGAGAAAAGATGGATGCCTCCAGGAAAGTCACTGATGCGCTAGCTCTGAAAGAGTACAGAGAGCTAATATCAAAGTTGTGGTTCATCATCAAAATATGGAAGAAGATGATAGCGAGCGGAGAATGTAAGTTAATGTTGCATCTTATTTGATTGTAGTCTATTAATGTTTTAACTGCTGTTTAAGCGAAAATTCCGTAGCTCAACACTCGGCATTGTTGTCATAGCAACATGGAGTGTCTCTAGCCAATTTATCCTGCTTAGCTACGATGCCCTGTTGGATGGGGGTAAGGTAAATAAAAACTTTTAAACAAACATTAAATTAATAAACAGGCCATAATGTAAGGTGAAGGGGTCATTTGCTAAAATGATTAACTAACTGCAGAGAATTGTTAAAACAGGATGTGACCCATGGCTCAGCAGGGAGCGGGTCACAACTCTCTGAAAAAACAGGAAACATCTGGCGGTTTGATTGTGCAACGGTACGGGGGCAGCGTGAGACTGCTCCAAAGAGGAAATGCTTCGCTGCCTAGCAACAGTGTCAGAAATGAATATATTAAAGAGCTTAACCTATCATAGAAGGACTACAGTCACACTTTGCATATATTAGTATGTATTATACCATGGTTTGGGTGGATACTCGATTCTGATTGGCTGGAGGGTGTAGGTTAAAAAGTGATAATGTACACCTAGGAAAGGCGTCCCGTCAAATCGCCTGATGACAGTTCTAAATTATTGCGCTGGCTCAAACGCTTGATGGTAACCATGGCAACGGAGACTCAACGTTATTTCACAGTTGACTCATCGCAACAGCAAGACAGACAAAACATGAGTGATTTTATCATTTCTTTTAACTTATTTGGTGAGTTTGACAACTTTGAAGACTGGGATGGTAACGTAAGGTAAAGCCACAATCTCACTTCCCATCACTGATCAACTGCTGCGTTCAGCTCGCTGTGGTCACGTTGCTTCGCAACGCCTGTATACAGGAGATATTAAATAGTGCGCTCGACTTATTAAAAACCCTCACGATTTTAACTCTAAAACACATTAAAGTATAATTAATTGATTAAATACTTCTTTCTTTCGTAAGTGACCATGGTATAAGCGGGATAATGCCCTTCGAGGTGTCCATTATCAGAAATTAATTAACCCTCCGCTTCGCGTCGGACGGTTCACGCCTCCACGTCGTCCATTAATTTCTGATAATGGACACCTCGTCGGGCATTATCTCTTACTTATTGAGCTCAGTCTATCACAGATGACATTGTATCAAATGATTGGATCCTGTAAGAGAGGCTGTCTCTCAGAATGTGTTGTAATAACTTTGTAAAGAAATAAAAGGCAATGTATGAGGAAGAGTTCTTTGGAGATGGTCTAGTAAGACTCTCTCCCCTTGCATGTCAAATATATATATTGTGTGAATGTGTAATTCTTTTTTATACTCTGCCACAGGATAAACGAAATGGGAGAGAGGAGTTAGTCGACAGCAGGCTGGTCAGGGACCGGTAGCATAGTAGCGCAAGGCGCAGACTTTCACTTAAAAATCTCCTCTCGACAGGGGACATAAACTAGGATGACGCCCAGGGCCGTAGCCAGTCTTGCCTGGGCCCGGGACAGGATATGCCCAGAGGGCCCCCCCCCCCCATGTCTCTTCCTCTCCAACATCGCTTCCAGATCCAACGATTTCTGCCAGAGATTACATGATGTGTTGAGATTTCATACAACTATCAGAGATTACAATCACTACGTAGTAGTGGTGCAACGGATCATCAATGCCTACGTTTACAAGCTAAGAATATTCGTTTTGTTGTGATTTTCCAGTTTTTAAAGGATTCGAAAAAAGCTTGAACGTCCCGCAATATTAAAATCTCCTGTGTAAGAACATATTTGCTTCCCTATTAAATATAATGAAGGAAAGAGTTTTGTAGACAAAACCGTGATTGTCTGTAGGCACTGTGGCACAAGAAAGTCGTACAAGAGTGGAAACTAGAGATGTGCGGATGGGCTATTATTGCATCCGAAACCGCATCACAAAACTGATCATCCGTCAGCCATCCATCAGCACAAACGTTTTTTTTACCGATTTCAAAAACCCCACCCGCCGGTTGTTTATTTATATATATATATATATATATATATATATATATATATATATATATATATATATATATATATATATATATATGTGTGTGTGTGTGTGTGGATTGATAAGAAGTTGCTTTATTTATTGTTTATTTGAAAATTATTTACAGAATTGAGATTCAATGTTTTTGATCACAATAGTAGACGAATTATTCATACAAGTTTTTTTTATAAACTCACAAGATAAATATTTTCAAGTAGCCTAGTGGATGAATACAACGCATGAAGTAGGAAATTATGAACTACAAAATATGCATGAACAAGAGTTGTCATACTCAACACAACTTTTTTATTTACTTATTTTTGTGATCAAACTGTTTTTTTTCCCCAATTATTTATTGATCTTTACTATATAACGTATTTGGCTTTTCCCCCCCATTCAAAGTCATACAGTGGGCTATATAAAGCTTAATTTGTAATATTTATAATTTTATTTTTATGAACAGCCATATACAATGAAAATATGAATATAGGCTACTTTGTGTGTTCAGCTATATGTGAGTAAGTGGTCTTTAGAATGTTTATATTTTAACGATATGTGAACTTGGTGATTCATGTAAACATCCAGTGATGGCAAAAAGGGAAATAATATGGCAGCCTTGTTCACTGTATTCTTCTGAAAAGCACCGCGTTCAGTACGAGCAAAGTTTTCCAACCAACTTTACATCACCAACCAAAGTAAAAAAAAAAAAAAAAAAACCTGACTGGAGTGGAGGCAGTGACCGACGCTGCACGAGCTGTTTTCAGCTCTGTTTTGTCAAATGCACCATGTAAGTTACAAAACAAGTTCACCAAGTAACTTTAAATATCATACAAACCGAAATAGAGGCGAACTGAATAAAACCTGAGGAGGACTGAAGAGAGCAACGTGAGCTAGAGTCACTTAGTTCGCCTCTGTCTCTCACCTCACTCACTGTCAGTGTTGCCAACTGTCTCCGACAGAAAGTAGCTGAAGTTGCCCCAGAAAGTCGCTAGATGTCGCCAGATGACGTCATACGCTAATTTGCATAATGATGATGTCATCACGTGATGACGATTGAAACAAAGGAGGAAAAAAATATATTTAGATTAGGATTTGATCATACAAGTTAAATAATACATTATTTAAACATTATTTAAATAATACATTATTTAAACAGGGCAAACATGCTACAGGGAAATGTGACTTCTGTCTTCAAGAAGAGACGGTGGAACATGTTCTATTATTTTGCCTGAAGTAAAGTGTTGAGAGAACTGGTAGCCTACAAAATTGACAAGATATCAAATTGCAACTGGACATCAAAGACCTTTTTAAAAAATTAAAAGTTCTGAAACATACATTTGCTGAGATATCTCAAGAAGATGAAATTAATAGAGAATATAGTTGTTGTTTGTTTGTTTTTTAGTACTTTGTAAAAATAAGTAGGGCATATTTAACATGCATCAAATGTTTCTTGCCATCCGCCATTAAACAGAAGTTTATTGCTTATTATATTATTTTCAGTGGGTTTTTTGTCATAAGTTCAAAATGTCCTACGTTTTTGAACTCACCATACATTTCGAACGTTCCTTGAATGGATCACAGGTGTGAGATGCAGCACAATAGAGACAAGCTTCTGGCTTAATTCCAGTTGAAAGATCGGTTTTATATACATGCAGATGTATTTTTTTTTTTGAATTTACACTAACTGTAAAACAACTTTGTTTGTGAGTGGATGAAATGAACCAAAAAAGTGGACATACTCTGATCATGCAGCATACACATGCGCAGATCATTCCCTTTCTGAGCGTCGGGAAGGATGAAGCTGGGTCTCTAAAATGCAGGAAATATCGGCGACAAAGTTTCACAGAAAGTAGCTAAGGGTGGTCAGAAATGTCGCTAGATTTGTCGCTAGGCGCTTTTTGGAAAAAAAGTCGTTAAGGGGGTCTGAAAAGTCGTTAGAAATAGCGACAAAGTCGCTAAGTTGGCAACACTGCTCTGGAATTTGCGCCTATTAATAACATTGGATTCCTTTTGGCCCAAAGTTATAATGTACCGCCACTGTGTGGGTCATACCATTTTGCATGGGTGGGTGGGGTATTTAAAAAAGTTTTAAAAACTTTTTAAAGAAAATAAGGAGCCTTTGAATGGCTCAAATACACATATCTAAGATTTATTTTAATATTTTACAACAACTATTTTCACAGGTGGTTTATATAGGCTATAGGTCTGGGAAGTCTCTCATGGTTCCCCCCCCCAGCCCAGGGCACGGGACAAGAGACCCGTTTGTCCCCCCGTGACGACACGCCCCCAGTAACTGAGCATCCCCCGTGTCCTGTTACTTTTTACTTTCTTTAATATAGAAAGTACTCCTACATCAGATCTTTTTGTCTTTTGTCTCTGCTCTCTTCTAGAGCCCACAGACGGTCGTGGCAGATGGCCGCTTGTACTTAGCCACGTTCTGCTGGACGTTTCTTCCTGATAAAGGGGAGTTTTTCCTCTCCACTGTCACTACATGCTTGCTTAGTATGAGGGATTGCTGTGAAGTCAATGACACAACGCAAGCGACTGTCTACTGTCACTTTATGTTTCTTTAGGTGGAATGAATGCTGCAAGTATATATATATATATATATATATATATATATATATATATATATATATATATATATATATATATATATATATATATACTGTATTATACTCATTAATTCAAATAAATGAATATTATACCTTTTAGATAATGGTTGAACCAATATTGATTCAGTAACATTATTTCAACATAAAATCAACTGAAATTTAAGTATAGATTCTCATTTAGATTATGGTTGATTCAACATTGATAAAGTTACATTATTTCAACATAAAATCAACTGAAATTTAAGTGTAGATTCTCATTTAGATGATGGATGATTCAACGTTGTTTCAATATCGATATTGTTGAAAATCCAACGTTGATTCAACATAAAGTATAGGGGACACTTTCAACATCGGATCAATGTTTGGCTTCAACGTTGTTTCAACATTTCTGCCAAACCATATTTCTATGTTGATTCAACTGAATTTTGCTATCTGGGATATATAGTAAGGGACACAGAATTAATCTTTTGTTTTAGACTTTGATAGCATTTGAGGGAGGCATGCTGATCTGGTGGAGTTAGGATCAGGGGTAGGTAGTAACTCGTACATTTACTTGAGTAACTTTTCAAAGAGAACGATTACTTTTAGGAGTAGTTTTACTAAACCATACTTTTTACTCTTACTTGAGTAACAGGCTATAGCCAAATAAAAGGCTGATGAAGAGCGAACAAGAGCTAAGTATGCATTGATGCTCCATTTGAGCTACGCCGTCAGCTAAACAGAACAGAGCTGCCAACGGATGCTATGGAGGCTCCATATCTCTGTGATCGGTAAGATAACGTTGTTTTATGGATATTTTATATTACCCGGCATTATGTTTTCATTTTAACACGTATCTGAGTAGTTGAGGCTAAAATGATTCGCATCCTTTACAGAATGCTTTACAGAATTAAAATGACCCCACAAAGACCAAATTTCCATCCTTCCCCCAAATAATTAAAAGCATGATCAAAGTTATACCCCCCTCCCCCAGACCCAACCTTAATTCACGCACACACTTAAGAGCAGCAATGAAAGGACATTATGCTGAGTACAGATGACCCAGGATACGCCATCAAAGGAGCCATCTGCACCGGCAGCAGCACATCAACAGCAGCAGCAAAGGCACTGAAACAGGGCGGCCAGTGGAGGCAAGGCCAAGACCCCCACCTCCAGTCAAGCGCTAGGAGCGCAGAGACCGTGAAGGTTCATATGATAAAAGCAGTTCTGAAAGGTAAGAAGACCCAAGACCAATAAGACACTTAAAAACCATGAAAAGGACCTTAAAATCGTTTCTAAAACAAACGGGGAGCCAATGCAATGAATTTAAGACCGGTGTAATGTGCTCCCGCCTCCTTGTCTTCGTCAGGACACGTGCTGCTGAATTTTGTAGAGTTGAACCTGAGATACTCTTTTTGGGAAGACCATAGAGCAGAGCATTACAGGAATCTTTTCTATTGGTGATAAAATCATGCATCAATGTCTCCGTGTTGGCCCGAGAGAGAATAGGGCGGACTCTGGCGATGTTCTTTAGATAATAAAAACCTGTTTCAGTATTGTATTTAATGTGGTGATTAAAGTCAGCTCAGAATCAAAAATCATGCCCAGGTTCTTCACTTGTAAAGAAGGATTAAAAGACAGTGATCGTAGTTTTGGTAAAATTTTCTCTCTCTGAGCCTCAGGACCGATGACTAAAACTTCAGTTTTGTCCTGGTTGAGCTGGAGAAAGTATTCTGCCATCCAGGATTTAATGTCTAAAATGCAGTTAAAAAGTGCATCCATTGGCCGTGTGTCATCGGGAGACATGAAGATGTACAACTGTGTATCATCAGCATAACTGTGAAAGTTGACTCCATGTCTTCTGATGACACTGGGCACTGGGCCTAAAATGGAACCCTGGGGCACACCACATGTAATCCTGTGTACCTTAGAGGAGCAAGTATCTAAACTTACCATATGCAAGAATGACCCAATATCGTTTATATCGATTTAAATAGACCAGTGTTCTCCCCTCCCATCATGGAGACAGACGAAGGCATGACGGAGACTGTTAAAGAGGAGCCGGTGGTTAGCACTGCTTTCAGTGGGCCGGTACGCAACAGTACTCAGTATCGCTCTTTAGAGTTCCACCACTTCTCCGAGCTCTGAGAACGTTCTCACAGAGTCCCGGTACGCTCATTAGTACGTCTGTTGGAATCCTTTTACAAGCTCCCCTCTCGAATTTTCAAACCCTTCACAAGGTGCAGAAAGGCAGAAGCTTGCAGTGTTGCCAACTGTCTCAGACAGAAAGTAGCTGAAGTTGCCCCAGAAAGTCCCTAGATTTCGCCAGATGACGTCATATGCTAATTTGCATAATGATGATGTCATCACGTGATGACGAATGAAACAGAAAGGAGGAAATAATTATATTTAGATTAGGATTACAGGGTTAAACAATACATTATTAAAACAGGGGAAACATGCTACAGAGAAATGTGACTTCTGTCTTCAAGAAGAGACTGTGGAACATGTTCTATTATTTTGCCTGAAGTAAACTGTTGAGAAAACTGGTACAAAATATACAAGATATCAAATTGCAACTGGACATCAAAGACCTTTTAAACAAAATTTTAAGTTCTGGAAAAAAATGCTTTGCTTAGATATCTCAAGAAGACTAAATTAATACAGAGAATATAGTTGTTTGTTTTTTAGTACTTTGTAAAAATAAGTCCATCAAATCAAATCAAATGTTTCTTGCCAACCGCAATTAAACAGAAGTTTATTGCTTATGGTATTATTTTCAGTGGGGGTTTTTTGTCATAGGTTTTAAATGTCCTACGGTTTTGAACTCACCATACATTTCGTACGTTCCTTGAATGCACCACGGGTGTGCGATGCATGCAGTGTAGGGCAGTGTCTGCTTAGTACAGACAAGCTTCTGCCTTATTTCCCGTTGAAAGATCGGTCTTATATACATGCAGATTTATGTTTTTACTTTTGTATTAGCATTAAGTACTAAACAACTTCGTTTGTGAGTGGATGAAATGAACCGAAAAAGGTTTATGATTGGTCAGTGGACATATTCTGATCATGCTGCACACACAAATACGCGAATCATTCCCTTTCTGAGCGTCGGGAAGGAGCAAGCTGGGTCTCTAAACTGCAGGAAATATCGGCGACAAAGTTTCACAGAAAGTAGCTAAGGCAGTGGCGTAGCCAGAAAAAAAGACACTGGGTGTGCACCAGCAAACACTGGGTGTGCCAAATTAATCTCAACAAATAGAACATTTTTGCCAAGGGCTCCCCCTACCTACAGGCCTGCAGGTAACACTAATAAATTCAGACTAACATATTCAAAATCACTGGCTGGCATAAACTTAGATAATCAAACACATTCTCAACTTCTGAAATACATTATAATAACTTTTCAACCTTTAAACACATTTTTAACGCAATTTAAATTAACAATTTTCAAATACATATCCTGTAATATTTATAAGTAAACCTGTTTATCTTATCATATTTATTTCTTACTCACACTATCACATGTACATATTATTTAAGCATCTGAACTTCCCACCTTCGGATTGCAGCTCCACAAGGCAAGGCGGCGCGGTTTGGCCTTAAACAGGTTTATTATTTCAGAGTTAGAGTCTAGTTTGTCTGCATGTCTTTTTCAAACATGAGCAATGAGATGCTATCAGCTAGTCTCTCAGTGAGCATTGTAGCTCTGCTGCTGGTTTTAATCCTGTTCACCACCAGTGTTGCCAACTGTCTCCGACAGAAAGTAGCTGAAGTTGCCCCAGAAAGTCACTAGATGTCGCCAGATGAAGTCATACGCTAATTTGCATAATGATGATGTCATCACGTGATGACGAATGAAACAGAAAGGAGGAAATAATTATATTTAGATTAGGATTACAGGGTTAAACAATACATTATTTAAACAGGAGAAACATGCTACAGGGAAATGTGACTTCTGTCTTCAAGAAGAGACTGTGGAACATCCATCCATCAATCCATTTTCTTCCGCTTATCCGGGGTCGGGTCGCGGGGGCAGCAGCCTAAGCAAAGAGACCCAGACTTCCCTCTCCCCAGCCACTTGTTCCAGCTCCTCGGGAGGAACCCCAAGGCGCTCCCAGGCCAGCCGAGAAACATAGTCCCTCCAGCGTGTCCTGGGCCTTCCACTGGGCCTCCTCCTGGTGGGACGTGCCTGAAACACCTCACCAGGGAGGCGTCCAGGAGGCATCCTGACCAGATGCCCGAGCCACCTCAACTGACTCCTCTCGATGTGGAGAAGCAGCGGCTCTACTCTGAGCCCCCTCCGGATGACTGAGCTTCTCACCCTATCTCTAAGGGAGAGCCCAGACACTCTGCGGAGGAAACTCATTTCAGCCGCTTGTATCCGTGATCTCGTTCTTTCGGTCACCACCCAGAGTTCGTGACCATAGATGAGGGTAGGAACGTAGATCGACCGGTAAATCGAGAGCTTCGCCTTTTGGCTCAGCTCTCTCTTCACCACGACAGACCGGTAGAGCGCCCGCATAACTGCAGATGCCCCACCAATCCGTCTATCGATCTCCCGCTCCATTTTTCCCTCACTCGTGAACAAGACCCCCAGATACTTAAACTCCTCCACTTGGGGAAGGACCCCATCCCCGACCCGGAGGAGGCACCCCACCCTTTTCCGGCTTAAGACCATGGCCTCGGATTTGGAGGTGCTGATTCTCATCCCAGCCGCTTCACACTCGGCTGCGAACAGCTCCAGTGAAAGCTGTAGATCACGCTCCGATGAAGCCAACAGGACCACATCATCTGCAAAAAGCAGAGACCCGATCCTGAGGCCACCAAAACGGATCCCCTCAACGCCTTGGCTGCGCCTAGAGATCCTGTCCATAAAAGTTAGGAACAGGATCGGTGACAAAGGGCAACCTTGGCGGAGTCCAACTCTCACTGGAAACAAGCCCGACTTACTGCCGGCAATGCGAGCCAAACTCTGGCACCGGTCGTACAGGGACCTAACAGCCCGTATCAAGGGGCCCGGTACCCCATACTCCCGGAGCACCCCCCACAGGGCCCCCCGAGGGACACGGTCGAACGCCTTCTCCAAGTCCACAAAACACATGTAGACCGGTTGGGCGAACTCCCACGCACCCTCCAGGACCCCGCTGAGGGTGTAGAGCTGGTCCAGTGTTCCACGGCCAGGACGAAAACCGCATTGTTCCTCCTGGATCCGAGGTTCGACTATCCGTCGGACCCTCCTCTCCAGAACCCCTGAATAGACCTTACCAGGGAGGCTCAGAAGTGTGATCCCCCTGTAGTTGGAACACACCCTGTGGTCCCCCTTTTTAAACAGGGGGACCACCACCCCGGTCTGCCAATCCAAGGGAACTGCCCCCGATGTCCACGCAATATTGCAGAGCCGCGTTAACCAACACAGCCCCACAACATCCAGAGCCTTGAGGAACTCCGGTCGAATCTCATCCACCCCCGGAGCCTTGCCACCGAGGAGCTTTTTAACGACCTCGGTGACCTCAACACCAGAGATTGGAGAGCCCGACTCAAAGTCCCCAAACCCTGCTTCCAGATTGGAAGGCGTGCTGGTGGGATTGAGGAGGTCTTCGAAGTATTCCATCCACCGACCCAAAACGTCCCGCTTCGAGGTCAGCAGCACACCATCCCCACTGTAAACAGTGTTGGTGGCAGACCGCTTTCCCCCCCTGAGACGCCGGATGGTGGACCAGAATCGCTTCGAAGCCGTACGGAAGTCGTTTTCCATGGTCTCTCCAAACTCCTCCCACGCCCGTGTTTTTGCCTCAGCAACCATCCGAGCCGCATCCCGCTTGGCCTGTCGGTACCTATCAGCTGCTTCAGGGGTCCCACAAGCCAAAAAGACCCGGTAGGACTGCTTCTTCAGCCTGACAGCATCCCTTACCGCCGGTGTCCACCAGCGGGTTCGGGGGTTGCCGCCGCGACAGGCACCGACCACCTTGCGGCCACAGCTTCGGTCAGCCGCCTCGGCAATGGAGGCGCGGAACATGGTCCACTCGGACTCGATGTCCCCCGCCTCCCCCGGGACGTGTTCAAAGTTCTGCCGGAGGTGTGAGTTAAAGCTCCTTCTGACAGGAGACTCTGCCAGACGTTCCCAGCAGACCCTCACAACACGTTTGGGCCTTCCAGGTCTGTCCGGCGTCCTCCCCCACCATCGGAGCCGACTCACCACCAGGTAGTGGTCAGTGGACAGCTCTGCCCCTCTCTTCACCCGAGTGTCCAAAACATGCGGCCGCAGATCAGATGAGACGACAACCAAGTCGATCATTGAGCTGCGGCCTAAGGTGTCCTGGTGCCAAGTGCACATATGGACACCTTTATGCTTGAACAAGGTGTTCGTTATGGACAATCCATGACGAGCACAGAAGTCCAATAACAAGACACCACTCGGGTTTAGATCGGGGGGGGCATTCCGCCCAACCACACCCCTCCAGGTCTCACTGTCATTGCCCACGTGAGCGTTGAAGTCCTCCAGCAGAACAAGGGAGTCCCCAGGAGGAGCACTCTCCAGCACCCCCTCCAAAGACTCCAAGAAGGGTGGGTAATCTAATCTGCTGTTTGGCGCGTAAGCACAAACAACAGTCAGGACCCGTCCCCCCACCCGAAGGCGGAGGGAGGCTACCCTCTCGTTCACCGGGGTAAACCCCAACGTACAGGCGCCGAGATGGGGGGCAACAAGTATGCCCACCCCAGCTCGGCGCCTCTCAGCGGGGCCAACCCCAGAGTGGAAGAGAGTCCAACCCCTCTCGAGGAGACGGGTTCCAGAGCCAGAGCAGTGCACCGAGGTGAGTCCGACGATGTCCAGTCGGAACCTCTCAACCTCGCACACCAGCTCCGGCTCCTTACCCACCAGAGAGGTGGGTAAGGAGCCACGAGAGCCAGCTTCTGCAGCCGAGGATCGGACCGCCAAGGTCCCCGCCTTTGGCCGCCGCCCATCCTGCACAGCACCCGACCCCTATGGCCCCTCCCACAGGTGGTGAGCTCATGGGAAGGGGGGCCCATGTTACCTCTTTGGGCTAAGCCCGACCGGGCCCCATGGGTAAAGGCCCGGCCACCAGGCAACGTGCCCCACCTCCAGGCCTGGCTCCAGAGGGGGGCCCCGGTGACCCGCGTCCGGGCGAGGGAACACTGAGTCCATCTGTCGTTTTCATCATAGGGGTCTTTTGGGCTGCACTTTGTCTGATCCCTCACCTAGAACCAAATTGCCATGGGTGACCCTACCAGGAGCAAAAGGCCCCAACAACATAACTCCTAGGATCATTGGGACACTCAAACCCCTCCACCACGATAAGGTGGCAGCCCAGGGAGGAACTGTGGAACATGTTCTATTATTTTGCCTGAAGTAAACTGTTGAGAGAACTGGTACAAAAAAGATATCAAATTGCAACTGGACATCAAAGACCTTTTAAACAAAATGTAAAGTTCTGGAAAAAATGTATTTTGCTGAGATATCTCAAGAAGACGAAGTACAGAGAATATTGTTCTTTGTTTTTTAGTAGGCCTACTTTGTAAAAATAAGTAGGGCCTTTTTAGCCTGCATAATGTTTCTTGCCAACCACCATTAAACAGAAGTTTTATTGCTTATTATTTTCAGTGTTTTTGTTGTTGTTATAAGTGTTAAATGTTCTACGTTTTTGAACTCACAATACATTTCGAACGTTCCTTGAATGTACCACAGGTGTGAGATGCCGATGCAGCGTAGTACAGACAAGGGGCAAACTCCGCCGCTCAGAATTGAGGCCAACCCGGAAGTAACAAAAATTGCAGTTCACCCCTCATCCACTGGGGGCTGGCTCCAGAAAGGAGCAATTTCCCATTGACTCCCATGTTAAAAAGGCCAACTTCACAGCAGAAATAAACCTGTTTACAGCCTGGTTCAAAAAAACATTTTAGGTTTAATAGGTCAGGTTTATCGTCATGACAACTCTGAGGGGTGTGAATTTTTTTCTAACTCATCCTTTTAGACATAATTTAATCTTGAAATTATGAATAATTAGGGGCGTGTCCTTTTGATTGACAGGTCTCGGATGAGCCGTCAGCGCTAATGGCACGTTCACACCGGTCAGCGCGTCCAGGAGTCAAATCGCTCAAACAGACGCAAGTAACCAGACAAATATTAAAGGTGAAGATTATTTTTTTTCTTACAATGTGTGTTAGTAAGAATGAAAAATGTGCCACTGATGAAATTTTTATTCTTTTTAGTATATGGATACTGGACTGTTTGGAGGAGGAGAGGTAATTGTTCAGGGTTTCTGAAACTGACTTTGACAGGGATTGCTGCAGACTGCTTGGTAGGGCTTGAGGGTGCATGAAGGCGTTTGGAGGAGCAAGTCAGGTTCTGATGTGGAGCAGGGAACCTGGACTGGGTTCCAGAGGCATATATGGAGGTTTGAGGTAAGTTGTAGGATCCAGAGAGAGAGATGAGTTAGAGAGCAGGCAGGCGGGTAAGGAAATGAGGATGTCGAAGCTGGAGGACTGGCGAGGAGAAAATCAGTTTACTTTAGGAGTTCGTGTGTGTGGATCTGAACCTAGGAACACAAGAAGCGGAGAAAGTTCTTGAGTCCAGGTAAGCAGATATAAAACTTTCACAAAAGATCACAAGAAGAATAGAAAAAAGCACTATTAGGCTAGAGATTACCGGTTATTTATCCATTCATCATCTATAGGGGAGAGTGGGGTAAAGGGGGACATTTTTTACATTTCCTCCCCTCCAAGCAAGCTAAAATTATATATCAGTTACATTTACACCTTTCCCAATAATTCAGGATGTTTTCTTGCTATGGTAATTATCAGAATGTATTCAGGATGAAGGGCATATGATGGTTTTTTAAAATGTGGTCTTGTGTCTCTTTACCCCAGTTTAGGGGTAAAGTGAGACAGACCAGAGAAATCAATGGGGTAAATTGATCCACTTACTTTTTCCACTCTGAAACTACCATAACAACATGTTATAACAGTTAGAATCCTGACACCTAGCCTGACGGCCTCACATTCCAGAACAAATGTCAGAGTAGTAACAGAATCATGGGGATTGGTCAATTAAGCACTTTTTTTTTCTAAACACAAGTAATTGTAAACAAAATCAAATATAACATAATGTAATTCAAAATCTTTTATTAACATTCAAAGGAGAGATAGAAATCAACTTGCTGCAACTCAACACCTACACTATGAAATGTCCTGTTTTTATGTATATAAAATCTTAATGTAAAAATGCCAGGAGCCTATGTACTGTACAATTGTACACAGCCCTTTTTCTTTCTTTGTTCAAGCCCTTAAAAAAAATTTCAGCAAAAAGAACACAGTCTGGGGGTCAGAACACAGGACCCTTAGAGCCAGCTAGAAGAGCCTGGGACTCAACAGGACTACTGTAGATCCACAATCAGAGCATCAGTCACTCTCTACAACTTCTCTACATTCCAGCCCTGAAGACTGCAGGGAAAGATGAAGAGTTGCTCTCCACGTGTGGTCCCTCCACGCCTCTTAGGTGGAGGCAGCTTCTTCACCATCT
This sequence comes from Valencia hispanica, assembly GCA_963556495.2. Classification (NCBI taxonomy): domain Eukaryota; kingdom Metazoa; phylum Chordata; class Actinopteri; order Cyprinodontiformes; family Valenciidae; genus Valencia; species Valencia hispanica. Next base: position 47,632,733 of record OY747711.1, read on the forward strand.
GCTTTGGGAACATGTGCCACATCTTTTTCTTTTATAGCAAATGTGGGTCTCTCCCACACTTTTGTGTTTCCCTGAATTTTTCTAAGGAATTGGGTAAGAATTTCATCATCTTCAACTTTTTCGACGCTCCTGTGTTTGGTTGTAAAGTTAATCGTGACAAAGTCACCCACAGACAGACAGAACTTTACCCCACCTCCACCATTTTAGAAAAAATGACCTTTCTTATCAATTCAGGCTAACCTTCATCTAGCATCACATGGTTTTATATGTTGGTAATGTTTGCTTTGGCACAACAGTTGATTAAGTTGACAGCAAAAAAATTTACTTTTACATGCAAAAAAACACATTTATTTGGAAAAAACATGCTTACCTCAGCAAAATGAGCCTATGTCCTTTATGGCAAAGGGGAAATGGGAGGAGCTTGGAAACAAATTGGTCACATGGGCACAAATGTGTTCTGTTGCCTAGATACAGGTGGTGTCTCACATTACCCTGTTCTTCCCTTGTCCATCCTCTACAGGGTTACAGAGAGGGCTGGTGCCTATCTCCAGCAGTCATCGGGCGAGAGGCAGGGTTCACCCTGGACAGGTCGCCAGTCCATCGCAGGGCAACATAGGAGAAACAACTATGCACGCACGCACGCAGACTCGTACCTAAGGGCAATTTAGAGAGACCAATTAACCTAAAAGTCATGTTTTTGGACTGTGGGAGGAAGCTGGAGTACCCAGTTCCTGCAGCTTCTTAAGTCCCCAGTGACCCGATTAGAAAACGCCCTCCAACAGTATAAGGTGCCATTTGTAAAGTTACAGTCAAATGTTAGCCACAAAATTTGGGGTTATTTAGCCTGTCATAAGAGAAATAAATGGAGTTCCTTTTTCAAAATCATATTTGTGTCCATGTTATTTATTCATTTGTCAATGTCACAGTTTCAAACTAAATGTTTAGTTTACAAATCAAATGTTTAGCTACAAACTAAACATTTAGTTGGTCAGCTAAATATTTAGTATCCAAACTAAATATTTATTCTGACATGTTCAGCATTTTAGCTTGAAAACGTAGGATGAGCTGTTTTAATGGCTATATCCTACAGATGTTTACCAATGGATTTACAGCAACAGTGGCAGTATATATAAAGGTACTCAAGACCCCGCTTTTATTTTGATACTCCACTTCCTCTTCTCGGCAAGTAAATCTACATGTTAGCTAAATAATTAGCTCTGACCTAAATTTTTACTTCAAAACTATAGATTAAACTAGCCAGTTTAGCTTGCTAGCTACATTTACTTTCATATTTTCCTGAGGAAGGTTCATTAGGAGGAGCCTAATAAAATCAAAAATCCTCCAAATCTGCAGAATGTCTTCACATTAAGTTAGATTTTATTTTAGATTACCAGACTTTAACACTGCTGTTCAAAGTAAATCATTTTGGAAGCAGGACAAATGTAACAGCTTAACATTTATCATGTCTTGGTTGCTTATGTATTTATCATTTTTCATGTTTTAATTTGTTCAAAGACGAAAAGTGGTGAATAACTGCATGTAAAATGATGCTTTGCTAAGTTTTTTTTTTGTCTACAACAATAAGTAGTAAAAACAATTCCAGGGTTTCATCCTGTTTCACACAGCTCACAAACAGTGCTAAGAAAATAAGAGATAGAAATAAATAATAAATAAAAAAGTTTACATTTTTTTAAGACAAAATGGAACAGAAATTCTAAAGTAAATAAACATTTAAAAAAAACGTTCAAACATCAGTACAGGCAAGGTCCATAAAGTATGGATGGCTGTGGATTAACTTTGACTTCACTAATTTCTACACATAATAGTCCATGGGCCAGAACAGATATTGGTACCACTCAAGGTGACGAAACTTGCTTATGATTTTTGAAAAGATCTATGTCTGTAGATTATATTTTGGTATGATAATCATTTCTGAGTGGCAGCTGTATCATAGTTATCATCTCATCAAGTTGCCCACCCCCTTCAGAAAACTACATTTTACACGCTGGTGCATATTCGGGTTTAGACCCGTGTACAAGACATCTATCAATTTTTAACAATGTTGTATTTGGTATGATTATAAAGGTGCTGTTTTAAGGTTTAATTTAAGGTAAGATGAAAATCCCTCTGACCGATATAGAAGCCACTCTAGCCCTTTAAACAATCAACAACACACCATTTTACACAATTTTTGCCTAAATGATATACTATCTTTTAGCTCTGTTTCATCTGTGAACAATAGAGGTGCAAAATATAATAAGTAAAATATTCACAGGATCATAAGGATTCAGGAAATGTATAACAAGCCGACATTCATTCACTGTCATGGGTGTTTCTGAACATAAATTTGAAGAACACCTTTAGGCACTAATACATTTAAACTGAGAAAAGACAGAAAGAACAAGACACCTTTTTACCTGTGTTCTAGTAAGTAAAAGCCCCTAACCCTAAGCAGGATAAAAGAATAAATAAGTTAAAAATATATTTATAAAAGTCATGTAATAAGGAAAAAACAAAAGAAAACCAATAACCAGCATTCTAAAGTGGACCAGGCAAAGACGTATGCCATACAAGGTACCATGATGACGCCATGATGATGCCCTATTCATCTTTAGATTTGAACACACCACACTGAGGTGAGGATAAATGTATTAATTTGTATTAGTCACAGTAATTTTCTATGTTGGTGTTATTTTTGAATTAAAAGTTTGTAAGAGCTTAGCTTTTAAAAACACAATATAAAAAAGTCAAAGATAAGAGCTTTGACTTTAGCTAACATTTATTAAGCTAGCTAAAGCCATGTGTTAGCTTGGTAAAATTTTTGTCAAAAGGTCTCTTGGGGCTGGTTGTCTCACTGCTCCAGGCGTCGTTATTAATCCAACTTACATTTTCATGCATTTTAAGCAATAGGAACAATATTTTGTTAACCTTTTGGTGCTTATATTAAATAAAACATATTCCTTTGTTCAAGGCAATATTTTTCAGCACTTTACACTCCCTTACTTTTTTACTTACCAAAATAATACATTACATTACATCAATGGTGATATGTTTATCGTGCATCATGTGTAATGTGTGTTTCATGCTAATTTGCTACTTTTACTTTTAATTTCCAATGTTATATTCCATGTTTTTTTTTTTTGTTTATTTTTTTTTTTTTAAATAACCAAATCATGTAAAGCACCTTGAATTAGCCTGTTGTTGAAAGTGTGCTATACAAATAAAATTGCCTTGCCTTGCCTATGAAGATAGGCTGGTTTAACTAAGAAGTCTTGACTCATGGAAAACACTAGTCAGGGCAGCACACATACGAAATCATACACTGCTTTTGGAATTGGCAAAGGATATTCCTGAAGGACAAATTCCAACAATCTACTATCACAGAATGTGTCGCAGTATTTTCACTATGAAGAAACTCCTTGATAACATCCTTGAAAAAGCCAGTAGCTCCCCTGAAGAGAATAAATTGAAAAGAAAAGCTCCCCGTGCCCCAAGTACCTCCATGAAATGTCCCACAGTGTGCATCTTTTGTCAGAAAACTTCCAAATATCTAAAAGGACAGAATGCAAGAGAAACACTGGTACAATGTTGCCAAATGTGTGCTGATGCTAAGATCAGGAATGCAGCGCAAAAGAAAATGGATGGCAGAATCATAGCCCTAGTTAGTAGAGACCTTGTGGCAGCTAAAGGGCACTACCACAATTCATGCTATTAAATGTACACTAAAAAGGAGGTTTTAACAAAAGATGTTGCTAACACTGAAGATGGTGTTTCTGGTACCAATGATGCCCAGTATGAAGCTGCTGTGAAACAGTCATACAATGAGCTGTTCCTCTTCATCAGAACAGAACTTTTTGGCACTCAGGCCCGGCCCTAACCAATTTGGTGCCTTAGGCAAGATTTTAAGTGGCGCCCCCTTGCATCGCAGTACAGTACTTGCACTGCTAGTGTATATATTCTCACAAGAAACTAGCTTTGTTTTAGACATTGTTTTATTTAAATAAAACAAGTGCACATTCAAAGCCAGTCAGCTGGGTCTATTGGAGCAACAGAAGGTCCGCTTGATGCTGCTGCATCACTGCTGGTTTGTGCTGCTGAGGTGGAGGCAACAGAGGGACAGAAGAGGAGTATGTGACACCAGTCTAATAATAACCACATGATTTAAAAAATACAATAAAATGAAATAATATAAATGAGAAACCTAGAGATAAATACATGATGTAGACCATAGTGTATAATATACAATGTATTTTTTCAGATACAAATTATATTAGTAATTCATATTAATTAAATTAATTAAATGTTAATTATCATTACAATGAAATTCTAATTAGCAGAATGCAAAAGAATCAGTAAACTGCAGTATAATATTGCATGTGGGAATGCTAAGTTATGCTCTAACATTAATGATGTAAACTTTAACACAGGTGTAAAGTTTAACATGATAAACACTTTATAGACAATATGAGCTGTAACACAGTTAACAGCTGGCGTTACAACTATGGAATTATTATTATGATTATTAATGGTATTTTGATTGATTATTACAAGCTGGGAAAACGTGAGATAATGATGCCAAGGAAATTAACATTAATACACCTGCTGATTAGATCTAATTTTTACACATTTGTCCGAGGAAGGTACTCATATTACTATTTTCTTTAAAATTAGCGCTAGGCTTATCTGTTAGAACCATTGACTGTTAATATTTTGGTTAGAACTAGCAGATAGCGCTGGCTATTTATAGATTAGCTAACCATGTATGCTAATGGTATTATTGATCATCGTTCTGTAACATCAAAATAATATCATTAACATCCTCTTTACTGTAACATTACCTTTGTCTTTGGTGCGCTTTCCTACTCTTTTTTTTCCTCCCCTGGGCACCAGATAATTTGGGACTCTTTGATATATTTACTTTTTTTGACGCAACAAAAAAAACCAAATGGTAAAAGAAGTCTGATTGGTGGAGGTGGTTTCCCATCCTGCTTTGCGGCGCCTCATGTTTTGTTCTGCACTGTGAGCTAAAAGTATGTGTGATTCCTTCAACTACCCCCTGGTCGCATTATAGTTAGAACGTATAAACGAAAGTTAATGCCATGGAAAGCCCATTATTGCCCCGCTCGTTGCACTGTCAACGAAGTACAATAAAAGCGGAAAGTTCCTTGCGCGGCTTTGGCGCCCCCAGGGTATACATTTGCCTATACAGCCTATGCCACCGGCCGGCCCTGTTGGCACTCCTCAAGTGATGACAATGACTAATCTCACTTCTAGACTTATTTCTTCAATGAAGTCAAAGGGGATCATCCAAGTCAAGGAATCAACCACAAAGCACATAAGACAAAAGCTGGAGAGTGAGTTTGCTGAATTTTTGTATATATTCCCTGATGCAAAAGGAAAACTCTTTCTTTATCCAGATAACCGGTCCATGACTGAACTCTTCAAGGAAAACCAGTCCCTTCAAAGTGAGCTGAGGATCCTGAAAACCACCAGTGCCCAAAATAGTACAGCCAAGGCAGCGCTCAAACTGAGAGAGCATATCAAGAGTCAAGATGTTCCTCAACCCTGGCCACCTGAAGTCAAACCAGAAGCAGAATGCCCTACCTTTTCAGAGTCACTCAATGTTTTTCTGTGCCATCTTCTCACAGGCTCTAATGATCCTGATCATGAATCTCAGAGAGTACAGTTACTCATACAGTCCTTTGGCCATGACATTGTATATGCAGTGACATGTGGAAAAATCAAGCCTTCCAAACAGATCATTCTACTATTCAGTGTCAAGTCTTTGACCGGGAATGTAGAGCTCATAAACATCCTAAACCGACTTGGTCACAGTGCGTCCTATTCACTGATGGAAGAGATTGACACTGCCTTGTGTCTTCAGAAATTGTCAGCATCAGGGAATGACTTCGCCTTACCAAATAACATCCATCCCGGTGTATTTACAACTTTGGCCTGGGACAATATTGATCGTCTCGAAGAAACCATCAGTGGAGACGGAACATCTCAAAGAGTCAATGGAATTCCTGTGCAAGCAATGACAGTCAACCCAGCCCCAGTTCAACCTATGCCCGCTGTTGCTAAAACAAAGCAGAGAAGCATTGGTTCCCTCCTGCCAATGTTACCAACTTAGAATGCTGCACAATGTGTGGGGCCACCACAAAGCAAAAGTTTAGATGCTGATACTTTACCCCATACTCAGCTCGCAAGAAAGAAGAGCCTGGTTTGGGTACTATCAAGAATGTCACAGCAAAAAGACCAGTCAGTCAGCAATTGGACAGGCTTCAACATCCTGATTCGCAGTGATATGACAATGTAGGTTATCTGCCCACCATCAATGCACCAGCCTCACAAATGTCAAGTGTCAATGAGGTGCTTAACCAGTCACTAAGCATCATGCGGAACTTAGGCCTCTCAAAGATTGTGTCTTTGACCAAGCCTTGTATGCAAAGGCTGTTGAGATCATGTGGAAACATTCTGACAAGTATCAGAATGTCATCCTCAGGCTTTGGGCATTTCATACCATCTGCACACTGCTAGCAATAATAGGAAAGCGTTTCAAATATGCTGGATTTGAAGACATATGCATTCAGACAGGGATAATTGCAGAAGGCTTCATTGCTGGTATCATGGATGGCCACAAGTACAACAGGGGAGTGCAACTACACAAACTCTTGTATGAAGCTCTTATGCGACTGACATGGAATGGTTTTCTGTCCTGGTTGGAAGCAACTCACCGGAATGGAATGGTTCCCCTGAATGAAACACTGAAGGCAATTGCCAGCCTTGAGGAAAATGTCTCACAAGCTACTTTGAACAAGGTTCTCGAGAACAGTTCATATACACACGTCATGGAATTGTTTGAAGACTACCGCAAGCTCCTCAGAGGGGAAAACAGCAACCTCTCATGTTTTTGGATGTCCTATTTGGAAATGGTTGATATTTTGCTGGAGCTTATCCGAGCATCCTTTCAGAAGGACATCACCAGTCCCATTTACCTGAAGTGTGGGACAAAGAACAACCCACGATTTGTGGACAATGTCAAACTGGCGAGCTCATTGGGAGACAGCCTCTGTGAGCTCCATCCCCTAAAGATAGTGAAGAAGGACTTTTGCAACCAAAAAACATTCAGTGGACTTGGACAATCATGGAATGTGAGTGAGAAACTGTTCCAGAGAATTGAAGAGTTTACATGTCACATGTATGATGCAAACAGCAGCATTAATGAGGTGAACCAACTGCGATACCAGCTCTTCTGTGCTAAAAGGGGAGAGGTTGAGTCTAGCCAGCTTCCACCATGTAGAGACGGTCTCATCCTGCATGTTGAACGAGCAACATATCAGGCAGCCATCTGGAAGACCAGTCTGCAGGCTAACCCTGTGGTGCCAAGGCCTACAGAGCATGGATGGAAAGAAGATGAGGGGAAGTTGGCGATTTACTGGATGTGCACCCCACCTGCACCAGATGTAGTTTTGGAACTGCTGACTTGCAAATAAGTGCGTTCCTGCTATATGACAAGCTGCACATGCTTATCAAATGGACTGCCATGCACAGGCTTCCTTTATGTCATGTCTTTATACTGTTCATAATAAAGACAAGTTTGTGACATCAGCCTAATGGTTTTCTAGTTGTAGCTTATTAGTGCCTAAAGATGTTTTAATGTTCAGAAACACCCATGCCAGTGAATGGATGTTGGCATGTTATACATTTCCTGAATCCTTATGATCCTGTGAATATTTTAATTATTATATTTTGCATCCCTATTGTTCCCAGATGACACAGAGCTAAAAGATAGTATATCATTTAGGCAAAAATTGTGTAAAATGGTGTGTTATTGATTGTTTAAAGAGCTACAGTGGCTTCTATATCGGTCAGAGAGATTCCCATCTTACCTTAAATGAAACCTTGAAACAGCACCTTTATGATCATACCAAATACAACATTGTTAATTATTGATAGATGTCTTGTACACGAGTCTAAACCAGAATATGCACCAGCGTGTAAAATGTAGTTTTCTGAAGGGGGTGGGTAACTTCATGAGATAACTATGATACAGCTGCCACTCAGAAATGATTATCATACCAAAATATCATCTACAGACATAGATCTTTAAAAAAATCATAAGCAAGTTTCGTCACCTTGAGTGGTACTGACAAGTGAAATTTTGGGCTCTGGCCCAGGGACTATAATATGTATGACATGTATTTATAGTTACGATTATTTTCAAACATAGAATTGAGAAAAATGTAAAGATGGAGACCTGCTACACTTGTTTTGGGGTTTTTTTTGTACTGTTGCTGTCTTACCCTGTAAGTAACACTGGAAGCCTTGACAGGTTAATAATAGTTGGGTTTTATTCAGGCTACTGTGGACCCCCACCTATTCATTGTTCAACTGAAAACTTAAAGAATTTTAAAAACATTTCCATTTAGTTTATGTTTCTAAAATTTATTGGAGTTTCAACAAAAACAAATTGAATCAAATTATATTTCCTGTTGGTTGATGTGTTTAAGATAAAAAAAACGGTGGGAGTTCTGATTCCATTTATTAAAATAAATTATATTTTTGGAGAACATTGTAAAGACTTTAATCAACATGTCAAAGAAGAAGCGTGGTGAGACAGTTACAGTCAGTCACATTAATGTTTCAGCACAACATGCAACATATTTGCAATCATCATTCAATCACCAAACCTGGCTTAATGGATTCAGTCCATGACAAAAGGGGCGAATAATTCACGAAACAGTGTGAGTAAAAAGTCTATTATGTGCTCTATGTGTTTTCTGCTCTGAATTTAAAGAGCAATAGCTTTCAAGGAAGGTTTTAATATCAAATAATTGCTCTTTATCTTTATCCACTGGGACATGCAGACAGCTTTGTGTTGAGGCGGCATCACTTTAAAACCTGTTTACTGCTCTGACGTGATACACGGTGTAATTATCAGATGATTTGCCCTGAGAAGAAGAAATTTCTCTGACAAATCAATAACAGATTATGTGCCGTATTATGAAAAACAGATTTAAGCAGCACTGATTTCAGACATTTTAATTTGTTTTCTTATCAAGGGAATTACAAAATAGCATTTCCATCCCACTTTCAATAGACCTTCAGAAGATGTAGGAAATTACCTGGCTGGTGTCAGTCTGGTTTTGAAATGCTGCAGGGAGAAACTCTGTAGATCTGAAAGGAAAAAGCCCGAAAAATGTTCTTTTATTTTGTAATTGAGTAGGTTTAAATAAAACAATGCTTCTTTTGAGCGAAAATTGGAAAGTGCATCCCTCACCACGACTGAACCAATTCAGTAATGGTACCAGACCCAATACTGACATCGTTCATGGATGAGAAATTATACACAAATGTGCTATATTTCTTAATCTGTTTTTTGTCAGATTACTTAAAGTTTAAACATATGGACAAGCCTGTTGCAGATGTTTGCTGTAAGAACACAGTCTGTTGTCAGCATGTCAGTCTTTGTAGATATTTTAAGTGTTGAGAGAGAAAATAAAAAGTAGACTGATGCATTTTGTGTTAACCTTTTGATTGCTAGTCCCTGCTGGATGAATTTTACACATCATAGAAATATTGCCAACATGGAAAACACACAAAACCTACCATTACAAGTGTGATAATGCTGCAAATCTTTCATAAACAGTTAATAAAAGAACTGCAAGAAAATGATCTGCATTATGTGGAAACAATTAAGACAAACAATGATAGCCTGCACATTTTTAGACATATGGAAATTTTAGACCTTATAAAGTGTTCCCCCGAATTTCCGTTAAATCACCACAGTCAAGGCTGCACATGTAAACCTCTTATGCCTGTTGAGGCATATTAAACACATACCCCAGGATCAGGTCGAAAATGTTTTGCTAACATATTATGGTTGGAATTATGCATTGTTTATTACGTTTGAATACTAGATAGCAAAATTGATATCTATTGTATATTATGTGTTCAATATAATTATCTTCAACTACTACTACTACTTGGCAAGGTAAGAATATTTGTATAGCATTTTTTTGCAAAAAGGCAATTCAAAGTGCTTTACATAATGAAAACATAAAGCAACAAAAAAAGTAAGAAACATTACATTTTCCTAAATGGACTGTGAAAGTCAGCAAAAATCAGCATAAAATAAAGACTAAAGACTTAAAATAAACACTGAAATTAATCTATGCTGTGGTTACTAGTATTATTCAAAGACAACTCTAAACAAATTGATTTTTAGCTTTGATTTGAAGGAACTCAGGGTTGTTGATGTTAACGGCCTCACACAGGCAGCACCAATTATGTTGTGCCACAGATAAGTAGGATAAGGCTATGAGAAAATTATGAATAATTGCTTAGGGCAATTATTAATAAGATTAATAATTTTATGTCTAAATTACCAAGTTTGGGGCACCATCTGGATTCCAGGAATATCAATTGCTCAGTTTATGTTTATGATTACCTGCCTGATAAGGCTGAGATAATTAGACCATAGATAAAGGAATAAGTTCTTGGCGTTCTTTGAACAGCAAGTTACAACACATGTAGGTGAAATAACAAACAACGGTTCTCCAAAGAACAAGAGTTTATTACAAAAATAATTCAACTTTCAGTTAAAATGCTTTAATCAACAAACTCACTAAGCTAGTAACACACAACTAAACCACTAAGAAAAAGGATAATAATAATAAAACTAACGCCCAAACATAAACAGTAAAAGTGATAAATATGCAAAGAAGTAGAAGCAATAACCAGTAAGTTGATAGTGATGTCTCAGTTCAGTATGAATATGCTTTAAGACCAAGGCTTGTATTGAAGAGTTTTGGGAATTAAGCTAAATTGGTTTTAAACTAATTGTGGTTAATTTAAGACTAATCAGCACCTTCTGGTTTGTTTTCAAACTACCAATTCACAATACAAAGCAAAAGTGAAGAAAATACATTATTTGGAGTAGTAATGTTTCATTAAACCATTTGCTGAATTGGAAATTCTATTTTATGGATCGGTCACCGCAGTGACTGATCTAATTTTGTATTTTGACATACTAAGAAGGTGGTTTCAAAAGTGACTTAAAAGATTCGTTTTGGTGTTTTGAAGCCGTTCTCTATTTTGAATACCATTAATGGCAGTCTTTATTGTTAATGAAGCCGGGCAGTCAAAGACAGGCCCACGTGGTTCGCTCGAGCATGCAGCCAACAGCTAACTCACGTGGAACTGCTTAAAGCCGCTCTGGTTTATTTATTAAACACCAAACAAAGAAAAGAAAGACTCCTGTCAGGTTGGGTCACTCAGGTTGCAGGATATAAAACGGCTTTCCATCAGAAACCTCGAAAATCACTGTTTAAACCTCCAGGGCGACCGGCCTTTTTGTACCCAAACAATAAATGAAATCTTAGCAAGTTACAAGTTAACGAATCACAGTGAAAACAAACAACCCTTAAATCTTGTTTATCCTAAACTAATCTCGCCTCTGCCCAGACAGACCTTATTGAATGGGTTAAGTTTTCCAGGTTCCTCCGTTGATGATGAAAGAAAGCTCAAACAACGTTAGCCGGCAGGCTAGCAATAGCTGCGGTCGGTTAGCAGTGGGAGGCCTTATGGCTGTTGGGAGCAAGTAGCAGACTTTAGCTGGGACGTCGGGTTGTCCTCTGCAGCTTGGCTAAACAGCGATCAGCTCTGACCTTCCTTCATTGACATGACCTTTTTCCGCAGCATTTCAGCAAAGCATTCATCCCACATAGGTGGGGGGAAATGGCTTCCATTTGGACGCGGCTCTGTGGCATGCAGTAGCTTGTTAGCGGCCCCTTCCTCACGGCAGCATCTGGAATTCAAAAAGCTTCTGCAGGGCTCAGGGCAGAACAATGGGGTTTGTCTCATCAGTGGTTTGCGATTCACCTGATCATTCAGCAGTCTTTGTTTTCCTTGGAGTCAGTTTCTCCCAGAAACTCACGTCCTTTCTCCTTCGACAGCGAAGGAAGGATTTCCTGGGGTCTCACCTAGCACAAGCCTGGCCCAAAGGGTAAGCGGAAGAGAGCGAGGACAGGTGGAGAGAGCCCTTATAAAAGCTCTGGTTCTCTTCTTCTCCTGTTGGAGCTAGAATGTGGATTAGGGCCACCCAATGGCTGTGTGTGTCCTAACAGGGTTTTAGCATTTTTGCAGTTTTTTAAAAGTTTATTTCAGATTAGCAGAGCATAAAACTAATTGCTTCTACTTCAACTTATTGAAATTTTTTTCTGAAATGCTGTATTTTCTTTATCCTAAATTTGTCCTCTATTCTGGTGTCCAAATAATTATATTTTCTACATAACTGTTCAAAGGACGGGGGAATCGGGGAGTCCTGTGGGGGGTGTTCTGGTAGTATGGGGTACCAGGCCCCTTGATATGGGCTGTTGGGTCTCTGTACAACCGGTGCCAGAGTTTGGTTCGTCTTGCCGGCAGTAAGTCGGGCTTGTTCCCGGTGAGAGTTGGACTCTGACATGGTTGATCTTTGTCAAGGGGATCCATTTTGATAGCCGTAGGATTGGGTCTCTGCTTTTTGCAGATGATGTGGTCCTGCTGGCTTCATCAGAACATGATCTACAGCTTTGGCTGGAGTGGTGTGAAGCGCCTGGGATGAAAATCAGCACCTCCAAATCCGAGACCATGGTCTTGAGCCGGAAAAGGGTAGAGTGCCTTCTCCGGGTCAGAGACAAGGTCCTTCCCCAAGTGGAGGAGTTTAAGTATCAGGGGATCTTCTTCACGAATTAGGGAAAAATGGAGCAGGAGATCGATAGGCGGATTGGTAGGGTGTCTGCAATTATGTGGGCGCTCTACCGGTCTGTTGTGGTGAAGAGAGAGCTGAGCCGAAAAGCAAAGCTCTTGATTTACCAGTCGGTCTATGTTCCTACCCTCATCTATGGTCACGAGCTCTGGGTAGTAACTGAAAGAACCAGATCACAGATACAAGCGGCTGAAATGAGTTTCCTCTGCAGGGTGTCTGGGCTCTACCTTAGAGATAGGGTGAGAAGCTCAGTCATCAAGGAGGGGCTCAGAGTAGAGTCGCTGCTCCTCCACATCGAGAGGAGTCAGTTGAGGTGGCTTTGGCATCTGGTTAGGATGCCTCCTGGACGCCTCCCTGGTGAGGGCACATCCCACCGGATGGAGACCCAGAGGAAGACCCAGGACATGTTGGAGGGCCTATGTTTCATCTGCTGCCCTGGGAACGCCTTGGGATTTCTCCTGAGTAGCTGGTTCATGTGGCTGGGTCTCTTTGCTTAAGCTGCTGCCCCTGCGACCCGACCCCGGAGAACCCGAAGAAAATGGATGGATGGATGGATGGATGTTCAAAGAACATATTTCCATTTCTTTTAGCATCTTGTAGTCTGCTACCAGGGTAAACTTGCAAACGTGCAATGAGACAATATTTGTCAATGATTGGCACAATATAAGTAAGTATACTATCTTGTCAACAGTGTAATGGCTGATTATTTTCTAAAATCTTTTGAGACTTCTTTTAATCCGTTACCAGAGTAATAAGTTGCTACATCTTCTTTCTGACGGTCTCAGGCAGGACTTTTGACCTCACAATGTAATATTCAATAAATCCGAATGTGTTCCGATGAGGCTTGTTAGTCAGATTAAAAGTAACTTTGAAAATAAGAACTATTTTTAAACAGACATTAAACTTACTTTTCATGAAAACCATATTTCTGAATTAAAATGTTTTTGTTTGTTTTTTTGTCTGTAGTATTCGATTAAATGTGTTTTCATTAGCTGTAAGCAGAAAATTATCATAATTAACAGAAAGAAAGGCATGAAAACATCAGTCTGTGTGTAATTAATCTATATAATACGTTTCACTTAGTGAATTGAGTTACTGAAATAAATTAACTTTTCATTCATATTCTAATTTATTGAATGGGTATGTGTGGTAAAGATGAATATAGATGTTTTTGTTTAGATGCTTTAGTGAAATGTTTCTGTAAACTTCTGTTGGTGCAAAGCTCCCGGGCAAACAGCCTCATTTTTTTTAGTTAAAGGGGAAAAAAACGGTTAGAGGAAAAGATGCAAGAGGTGGGCTGACACAAAAGGCAAAAAAGACAGCAAAGTAAGCCGGAAGGATATTAGCGACGGTGTTTGTTGTTAACCGAAGCTATTTATCTAACTGAAGCCAAATGTAATCTCTGCTTCCCCTCCCACTCTCCTTGTCTCCGTTATCAGTATTTGATGCAATTAATTCTGCCGCAGGGCCAGCTCCCCAACACGAGATAATCCAGTGAGCGAACATCCAGGGAAATATAGCATTACCCCAAAAGACAGACTGAGAGGGGAAGACAAGAGATGGAACGATGATGAGCTAGAAGGTGAAAACATGCAGTGGTGATAACTAAAATCTAAAGAGGGATAGACGTGAAGAGAATGGGGGGGGGCCTTGGGGGGGGGGGGGGGGGGGATTTGATACTGGTAGATGATTTAATGTTTCATTTGTGAGTAACAGTGAGTTGTCTGTTTCTGTGGCCGGTTGTCGTTTTTGTTTCACTGAATTTATTATGTCAGTGCATGTTTCTTAGTAAACTCTGGGTGAGTTATGTAGATGTTTTAGAGATTTATTATTGCTCTACCTAACTAGTTTTCAAGCTGCTTTATGACCACTTTGAGATACAATAGTTTTAATTTGGAACCATAATGCTTTAAAGGAGATTTGAGTGTCTCTGGTAACGTAAACTACACTATATTGCCAAAAGCATTAAGATGCTTTCCTTTGCACACATAAACTTTAATCATATGATATTCTTAAAACAAACGCTTTGTGATTTAGCTGTTTGCAGCTATGACAGCTTTTTCTAAGAAAGCTGTCTATGACATTTAGGAATTTGGTAATGGGAATCTTTGAACACTCTAGGATAGTATTTGTGCGGTCAGACACTGATGTTGGATGAGAAGGCCTGCCTTGCAGTGCTTAGGTGAGGTCAGGGCTCTGTACAGGTTAGTGAAGTTCCCTCACACCATCCTCGCCCATTCATGTACACTTGATGTACCCTGCTCTGTGTACTGATGCACCATCATGTTGAAAGACGAATGGACCATCTCCCACAATACTGCAAGCATGAAGTTGCCCAACATGTCTTGGTATGCTGAAGCATTAAGAGTTCCAGGGATCAAGCACAACACCTGAAAAACAACCCAATACCACATTACCCCATTGATTAAACTTTACACTTGGTGCAATGCAGTTGGGCAATTACTTTCTCTCCTAACAACTAACCAGTAGATTGCCAGACGGAGAGGCATGATTCGTCACATCAGACAGCACATTTTTACTGCTCTAGACCAAAGGTGTCAAGTAACGAAGTACAAATACTTAATTAACTTACTTAAGTAGAAATTTGGGGTATCTATACTTCATTGGAGTGATTAGCTATTAGCTTCCTTTTTGCTTATACACCTTACATTGTCTTGCAATTATCTGTACTTTGTACTCCTTAAATTGTTTAAACAACCTCGTTACTCTTATTTCATTTTTTCAAAAAACCTGTTAATAAATTGTGCCATCCGGATACAGGGAATTGTATTGCGGTTGGCTAATAATTTTAAACATCTGTCATTCTGACACCCTATTGGTTTGTCCGCGATCCATCGAACAGTGCGCATGACACAAGCCACTTCGCAGTCTAGCCAGGACGTAGCAGACATAAATTGCAAAGTTCAAAGATGGCTGTGGCAGATACACAGGCAAATACACCATTACAATACTTAAAGGCAACTAGTCCTCATATCTTTCACTCCATGAAATATGTATTAATGCTCAGTAGTCCACATATGGTTCTTTAATGCATTTTCATTGCATGAAAATGCATTAATTTTTCATGAATATATATTTGGCTGAAACAGGTAAGTCTACAACATCCTGAATGGTTGAATATTAACCCTTTCATATAACATTATAGTGTTTTTTGGGGAGGTGTGGTAGTGCTGTGGTGCGGCTTAACCTTGTGTCCATAATGACATTTGTTTCTCACATTAGTTTTATTACACCTTTAGTTTTGAAACCAGTAATTTTTGTCCAATTACTCCAAGTATAAAGTTTGAATTGATACTTCAAAAGAAGTATTTTTAAACCCTAGTATCTATAGTTCTACCTGAGTAATGAATGTGAATACTTGGACACCTTTGCTCCTGACTCCAGTGATAACATGCTGCATGTCACTCTATCCAAAGCTTTGCATTTCAGTAGTCAGGTTTGGATACAGCTGCTCAGTTATAGGTACTTTCCATGAAGCTGTCCATGGACTCTTCTAGAGCTCTTGGAGGTCTGTAGATATTAACCCTGCAGTGTCATGTTGGTATTTAGTTTTCTGACCCACATGCACAAGACCACAAGAGAGACCAGTGTAAAATATAAAATGATTTATTGAAACAATGAGTCGTAGTTGATGATTGCTGGAACTGGGAACACTGCACAGAGGAACGGGAATAAGGAGAACTGTAGGAAGGGAAGTCCACAGTTGAGTATTTTTCTTTGAATATTTCAGTTTGCATGATTGTACTCGGGTGAGCCTTACTTGCAATTGGTGGTGATGATGCCACGGAGAAAATGCCAGGAGCCCCGGATGTCTGCGCTAGCTTCCTGGGGATAGTTGACTGTAATGGAGAAGGTGAGGATGGAAGACGGAGGGCGGACAGGCAGAGCTTGAAGCTGGAGTGTATTCACAGAGGAACCAGGAACTTGAAGGCTGTCAGACAAAGATAACTGAATATATACAAAATTAAATTACAGCGGTCGCCTAGGCCGGAATCTTTAGACTTTGTAAGCAACATCGCACCCCCAGACCATAATACTACCATATACCATAGTTGACAGTACGTATGATGTTCTTAAAAAAAAAAAACAGCCTTGTTTTACACTTCAGGTAATGAGACACATACCTATATAATGTTCTACTTTACTTTTTCTGCCGACGGAATGTTTTCCCAAAAGTCATAATTATTAGGTGTTATCAAGAACGTTTCTTTTGTGTTTTTTTGTTGTTGTGAATTTTAGATCATATCTGTGTCGTTTTTGGTCAGCAGTGGTTTTTGGATGTATTTTTGTTATGTCCCCAACAGATGGAGTCTAGGAGATGGGGGAAATAGTACCAATATAGTATTTTCGGCTAAATGAAACCAGTCTTAACCAAAAAAAGTAACAAGTTTTATTGTAAAAGTAAAAATAATGTGGCTGAATCCTCCTGGAAAATGAAAGAACATGGAATGAAAAAAATAAAATAAAAATCTCCCTAAACAAACTCCAGTCAAAGAAAACAGGGCGTCCTCTGCCTTCAACAATAAAGAGCTAAAAAGAAAAATCACCAACTTCTAACAAAGGAGTAAAATAACCAGAAAAGCAGCCTCCTAGAAACAGAAAAAGGGGAAATAACCAAAAACAACCTCCTTTCACCAAGGAGTTGCTAACAGCAGATAAGCTCCTACACAAAGACTAGCCCACCTTCCTTTCTTCCTTAAGGAATAAAAACAACGCCCCAGCAACCAGGTGTGTGCGTGTGTAGGTGTGTGTGTGCATAATGCACAACAACCTGTTATCAGCTGCTTTTGTTTAGGTTTTTATTCTAAGTTATAAATCTGCACGGCTTCTTTTAACATAGATTTTTTTTTCATTTTAAATCATGCTTTTTATTCCTGTACTTTTGCTTTTTCTGCACCCTGCTGTAATGCTTTTGATGTTTTATGTAAAGCACTTTGAATTGTCCTGTAACATGAATTGTGCTATACAAATAAACTTGCCTTGCCTTCTTTAAAGAGAAGGTCCTTGCACTGACTTGTTAGCTGCTGTTCTTTGTTTCTGCTGTCATCACTATTTGATGTTTATGTAGAGGTGATGGTGGTGTTCACTACTTTGTTATATGTTTTATGGTGTTCAATACCAAAATAAAATAGATATGTTGGCTTTGATAATATATTTTCAATTTTCAGCATATCTATTTATCTATGATAGATAGATAGTGTTTCTATCTATACACACATATAGGAGCCATATATAACACACACATATATAAGGGCCGTGGGGGTGGGGGGTGGCTACTGAGCCTCTCTGCCCCGGGGCCTATCAGCTGGTTAAGGTGGCCCTGTCGGTACGGTTGAAAAACTGAATCTGAATTAGCCTAATTTGAAATCCCATTTTTAGTTTGGAAATGATTGTCACTAAATCGTAATAGAATTTTATATTTTGAAAATGAATTTATTTGCTTTAAAACTGTATTTCATCTTATTGTAAATTCAGCAAAGATGATAACTGCAGATTTGTCAGCTGCACATCCATGATGCGAATCTCCCTTTCCACCACATTACAAAGGTGCTCTATTGGATGGAGATCTGGTGACTGTGGAGGCCATTTGAGTACAGTGTCATTCTCATGTTCAAGAAACCAGTCTAAAATGATTTGAGCTTTATGACATGGCACATTATCCTGCTGGAAGTAGCCATCAAAAGATGGATACACTGTGGTCATAAAGTGATGGACATGGTCAGCAACAATGTTCAGGTAGGCTGTGTCGTTGCAACGATGCTTAATTGGTACTAAGGGGCCCAAAATGTACCAATGGTCCCCCACACCATTAAATCACCACCACCAGCCTGAACCGTTGATACAGGGCAGGATGGATCCAGGATTTCATGTTGTTGATGCCAAATTCTGACCCTACCATCCGAATGTCACAGCAGAAATCGAGACTCATCAGACCAGGCACATTTTTTCAATCTTCTATTGTCAAATTTTGGTGACCCTGTGCGAAATGTAGCCTCAGTTTCCTGTTCTTAGCTGACAGGAGTGGCACCCGGTGTGGTCTTCTGCTGCTGTAGCCCATCTGCCTCAAGGTTCAACGTGTTATTCAGAGATGCTATTCTGCATACCTTGATTGTAACAAGTGATTATTTGAGTTACTGTTGCCTTTCTATCAGCTCGAACCAGTCTGGCCATTCTCCTCTGACATCTGGCATCAACAAGGCATTTTCGCCCACAGAACTGCAGCTCACTGGATATTTTCCCTTTTTCGGACCATTCTCTGTAAACCCTAAAAATGGTTGTGTGTGAAAATCCCAGTAGATCAGCAGTTTCTGAAATACTCAGACCAGCCCGTCTGGCACCAACAACCGTGCCATGTTCAAAGTCACTAAAATCACCTTTCTTCCCCATTCAGATGCTCGGTTTGAGCTGCAACAGATCATCTTGATCATGTCTATATGTCTAAATGCATTGAGTTGCCGCCATGTGATTGGTTGATTAGAAATTTGCGTTCACAAGCAGTTGGACAGGTGTGCCTAATCAAGTGGCCAGTGAGTGAATATACTATTTATTTTCAAAGCCAAGTGGTAAAATCTAATATTTTTATGTTTTTACACCAATGCAGATCATAATAGTATTCATCCTTCCCCACATCTGCCTCAGTGCTGGTGACACTGTTACTCCTGAGGATGAGCTTGAGAACGATCTAGTAGAGGGATGTTGTAACTACTAATAATAAAAGGTTGTTGTCTGGTTTTCTGAGCATCAATAATTATAATCAAGAATTTAATATTAATATAATTATTGATGACGTTTGAGTTTAACCTGTTTATTAAAGATATAGTGGGACCAATCTCATAAATGAGATAATTTTAATTAAACCAGACTGTCAGTCTCTCTGAAAAGGCGTAGATTTCGTCCGCAGGGTTAAAACAAACTTCACGGCACACACTAAAATAGCACAGGAAACTTCTCGTTACTTAAGGGAATTTATTAATGAAATAGGTCAACCTTACAGATTACATTTCATTCATAATTTCCATCTATTCTAACGCATGCAAAAATATAGAACAAAGTTAACGTCGAGGGAAGGGGGCGTGTGTGTGTGTGTGTGGGAGACAGCGAGCGAATGAGGGGGGGTTCAGCTCACCCCTTCAATGCAATAAATAACTCAAGCCTTATCAATTGGCGCGATCGGTTCACAAAGGAAGACAAAGGAAGACCGCGTGGCGATTCAACAAAGGCTAGTTTCATTAGCAATGGTGGCTTGGACAAAGGAAACGGGGGTGACGGAGAAAGGAGATCTACTGAGTCCACGCGACCTGTCTAAACAGACACGCGCTGACCGCAGCGGAGAATAAACAAACAAGGAAATAATACAATATAATATACTGCTTCTGGTTGCAACCAAAGTCAAATAATAAAACACAAAAAGCATGCACATTCAGGGTCGGTGTTCAGCGACAGACGACCAAGAATAACAGTGGTCAACAAGTTGACAGACTTATTTTAACCAACAGAAAACGGATATTAACCATCAAGACCTCTCCTCTACCCAGACCGAGAGATATAAATCAGTTTAATCCTACTTGGTGGGGGCAGCCCTCCACAGTCCACGACGAAGAACGTAGAAAGTGTCCAGTTTAAAGGAGCGGTTTGCGCAAAACCGAGGTCAGAAAAAGCGGACTTCCACCTTTAGGCTCTGAGGGACTCAGGCCAGTTTCAATAGAGCTGGTTACGCCGACGGGGAGTCTGTTTGCTCGGCCCATTCACTTCGAAGTTTAAAATGAAAGTTCTTCCTGGTCCAGCAGGTTTGAACGAAAAAAGGGAAAATGCTAGCAGTGGATTAAAGCATCTCCTCGCAGCACCGCTGGGGAACCAAAAGACCAAGATTTCAATATTCGCGCTGCTTTTACCAACTCTGTGATGTCATCACTGGCCACAGACCAATGAGAATGGGTTGAGGGCAGCACAATGGGTGCTGGGAGATGCAGTTTGTTCAGTGAAAGGATGCTGGGAGATCCAGTTCGTTCAGTAAAGGCCATAGCCTCAACAGGGATGAGGGGCTGGTTTCAGGTATCGGTGGTGCTCTCTAGTAGGACCATCTGTGTTCTGAATAGGTCTTAGTGATGAGGCAGCCCTCGATTTACCCAGCCCTGCAAAACCAACTGGTGGACGATTCAGTGGAGAGGAAGGGAAAGCTACCCAAAGCACTCTCTGCTCACCACCCAGTACGATGTTGTATGCATTTTAGTGCAATGCAAATACATTAAACAACCATATGTGGACTACTGAGCATTAATATGTGTTTGATCTATACAGTTTTCTTTCCTTCGGTGAATCACCAGGTGTATAAAATATGAACCATTATAAATAAAAGTCTTAAAATCTCAGCACCGACACAATTGTACAGACCCCTGGAATCTCTAATGACCCCCTTGGGGGCTCATGGACCTCAGGTTGGGAACCACTGTTCTAAAGGCTGAATTCGCACTCCGCTGCCACACTGGAAACTGGAACTAAAAGATCCACTTTAGCCAAAGTTTTGAAATCAGGGAACATTTCTCTGATTGAAGTGATCAGAAGTCGGAAAGACTCTCTGAACCCAGCTTCCCATTGCTTCAGCTGCAGAAAATGTCATAGCATTTGCTCTTAAGCACGGGTGGTTGGCACAACATCGGGCTCTTTGAAGGGCATCTTCAACCAGCCGCACCGGTAACAGTCGCGTTCCAAAGCCTCCTGGTCTGAGATGATGCTCAGATGGTTTCATGGGAATCTTTTCATTATTAATTTATTGATTCAGTTACTTGTATTCCGAACTTTAACTCCAAGCTAAAAATGTCAGCGAGTACTTTAATTTGTCAAAAAAAACAAGTGGCCCTTCAGATTGTCCGTCACCGTTCTAAAAAATGGGACGAATATGGAAAATATTCGGTTAACCCCTGTGTGCGCAGTGTACAATGGATCAGATACAAGCAGGGTGGTCGATGTTTTAGACTTGGATGGGGGCAGAACTCAACCTGGGTGTCTAATGTCTTATGTGCTTTGATAGTAGACCGAATGTCAGGGAGGGCATAGATCTTCTTCTGGGAAGGGGCTAGGGGGACTGCCTTGGGCTCCATGGGGCTTGATGGTGCGGCAGTCATGGGTCTCAGGGTGGACGTGCTAGGGCCTCCCTCCCTTGGTGGATCTTGGTGAACTGGGGTGGCTATTGCAGTCAGTGGGGGAGCTGGCTCCCTGGGAAGGCATTTGGTCCCCCAGTCCTACCCTCAACATCTCCGGACACCTCTGTCAGACCGCTTCATCACTCTAACACTCATGTAGGTCCTTGGGGTGTAGGCACGTCACTGGGGTGCGGAGTGGAGTTTCCATCTCCGCTACCCCATGGCTACCAAATTTTACTGTACACCTTAGACACTTTCACTTGCAACATTCTCATGAGACACACATGTAGGGACTTTGTGGTGGGCAGACCTTTAAGCATCCAGAGGAGGAGCTGTTCAATCAGCTTCACCTCTGGTGCCGGTGCCCACCATTAAACTGCATATAGACACTGAAGGCTCGGGGTGGGGGTCGGGGGATGTGTGGCTGCCTTCCCCACATCCTACTTGTGTTGTTATAAATACACATTATAACAACACGGATCAACACCATACTCTAGCGGGAGGAGGGAGGCTAGGGGCCCCTGCATTGTAGCTGCTGGATGTTCCCCTGGGGTTCTCCTTTGCTCCTCTCTTGGGGAATGCGGTCGGTCCTGTGCTGGTCCGCCTGGGGCTCTGGGGGTCCTTTGGACGTCTGTTTGGTTTGTTTTGTCGATGTTCCTTTTTCATTTTTTTGTTTTTTCTCCTCTCTCTGCCGTCCTTTGGGTATGGAGGCAGACTTTGATGTTTTCTTGTGTTCTCTTTGTTCCCCTTCCTCTCTTGTATTTTCAACTCACCCTCTCTCGACTTTTTGTTTCCTACCTCTCTTCTCATCTTCTTTCTTTCTTCCCCTCTATTGTCTGTTTCTGTGTCCACAACATCAGAAATTAAAACCCACAGCAATTCATAATAAAGATTTTTCACACATATATATCAATCGGAGTACTATAGCAAAAGCTGTAGTGCTTTGCTTAGGAAAATAATTTCTGTTGGGCTTCTACTTGGTACTCAGACACCAATTCCAAGTGCCACACTGCCAGACAGGACACGTAAAAAAAAAGAAAAAAAAGTAACTGAACTTGCCTCCAGTGTTTTGGGCACCGTCAATGCTCAGCCATCGTTGAGTAGCTTGTTAGCTTTAGCTTCACAGCTCGACTGTGTTGTGCCGCAGATAGGTAGGATTTGGCTATGAATAATCATGAATAATTGCTTAGGGCAATAATGAAAAGATTAATTCAATTCAATTCAGTTTATTTATATAGCGCCAATTCACAACAGATGTCATCTCAAGGCACTTAACAAGAAGTCATTTCAATACATTTATACAAACATTCCAATCACTTAAAAAGTTTCCTATTTAAGGAATCCCAGCAGATTGCGTCAGTCATTGGCGTGAGGTTGGGCCCCGTTGATGCAGACTTTCCAACCACAGCAATCCTTCAGCAATCCCTCATACTGAGCAAGCATGTAGCGACGGTGGAGAGGAAAAACTCCCCTTTAACAGGAAGAAACCTCCAACAGAACCAGGCTCAGTAGGAGCGGGCATCTGCAACGACCGTCTGGGGGTTTGAGAAGACAGAGCAGAAACACAGAAGGAACAGAAGATCTGATATAAGAGAACAGAAAGTAAAAAGTTAATAACAGGACACAGTGGATGTTCAGTTACTGGGGGGATCATCCCAGTCGATGCCCCCCGTCCAACAGGGCATTGCAGCCAAGCAGGATACCAGACCAGGTATATCTTCTATGGAGAGAAAAACACTGAGAGAAAACAAAGTTAACAGTCAAAATAACAAAATGTACTGTAATACAACTGGAGAGTAGTAGGAGAAAAGGAAGCAGCAGAGTGAAGAAAATTGGTAAGTCTGTCCTTCAGCAGTCTAAGCCTATAGCAGCATAACTACAGAGATAGCTCAGGATGACCTTAGCCACTCTAACTATAAGCTTTATCAAAAAGGAAAGTTTTAAGCCTGGCCTTAAAAGTAAACAGAGTGTCTGCCTCACGGACTAAAGCTGGGAGCTGGTTCCACAGGAGAGGAGCCTGATAACTAAAAGATCTGCCTCCCATTCTACTCCTAGAAATCCTAGGAACTACAAGTAAACCTGCAGTCTGAGAGCGAAGGGCTCTGTTAGGAACATAAGGAACAATTAGATCTCTGATGTATGATGGAGCTTGATTATTAAGGGCTTTGTATGTAAGAAGAAGGATCTTAAATTCTATTCTGGATTTAACAGGGAGCCAATGAAGGGAAGCTAAAACAGGAGAAATGTGATCTCTCTTTTTAATATTCATCAGAACTCTTGCTGTCGCATTTTGGATCAACTGAAGATTTTTAATGGCATTTTGTGGACTATCTGATAGTAAAGAATTACAGTAGTCCAGCCTTGAGGTAACAAATGCATGGACTAGTTTCTCAGCATCACTCCTGGACAGGATGTTTCTAATTTTAACAATATTCCGGAGGTGAAAGAAAGAAATCCTAGAAACCTGTTTAATATGGGATTTAAATGTCAAGTCTCGGTCAAAAATAACGCCGAGGTTCTTTACGTTATTACTGGGGGCCAATTTAATGCCATCCAGATGAAGTGATTGACTAATCAGTTTCTGTTTAAGAACTTCTGGTCCAAAGACAGCAACTTCTGTTTTGTCAGAATTTAAAAGCAAAAAGTTTAGGGTCATCCATGTTTTCATGTCTACCAGACATGCCTGTAATCTACCTAACTGACTGGGTTCATCAGGATTTATGGATAAATATAGTTGTGTATCATCTGCATAGCTGTGGAAATTTATCCCATGCTGTCTAATGATTCTACCAATTGGGAGCATATATATGGTGAACAGAATTGGTCCAAGCACAGAACCCTGTGGAACTCCACAAGTAACCCTTGAGAGTGAAGAAGATTTATCATTTAGATGAACAAACTGGAATCTATCAGACAAATATGATTTAAACCAGCCTAGTGCTGTTCCTTTGATCCCTGCAACATGTTCAAGCCTTTCTAAGAGAATATTATGATCGACTGTGTCAAAAGTAGCACTGAGATCTAACAAAACCAGAACAGACACAAGTCCATTATCTGAGGCCATGAGAATATCATTAGTAACCTTCACCAGTGCTGTTTCAGTGCTATGATGAGCTCTAAAACCTGACTAAAACTCTTCAAACAGCTCGTTATTGTTTAAATGCTCACAGACTTGATTAGCAACAATTTTCTCAAGGACTTTGGATAAGAAAGGAAGGTTAGATATAGGTCTGTAATTCACTAAGTCATCTTGATCAAGGGAAGGTTCCTTGAGTAAAGGTTTAATTACAGCTATTTTAAATTCCTGTGGTACGTATCCCTTTACTAAGGATAGATTCATCATATCCAAAATGGGGCCAGGAACCAAATGGAACACTTCTTTAAATAATTTGGTTGGAATTGGGTCCAACATACAAGTTGAAGGTTTAGATGAGGCTAATATTTTTGATAATTCCAAAAGCTGGACTGAATCAAAACAGCCTAAGCACAACTGAGGATCTACAGTTCTTTCCGATACTGCCTCATTTACTGAGGAAGAAGTAATCATGTTTGGGAGGATGCCAATGATTTTATTTTTAATAGAATTAATTTTATTTACGAAGAATCCCATAAAATCCTCACTGCTAAGAGCTGGGGGAATAGTTGGCTCAACAGAGCTATGAATCTGTGTAAGTTTGGCAACTGTACTAAAAAGAAACCTAGGATTGTTTTTATTCGCCTCTATTAATGATGAAAAATATGCTGTTCTAGCTTGTCGAAGGGTCTTTTTATACAGCAGTAGACTGTTATTCCAGGTTAAATAGGAATCCTCTAGGTGTGTAGAGCGCCATTTTCTCTCCAACTTCCTAGTATTCTGCTTTAAAGTACGCAACTCTGCGTTGAACCAAGGAGTCAGCCTCCTATGGCTAGCCACTTTCTTTTTTAAGGGGGCTACACTATCTAATGCCAAACGCAATGAGGACGTAACGCTGTGAACCAGATCATCAATTTCTGAAGGGTTAGAGATAGAATTGCTGCCATCCACTGTGTTACCCTGAGACACTAAGGA
The DNA here is from genome assembly GCA_963556495.2 of Valencia hispanica. Taxonomy (NCBI): domain Eukaryota; kingdom Metazoa; phylum Chordata; class Actinopteri; order Cyprinodontiformes; family Valenciidae; genus Valencia; species Valencia hispanica. The sequence goes on from OY747711.1 coordinate 47,658,693, forward strand.
AAGTAAGAATGGAACAGATTCTTTAAAAATTGTTACAGCATTGTCTGATAAAGCTCTACTATAATGAAATTTTCTTTCAGATTTAAAATGGTCAGTTAAAGTAAATTCAAAAGTTATTAAGAAGTGGTCAGAAAGGACCGGGTTATGTGGGTGGACTGTTATTTCCTCACACTCAATACCGTATGTCAGTACAAGGTCCAAAGTGTGTTTGCCCGAGTGGGTCGATCCCTGTACTTTTTGAGTAAAGCCAATTGAGTCTAAAATAGCACTAAAGGCTGCATTTAGGCTATCACTATCAGTATCCACATGAATATTAAAGTCCCCCACTATAATAACCCTATCAGTATTTAATACTAAATCAGATAAAAAATGTGAGATCTGATCCAAGAATTGAGAGTAAGGGCCTGGTGGACGATACAAAACCACAAACAAAAATGGTCTTAATGTTTTGCAACTTGGATGAGGAAAATTAAGGGTTAGATGTTCAAAAGAACTGTAGCTATCAATTGGTCTGGGACTAATTAGTAAATCAGAACGAAAAATGGTTGCAACTCCTCCTCCTCGCCCAGTATTTCTAGGAATGTGAAAATTTAAATGACTGGAAGGAGTTGACTCATTTATACTGACATAATCCTCCTGCTGCAACCAGGTTTCTGTGAGACAAAGGAAATCAATGTGATTATCACAAATCAATTCATTTACTAACAAAGTCTTTGAGGAGAGAGATCTTATGTTTAATAAACCACATTTAATAGATTTATTTTTCTGTTCAGTCAAAGTTGTATTTATTTTTATGAGACTTCCATAATTTGCTTTTGTTGGCTTAACTTTTAATTCATTTAGTTTTGGCCGTGGGCAAGACACTGTTTCTATAGAGTAATGGGGGGGTAACAGTACAGAAGCAGCAGAGAGGTGGGTTAAACTACGACTCGGCTTCCTGGTCTGGACCCTGGGTTGTCAGTGTTTTGGAGGACTAATAAATTCGGCCATATTCCTAGAAAGAAGAGCTGCTCCATCCAAAGTGGGATGGATGCCGTCTCTCCGGATCAGACCAGGTTTTCCCCAAAATGTTCTCCAGTTATCAATGTAGCCCACATCGTTTGCAGGACACCACCTAGACAACCATTGATGGAATGACAGCATGCGGCTAAACATGTCGTCACTGGTCCGATCAGGCAGCGGACCAGAAAAGATTACCGAGTCTGACATTGTTTTGGCAAACTTGCACACCGAAGCAACACTAATTTTAGTGACCTCCGATTGGCGTAACCGGGTGTCATTACCGCCAGCGTGAATAACAATCTTACTGTATTTACGCTTATCTTTAGCCAGCAGTTTCAGGTAGGATTTGATGTCGCCCGTTCTGGCCCCTGGCAAGCATTTGACTATGGTCAATGGTGTCTCTAATGCCACGTTTCTGACTATGGAGCTGCCAATTACCAGGGTCGGCTTCTCAGCGGGTGTGTCGCTGAGCGGGGAAAATCTGTTAGAAACGCGGACCGGTTGGTGGTGGCCCGGGGGCTGGGTCCTAGAACTATGCTTCCTACGTACAGTCACCCAACCAGCCTGAGGTCCTGGCTGCGCGGGCTCCACCGGATAAATCGAGAGCTTCGCCTTTTGGCTCAGCTCTCTCTTCACCACGACAGACCGGTAGAGCGCCCGCATAACTGCAGATGCCCCACCAATCCGTCTATCGATCTCCCGCTCCATTTTTCCCTCATTCGTGAACAAGAACCCCAGATACTTAAACTCCTCCACTTGGGGAAGGACCCCATCCCTGACCCGGAGGAGGCACCCCACCCTTTTCCGGCTCAAGACCATGGCCTCGGATTTGGAGGTGCTGATTCTCATCCCAGCCGCTTCACACTCGGCTGCGAACAGCTCCAGCGAAAGCTGTAGATCACGCTCCGATGAAGCCAACAGGACCACATCATCTGCAAAAAGCAGAGACCCGATCCTGAGGCCACCAAAACGGATCCCCGCAACGCCTTGGCTGCGCCTAGAAATCCTGTCCATAAAAGTTAGGAACAGGATCGGTGACAAAGGGCAACCTTGGCGGAGTCCAACTCTCACCGGAAACAAGCCCGACTTACTGCCGGCAATGCGAACCAAACTCTGGCACCGGTCGTACAGGGACCTAAAAGCCCGTATCAAGGGGCCCGGTACCCCATACTCCCGGAGCACCCCCCACAGGGCCCCCCGAGGGACACGGTCGAACGCCTTCTCCAAGTCCACAAAACACATGTAGACCGGTTGGGCGAACTCCCACGCACCTTCCAGGACCCTGCTGAGGGTGTAGAGCTGGTCCAGTGTTCCACGGCCAGGACGAAAACCGCATTGTTCCTCCTGGATCCAAGGTTCGACTATCCGTCGGACCCTCCTCTCCAGAACCCCTGAATAGACCTTACCAGGGAGGCTCAGAAGTGTGATCCCCCTGTAGTTGGAACACACCCTGTGGTCCCCCTTTTTAAACAGGGAGACCACCACCCCGGTCTGCCAATCCAAGGGAACTGCCCCCGATGTCCACGCAATATTGCAGAGCCGCGTTAACCAACACAGCCCCACAACATCCAGAGCCTTGAGGAACTCCGGTCGAATCTCATCCATTTAAGGACCATGTGGCCCAAATGAAGGCTAGATGGCCTGCAGGATCGAGGTCTAATGAACTGTCTTGGAACAGTTCTTAAATCACGCACCCTGGTTACGCAGACGGGGTGAGCACTTTGAAGCTTTGAAATGAGTTCTTCCCCGGTCCAGCGGGTCAGAACAAAAGAGAATATTCACCCGTGAGATGTCCTCTGTTGAGCCTTAGTTTCTCTCTGAAACTTCTGGCGAGAATTTAAATTAATAAATACAAATTAATACAATTTAAATTAATAAAATTAAAATACTTTTAATTATTAACATAATGGTTAAGAACATTAGTCTTTGTCAGTATTTACCAATATCACTCAGGTCTATTAATGATTTGTTTTTATTTCTTACAAACATTCAGTCGTGGTAAAAAAAAAGCTGTTTCAATAAGGGGATGAACTGAATTTAGTTTTTGTGTGTATTTTCAATAATTCATTAAAGAATGGCATAAAGTTACCAGGACTGCATTTGAAATCAACGTTCTATTTTTTGATAGCTATCAGTAATTATCGATATCGATCAAATTGACTTATGTTCATCGGTATGCGCTTTTTTATAGAGCCCTAAGTAAATAATTGACGTAAACATAAACACAGAAAACTAATAAATAATTTTGATTAATTGAAGCTATTTCTCCTCCTACGGAAGTTATTATTCATAAAAAAATATCATCCAGATAGGACTGGATAATATCATCAGGGGGGATTAGTGGGGGTGACCTAATCTGAGGTGGCCTTTTAATAAATTTATATTTATAACAGAAGGTGCTGCTGCAGAAAGCAGGGCTGGATTCAAATCATTGACTAATCAACGACTCATTTAACATGTTAACTGATTTATTGACTACTAATTATTAACTGCAGCCCTAAAATGTATAAATAGTGTACATCTGCATTTAAAGAGAACTATTTGGACTAACATTGGTAATAATTAAAGTAGCAACAATCGAGGACCTACATGTTCAATAAGAAACACATTATAGATGTAAGACAATATTGCATATCCCCTCTATTAAGCAGATACAGATCTGCAGCACGTGAGTATATTGATCTACGTTTTTCCGAAATGTCCTGTCTGAAACACTCCCACATCTGCCAGTTTGGCGGGAGTAGCTCAAAGATTTTTTCGGGGGAAGCACCACATAGACCTTTGTGCTTAGGGCACCCAAATGGCTAGCACCAGCCCTGTGTATAGGAATGGGTGTGTATGAGTGGGTATGTATGATGATGAGTGTTTGAGTATAACTAAGTATAATGAATAAGTATAATATGTATGAGTATAATTATATATGTATAACTATGAGTAGTTATGTGAGTATAAGTGAGTTTTGATAATTTGTGTATATTCTCTGTTTAGTGAATGCATCTAGGGTAAAATGACAAGCTTATTGTTCCAGCTTAATGTTCTGAGAAAGATATATGTGTCAGGTCACCAGAGAGACAGACGCCGGGGCAGTAAGATAACAGTCTGGCCTTCGGATGAGCTGCTTTATGCGTTGCTATTACTCGCGTGAAGTGGTTACTCTGGAGGCGGGGCGTGAATGTTGGAGAAGACATCTACAGAGATAAACAATGATTGCTGAATACTATTTAAGCGGTTAGTTAGAAAGGTTGGTTAGGGTGATGCACGAGTAACTCTGTCTCCTCCGTGTCTGGCCAGACATGTTTGAATTAAATACTTAAACGCCTTCTTGGACTCAAGTCTTCTTTATAATGGAAACCCTGAGATACTATTTTTTGCCATTACACTTGGCGCCCAACGCAGCCTCAGCGAACAGAATGGACCGGCAGGGACAGGGTCAAGGGAGTTGCTAGCGTCCTGGGACATTTTCTCCCAGCCTCTTACCTCCAGTAGCTGTTTGGGAGATGGAGGCCTTGAAGCGTCTCTGTCGGCCCTGCCGTCGCCTGAGACAGAACCTGGTAAGACTGAGTCCTTTAAATAAATATTGATAACAGAATTTTATTTGCATTCTCAGGAGGTGAAATATTTGCTAGCGGTTTCATGTTTATTTACTTACACGCGGTTGATGGATTGATTACTTAATATAATATATATACTTATATATAATTGTATGGTTAATTATTTAATCAAGGTTAAAGAAAGTATCGGGTTTTTGCTCCGGGTTTTACTTGGGAGCACGGCAGTTGGACAAGTGGTCAATTAATTAAATTGATTGATTATTTTCCGACGAGGGTTTTTTTAAGCTTTTGTTTCACTCAAGGAAACTAGAAAGCGATGGGGGAGACGTCCTTCATTGGAACTGGGTACCCAGGCAGACAATCGGGTCTGTAATCTAGCAACACTTCACCTCCAGACAGTCCAATATGTCGACAGAAAGAAATAAAAAAAATAAAAAATAAAAAAAAGAATTAATGGGCCCTGGGGAGGAATTTGGATAATCTGAAAGAAAATATCAAAGTGATGTAATTTTTTTGAGGTTTATTTATGTGGTTTTGTTTATTTCTCTTTTATTTACTCTTGTTTGCTTCTTCCAGAGCTGCAGTGTTTGAGCATTAAGATCATTAGTTTGATGGCTTGGTATAATGCAGAATACCACACACACACACACAGTTATTGTTACACATTCCATTGTAGAACTGTGATGAGTTTCGCTGAGTTGTCCTGTGTTTTTCTTCAGGCTGGTTGGGACCCCTGCCTTCGGTCCAGCGGCGCCTGGGGAGGGCCACAAGGAGCCCTAGTACCTCCCCCACCCTTGGAATAAGGGGTTTGGCAGCCATAACAAAAGCGGAGGCTGGACTCCGGCCTGAATGCGGGCTGACCAGTGGGCAGAGGGGAAAACTCTTGCTCAGGTGAGATAAGTTATTTGGGGGCTGTGGTCCCTGGAACATGGCGATTAGCTGGATCGGGAGGGGGGGCCCTGGGCCGGCCAGCCTGCAGATGACCCAGCGAAATTCAGGCAGGACAAAAACACACACAGCTCAAATGCAATTAAGAAATGCTTGCCAACTGATGTAGCTGTATTTTATCTCTGTGACACCTGCTTATGTAACACACACATACACACTCCCTTAGTAAAGTAAATCTTGTTTTGTTTTGTTTTGTTTCTGCCAAAGGACCCTTAGAGCGAAAGGGGTCTCGATGGAAGCAGGCCATAATTTCTGATTCTTTCTATTTTCTATGTTGATCTAAATTTTGTTTTGTTATTGTGTTGTAATTTGTAAGGGGAAGTTGATGTGCAACTATACCAAATTTGTTTGTTTTAGACAGACGGGGCAAAGCAGACAGAGAAACTGCTACGGCTCTGAAAAGGTGATGATTCGTCATCCGGTGAGTTTAGTCTAATGAGAGCTTAAAGACTGTGTTGCACACAGTAAATGGTCAAGAAATCTTTTCTTTTCTCTCCTAATGCTCTCTGTCAGGAGAGTCCACATTTTATTTTATTTCATTTTGGTTGGAAGTTATTTGATGGAATTGTTATTACACTAAGTACAAGTTTCCTTAGCTGTTGCAGCTTGTGTGCACTAACTTAGAAACAGAAACATTCCTATTTTACGACTAGAACAAATAGCAGAGTTGATTGGGGCATTTAGGGTAGGTTGTGATTTTTACCTTGACTGACTTGAATTTTGACTAAGCTGACTGACAGTGAAAACATATTTTCCTTCCTTTCTGGGACAATTGGGGTGAATTGTTTCCTTGTATTTTGGTCTATTGCTATTTAAGTTTATGAATGAATGTGATTCATGTGTATATGAGTGAAGACTTTTTTTAGAGTATGTTTGGGTCTTATTTTGAAAGTCAGGGATGGCTGTCGCTGAATGACTGGCTTAGTTCCATTAGTCATGTGGAACCTACTTCCTATGCTAATATCCTCATGTACTGTATTATCACCTTTAAATGTAGACGGTAAGCATGGAAAAGTTTATTTGGAAAACTTCAGTAAGCTTCATTTTATGAGGCCAAAGTAATACGATCTGTAACAGTGTTTGACTTCCAGCAATAGCGTTAAGCCAAACGCTTCAATGAGCTACTGTCTAAAATATGAAGGCTTTTATTTTGTCGACTCTGTTTGGGTCTTAGTTTGAAACTCCAGCATAGTTGTCCTTTCTTGTTTGGTCTAGTTCTAGGTTATTATATGAAACCTCGTTGCTTTGCTAAAATCACAGTGTTTTTTATTATCAGCCTGAAGTTCAAATAGTAACAATGGAAACCTGAAGCCTTAAATTTGATTTATTTTATTAGAATTTATTTGCTCATCACCAGAACTTAAGTTAATTTTGTTGCCGGGCAACGTGAAACTATTTAGCTATGTGACATCATCGCTGGTGTTCTTTGATATCTCTGACATCATAACTGAGAATAAAGTTATTAAGATTCCTTTAGATTCTAATTCAGTTCTCTAAACCGTCTTGGCGTGAATGCATCTCGTGAATCACTTCTGTAAAGAGTAGCACTGTTTTTAGAGAGCAACAACAAATCGATCTAATCATCCCTCAAAGAATCTTTGCTTTGAAAAATAGAACATTATTATTATGGAGTCCGTCAGCAAACGTGCACCAGTGGAGGCTGCCTATCATCTGCAACAAACTCTTGAATTCACCAATTCCAAATTCAGCGTTGGAAAATCAGGTAGGATTAGCTCTGTGCCCTTATTTACTTCGGAAGATTTTTCTCTACTGGAGAAAGAGGAGTCCGAAAACCAAAAAGCGTCAAGCCAAAACGGCAAGATCTCTTCCAAGTCTCAAGTAAAGACTACCAAGAAAGTTACATTTGCTTCTGATCTGGAAAACGCTCCAAGAGATACTCCAGTCAGACGCCCCTGGAGTGAAATTTCTGCTCCAAAGACGGCAGCGACCCCATCGCAGCCAGCCCCAGTCTCTGATCAGAGTCTGGCAGCGACCCCATCGCAGCCACCCCCAGTCTCTGATCAGAGGCCAGTCTCTTCTCCAAAGCTTGAAGATGCAAAGATGCATCCGATTTTAAAATGTATTCCTAAAGAGAGCGATGTTGAAGTAAGCCATGGTGATAAAACCACAGGTATGATAATGATTCCAGAGTTGGAGTTTCATGGCGCCTTAATCTCCAAAGAGAACTGGATCTCTGCACTTCAACAAGAAAATTACACATTGTTAGAAAACATGAAGAGCAAAGAGAGCTGGATCTCTGGACTTCAACAAGAAAATTACACATTGTTAGAAAACATGAAGAGCAAAGAGAACTGGATCTGTGGACTTCAACAAGAAAATTACACATTGTCAGAAAACATGAAGACTCTCACCGCCGAGCTTCGTAAAATGGAGGCAGTGCAGCAACAGGCCAACGAGACAGCTAGGCAGCTCGCGTCTGAGCTAACCACTGAAAGGAAAAAGGCACAGGCAGCTGAGATCTCCTTACAACAATTAACTAAAGAAGGTGGAGCTGCACCAGTCCACCAACATCAGGAAGACCAGGAGAAAAAGGTCTTAAGAGATGAAATGATACATTTGACAAATGTAGTAGAAAAGCAGAAAACTGACCATGAAGATGAAGTTGCCTTTCTGTATGAAGAGCGGATTAGGTTAGACAAAGGCCGTCGAGATGCCATCAGACGAGCTGATCAGTTAAAGGCATCTCTGATGGCAGAGAAGAAAAAAACAGAAGAGGCCGAGATCTGTTTAGCTGGGCAGATGGAAGAAACATCTAAATTACAAGCTGCTTTGGTCAAAATGGAGAGAGATTTGGAGGAACAAAGAAGGCAGTGGGAGAAGGAAAAGGAATCTCTTCTGACCAATAACCAAGAAACATCTGAGGTGGAACAGCTGAAATATCAGTTGCAGTCCCAGACAGCTGCGCATGGAGATGAAGTTGCTGCTCTGTATAATGAGCTGATTAAGAGGAACAGGGACCGTCAAGATGCCACGAGAAGAGCCGACCAGCTGGAGGAAAAGCTGATTGAAGAGAAAATCAGAGCAAAAGTGGCTGAAGACGGCTTGGCTCAACAAAAGGAGCAAACATCTAACCTGCAGGCTGCTCTGGTCGAAATGATGGGAGTTTTGGAAGACCTGCAACAGCGGTGGGAGCAGGAAAAACCCCATCTTATGAACAACCAACAGGAAAGAGATGAGGTAGAGCAGCTGAAAAAACAGTTGGAGTTACAGAAAGCTGAGGCAGAACAGAAGATAGCTGCTCTGCATTTGGAGCAGCAGAAAACGAACCAGTACCATCAAAATGCTACAAGAAAAGTCCTTGAACTGGAAATGACTCTGGTTGCTGAGAAGACCAGAACAAAAGATCTGCTTAGGCAAGCAAGTGCAGGAAACCTGCAAAATAAAGGCTGCTTTGGTCAAAATGGAGCAAGATGTGGAGAATCAAAGACTGCTCTGGGCCCAGGAAAAATCCAGCCTTCTGACAGAGCAGCAGAAAACTGTCAGAAATTTGGAAGCAGCTACGAAGAATGTTCTGGAGGTTTTGCATAAGGAAAGGCAGCAATGGCAAACAGAGAAGTCTGGTCTTCTAGAGATCATTGGGACAACAAAGGAGACTCTGAAAGAGATGGAGGTGGATAGAAAAACAGAGACAGAGAGCCTGATGGACACAGTGAACAATCTGCAACAGGAGATGGACAAATTACAGGAAATTAAACCCAAAAAGAAATCTTTCAAGAAAAAAATGTCAAAGTTCTTTAAAACGTCTAAAAAGGCCGCACCTCAGTCAGAACACTGAGCCCTGCTACATGTCATGAAACCTTCCAACTAAACCATTAAACTTGACAAAAATACTTAGTGAACCCCAACTCCCCAACATGAACTTTTAACCCCTTACCTTAATCCCCTTTCCCCAATTTTAGCTTCAGAGCAGTAAAATATAAGAGTAATCATTTTAGATTCTCTTTTCTTCCCTTAGCAGTAACACTACTAGATAAATAAACGCTCCTAATGGAATAAAGGGGCAAACTTGTTACGAATATTGTTGAATTTGTATGAGCAAAAATGTATTTTAATTTTTTTTCTCTTGCTCTTTATTGAATGTAATATTCTTTTCTTATCTTATCTTATAACCCTTATCCTTAACTTTCCACTCCCTACCTTCTACCCTGAACTCCCACAATCTAAATCCAAACACGATTGAACTATGAGACCTAGATTGGGTTTCTGCTGGAACCTCTTAACTTTACCCTGGACGTTTCTTATGTTTCCACTAGGTGAGACAGGACTTATCTGTTTAACAGAACTGGAATCTCATCGAAGCCATAGGGTGTTTGTGACTTTGACAGGTATGTGTGACAGGTATGCCATTGTCTGAGAGACGTTTACCGAAGCAGAATGAACAACAAACCCACAGCAGCAGTAAAATCTTTTAATGATCCATGGGGTAGTTGTGGCTTTTATTTGTGCCCCAGAACATAAATATGACTTTGAATAAAGAGTTTGACCCCTTTTCCTCCACAAACCTCCATTCAAAAGTTTCCTGTAAATGAAAAAGTACCGCCTCCCTACCAGGAAATATTTCTGGGGTGGATTTCTACCCTGGTAATTAGTTTTTACCCTGGTAAATGGAGCAGGGCTGCACAGTGGCACAGTGTTTATTACTGTCGCCTTGCAGTAAGAGATATTTCTGCATGGAGTTTGCATGTTCTCCCTGTGCATGCGTGGGTTCTCTCCGGGTGCTCCGGCTTCCCCCCACAGTCCAAAAATATGCCTTATAGGTTAATTGTCTCTGTAATTTGCCTAAGGAGGGGCTTATGTGGCTGCATTGTTGTTCATCCCGTCTCTCTATGTTACCATGTTACTGACATGCGACCTGTCAAGGTTATTCCACCGCCCCTCTAACCTTCTCCTGCCAACTCTTTCTTTCTTTACCTTTAGCCCTGTCAAGGAAAATTAGGTAATTATAGGTACGTTTAACTTTCTGTGTGAAAACTTTGTGAATGGATAAAACACAGCTGCAAATTCTATCAGGAGAAGAGGGGCAGTTATGGCCTGAAGGGGTGTCACAGGTCACAGGTTTTAGTAATTCAATTCATTTCAGTCTATTTATATAGGACCAATTCAAAACATGTCATCTCAAAGCACTTGGGGTTAGGAAAGGAATGAGGTGACAACAGTGACGGGAAAATTAACATTAAACTTTATATTATAAGACAAAGATAAAGTTATTCAGGTGTACAGACGGAGGGGGGCGAGGATTCCTAATGACTGCTGCACACGAGAGCTATCTGCTGAGCAAAAAGTCATTCGAGGCCGTTTGCTCAGCAGATATCTCGCTGTGTGCGGCTAATTTTCGGTGAGTTTTCTGCCTCATGAGGCGTTGAGGTGAAAATCAAACAGGTTTGATATTTTTCGCCTTGCGAGGCAAAAAACTCACTGTGTGCGCTCTACGTGAGCTGAGTGCTGAGGGCAAATATTCAAATGACCAATCAAAACGCGGTCTCCGCTCATATGATCCCAAGCCCACAGAGACGATTATATTTTAGATGATAAACTCGTGGGTACTCGACCGTAACCCATATTTTCCTAACCTTCAAACGGTGGCGGAGGCAACGCCTCAATAACAGAATGAGAAGCCGCATTTCCTCCAAATCCATCTCTTGTCTGCGTTTCATTCATTGTTTTGACGTGAAAACAGGGGGCTGCCATCTTGGAATCATGTGAGTGGAGGATGCCTTTTGATTGGTCGTTTGAATATTTGCCCTCAGCACTCAGCTCACATCGAGCGCACAGTGAGTTTTCTGCCTCGCGAGGCAAAAAATATCAAACCTGTTTGATTTTCACCTCAACGCCTCGTGAGGCAGAAAACTCACCAAAAATGAACCGCACACAGCGAGCTATCTGCTGAGCAAACGGCCTCGAATGACTTTTTGCTCAGCAGTTTGCTCTCGTGTGCAGCAGGCTTAACAGTCCTCTTAGACACGGCCCTGGTAAAACCCTCTCGACCTGAAAAAAAATGAACTCAGCAACATAAATTTATCCTTCAGTCAAACTCAGAAGTTTAACAAATAAATAAATTACTCACCTTCTTAGAAGTTGGAATAATAATCAAAAGAAAACACTACGATTTGAAACTCCAAACCAAAGCAGAATGAAGTGAAAACTGAACAAACGGTTTACATGACTACAAAGCTCTCAGGAAGCAACTAAGAGGAAACCCTCACAAGACAAAATGAACAACAGTTTACTCTAAGCAAACAATACTAAAGTTGTTCAGACCAAAAGAGCCAGGCTCAGCGCTCAAGAAGAGTCTACTATGGGTGGAGTAGCTCCTCGACTGTTTCGTCCATCACGTCTTTATACTCCTGCACACAAAGGAAAACAATTAGTCCTTCATCAGTTGGTGGGCAGAGAACTCAATGATGATGTCAGTGCATCATCGGGAACTCCCGTTCGTTTCCATGGCAACAGTAAACACTCTGTAAAGGGGATTTCCGTCTTCCGGGTCAGACACAGCACAAACAAAAGAGAAAGAAAAAAGGATTTAAAAAAGGAAAAGAGCATACTAATCACGGGGACTGTGACAATTTAAAACACATCCCTTAACAATATCAGAATCTATATTTTGAGCTGCTGCCTCTGTAATCAGTCCCTGAGTCGACTCTGCTCTCCCTTTCACACTTCCTACGTTCATTCTATTCTCTTTCAAATGTGGGCTTTGTGTATTTGTTGTCATAATTTTAAAGAGAAAAAAACTGGTCAAGATGTCATTTATTTAATGTAGTCCTGAATCAGCTAGCATTGCAGGGCACTTTTCATATAGAGCAGGTCTACACCATGCTCTTCATTACATTTATACTGATAACATTCACTCAATAAGTAATCCAGCCCACTCTGGACTTGTGGGGTCTCATTGCTTGGTGCTGGATTTTCATTGTAAAACTGAGGTGGCCCAGTATGCCAAGCATTTAGGTGTAAGAACTACACATTCTTTACATCAGCTGTTGTGTATGCCAACTAGTATGCGATTATACAGAACTAGTTAAACATTTTCCCCTATTCGTTCGAACTTTTGGCCAGCTAGTTCAGAAATACTCTTACTAGTAACTCATTTTTGCCTATTTGCACCTTTGGCACACTATTACAACTTGGCTCGCCATTGACCACTGATACTGAGAAAATTAACAATGGAACAGATTCTTAAAAACGTTTTACAACATTGTCAGTGTTAGCATGGATATTAAAGGTATACTCTGCAACTTTCATGATATTTGCTCTCTGCCGCCCTCTTCAGGCTTGCCGCGCAACATCACTGTGGTAAAATCAAATCTCTCTGTCGCTCATAAGAGGAATGTTTCAGTGGCTGCTTTCCAAATCTTTTGCCCAAACAACAAACAAGCGCCATTTCAGTTCGCAATTCAACTGTAACAATCAGTGAAGATGAGCGACGAGGTGAGATTAGATACAGAGAACGTCTAAGCGCCAAGTAGCAAACCCCTCCTGACACTAGAATCAGCCTACATCTTTAGGTGTTTTTAGGAAAAAATCAAACGACAAAAATATAAATCACTAGCTTGACAGAACCAAAAGAAAAAAGTTTGACTCATATACTGAAATACAGCGACTATGCCGGAGTTTGCAGCTTTATCTACAGAACCGAGTTTTACACGTTAGCATCACATCAGCCTCTGGAGATCGACTCGGTTGTGTAATTCACATTACTACTGTAAGGCATACTGTGCAAACTATTTATTCAATGTGTGGAGGTGGATGAACATAGCTTTCTCAGGACTGTATAACAACATTATGCCAGACCAAACACTATAAACTCGGTGAAATCATTGATTACTTACCTATCCATTAGCAACACGGCTAACTCTGCGTCTGTACATGACATTCGTTCCAAAAGAACTCTGAGGAAAAGTCAGCCAAATATTTACTCTGGTCTTTGTTCTCTCTCTCTATCACGTTGTCTTTTTCTTTTTCTAGCTTCTTCTGATATGGGATTTTTCGGTCTCTTTGGTGGATCAGCCATCTCTACAGTCTCTAAACAGCGAGGCCGTATGACTGCCGTAAAGCAGAACTCAATCGGTATTTCCAGCGGCGGAGCACCGCTCAAAAGTTCTATAGTGCAGAAAAAAGCCAAGGACCCCTGTAAGGTGGTGATAACTTTAAAAATGAACATAATAGATGATAAATTTCCACCATAATTTTAGAAAAAAACATTATATTAAGGTGTAAAAGTTGTGGAATGCTGCTTTAAAATCCCCCACTATAATGACCATATAAGTATTCAACACTAAATCAGATAGACCTGATCTAAAAGTTGAGAGTAAGGTATGATACAAAACCACAAACAAAAGTGGTTTTAGTGTTTTGCAATTCGGGTGAGGAAAACTAAGGGTTAGTTGTTCAAAAGATCTGTAGCTATTACTTCGTCTGGGTTTAATTAATAAATCTAAATGAAAAATGGTTACTACTCTTCTCCCCGTACTTCGAGGGATGTGAAAATTTTAATAGTTGGAAGGAGTAACTCGTTTATACCAACATATACTGCAGCCAGGTTTCTGTTAAACAAAATAAATCAATTTGATAATCACAAATCAAATAATTAACTAACAAAGTCTTTGAAGAGAGAGATCTTAAGTTCAATAAATCACATTTAACTGTTTTATTTTTTGTTCAGGGTGGGTAACTATGATTCTGCTTCCTGGTCTGGACCCTAGGTTTTCAGTGTTTTGGAGGACTATTAAATCCGGCGCTTGAATGGCAGCATGTGGCTAAACATGCACTAGTGATTGTGCTGAACAAACAACCAGTGTGAACAGGTGTCCTACACTGTAACAAGTGCACTCTCCCATTGAGTAAAGGTTAAAATGGAGTTGTTGGATCCAAGCTGCTTTCTGATAGCCAATATGGAACCAAATGGCCAAAAAGGTATGGGATTGAATGGATAGAATATGAGTTTTAAAATCTGAAATCATGTCACAGTAAGAGTATTGTGGAACTGAAAGGAAGCAGGTTCTGGTCTGGTCCGTTGTCAGGATGGGGCCTCTGGAAAGAAAGGTTTAGGGAAAGACAAGGCAATGCAATTTTATTTGTAAAGCACACTTTCAACAACAGCGTAATTCAAGGTGCTTTACATGATTTTATGATCAAGAAAAACATAGAATATAAAAATTGGAAATCAAAAGCAGCAATTTAGCATGAAACACACAACACACGATACACAATAAAGCAGGCATGCCCAATCCTGGTCCTCGAGATCTATCATCCTACAAATTTTAGATGTATCCCGGCTCCAACACACCTGAATCAAATTGTTCAATTCCTTCATCATCAGTCTGTCAGCTCTGCAGAGGCCTGGTAATGAGGCCTTCATTTGATTCAGCTGTGATGAGAGGGGATGCACCTAAAAGTTGCTGGATAGTAGATCTTGAGGACCAGGATTGGGCACCCCTGCAATAAAGCATGAAAAACAGCAATAAAACATGGACACATATGATACATAAGAAATTAATCGCTTACTTATTGGCAGTTCTAAACAGATGAGTTTTTAGTTTTGATTTAAAGCAGCTTAGGTTTTCAGCAGCTCTGCAGTCGCTAGGAAGTCTGTTCCAGATAAGGGGAGCATAGAAACTAAAAGCTGCTTCTCCATGTTTGGTTTTGAGTCTCGGGATGTTTTGTAGGCTAGAGTTGGAGGACCTGAGGGGTCTGGGTGGTTAGTACGGTGACAACAGGTCTTCAATAGTTTAGAACTGGGGTGATAAAATGTGTACTCATACAAATTCGATAAAAAAAACAGAAACTGCTTAGTCAATCACTTAATCTGGATGGCATTAAATTGGCCCCCAGTAATAACGTAAATTAGAGCACAACTTGTTTGACAGAAAACATGACAAGTTGATCGCTGTTAGACAATGTTGCCCACATAATTAGCATCTGTTTTTCAATGCTTAGCGTCATTGTAGCCTAAATTTAGCAACAGGATTTATTTTTGACCAAGACTTGACATTTAAATCCCATATTAAACAGGTTTCTAGGATTTCTTTCTTTCACCTCCGGAATATTGCTAAAATTAGAAACATCCTGTCCAGGACTGATGCTGAGAAACTAGTCCATGCATTTGTTACCTCAAGGCTGGACTACTGTAATTCTTTACTATCAGGTAGTCCACAAAATGCCATTAAAAGCCTTCAGTTGATCCAAAATGTGGCAGCAAGAGTTTTGATGAATATTAAAAAGAGAGATCACATTTCTCCTGTTTTAGCTTCCCTTCATTGGCTCCCTGTTAAATCCAGAATAGAATTTAAGATCCTCCTTCTTACATACAAAGCCCTTAATAATCAAGCTCCATCATACATCAGAGATCTAATTGTTCCATATGTTCCTAACAGAGCCCTTCGCTCTCAGACTGCAGGTTTACTTGTAGTTCCTAGGATTTCTAAAAGTAGAATGGGAGGCAGATCTTTTAGTTATCAGGCTCCTCTCCTGTGGAACCAGCTCCCAGCTTTAGTCCGTGAGGCAGACACTCTGTTTACTTTTAAGGCCAGGCTTAAAACTTTCCTTTTTGATAAAGCTTATAGTTAGAGTGGCTTAGGTCATCCTGAGCTATCTCTGTAGTTATGCTGCTATAGGCTTAGACTGCTGGAGGACAGACTTAGCAATTTTCTTCACTCTGCCACTTCCTTTTCTACTACTAATCTCCAGTTGTATTGCAGTGCATTCTGTTATTTCGACTGTTAACTTTGTTTTTTATCTCAGTGTTTTACTCTCCATAGAAGATATCAGGGCCGTAGCCAGTCTTGCCTGGGCCCGGGACAGGATATGCCCAGAGCCCCCACCCCCATCCCATGTTCTCTCGCTCTACATACAGAACACTCACTGCGCTATCTTTGAGACAGAAGACCACTGCCGGACTCTCCTCCAAATCTCCTCTATTCCCCTGATCAGCGCTACTCCCTGAACAACAGGCCTTGACTGCCTCTACAATCTTTAGCTTGCTGATGCTCTCCTCCCTGTGTCTCTTCCTCTCCAACATCGCTTCCAGATCCAACGATTTCTGGCAGAGATTACATGATGTGTTGAGATTTCATACAACTATCAGAGATTACAATCACTACGTAGTAGTGGGGCAACGGATCATCAATGCCTACGTTTACAAGCTAAGAATATTCGTTTTGTGGCAATTTTCCAGTTTTTAAAGGATTTGGAAAAAGCTTGAACGTCACGCGGTATTAAAATCTCCTGTGTAAGAACATTTTTGCTTCCCTATTAAATATAATGAAGGAAAGAGTTTTGTAGACAAAACCGGGACTGCGTGTAGGCACTGTGGCACAAAAAAGCTGTACGAGAGTAGAAACCAGAGATGGACGGATGGGCTATTATTGCATCCAAAAACGCATCACAAAACTCATCATTCGTCCGCCATCCATCTGCACAAATTTTTTTTTTTTACCAATTTCAAAACCCCACCCACCCGCCATCCACTGGTTGTTTATATCAATTATGATTCAGCCACATATAAGTTTAGCCTTTTTATAGATATAAAGTGTATATATATATGAATATATATATATATATATATATATACAGTGGCTTGCAAATGTATTCGGCCCCCTTGAACTTTTCCACGTTTTGCAACATTACAGACACAAACATGAATCAATTTTATTGGAATTCCAGGTGAAAGACCAATACAAAGTGGTGTACACGTGAGAAGTGGAACGAAAATCATACATGATTCCAAACATTTTTTACAAATAAATGACTGAAAAGTGGGGTATGCGTAATTATTCAGCCCCCTTTGGTCTGAGTGCAGTCAGTTGCCCATAGACATTGTCTGATGAGTGCTAATGACTAAATAGAGTGCACTTGTGTGTAATCTAATGTCAGTACAAATACAGCTGCCCTGTGACGACCTCAGAGGTTGTCTAAGAGAATGTTGGGAGCAACAACACCATGAAGTCCAAAGAACACACCAGACAGGTCAGGGATAAAGTTATTGAGAAATTTAAAGCAGGCTTAGGCTACAAAAGGATTTCCCAAGCCTTGAACATCCCACGGAGCGCTGTTCAAGCGATCATTCAGAAATGGAAGGAGTATGGCACAACTGTAAACCTACCAAGACAAGGCCGTCCACCTAAACTCACAGGCCGAACAAGGAGAGCGCTGATCAGAAATGCAGCCAAGAGGCCCATGGTGACTCTGGACGAGCTGGAGAGATCTACAGCTCAGGTGGGGGAATCTGTCCATAGGACAACTATTAGTGGTGCACTGCACAAAGTTGGCCTTTATGGAAGAGTGGCAAGAAGAAAGCCATTGTTAAAAGAAAACCATAAGAAGTCCCGTTTGCAGTTTGCCACAAGCCATGTGGGGGACACAGCAAACATGTGGAAGAAGGTGCTCTGGTCAGATGAGACCAAAATGGAACTTTTTGGCCAAAATGCAAAACGCAATGTGTGGCGGAAAACTAACACTGCACATCACTCTGAACACACCATCCCCACTGTCAAATATGGTGGTGGCAGCATCATGCTCTGGGGGTGCTTCTCTTCAGCAGGGACAGGGAAGCTGGTCAGAGTTGATGGGAAGATGGATGGAGCCAAATACAGGGCAGTCTTGGAAGAAAACCTCTTGGAGTCTGCAAAAGACTTGAGACTGGGGCGGAGGTTCACCTTCCAGCAGGACAACGACCCTAAACATAAAGTCAGGGCAACAATGGAATGGTTTAAAACAAAACATATCCATGTGTTAGAATGGCCCAGTCAAAGTCCAGATTTAAATCCAATCGAGAATCTGTGGCAAGATCTGAAAACTGCTGTTCACAAACGCTGTCCATCTAATCTGACAGAGCTGGAGCTGTTTTGCAAAGAAGAATGGGCAAGAATTTCAGTCTGTAGATGTGCAAAGCTGGTAGAGACATACCCTAAAAGACTGGCAGCTGGAATTGCAGCAAAAGGTGGTTCTACAAAGTATTGACTCAGGGGACTGAATAATTACGCACACCCCACTTTTCAGTTATTTATTTGTAAAAAATGTTTGGAATCATGTATGATTTTCGTTCCACTTCTCACGTGTACACCACTTTGTTTTGGTCTTTCACGTGTAATTCCAATAAAATTGATTCATGTTTGTGGCTGTAATGTGACAAAATATGGAAAAGTTCAAGGGGGCCGAATACTTTTGCAAGCCACTGTATATATATATATATATATATATTACATATTAGATATGGATTGATCAGAAGTTGCTTTACTTATTGTTTATTTGAAAACTATTTACAGAACAGCCTCAGAATTGAGATTCAATGTTTTTGATCACAATAGTAGACGAATTATTCATTGAAAAATTTTTCATTATAAACTCAGAACATGAATATTTTCAAGTAGCCTAGTGAATGAATACAACGCATGCAGTAGAAAATTATGAACTATAAAATATGCATGAACAAGAGTTGTCATACTCAACACAACTTTCTTTTTTATTTACTTATTTTCATGATAGAACTGTTTTTTCCCCCAATTATTTATTGATCTTTACTATATAACGTTCTTGGCTTTTTTTCCCACACAAAGTCATACAGTAGGCTATATAAAGCTTAATTTGTAATATTTACAATATTTTTATTTTGATGAACAGCCATATACAATGAAAATATGAATATAGGCTACTTTGTGTGTTCAGCTATATGTGAGTAAGTGGTCTAAAGAATGTTTGTATTTTAACGATATATGAACTTGGTGATTCATGTAAACATCCAGTGATGTTAAACAGGGAAATAAAATGGCAGCCTTGTTCACTGTATTCTTCTGAAAAGCACCACGTTCAGTACGAGCAAAGTTTTCCAACAAACTTTACATCACCAACCAAAGTAAAAAAAAAAAAAAAAAAAAGAAAAAAACCCGACTGGAGTGGAGGCAGTGACAGATGCTGCACGAAGTGTTTTCAGCTCTGTCTTGTCAAATACACCGCGTACGTTACAAAACAAGTTCACCAAGTAACTTTACATATCATACAAACCGAAATAGAGGCGAACTGAATAAAACCTGAGGAGGACTGAAGAGAGCAACGTGAGCTAGAGTCACTTAGTTCGCCTCTGTCTCTCACCTCAGTCACTGTCTGTGTGTGTTCGACTGCGAGAGAGGGGGCGGGCGCTGTGTGTGACTGGCCAATCACAGAGCGTGAAGACAGTCAGTTATCAAATGAGGATTTTCCTGCTCTGTCTTCTCAAACCCCCAGACGGCTGTGGCAGATGGCCGCTCCTACTGAGCCTGGTTCTGTTGGAGGTTGCTTCCTGTTAAATGGGAGTTTTTCCTCTCCACCGTCGCTACATCCTTGCTCAGTATGAGGGATTGCTGAAGGATTGCTGTGGTTGCCAAGTCTGCATCAACGGGGCCCAACCTCACGCCAATGACTGACGCAATCTGCTGGGATTCCTTAAATAGAAAACTTTTTAACTGATTGGAATGTTTGTATAAATGTATTGAAATGACTTCTTGTTAAGTGCCTTGAGATGACATCTGTTGTGAATCGGCGCTATATAAATAAACTGAATTGAATTGATGTGCTCTACTTTCGCGGTTCTAGTGAGGAAGGCGACCAGCAGCGTTCTGGATCAGCTGCAGCTGTCTGATTGACTTTTTATGCAGACCTGTGAAGAACCCGGTTGCAGTAATAAATCCGACTAAAATAAATGCATGGATGAGTTTATCAAGGTCCAGTTGCTGACCTAGTGGTTGTCTTTATGTGACCTGATACACTCTTAGTTTTAACAGAAAGAGGGGGAGTTGTGATCGGCCAAACTCCAACCACCCCAGCTGCCACTCTAAACTTCTTCCTCTTTGTCCATGGGCAACCACAAAGGAGAAGCGCAAGCTTTAAACCTTTTTCGCTGGTGAGGGGGTAGATGAGTTTCTGGAAGAAACTCATTGGATTTCGAAAGACTTCGACAGTCTGCCGATTGATCAGGTGAACTGTATTCGGCTGATGAAATAAGTCTTGAATGACTGTGATTGTTAGAAACTGCAGAAAGAATCTTTTCAATTACAGATTTCACAGATAGAGAGGGAGCCTCTCCTTGCTGACGCAAGTCTGCCTTGAGACTTGCTGAGCGGAATGAGCTAAGAGCTGCCTGCGAAACTGGAGTGGGTCCGTGGGTCCATGGGGGAACGACGTTCCGAGGTCGAGCTAACAAATACTATCTGAGCTACTGCTAACTGACAAGCTATAACAGCTGGTTTCTCTGCTTTATCGTTGGTCTTTTCAGACGACGGAACCACCCTTCCCTGGATGTCTAAGAGATATTCACGTAAAATTAAGGTTTGTTTTGATTGTGTATTTCACTGTGTTTTTGCTGCATTTGTAAGAATCAATTCTTCAATAGTTTGGGTATTGTCAAAATAAGAGCCTCTAGCATCTGGATTTCAGGTACGATGACACTGAGGCAGGGAATGGTGAGTCAGGCAGAATGGTTTATTTGTCTAACAACATTCTCAATACAGAACTCAGCACAACTTAACAGGCAGTCTAATATACCCTGCTCCCGATAGGACTAAACCAAATAATCCAGTTAGCAAGGGGAGCTCTTCTGCTACACCCACCACATATTTACAAAAGCTTTATTTGAATACAAATGTTTTTCCCACAAGTTAATATATATGCATAAATATACACATCCTAACCTTCAAATCCTAATCTACACATAAAACACCACATTAAGACACCCACAAGAAAACCCCATGAGAATATTCCCCCACACTCTCCTCATGGCCTTGCCTGGAACCTTTAAATTGTGCTCGGGTCCCCAGGGAACACCTTGGTGAGGAACAGGAAGACAGGTGTGAGAAAACACTTTAACTTGACTTATCTTAACACTCAAGTTTTCCAAAAACTTCTCACACATTTGGTCAATATGTTCCTATTCAGAAACCATTTTGTTTCAGGTAACAACTCTTTTCTTTGTACAGCCTACTCCAGTCAACTTAATGAGGAGCAGCTGTGACACCTGACACCCAAGCCTAGAACCTCAAATATTCAATAAATATCTAAAAACATCCTGTGTGCAATGAGCTTCATTTCTGTGCAAATATATGCTAATAAAGTTCAAGCCATAGTGCTTATGTGCTGAAGTATAAAGTGCTAAAGATAAATAACAAATACCAGTAATGAAGGTTCTCTTCATTACATTACCTCCCCCGTCCCTTAAAACACAATACCTAATTTCTCAGACATTCTGGATAAACAGTCAGCAACCACATTGGATTTTCCTGGTCTGGAGTGCGAGGTACCATCCAGCAATACGTGCACTGGAATCCATCACCCTGGCCAACCATTGGAGGGCACGATGGTCAGGCTCGAGAGTGAACTGCCGTCCCAGTAGATAATGTTTCAGGGATTCGATTGTCCACTTCATTGCCAGCGCATCTCCGTGTCTGCTTTAGTCATGACTCGAGCCTGTAACTTACCAGCCAATAAAAAAAACAAAGAAAAAAGAAAGGGGCCATAATAGCCAATCAGGAAATAGCACTTCTGTAGCTGGGTAAGATTGAACGCAACAACCAATGAAAATCGTTCACATGATTCTTCCGAGTGTTTCGGAAGAATCACACACATACATAAAGTACACAGTGGAAACCGCTGGAGCTCGTCACATCACTTTGAGCACAGAGTAAGTCGTCCCCTGTTTTAATGTTACAACAAATTCACAACTTGTTTGATGGAAAAAATGACAAATTGATTGCTGTTAGAGAATGTTGCCCACACAATTAGCATCTGCTTTTCAATGCTTAGCGTCATTGTAGCCTAAATTTAGCAACAGTTTACCAGCTTGTGCTCTCTTCCTCACACGCATACTCACACCATGCGTAGGCTGCATGCACACATGCGGACAATTAATAATGATTTATACATACAGTGGCTTGCAAAAGTATTCGGCCCCCTTGAACTTTTCCACATTTTGTCACATTACAGCCACAAACATGAATCAATTTTATTGGAATTCCATGTGAAAGACCAATACAATGGTGTACACGTGAGAAGTGGCACGAAAATCATACATGATTCCAAACATTTTTTACCAATAAATAACTGAAAAGTGGGGTGTGTGACCTCCCCCACAAACTGAATACCTAGCTGTGAGATCTTTACTCTAAATTATCCTGATTGTTACAGTTGAATTGCGAACTGAAACGGCACTTGTTTGTTGTTTATGCAAGCGATTTGGAAAGCAGCCACTGAAACATGCCTCTTATGAGCGACAGAGAGATTTGATTTTACAACAGTGATGTTGCGCGGCAAGCCTGAAGAGGGCGACAGAGAGCAAACATTATGAAAGTTGCGGAGTATGGCTTTAAATTAATTTTGGTTGGAAGCCAATTTGTATCAAATATAACGGCAGTTACATTTGTAGCCATTTATAGTTATATTACATTCATAGTTGCAGAAGGCACCATAGCATAAACACAACTAACCTTAAACACAAACACAAACACAACTAACCACAAAATTTAAAACCCAAGATTAGAATTATTCTAAAATACTCACTTAGGAGGTTCATAATCTAAGACAATCATTACCCACACTTTTTTTTCAACTCTTTACTTAAAGCTGCATTATGTAATATTTTGTTAAAAGAAAGCCAATTTTGTAATCTATAGTACATGTTTTCATAACCTGACAATACAATTTACTCTAGTACTTTTTGCCATGGTGACATGTAGTGGTTGCAATTCCATTTAGTTTGATGTGATACGGGTCCGAACAGAACAGCCAGAGAGCGATTGTGAGAGAGTGCGTGCCATGATGAAACGATGCACATACGTACCCACATAACCTCGTTCATGAGGAGGTAGTGTTCTCCGTCAGTTAGCCACTAGATAAGTTAAGCTAGTGGATGGAAACATAAATTAATTTCCTTGTCTGTAGACATGTTGTCCATAACATTAGAAAAGAAGCGAGTGGTGAAGCATTTCGTTGCTACAGTTGACACGCATGAATGAGCGTGAGCTTGGACATCAAGGGAGTGCGCGTTGTGCTGACTGCAGTTCCTCTAACAGCCACATGGTGGCAGCACTCTCAGCAAACTCCACATAGCAGCTTTAATGTGTTATAAGCAGTGTTGGGTGTAGCGTTACAAAGTAACTAGTTACTGTAATGACATTACTA
This sequence comes from Valencia hispanica, assembly GCA_963556495.2. NCBI lineage: Eukaryota > Metazoa > Chordata > Actinopteri > Cyprinodontiformes > Valenciidae > Valencia > Valencia hispanica. The sequence continues at coordinate 47,682,359 of OY747711.1, forward strand.
TTTTTGTAACGTAGTAGTGTAATGCGTTACTGTGGCAAAAACTGTAATGACATTACAATTACTTTCGAAAATATGATGTCGTTACTCGTTACATAACCTGTTAACCGGATAGTTCATCTGAGGTTTGTGTTGACGACTCGTCATCAGAAGAGGAAAACCTGATTTTACCTGAGGAAGAGAGGTATGTCCCTACTAGCTAATGCTAAAGCACTTTGCTTTGTTTCTCTGTCAGCCGTTTTATATAGATGTTTTCTTTCTTATTTGTGTTCTTAGATGTTTGTGTATATAGATGTTTCACATCTGTTTGTGCGTATATATATATATATATATATATATATATATATAAAATTGATATTTGTGTAGATATGTGTACATAGATGTGTCTAAAATATATTTGTGGGTTGTATTTGTAGTTTCTATATATATATTTTTTAACTCTTTCTGTCATAATATTCTTTTAGTCACCTCGGCATTCATTTCAGGTATGATGTTTTAGAACGATGCAAGAGTAGTGTAACTAGTAATGTAACTTAAGTTACTTTCCAAAAAAAGTAACTAAGTAATGCAAGGGATTACTTTTTTGAGAAGTAATGAGTAATATGTAATGGATTACTTTTATTGAGTAACTAACCCAACACTGGTCATAAGATTATGTTATCCCAATGTCAAATGCACAGTTAACTCCAATCTAACTCATTCAACTCAACAGCATCAATAGTGACTGATAGTGGCTGCTGACGAAGGAGCAGCATTTCCTGATCTCTCCTGTTCTCTCGCCCTATTTTCTTTTCTTATTTTCATTTCTAATGTTTTTTCTTAGTTATTTTATAAATCCAGCCTCTGGAGTTACTGGATTAAACTGGATTCCTTTTTGAAGGACGGCGTGATAGTAAAATGCCATTTTGCCCAGCTTCACAAACTGCTTCAAAGAATGGATGCTTTGGAGATGAAGATTAATTGGCTCAAAGTGAACATTTCTGTAGTAAAACCACAGGTGTTATCATTAGCTCCCAAAATACTGACATTTCAGAAAAAAAATCCTTACAATTGTAAATGAACACTCGAAACTGGAAACGCTTGATATTCAAACAGGGTCTACCGATGTAGCCAAAAAGCAGTCAGATATTCTGAAAAGGGATTTCTCTGATCTGCTGCAAAGACTTGAGCGACTTAAAAACATCTTTATCATCGCAGTGCCTATAGGAAATGATGAAAGATTTAGCAGACTTGGTATGCTTCACAAGTGGTTGAAAATCACCTGCACTGTCTGTTCAATTAAATTAATCAATAACTTTAAAATATTCTGTGGTGCAAAACATCTGTTCAGAGAAAACGAACGCTATTTAAACAAAGCTGAACTGAGGCTCCTGACCTTGAACATGTTCTGCTATCTCAATCAAAAAACTCTGGATGTTCATGTGACAAAGCAGCCAGGGGCTGACCATGCTCGTAGAGATTATCAGCGAACAAGCACTCTCTTCCTGCCCACCAGCACACCAAGCAAACATGATGCCACCAGCAAAAAGCAGAGAGGTACAGCGTTCTTTAACATCCTATTCGTCATCACCAAATGAATCTCCCTTTAAAAGTTTCTCTGACAGACTGTATGCTTAAATTAGTATTGAAACCCAGCTAACACCAAGCCTTGGACTACATCAGGACTCTGGGGCGGATACTAGACGTATTTATCCGCTACCACAACTGGTAATAACAGACATCTGATATAGAAGGGAACCGGACATTAATTCTAGACACATCTCCCACCATGATGAGTCTGGCCACCCTGAATGTAGTATTTTGGTGATTATAACCAGGAGAAACCATAAAATCAAAACTAAACGCTGCCATATTAAATGAAATCTCAAACTGATTACCTTTCAGAAGGATCTGCTACCCACTACCAAACCTCTTAAATTAGAATTATTAAACATCAGGTCTTTAACAGGGAAGTCGTTTCTAATTAATGCCTTCAACACTGAACGCAATCTACAGGCTCTCTTTCTATCGGAAACTTGGTTAGACGTAAATAATGAAACGTCTACACTGACAGTCAACTCCTTAAAATTACAATTTTCTAAGCAAGAACATAGCCACAATTTTTCGTTACTTAATAAACTTTAGAAAGGTATTCCAGGAAACATTTGACTCGTTTTAGTATCTAGCTCTCCCGATAAGGGACCCTAACAAAGCTTTGCTACTAACTTCACATAAACCCCCAAAACTCAAAGCTGCAGACAGTGCTGATGTTTTTAAAAAAGAGGCTCAAGACCTACCTTTTTAGCTTGGCTATCAACTGAGTTATTTTATTCATCTAATTTTTCATTTCTTATCTTATCCTTTATTTTATTTATTTATTTTCATTTATTATTATTATGTATTACTGTTATTATTATTATGTGTTACTGAAGTGTTTTTACCAATTGTTTTATACAGACTAACTCCAACTTTTATACAGATTAACTCCAACTTCATGGGGATCCTTTGGTGGGAGTCCTGCCAGTTTAGCCATGGAGGACGCTTCCATTGCGATCGCTTTTGTCGTGGTGGACGGGGCTCTGCACTGCAGCCTTATAGCAGTGGTGTGGATACCTCCCTGCCCTGATCATGGTGGTCACTGTGGTGTTTATTTTTTTGTTTTTTATCATCTAAAGCATTTTGTGTATCATGAGTGCTCTACAAAAAAAAATTTGATTTGAGTTTTGATGAGCCGAGAGAAAATGGCGGAAAACTTGACAGGTTCACTGTGAGATCCACAACGACAGATTGAACAGATATCACTTAACTTTGAAAGATGCAAGGGAATTGTTATTTTCTGAAATCAATAACAGAAACATTAATGATGTGTGAACTGTATTGCAACAGTTGAGAGACCAACTAATCCTCCTTTGAAAGTAACCCCTGAACTAAATTACACCAGGGCTTGCGATGAATTTACCAGCTTTATTACTGAAAATATTCTGACAGAGGGTCTGTCTGTACATCAGTACCAAACCAAGTATTAATGTCATCCCCACCCAACACCAATATAAAGAAAATGTCTTAATTCCAAAAACTAAACCGAAAAAAACTTGAAGAAATATTTAACCAATTAAACTCCTCCTCTTGCTGACCGTATTCAAATAGTTAACTTATCCCTCCTGTCTGGTGTCTTCACCTAGGCTTTAAAAAACAGCAGATATTAAACCACTACTGAAGAAGAACAACCTGGACAGCATGAACTGTAGGCCAATCTCTAATCTTCCATTCATCAGCAGGAATACTGAAAAAGCTTTGTTTCAGCAGTTAACTAGCTTCCTATCAATGACCAACCGTTTTGATGTTTTTCAGTCTGGTTTCCATGCTCACCCCATCACTGAAACTGTCTTCGTCAAAGTTTTCAATGACATCCGCATAAATAAAGACTGTGGTAGAACCACAGTGCTGGTACTTTTGTACCCCTGTGGAGCATTTGACACTGTTGACCATGATATATTATTGAAACGACTGGAGAGCTGCGTTGGACTCTCTGGTACAGTACTTGGCTGGGTTGAGTCTTACCTTAAGAACAGGAACTTCTTCGTGTCAATAGGCAATTTCTAATCAGAACCGACTATGGGAATTCCAGCACTTTTAAAAGAACCGGTTTCTGTTGGAAGCCAGCTCAGATCGGTCACTTTAAAGAGCCGGCGCTAAGAGCCGTTTTGTTCACAACCTACACATCACTAGAACAGACAGAAATCACATGTGGCGTGCCCCAGGGCTCCATCCTGCCCCCCTCCTATTTAATATCTACATACTTCAGATAACCCAGATTATAGCAACCAATACGATTACTTATGAGGCGTCACGTGGCATAGTGGTTAGTGTAGGCGCCCCATATAGGGAGGCCTCAGCCTCGACGCGAGTTCCCGAGTTCGAGTCCCTTCCTTGTGGACTTTCGTCGCATATCTTCCCCCATTTCTTTCCCCTCTCTATACCCCCTGTCACGTAAAGGCCACTATAGTCAAAAAACCTTTAAAAAAAATTGTTACCATAAATAGGCAGATGATGCTGAGATTTATATTAAATCCACAGTGAATGCATTGAGCAAATCAATGCATAGAGATGCCATCCTTTTCTCCAGCTGAATACAAACAAGGCTGAAGTAATTATCTTTGGACCTAAAGAGAAACGATCAAGAGTCAGCACAAAGCTTCAGTCATTAGAGCTAGAAACTACTGATTAGGCCTGACATTTAGGTGTTTTAAAGGAGTCATGATCTGTAATTTTCACTTTTCCATGAGAAAAAAGGTATGTTATGATTGCCTAACGATTATACACTGCCCCGGAAGCCGATATTTAAAAGTGAAGCGTTTGTTTACCCCTGGGTTCGTCAACCAGCCCATGTGCACGCGCACTCAAATACGTGGTTTTAATTTCTGGCCAACTTGACGTCAAGTCGGCGCAGGATATACCATATATAGACATCGCAGACCTACCTATGCTGTGGGAAGCCTGCCCTCCCTCTCTACCCCTCGCTCCTCTCTCCCTCATATTCAGTCGAGCGCCTCCATTACTGAATTCTAGTGATGGGAATTCCAGCTCTTTTTGGAGAGCCAGTTCTTTTGGCTTGACTCACCATAAAGAGCTGGCTCTTTCGGCTCCTCAGATTTTCTGTTGCTTAAAGTGTATTTATTACCAAAATTAATGCAAAACGATGTGTACCAAAACAAGCAGGGGGGAATGGAAAAAAAAAAAAAACGGCTCCCAATGACGAGCCGGCTCCCATCGTTCACTTCAAAGAGTTAACTCTTAGAGCCGGTTCGTTCGCGACCGACACATCACTGATTCGAAGTACGAACTCCACCGTGAAAGATGCAGAAAGTTTCTTCACGCAATGATGCATGAAGAAGACATACTCGTGTCAGCCTTTTATTTTAATCCGCTAAATCAGCTAAAACCATTTCTACCAGAAACATAGTGCACACGTGAGTTGCTCTGTTGTTGACTGCCAGAATCAACATGGAAATATTTTATCTATTTTTTTTACGCCGGAATCCTTTACGAATTTGGGACAATATCAGGCGAAGTTGGCATCGAAGCTCCGTTTGGAAAAAGGGGCCATTCCAACAATCAGAGGCTTGCCTGCAATTGAAACGGTAAGGCTGTGTTTTTATTGATCTACTGTGTGTAACAAACAGCAGCTAACTGCTAATGTGGCTATTGTATGCTAGCGGGAGTAGTAGATATGGGTTAAGCGTTACCTGCGGTGTCAACCCCTCTCCTTCCTGTCACCAATCAACGCGCCCCTCATTTGCATTATTAAAATGCCCGTCCACGACAGCCAAAGTATCGCATCAGATCTCGCGAGACAATAATGTCTTTAGAAATAAGGGTCAGAGGAGCTCTGTGTTGATTTTTTTCAACTTTTTTTTTTAGAAGGGCCTGGAAGACTATAATAGAGCGTGGGTATCCAAGATAATACTAGGTTATGACTCCTTCAATGGATTCAGTAGATAATAATAATAAATCTAACCCATCAATGATTCCATTGCTCCAACTAAACTGAAAGTAGTCTCAGGTAGAAAGAAGTCTCTGTGGACTAATGATCCATTGGTACGCAGTGAAAAAAGGGAATGTTGACGAGGCGAGAGAAAATGGCGGAAAACTCGACTCCAGGTTCACTGTGAGATCTACAAAGAGAGACTGAACAGATATCAATCAACTCTAAAAGATGCAAAGGAATCGTTCTTTTCTGACATCATCAACAGAAACATTAATAACCCGTGGACTTCATTGCAAAAGTGGAAAGACCAACTTATCCTTTAGTGACAGTAGCCCCTGAACTGAATTTGACCAGGTTCTGCAATGAATATGCCAGCTTTTTCACTGAAAAGATTATAGGAATTAGAGGGTCAATCTGTACCTCGATACCGAACCCACAACCAGTGCCATCCCCAATCAACAACAATGTAGAGAAAATGTCTGAATTCCACGAATTTAATTTAATCTAGGATTAAAAGACTGATGTCATAACAGGACCTCAAAAAACTCATCCAGGCTTTTATCTTTAGTCAGATTGATTACTGCAACAGGTCAGCCTAAAAAGTCAATCAGACAGCTGCAGCTGATCCAGAACCCCGCTGCTCGCGTCCTCACTAGAACCAGGAAAGTAGAGCACATGACCCCAGTTCTAGAGATTGTGCAGAAACAAAATATCATCCACAGTCCCTGGCTTTAACTGTGTTCTCTGTTCCTGAATCACAAATCCAACCACATAAAAGTCTCTCTGGCAGCGCTGGATGCCGAGATAGCGAGAATATTTTACTCTCAGACCAACATTGGGAAATATTAGTGATGTTACGATGTGTGCCGAGGCTACGCGGCGTGTGTCGAGCAGAGCAGGGGGCGTTTTCCTCAATATATCCTCCTTATATAGTTTTGAGAGTATAGAGAAAGATAGTTAGAAGATTTAGGAGAGAGGAAAGAAAGATAAGACTTAGGTAGGGTGACCAACTGTCCTGTTTTCCCCCTAACATGTCTACTTGTCACTTGCTGTCCAGGGCATCTGGGGGGATTTCATAGATTGATGAAGATGTCCTGGTTTTCCTCATTTTTAAGGGTACTAATAAGCATACTTAAATTGACTGGTGCGATGCATGCAATACGACACATTCGCAGCTAGGAAGAGGAGGATTTCCCCTGTGTGGAAGCCAAATATTAGCAGGCTGGAAACCCCACTGGAGTATTGGGAAAAGTAAAAATGACTGTACCCCAATTTATTTAGTCTAGCACTTGTGTTTTTGTGTACACCCGCATTTGGAAGGCTGGTGAGGTGGTGTCAAGAAAAAGGAATCGCTTAAAACCTAAAACTGTTGAAAAACGACTATTTTTGAATAAAAATGAATCTCCCATGTTCTGTACATAATTGCCCAAGATACACAATCACTTTCAGTGCCCTCTTCCTATTTTCACAAGCATTTTCACTTTCCTCTGCCTGCTTAAGCCAATGCCTTTTGCCTCAAGTGAGAGAAAAACATTACACAACCTGCCATAACATATGATACTACCATTTTGGGATAATTTACAGACAGAATACATTACAAATATTTTTACTATTCAGATTTGTAATATTTTATGTAGAGATATTATTTTTTGGGAACTCATAGTCATTCCCAAGAACCATAGCAGACTTACAACTTTAATGCATCACACATTAAGTGACTAAGAGCTACAGCTGCCTGTGATTATGTACCTGGCCAGTAGGGGGGTTTGTGTTCACATGAAGCCCTGTGAGCAGAACCCTTTCTTGAACCAATTGGCTCAAGTGGTTCAATGCCTCATGGGGCTTCATCTCACCATCACTAGGAAATATTCTCTCATGCTCTTTCCACCAACACAATATGTCAACACGATCCTCTTTGGGAGTCTTAAGCAAAACAATGAAACAATTTTCTCACTCGCAACCCGCCTGCAATAAAGAAACTTCCTCCTGGACCCGTGTAATTTAATGTATGTATTTTTCCACCTGTGTCACCCATAAACACCTCGATCATCAGTCTCAGTGAATGCGCTTTCTCCGCCTCTCGGTTGACATGGTTATCAATGACACACCCCAAATCAGCCAGCTTAAATCTATGAAAAATATTTACTAGGCACTTTGCATTGAGAGTTTGTGGAAGAAAGTGCGTTTATAGCAGGCGAAATATTATCCAAAATCACCTGAGCACATTTCTAGGGAGATCGTGATTTATAAAGCAGAAGTTGTGTGCAGCTGTGCGTACTCAAAATGTGTTACAGCTGAAACTTACTGAGTAAAAATATTTTGCTGAGCTTAAGTATGCTTTTAGTGAGGATTCTACACAAAGTTTCATAAATGAGACCCCAGGCACTTCCCCAAATGACTAAGTGGGGCTTCTAGGACTAAATCATAAGAGATAAACTATCTGAAGTAGGAACACAAACTCAAAATTGACAACAGTCAACATTATTTTATTGTTTGCTGTTGAAATGGATCCATGTGAGAGCAGTAGTCAAGGTCAAAGTTCAGACACAGTGCAGCGACGCTCAGAGAGAACATCAGGAGTCAAAAATAAAGGGGGAAAATAGTCTAATCATTTTTTCTAATTTCCTTTTCTCACATATATGGAAAAACCTCCATCCATCTATCTTCTTCCGCTTATCCAAGGTCGGGTCGCGGGGCCAGCAGCTTAAGCAAAGAGACCCAGACTTCCCTCTCCAGCCAGCTCCTCGGGAGGAATCCCAAGGCGTTCCTAGGCCAGCCGAGAAAAATAGTCCCTCCAGTGTGTCCTAGGTCTTCCCCTGGGTCTCCTCCCGGTGGGACGTGACCGGAACACCCAACCAGGGAGGCTCCAGGAGGCATCCTAACCAGATGCCCGAGCCACCTCAACTGACTCCTCTCCATGTGGAGGAGCAGCGGCTCTACTCTGAGCCCCCTCCAGATGACTGAGCTTCTCACCCTATCTCTAAGGGAGAACCCAGACACTCTACAGAGGAAACTAATTTCAGCCGCTTGTATCCGTGATCTCGTTCTTTCGGTCACCACCCAGAGTTCATGACCATAGATGAGGGTAGGAATTGTCGAGAGGAGATTTTTAACTGAAAGTCTGCACCTCACGCTGCTATGCAACCAGTCCCTGACCAGCCTGCTGTCTGCTATCTCCTCTCTCCCAGTTCGTTTATCCTGTGGCAGAGTATAAAGAAGAATTAAACATTCACACAATATATATGTTTGGGCATGCATGGGGAGAGAGATTCTTACCAGACCCTCTCCAAAGAACTCTTCCTCATAAATGCCTTTTATTATATATTTATATATTTTTTATTTACAAAGTTATTACAAAATATTCTGACAGCCTCTCTTACAGGATCCAATCAGCTCAATAATACATATTCATATATATGCAAAGTGTCCCTGTAGTCCTTCCCTAATAGGTTAAGCCCCTTTTAATATATTCCTTTTGGTTGCTAAGCAGAAAGCCTTCTCTGGTCCCACGCTCCCAACAGACCATTTGCACGATCAAACAACCAGATGTTTCCTGTATTTTTCAGAGAATCGTGACCCTTTGTCTAACTCATATCCTGTTCTTAACAGTTTTGTCCAGTTAATCGTGACCGTTCCCTTCTGACCTATGGGTCACATCCTGTGCTAACACTTTTCTGCATTTAGTTAATTATTTTAGCACACAACCCCTTCACCTTTTGTCCTGTGTATTCATTCAATGCTTTTTTTCAAGTTTTTATTTACATTAGAATGTAGCTCAACTGGTAAATCGAGAGCTTTGCCTTTCGGCTCAGCTCTCTCTTCACCACGACAGACCGTACAGCGCCCGCATAACTGCAGATGCCCCACCAATCCGTCTATCGATCTCCCGTTCCATTTTTCCGTCATTCGTGAACAAGACCCCCAGATACTTAAACTCCTCCACTTGGGGAAGGACCTCATCCCCGACCCAGAGAAGGCACCCCACCCTTTTCCAGCTCAAGACCATGGCCTCGGATTTGGAGGTACTGATTCTCATCCTAGCCGCTTCACACTCGGCTGCGAACCGCTCCAGCGAAAGCTGTAGATCACGCTCTGATGAAGCAGACAGGACCACACGATCTGCAAAAAGCAGAGACCCGATCCTGAGGCCACCAAAACGTATCCCCCCAAGACCTTGCCTGCGCCTAGAAATCCTGTCCATAAAAAGTTATGAACAGGATCGTGACAAAGGGCAACCTTGGCGGTCTCCAACTCTTACCGGAAAAAAGCCTGACTTACTGCCGGCAATGCGAACCAAACTCTGGTACCAGTTGGACAGGGACCTAACAGCCCATATCAAGGAGCCCGTACCCCTTACTCCCGGAGTATCCCCCACAGGACTCCCCGAAGGGAAATGGTCGAATGCCTTCTCCAAGTCCACAAATCACATGTAGACCGGTTGGGCTACTCCCACGCACCCTCCAGGACCCTGCTGAAGGTCTAGAGCTGGTCCAGTGTTCCACGGCCAGTACGAAAACTGCATTGTGCCTCCTGGATCCAAAGTTCGACTATCCGTTGGACCCTCCTCTCCAGAACCCCCGAATAGACCTTACCAGGGAGGCTCAGAAGTGTGATCCCCCTGTAGTTGGAACACACTCTGTGGTCCCCCTTTTCAAATTGGGGGACCACCACCCCGGTCTGCCAATCCAAGGGAACTGCCCCCGATGTCCACGCAATATTGCAGAGGCGCGTTAACCTACACAGCCCCACAACATCCCGAACCTTGAGGAACTCCAGTCGAATCTCATCCACCCCCAAGGCCTTGCCACAGAGGAGCTTTTTAATGATCTCGGTGACCTAAGCACCGAGAATTAAAGAGCCCGACCCAAAGTCCCCAGACTCTGCTTCCAGATTGGAAGGCGTGCCTGTGGGATTGAGGAGGTCTTCGAAGTATTCCATCCACCGACTCAAATCATCCCGCATCAAGGTCAGCAGCACACCATCCCCACTGTAAACAGTGTTGGTGGCAGACTGCTTCCCCCCCTGAGACGCCGGATGGTGGACTAGAATCGCTTGAAGCCACACGGACGTCGTTCTCCATGACCTCTCCAAACTCTTCCGACGCCCGAGTTTTCGTCACACTCCGCCTGGCCCGCCGGTACCTATCACCTGCTTCAGGGGTCCCACAAGCCAAAAAGACCCGATAGGACTCCTTCTTCAGCTTGACAGCATCCCTTACCGCTGGTGTCCACCAGCATTGAAGTCCCCGAGCAGAACAAGGGAGTCCCTGGGAGCAGTGCTCTCCAGCACCCCCTCCAAGGACTCCAAAAAGGGTGGGTAATCTGATCTGCTGTTTGGCGCGTAAGCACAAACGACAGTCAGGACCCATCCCCACCCATAGGCGGAGGGAGGCTACCCTCTCGTTTGCCTGGGTAAACCTCAAGGTATAGGCGCCAAGATAGGGGGAAACAAGTATGCCCACCACAGCTCAGCGCCTCTCAGTGGGGGCAACTCCAGAGTGGAATAGAGTCTCAACCTCGCACACCAGCTCAGGCTCCTTCCCCACCAGAGAGGTGACGTTTCATGTCCAAAGAGCCAGCTTCTGCAGCCGAGGATCAGACCGCCAAGGTCCCCGCCTTCGGCCGCCGCCCATCCTGCATTGCACCCGACCCCTATGGCCCCTCCTACAGGTGGCGAGCTCATGGGAAGGGGGACCCATGTTACCTCTTCGGGCTGAGCCCGACCGAGGAAAAACCTCTTTACTTTCTAATCCATCCATCCATCCATTATCTATACCCATCCATCCTCTGCAGGGGGCAGGTGCCTATCTCCAGTATGGATCTGCTGCGTCTGACCCAGAAGACGGCAATCTCCTTTACAGACTGTTTACTGTTGCCCTGGAAACGAACAGAGGCACGGAGGCGAAGCATGTTCCTAAAAAGGGCATAAGGGCGGGATCTTCAGTGTAGACTTGGCCCTCGCGGGCCGTGTATTTCTCTCGTAATCCCGCCCATTCTGCTCCCGCGCCTTTAGCTCTGATGCTAAACTTGGCTAGCTAAGCTAAATGCTAATCCGCTCATTGACTGTATATATAGAGCTCTGGCTTCATTCCACTGCAGCCATCTGTGCTTAAGGTAAAAACTCATAACTTAAAATAATTGTTGTGTTACTATAATTACAGTCGAACGAAATACAGCAATTTAAACTGAATTATCAAAACGTGATATCGAAGAAAATTTGATTTTTTTAAAAGTCTTGAGACAGATTGCTGTCAAAATGTATGTAAAGCCGAGTGGAGGATGTTTATTAGTCTAGTCTGCAATATGTTTACATGTGTGTAACATTGACTGTATATATAGTGTATAATAATGTGTCAAGTATTAAATTCCCTGTATGAAAAGTGCTTTCTGTGCACTGTATGTGTGTTGAATTCATGTGGATGAAAGTGGCTCATGTGTGCTGCTATGAATGAATTAATACGGTAATCAGGCCCGTCGTCACCGGGGGACAAACGGGTCTATTGTCCCGTGCCCTGGGCTGGGGCCCATGAGAGACTTCTCAGACCTGTAGCCTATATTAACCACCTGTGAAAATAGTTGTTCTAAAATATTACAATTAATCTTAGATATGTGTATTTGTGCCATTCAAACGCTCCTTATTTTCTTAAAAAAGTTTTTAAAACTTTTTAAAAGCCCCCATGCAAAATGGTATGATCCACACAGTGGAAGTACATTAGAACTTTGGGCCAAATGAAATGCAATGTTATTAATACGCATGAATTCCAGAGCTCCTCAGCCGCCAGTGTGTCAAGTCGACAGAAATCCGGCGCTCAAAAAAGAAAGGAAAAAAGGAAGAACACAATAGAGACAGAAGGGATTTTATGTCCAAATATTTTTTTTTTTTTTTTTTGGGCCTGAGTGGCCTTTATTGATAGTGGACAGAGTTTTAAAGGGGGAGAGAGGTAGGAGAACACATGCGGCAAAGGTCGCCCGGGACGGGACTCGAACCGGGGACAGCCGCGTCGGGGACCAAAGGCTCTGCACACCGCTACGCCACGTGACACCCCATGTCCAAATATTTTAAAAGATGTGAGCAGGATGCAGAAACTGAAGCTACTGACACACTACAACAAAGTAGCCTGAAGCAAAGCACTGATTTTAGTATTTAGGCTAGGCTATGTTGTAGGAGTGCAAGGATAAAAAAACGAAAAACTCAACAATCAGTTTGTGGATCAGAGACACGGATCATGGATTTTTCGGAACAGCAAAAAAACAAAAGAAAGACAAATAAACAACTTTCTTTCGTTTTATTTTTCAATTCAAATATAGCCTATCAAATCAACTTAAAGTGCATAAAACACAATATCTTATTTTTAACATAATTAATGATTCCCCCATAACTTGTCTCAGCACCTGCCACCGGTGAGAGCCTATGTGTCTGCAGCACCAGACTTCTCATCTCCCAGTCTGCTGTGATGAATGAGCGCTTATTGTCACATAGCTATGCGTTCCCCTGGTTCTGCAGCTATAAAAACACTGATAGTGTTGGAGGTGGCTTCACCCCGGACGGATTGTCAGGGAAGCAAACACTGCGCTTTTCTGCGCCTCCCGCTTTTTTCACATCAGTTTGGGTGACTTGCGTGAATTGTGCAGCTCCGAAGAGTTTTTTGGGGGGAGGGGTGTAACGTTTTAGCTTCATCAAATTCACATTTAAAATCATTATATATACAGTCAATGTTTGAAATATATGGTGCTAGCTAGGTTGAGCCGGATACTCATTTTTGACGAATACGAGCATGTTACGAGTAAAACTGGTCAATATCTGAGCTCGTGCTGAGGGAAAATCCTTTTTTTCTGTCTTCACACTCTGTGATTGGCCAGTCACACACAGCGCCCGCCCCCTCTCTCGCAGTCGAACACACACAGACAGTGACTGAGGTGAGAGACAGAGGCGAACTAAGTGACTCTAGCTCACGTTGCTCTCTTCAGTCCTCCTCAGGTTTTATTCAGTTCGCCTCTATTTCGGTTTGTATGATATGTAAAGTTACTTGGTGAACTTGTTTTGTAACGTACGTGGTGGATTTGACAAGACAGAGCTCAAAACACTTCGTGCAGCGTCTGTCACTGCCTCCACTCCAGTCAGGTTTTTTTCTTCTTTTTTTTTTACTTTGGTTGGTGATGTAAAGTTGGTTGGAAAACTTTGCTCGTACTGAACGCGGTGCTTTTCAGAAGAATACAGTGAACAAGGCTGCCATATTATTTCCCTGTTTAACATCACTGGATGTTTACATGAATCACCAAGTTCATATATCATTAAAATATAAACAGTCTTTAGACCACTTACTCACATATAGCTGAACACACAAAGTAGCCTATATTCATATTTTCATTGTATATGGCTCTTCATAAAAATAAATATATTGTAAATATTACAAATTAAGCTTTATATAGCCTACCGTATGACTTTGTGTGGAAAAAAAGCCAAGAGCGTTATATAGTAAAGATCAATAAATAATTGGGAAAAAAACAGTTTGATCATGAAAATAAGTAAATAAAAAATAAAGTTGTGTTGAGTATGACAACACTTCTTCATGCATATTTTGGAGTTCATAATTTCCTACTGCATGCGTTGTATTCATTCACTAGGCTAGTAGAAAATATTCATGTTCTGAGTTTATAATGAAAAATTGTTCTATGAATAATTCGTCTACTATTGTGATCTAAAACATTGAATCTCAATTCTGTAAATATTTTTCAAATAAACAATAAGTAAAGCAACTTCTGATCAATCCATATCTAATATCTATTTATTTATATATATATGTAATATATACTTTATATACCAGCGGGTGGGTGGGGTTTTGAAATCGGCAAAAAAAAAACTTGTATGCGGATGGATGGTGGACGGATGATGAGTTTTGTGATGCGGCTTCGGATGCAATAATAGCCCATCCGCGCATCTCTAGTTTCCACTCTCGTACGACTTTCTTGTGCCACAGATGATGGTAATGATGGTAATAATTGTAATTTAATAATGATTTAAATTTCTACTCTCCAGAAATGAATACAAATAAGGCCACGGTTGACAATATCCTGATACAGCCGAGGGCGGAGGGCTTGGAGTCAAGTCAGGAGCACGTTTTTCACCTTTTTTGATGATTTTTCTTTTATTATTGAAAATAAAATTTGTTAAAGATTGTGAACGCCTTTCTGTTTCTCCCGCAAACATATGCTTCATTATCAAAACAAATAATACTGACCCTCAGAGAGTTTGCATCTTTGAATTGGTAATAGGTTAAGGTAAGGTTAATTAAAAAATTCTATTAAACAACATCGGCGAACACCTTCATAAATGAATGGCTGCAGTTTACACGTTCCGTCTCCGCAGCAGAGTTCAAGAGGGGATTCTGCGCAATCAACCCAGAATCCTGCAGAATCCGTTTGACAGACTAGAGGAATAGAATGATAAAAACACTCAATAATCTTCCCTTCATCTCTGCACGGAGCCCGGCAGGGGTCAGGTGCAGAAAAAATGTTGAGGTTCATATGTTGAGGTTCATACGTAGCCTCAGTTTAATAAAACATTCGTATGGATTTGGAATCCATTTGAACGTTTTATGTGTGCGCTGATTTGGGCATCGTGCTGGACCTTTTCAGAGCTTTAAACTGAAAAAAAGGTATTATTCCTTTAACTTATAAATAAGACGACTAAGATATACTAAGGGTGTATTCAGACCAGAAAAGTCCTTTGGTCCGCTTGTTTGGTCCGGACCAAAAGCGGGCTTACTTTTTTTCGTTTGGTGGGGTTCGCATTCACACTGTACTTTTTGCAAGTGAACTATATTTTGTAAACACATCCACGCGTGTGACGATCGGCGCTGCCATTGGAAATCAATGACTACGGCGGCACACAGAGCGCAGACCCGGAAATGGAGGAAAACATGGAAGCTCTACGCTGCTCTGCATATTTCTGCTGTTATTAGAGCTGCAAAATCCCATTGAGTGTCAAGAGCAGCTCATTCAACGCAGGTTTCGCGACGCTCTGTTTCGTATTTTGGAAAGGCGTCGGGGAATGCGTGCAGTAACCCGAAGGAGGCGATGTGCTCTATGTGCCCTGACCCATGACATGCTCGCAGCACCGTGGCAAAACAGAAGAATAAGGATCAGGTATGAACTTACCTTGCTACGGTGGCTTGTTTAATCCAAAAAGGCACATGTATCCTGGAGTTGGTTCGGATCAACAGTGGTTTGTATTCACACCTTAAGTGAACCGCACCAGAGTCCGTTTGGAAGCGGACCGAGACCACCTAAGAAAGTGGGTCTCGGTCCGGTTCTCTGATCCGCACCTGGATTCGTTTGTGTGTATTCACACCTGCATAAAAGTTCCGGACCAGCGTTCGAAACGAACCCTGGTCCGTTTAAAGTGGACCAAACAGTGCAGGTCTGAATACACCCTTTTAGAACACCTTGCATTAAAGAGGATACTGAATATATGAAAATTGCCCTGGTGGATGCACTGTTAAAAAGAAACAACAAAAAGAACATCAGGTTTTTAAGTGGTGGGGACAAAACTGTATATCAGCTTCTTAGAAGTTGGAATAATAATCAAAAGAAAGCACTAAGATTTGAAACTCTAAACCAAAGCAGAATGAAGTGAAAACTGAACAAACAGTTTACATGACTACAAAGCTCTCAGGAAGCAACTAAGAGGAAACCCTCACAAGACAAAATGTTACCGGGGACATGTCCCCAGCTACAATGACTCAAATATCTATACTTTCCTGCAGGACCCCAAACCGTGCACACAGTTTAATAAACTGAGGGTATAGAGGGATTCTTACACCTGAAAAGTATTTTTGCACCTGACCACGGCTGGATTCCAGAGGTGAACTTTTTCCCCACAGAAAAATATGCAGAGTTGTGGGTCTGAGAGGGCGGACAAGGTGCTGCTGATGCTGCCATGGGGGAAAAAAATAATCTCACCTGCTATGACTGGATAAGTCAAGTGAATTATTATCTTTAATCTTAATCATCTTAATATATTTGATCTTATCTTAATTTTTTTATGTCAGCAATAATTTTGTTTTTCACATTTTCTGTCAGTTTTTAAAGGGTAAACGTATGAGCAAGATGCCCTGCAGCCTGCATACACAAACCTGTCGTTATTTTCATGAATAAAAAGTAAAAAAAATATATATATATCCCCCCTCTGCTTTTTTCCCAAATCGCACACTGCATATCAGCAGTAAAATGTTATAATAGTCAAACAGACAAGGAAACATTTTTTACTTACATTTTGTAATTACAAACATGTTTTACTTTGGCTCATACATTATTATTTCAAACTGAAAAGCCTCAGACAGAATGCGTTAGGTTGAGCTCAGGTCCACAGCCAGATAGCCTCTGCTAGCACCATGCTGCTGCGCAGCGAGCTATTAGCCTAGCCGATGGGCCAGGCAGCAACGTAACCGGCCTGTCAATCAAAGTCCGGCCCTCATTAATTATGCAAGATTTAGAAAATTTATCCTACGAAAACCAGCCCGGTGCCTCTGATTGTTTTTAACCCAGCGTAATCACAGGAGTATTATGTAGCTGTAGACAGTTTTTTTAAAATGGGCACCGGGCATTAAAGTTGTTTTTAACGTGTCTAAAGTGCAATGTATTCCAATTGGGGACTAGCGGCTATATGGCAGCACTACAGCAATGGCGGCCCCCAGTGACATAGTCAAAAAGCAGAGCAGCCAGCGGCCATTGGTTCCCCATGATGCACTGGCATCATCATTGAGTTCTCTGCCCACAACCCTGCAGCTGATGAAGGACTAATTTTTTTTTCATTTGTGTGCACAAGTATAAAGACATGATGGACGAAACAGTCGAGGAGCTACTCCACCCATAGTAGACTCTTCTTGAGCGCTGAGCCTGGCTCTTTTAGTCTGAACAACTTTAGTATTGTTTGCTTAGAGTAAACTGTTGTTCATTTTGTCTTGTGAGGGTTTCCTCTTAGTTGCTTCCTGAGAGCTTTGTAGTCATGTAAACCGTTTGTTCAGTTTTCACTTCATTCTGCTTTGGTTTAGAGTTTCAAATCTTAGTGTTTTCTTTTGATTATTATTCCAACTTCTGAGAAGCTGAGTAATTTATTTATTTGTTAAACTTCTGAGTTTGACTGAAGGATAAATTTATGTTGCAGAGTTCATTTTTTTTCAGGTCAAGAGGGTTTTTACCAGGGCCGTGTCTAATCAAATCAAATCAAATCAAATCAAACTTTATTTATAAAGCGCTATTCATACAAGAAGTTGCATCACAAAGTGCTTTAAAGATTAAAATGACCCCACATAAAACCACCTTGCCTTCCCTCCCCTACAGATTTAAAAGCATGGTCACAGTTACACCCCCCTCCCTTCAACCCAACTCCCATGCGTGTGCATGGGAACTGTGTGTGTACACAGTTAAAAGAAAAAGTAAAAAAGGACATTGGGCCGAGTGCAGATGAACCATGCAAGGAAACGCCATCAGAGGAGCGCCATCAGAGGAGCCATCTGTCCCGGTAGCGGTAGATTAACAGCAGCAGCCGAGGCACCGACACAGGGCACCCAGTGGAGGCAAGGCCAAGACCCCCACCTCCACACAAGCTCCACCTGGAGAGCACCCAGCCAGCCACAGCCGACCACCGCTCCCGGGGCAGAGGGCTCCCACAGAGGAAACACTGGAACGGGGATTAAGATAAATTTAAGTAAAAAAATAAATAAAAATAAACAGTAAATTAATGTGCTAAGATTAAACAGTAAAACTGATAAAAATATAATCATATAAAACATGCAGAGCAAGTAAACAAACAGTAATAAATAATAATCAGGTAAAAGCTAGGCTAAAAAGGTGAGTCTTGAGCCTGCTCTTAAAAACATGAACATTCTCCATGGCCCTGAGGTCCTCCAGCAGCCTGTTCCAGAGGTGAGGGCCAGAAAACTGGAAAGACGCCTTGCCATGCATGTGTGTCCTGACTTTTGGGGTGACAAGGAGACGGCTGCCAGAGTAGTGCAGAGACCGCAAAGGTTTATATGGTAAAAGCAGTACAGAGAGATAAGAAGGCCAAAGAATATTAAGAGACTTAAAAACCATTAAAAGAACCTTAAAGCCGATCCTGAAATGTACGGGGAGCCAATGCAATGATTTTAAGACCGGTGTAATGTGCTCCCTCCTCCTGGTCTTCATCAGGACACGTGCTGCTGAATTTTGTAGTAGTTGTAAACCTGATATACTCTTTTTGGGAAGACCAGAAAGCAGGGCATTACAGTAATCAATTCTACTGGAGATAAAAGCATGCATCAGTGTATCTGTGTTGGCCCGAGAGAGAATGGGGCGGACTCTGGCGATGTTCTTTAGTTGATAAAAACCTATTTTAGTAATATTTTTTATGTGAGGAATAAAAGTCAGCTCAGAGTCAAAAATCACTCCCAGGTTCTTCACTTGTAAAGAGGGATTAAAAGACAGTGATTGTAGTTTTGGTAAAAGTTTCTCTCTCTGAGCCTCAGGACTGATGACTAAAACTTCAGTTTTGTCCTGGTTGAGCTGGAGAACGTTTTCTGCCATCCAGGATTTAATGTCTAAAATGCAGTTAAAAGGTGCATCCATTGGCCGTGTGTCATCGGGAGACATGGAGATGTACAGCTGTGTATCATCAGCATAACTGTGAAAGTTGACTCCATGTCTTCTGATGACGCTGCCAAGAGGGAGCATATACAAGTTAAAAAGCACTGGGCCTAAAATCGAACCCTGAGGCACACCACATGTGATCCTATGGACCTTAGAAGAGCAGGCATCTAAACTTACCATAAAAGTCCTGTCTGTGAGATAGGATGTGAACCATTTGTGAACAGCACCAGAGAGGCCAATCTGTTTTAAACGGGTTAAAAGAATAGTGTGGTCTACTGTATCAAAGGCTGGGCTTAGATCCAGTAGAACCAACACTGTCACCCTCTGTGCATCATAGTTTAATCTAAAATCATTTAAAATCTTCAAGAGGGCCATCTCTGTGCTGTGGATCACCCTAAAACCAGACTGAAATTTATCCAGGACATTGTGCTCATTAATAAAATCATTAAGTTGAATTAAAACAATTTTTTCTAAAATGTTGCTTAAAAAAGGTAAGTTAAAATTGTTAAAATCATTAAAATCTAAATTGCTCCTTTTCAACAGGGGCCTCACTACCGCCCCTTTAAAGGCGGCAGGAAAGACCCTCGTCTGAAGGGAGCAATTCATCACGGTTAAAATCTCATTTCTAAAAGATCCATAAAATTGCTTAAAAAAGGAAGTGGGAATCGGGTCCAAAACACATGTGGTGGGCCTCACTGAGGAGAAAACTTTATCAAAAGTCCCAGCTTCTACCAGGACAAACTGTCCAGCGTTTCCTCTGGTAAAGACACAAGCTCAGATTTGTCTAAAACTATGTTACTCTGAGAAGATAAAATCTTACATCTGATGGTGTCTACCTTCCCTCTGAAGTGGTCTGCGAACTCCTCACAAAGAGTGTTTGAGGGGGTTTTGGGAAATGCGGTAGTAGCTCTGGTAAAAAGTTTATCAATGGTGGAAAAAAGGATTTTGGAATTATTTTTATGTTCCGAGATGATTTTGGAGAAGTATGAATTTCTTGAATTTCTTACTGCATTGTTGTATAATTTGAGAAGATCTGTGTATATTTGATGGTTTATTGTGGTTTTACTTTTCCTCCATTTTCTCTCTGCCGCCCTACAATTTCTCTTCATTTTTCGGAGGTTATAATTTTTCCAATGGTCGTTGCAGCTGTAGATTTTAAACTTTTAACTTGTAGTGGAGCAAGCCGGTCAAGAGTGGACTGAAGCCTTCTGTTAAAATCATTGACAATAAAATCACAGGGAGCAGGTAAAACAATAGGAGGATTCTTTTTTTAAATTTCCACAAAACCTGCAGCCACTTCAGGGGTTAGATGACGCTTCCTGACAGTTCTCACAGAGGTCTCCTGCTGAATAAAACTGGTGATGTTAAAAAAAAACAGTAGTGGTCAGAGACAGCCAAGTCAACAACAGAGGACACATGGGTGGACAGGCCATACGTGATGACCAAGTCCAGGGTGTGTCCTTTGTTGTAAGTCGGCTGCATGACATGTTGGCTAAAATCCATATAAGTCAGGATGTTTAAAAAATCTGTTGATAAAGGGTCTAAAAGGTTATCTATATGTAGATTAAAATCACCAGCTAAAATGATCCTTTCAAAGGAGTTGTGCAAAATTGATAAAAACTCTGTAAATTCTTGAATAAAAAGTGCATTCTTTTTAGGAGGCCTATAAATTGTGACACATAAAATCTGAGGAGTGCTAAAAACAGTTGCATTATATTCAAAAGTAAAATAGTTATCAAATAAAACAGGTTTGGCGGAAAGTGTTGATGAACTTATAAAAGCAGTTCTGCCTCCCCTTTTGCTACTCCTCGTAGAATAAGTGAAGTTAAAATTAGGTGGGGAGGCCTCTGTGAGAACAACAGGGGCATCTGCACTCAGCCAAGTTTCTGTTAAAAATAAACAATGAAGATTATGGTCTAAAATCAGATCTTTTATTATAAAAGTTTTGTTCAGCAGAGAGCGAACATTTAAAAGTGCCATATTAATAGTGATTGGAGATGGAGTGACTGTATGATTTACTGAAAGTGGGGCTTTTGGAAACTTTTTGAGATTATTTGGATTGCATTTGTTCGGTTTATGATTTTTAGTCCGCTCTCTGCTGATAATAACAGGTATGAATGAGGTAGAACAAGGTCCAAGTCCAGTATGTGAGTTACTGTTAAAATCAGGGGTGAGTTCATAGGAGCACGGACCATATGCATATCAGGATGTGGTGGAGGAATAAGAGAGGACTGTTAAGAGGACTGTTAAGCCTACCGCACACGAGAGCAAACTGCTGAGCAAAAAGTCATTCGAGGGCGTTTGCTCAGCAGATAGCTCGCTGTGTGCGGTTCATTTTTGGTGAGTTTTCTTCCTCCCAAGGGGTTGAGGTGAAAATCAAACAGGTTTGATATTTTTCGCCTCGCGAGGCGAAAAACTCACTAAGCGCGCTCTACGTGAGCTGAGTGCTGAGGGCAAATATTGAAGCGACCAATCAAAACGTATTCTTCACTCACATGATTCCAAGATGGCAGCCCCCTGCTTTCACGTCAAAAAAATGAATGAAACGGAGACAGAGATGGATTTGGAGGAAATGCTGCTTCTCATTTTGTTTATGAGGCGACGCCGCCGCCACCGTTTTAAGGTTAGGAAAATATGGGTTACGGTCGAGTACCCACGAGTTTATCATCTAAAATGTAATCTCCTCTGTGGGCTGCCATCTTGGAATCATGTGAGCGAAGACTGCGTTTTGATTGGTCGCTTGAATATTTGCCCTCAGCACTCAGCTCAAGTAGAGCGCACACAGTGAGTTTTTCGCCTCGCAAGGCTAAAAATATCAAACCTGTTTGATTTTCACCTCAACGCCTCATGAGGCAGAAAACTCATCGAAAATTAGCCGCACACAGCGAGATATCTGCTGAGCAAACAGCCTCGAATGACTTTTTGCTCAGCAGATAGCTCTCGTGTGCAGCAGGCATTAGGAATCCCCGCTCCCCTCCGTCTGTACACCTGAATAACTTTAACTTGGTCTTATAATATAAAGTTTAATGTTAATTTTCCCGTCACTGTTGTCACCTCATTCCTTTCCTAACCCCAAGTGCTTTGAGATGACATGTTTTGAATTGGCCCTATATAAATACACTGAAATAAATTAAATTACTAAAACCTGTGACCTGTGACACCCCTTCAGGCCATAACTGCCCCTCTTCTCCTGATAGAATTTGCAGCTGTGTTTTATCCATTCACAAAGTTTTCACACAGAAAGTTAAACATACCTATAATTACCTAATTTTCCTCGACAGGGCTAAAGGTAAAGAAAGAAAGTGTCGTCAGGTGAAGGTTGGGGGGGGGGATAACCTTGACAGGTCGCATGTCAGTAACATGGTAACATAGAGAGACGGGATGAACAACAGTGCAGCCACATAAGCCCCTCTTAGGCAAATTACAGAGACAATTAACCTATAAGGCATATTTCTGGACTGTGGGGGGAAGCCGGAGCACCCGGAGAGAACCCACGCATGCACAGGGAGAACATGCAAACTCCATGCAGAAATATCTCTTACTGCAAGGCAACAGTAATAAACACTGTGCCACTGTGCAGCCCTATTCCATTTACCAGGGTAAAAACTAATTACCAGGGTAGAAATCCACCCCAGAAATATTCCCTGGTAGGGAGGCGGTACTTTTTCATTTACAGGATAAGATAAGATAAGATAAGATAACTTTTATTGTCCACAAAGGAAATTTGTCTTGCGCTACAGAGTCACGTGTACATTCAATAAAGAGCAAGAGAAAAAAAAAAAGAACAAATGATTAAAAGACATTATTAATCATACAAATTCAACAATATTCGTAACAAGTTTGCCCCTTTATTCCATTAAGAGCGTTTATTTATCTAGTAGTGTTACTGCTAAAGGAAGAAAAGAGAATCTAAAATGGTTACTCTTATATTTTACTGCTCTGAAGCTAAAATTGGGGAAAGGGGATTAAGGTAAGGGGTTAAAAGTTCATGTTGGGGAGTTGGGGTTCACTAATTATTTTTGTCAGTTTAATGGTTTAGTTGGAAGGTTTTATGACATGTAGCAGGGCTCAGTGTTCTGACTGAGGTGGGGCCTTTTTAGACGTTTTAAAGAACTTTGACATTTTTTTCTTGAAAGATTTCTTTTTGGGTTTAATTTCCTGTAATTTGTCCATCTCCTGTTGCAGATTGTTCACTGTGTCCATCAGGCTCTCTGTCTCTGTTTTCCTCTCCACCTCCATCTCTTTCAGAGTCTCCTTTGTTGTCCCAATGATCTCTAGAAGACCAGACTTCTCTGTTTGCCATTGCTGCCTTTCCTTATGCAAAACCTTCAGAACATTCTTCGCAGCTGCTTCCAAATTTCTGACAGTTTTCTGCTGCTCTGTCAGAAGGCTGGATTTTTCCTGGGCCCAGAGCAGTCTTTGATTCTCCACATCTTGCTCCATTTTGACCAAAGCAGCCTTTATTTTGCAGGTTTCCTGCACTTGCTTGCCTAAGCAGAACTCAGCCTCCTTTGTTCTGGTCTTCTCAGCAACCAGAGTCATTTCCAGTTCAAGGACTTTTCTTGTAGCATTTTGATGGTACTGGTTCGTTTTCTGCGGCTCCAAATGCAGAGCAGCTATCTTCTGTTCTGCCTCAGCTTTCTGTAACTCCAACTGTTTTTTCAGCTGCTCTACCTCATCTCTTTCCTGTTGAGTGTTCATAAGATGGGGTTTTTCCTGCTCCCACCGCTGTTGCAGGTCTTCCAAAACTCCCATCATTTCGACCAGAGCAGCCTGCAGGTTAGATGTTTGCTCCTTTTGTTGAGCTAAGCCATCTTCAGCCACTTTTGCTCTGTTTTTCTCTTCAATCAGCTTTTCCTCCAGCTGGTCGGCTCTTCTCGTGGCATCTTGACGGTCCCTGTTCCTCTTAATCAGCTCATTATACAGAGCAGCAACTTCATCTCCATGCGCAGCTGTCTGGGACTGCAACTGATATTTCAACTGTTCCACCTCAGATGTTTCTTGGTTATTGGTCAGAAGAGATTCCTTTTCCTTCTCCCACTGCCTTCTTTGTTCCTCCAAATCTCTCTCCATTTTGACCAAAGCAGCTTGTAATTTAGATGTTTCTTCCATCTGCCCAGCTAAACAGATCTCGGCCTCTTCTGTTTTTTTCTTCTCTGCCATCAGAGATGCCTTTAACTGATCAGCTCGTCTGATGGCATCTCGACGGCCTTTGTCTAACCTAATCCGCTCTTCATACAGAAAGGCAACTTCATCTTCATGGTCAGTTTTCTGCTTTTCTACTACATTTGTCAAATTCATCATTTCATCTCTTAAGACCTTTTTCTCCTGGTCTTCCTGATGTTGTTGGACTGGTGCAGCTCCACCTTCTTTAGTTAATTGTTGTAAGGAGATCTCAGCTGCCTGTGCCTTTTTCCTTTCAGTGGTTAGCTCAGACGCGAGCTGCCTAGCTGTCTCGTTGGCCTGTTGCTGCGCTGCCTCCATTTTACGAAGCTCGGCGGAGAGAGTCTTCATGTTTTCTAACAATGTGTAATTTTCTTGTTGAAGTCCAGAGATCCAGTTCTCTTTGCTCTTCATGTTTTCTAACAATGTGTAATTTTCTTGTTGAAGTGCAGAGATCCAGTTCTCTTTGCTCTTCATGTTTTCTAACAATGTGTAATTTTCTTGTTGAAGTCTAGAGATCCAGTTCTCTTTGCTCTTCATGTTTTCTAACAATGTGTAATTTTCTTGTTGAAGTGCAGAGATCCAGTTCTCTCTGGAAATTAAGGCGCCATGAAACTCCAACTCTGGAATTATTGTCATACCTGTGGTTTTATCACCATGGCTTACTTCAACATCGCTCTCTTTAGGAATACATTTTAAAATCGGATGCATCTTTGCATCTTCAAGCTTTGGAGAAGAGACTGGCCTCTGATCAGAGACTGGGGCTGGCTGCGATGGGGTCGCTGCCAGACTCTGATCAGAGACTGGGGCTGCCTGCGATGGGGTCGCTGCCGTCTTTGGAGCAGAAATTTCACTCCAGGGGCGTCTGACTGGAGCATCTCTTGGAGCATTTTCCAGATCAGAAGCAAATGTAACTTCCTTGGTAGTCTTTACTTGAGACTTGGAAGAGATCTTGCCGTTTTGGCTTGACGCTTTTTGGTTTTCGGACTCCTCTCTCTTGAGTAGAGGAAAATCTTCCGAAGTAAATAAGGGCACAGAGTTAATCTTACCTGATTTTCCAACGCTGAATTTGGAATTGGTGAATTCAAGAGTTTGTTGCAGATGATAGGCAGCCTCCACTGGTGCACGTTTGCTGACGGACTCCATAATAATAATGTTCTATTTTTCAACGCAGAGATTCTTTGAGGGATGATTAGATTGATTTGTTGTTGCTCTCTAAAAACAGTGCTACTCTTTACAGAAGTGATTCACGAGATGCATTCACGCCAAGACGGTTTAGAGAACTGAATTAGAATCTAAAGGAATCTTAATAACTTTATTCTCAGTTATGATGTCAGAGATATCAAAGAACACCAGCGATGATGTCACATAGCAAAATAGTTTCACGTTGCCCGGAAACAAAATCAAGTTAGGTTCCGATGATGAGCAAATAAATTCTAATAAAATAAATCAAGTTTAAGGCTTCAGGTTTCCATTGTTACTATTTGAACTTCAGGCTTATAATAAAAAAACACTGTGATTTTAGCAAAGCAACGAGGTTTCATATAATAACCTAGAACTAGACCAAACCTGAAAGGACAACTATGCTGGAGTTTTAAACTAAGACCCAAACACAGTCTACAAAATAAAAGCCTTCATATTTTAGACAGTAGCTCATTGAAGCGTTTGGCTTAACGCTATTGCTGGAAGTCTAACGGTGTTTCAGATCGTATTACTTTGGCCTCATAAAATGAAGCCTACTGAAGTTTTCCAAATAAACTTTTCCATGCTTACTGTCTACATTTAAAGGTGATAATACAGTACATGAGGATATTAGCATAGGAAGTAGGTTCCACATGACTAATGGAACTAAACCAGTCATTCAGCGACAAACATCCTGGCTTTCAAAATAAGACCCAAACATACTCTTAAAAAAACTTTCACTCATATACACATGAATCACATTCATTCATAAACTTAAATAGTAATACATACATACATACTCATAAACACATATACATAACTATATAGGTACACACTCATAAATACACACTTATCAAATTATCAAAACTCACTTATACTCACATACATACATATATGTATAACATACATAGTTATACATATATAATTATATGTATAAGTATATGTATGAACATATACTTATTAATTATACTTAATTATACTCAAACACTCATCATCATACATACCCACTCATACAGATCCATTCCTATACACAGGGCTGGTGCTAGCCATTTGGGGGCCCTAAGCACAAAGGTCTATGTGGTTCTTCCCCCGAAAAATCTTTGAGCTACTCCCGCCAAACTGGCAGATGTTGGAGTGTTTCAGACAGGACATTTCTGAAAAACGTAGATCAATGTTACACATGCTGGAGATCTGTATCTGCTTAATAGATCGGATATGCAATATTGTCTTACATCTATAATGTGTTTCTTATTGAACATGTAGGTCCTCGATTGTTGCTACTTCAATTATTACCAATGTTAGTACAAATAGTTTTCTTTAAATGCAGATGTACACTATTTATACATCTTAGAGCTGCAGTTAATAATTAGTAGTCAATAAATCAGTCAACATGTTAAATGAGTTGTTGATTAGTCAGTGATTTGAATCCAGCCCTGCTTTATGCAGCAGCACCTTCTGTTCTAAATTTATTAAAAGACCAGCTCAGATTAGGTCACCCCCACTAATCCCCCCTGATGAGAAAGTTCTGTCTGGAAAATATTTTTTAATGAATAATAGCTTGCGTAAGAGGAGAAATAGCTTCATCCATCCATCCATCCATTTTCTTCGGCTTATCCGGGGTTGGGTCGTGGGGCCAGCAGCTTAAGCAAGGACACCCAGACTTCCCTCTCCCCAGCCACTTGTTCCAGCTCCTCGGGAGGAATCCCAAGCCGTTCCCAGGCCAGCCGAGAAACTTAGTCCCTCCAGCGTGTCCTGGGTCTTCCCGTGGGCCTCCTCTAGGTGGGACGTGCCCGAAACACCTCACCAGGGAGGCATCCAGGAGTCATCCTGACCAGATGCCCAAGCCACCTCAACTGACTCCTCTCAATGTGGAGAAGCAGCGGCTCTACTCTGAGCCCCCTCCGGATGACTGAGCTTCTCACCCTATCTCTAAAGGAGAGCCCAGACATTCTACAAAGGAAACTCATTTCAGCCGCTTTTATCCGTTCAATTAATCAAAATTATTTCTTTTTTTTCTGTATTTATGTTTACGTCAATCATTTACTTAGGACTGGACGATTTAGGAAAAGAGCATATAGATAAAAATAAGTCAGTTTGATCAATATTGATAATTACTGATAACTATCAAAAAATAGAAAGTTTTTTTCAATTGCAGTCCTGGTAATTTTATGCCATTCTTTAATGAATTATTGAAAGTACACACAATAACTAAATTTAATTCATCCCCTTATTCAGTTTTTTTTTTTTACCATGACTGAACATTTGTAAGAAATAAAAACAAATCATTAAGAGACCTGAGTGGCATTGGTAAATACTGACAAAGAGTAATGTTCTTAACCATTATGTTAATAATTAAAAATATTTTAATTCTTATTCATCTTATTAATTAATCTTATTAATTTAAATTGTAAGTTTATTTTAAGCTTTTTTTATTTATTTTAAAGGTGTTATAACACTTTATTATATTAAAGGGGCTATATGCAATTTTCTGAAATTTAAACTCGCGACTGACAGCTGTGGCCAAAAAACAGAACTGCTCTTCCTTTTCACAGGATTCACAGGAACACAAAGACACAGTCATATGTTCCCTCCCTCTTACACACATATGGAGCAGAGAAATCTCTGCTCCATATCTGTGAACCATGACACACAAAAAACGACGCTGTACACCCACTCATACTCCCCATACACACTCTATAAACCCAAGTCCAGGTACTGCTACCCCAGCAGAGCAACCAGCCCCTGGACCCAAGAGTTGGTCCCCCTACCCTCTAGGATGGAGACAAGCAGACCGGAAAAGCCCACATAGTGGCGAAGCAGTCCACCAGCCCAGACCCCACCCAGGCCGTCTGTTCCTTCTCCCAACCCCAACCCCTGATGGCCAATAGCGAACAAGGGTGTGGAAAGACCCCTAGCCTCCCTCCTCCCGCTCGAGTATGGTGTTAATGCGTGTTGTTGATGTGTATTTATAACAGAGGGGTGGGATGTGGGGAAGGCAGCCACACATCCCCCAATCCCCACCCTGAGCCCTCAGTGTCTATATGCAGTTTAATGGTGCGCACCGGCACCAGAGGTGAAGCTGATTGAACAGCTCCTCCTCTGGATGCCGAAAAGTCTGCCCACTCCAAAGTCTCTACATGTGTGTCTCATGACAATGTTGCAAGTGAAAGCGTCTAAGGTGTACAGTAAAATTGGGACTCAGGCAGCCATGGGGTAGCGGAGATGGAAACTCCTCCCCGCACCCAAGTGACGTGCCTACACCCCAAGGACCTACATGAATGGTAGAGTGATGAAACGGGCTGACAGAGGTGTTGAGGGTAGGACTGGGGGACGAAATGCCTTCCCAGGGAGCCAGCTCCCACACTGACTGCAATAGGCACCCCAGTTTACCAAGATCCACCAAGGGAGGGAGGCCCTGGCACGTCCACCCAGAGACCCATGACTGCCGCACCATCAAGCCCCATGGAGCCCAAGGCAGTCCCCCTGGCCCCATCCCAGAAGAAGATATATGCCCTCCCCGACATATGGTCTACTATCAAAGCACAAAAGACATTAGACACCCAGGTTGAGTTCTGCCCCCATCCCCCCGCACCCCCTCCCCCCGTCCAAGTCTAAAACAGCGACCATTCTTACACCCTGCTTGTATGCGATCCATTGTACACTGTGCACACAGGGGTTAACCAAATATTTTCCATATTCGTCCCGTTTTTTAGAATGGTGACGGACAATCTGAAGGGCCACTTTTTATTTTGACAAAATACAATTCACACCCCTTACCATTTGGTGCAGACTCGCAGACATTTTTAGCTTGCAGTTAAAGCTCGGAATACTAGTAACTGAATCAATAAATTAATAATAAAAAGATTCCCATGAAGCCATCTGAGCATCATCTCCGACCAGGAGGCTTTGGAACGTGACTGTTACCGGTGCGGCTGGTTGAAGATGCGCTTCAAAGAGCAAAAGAGCGAATGCTATGACATTTTCTGCTGCTGAAGCAATAGAAAGCTGGGTTCAGAGAGTCTTTCCGACTTCTGATCACTTTAATCAGAGAAATGTTCCCTGATTTTAAAACTTTGGCTGAAGTGGAGCTTTTAGTTTCAGTCTCCAGTGTGGCAGCGGAGCACGGATTCAGCCTCTAGAACAGTGGTTCCCAACCTGAGGTCCATGAGCCCCCAAGGGGGTCTATAGAGATTCCAGGGGTCTGTACAATTGTGTCTGTGCTGAGATTTTAAGACTTTTATTTATAATGGTTCATATTTTATACACCTGGTGACACACCGAAGGAAAGGAAACTGTATAGATA
The DNA here is from genome assembly GCA_963556495.2 of Valencia hispanica. NCBI lineage: Eukaryota > Metazoa > Chordata > Actinopteri > Cyprinodontiformes > Valenciidae > Valencia > Valencia hispanica. Next base: position 47,712,099 of record OY747711.1, read on the forward strand.
TCTATCTATCTTGAGTTACCATCTTTCTGTCTTAATGAGGCAATCTAATTGTAAATAAAAACAAAATATATAAAAAAATCAAACTGTGCTTGTAGATCACACCTGATGACTTTAAAATGCAGATTTTTTTGTGTAGCTGACCTCTGGCTGTGTATTACACAAACCACTTAATGGTCCAGCCAGGACAAAGCAGACATATGTTGCAGAGTTCAAAGATGTCAGTGGTAGAGGCTCAGGAAAATGCAGCATTACAAAATGTATAGGCAACTAGTCATCATATCTTCCACTCCATCAAACACATATTAATGCTCAGTAGTCCACATATGGTTGTTTAATGTATTTGCATTACACTAAAATGCATACAATTTAATGAACATATATGCAGCTGAAATAGGGAGCCTACTGTATCCCAAACTTTTCATTATTAACATTTTTATATAACATGACCATTATGGCCTTAAGCAAAAGGTTTATTTGGGGGGGAGGTATGAATTAAGCTTTATTATTTAATGTCATTTTTCAAGTTACATTACTTTTACTTTTATACTTTAAGTAGTTTTGAATCCAGTTCTCTTTTACTTTTACTTGAGTAAAAAACTTGACTTGATACTCCCACTTCTACAGAAGTCTTTTTAAACCCTAGTATCCATACTTTTACTTGAGTATTGAATGTGAATACTTTTGAGTATTGAATGTGAATACTTTTGACACTTCTGCTTTTAAGACACCAAAAATATGTACAGAAGGAAAAAAATACTGTATAGTTATTGATAGTGTTTCATGGAGGATTAACCTGATTGGCGTTCCTGGGCCATTCTTTAAACTTTAATAGAATAAACAAGAAGTCACTCACAGTTTTGCTGGATCTACTGAAGAAAGCTCAGAGACGTGGATGGAATGCTGCAACTGAGACTCGTAGCTGGTGGTTCCTGGTTGATGAGTGGAACATCATACTGGGTGGTGAGCAGAGAGTGCTTTGGGTAGCTTCTGTCTGTCTACTGTCTACTGAATCGTCCACCAATTGGTTTTGCAGGGCTGGGTCAATCAAGGGTTGCCACATCACCAAGACCTATTCAGAACACAGCTGGTCCCACTAGAGAGCACCACCGATACCTGAAAACAGCCCCTCATCCCTCTGCTACATCGTTCTCAAGCTCATCCTCAGTAGTAACAGTGTCACCAGCACTGAGGCAGATGTGGAGAAGGATGAATACTATTATGATCTGCATTGGTGTAAAAACATAAAATATTAGATTTTACCACTTGGTTTTGAAAATTAAATTATAAATAGTATATACACTCACTGGACACTTTATTAGGCACATCTGTCCAACTGTCCAACACACACATCATTCTCTTTCTGAGCGTCGGGAAGGAGCAAGCTGGGTCTCTAAACTGCAGGGAATATCTGCAACAAAGTTTCACAGAAAGTAGCTAATTGTGGTCAGAAACGTCGCTAGATTTGACGCTAGGCGCTTTTTGGAAAAAAAGTCGTTAAGGGGGTCTGAAAAGTTGTTAGACAAAGTGCTAAGTTGGCAACACTGCTAGCAAGCAGCTCGGAAGGACAGGTGGAATGAACCATTGTAAAGGGGAGGGGTGTGACTGAAACAGTAAACAAATTCTTTGTTAAATATTAAATTTATGGTCAAAATAGACAAAATACACATTAGGGCATGAGGGGCCCTAGCACATTTAACGTATGTATTAAAATGAGAAAATAGAGAGGAAAAGTAAAAAAGGGGTCTGCTCTTCTGGGCCCTTCATCAGCCTGGGCCCTTAGAATCGTCCTAACCTTCCACCCCTTTACCGCGCCCATGTTGGTGACAGACGAGCTGGTCTGAGACTTTCAGAAACGTTTGATCTACAGTCGTGGCCAAATGTTTTGAGAATTACATAAATATTGGAGCAACATAAGTTGCTGCTTAAGTTTTTATAATAGCAATTTGCATATGCTCCAGAATGTTATGAACAGTGATCAGATGAATTGCATAATCCTTCTTTGCCATGTAAATTCCTTTGCATTTCATTGCTGTCATTAAAGGACCTGCTGAGATCATTTCAGTAATCGTCTTGTTAACTCAGATGAGAACGTTGACGAGCACAAGGCTGGAGATCATTATGTCAGGCTGATTGGGTTAGAATGCCAGACTTGACATGTTAAAAGGAGGGTGAGGCTTGAAATCATTGTTCTTCCATTGTTAACCATGGTGACCTGCAAAGAAACGCGTGCAGCCATCATTGAGTTGCATAAAAATGGCTTCACAGGCAAGGATATTGTGGCTAATAAAATTGCACCTAAATCAACAATTTATGGGATTATCAAGAACTTCAAGGAAAGAGGTTCAATTCTTGTTAAGAAGGCTTCAGGGCGGCCAAGAAAGACCAGCAAGCGCCAGGATCGTCTCCTAAAGAGGATTCAGCTGCGGGATCGGAGTGCCACCAGTGCAGAGCTCGCTCAGGAATGGCAGCAGGCAGGTGTGAGCGCATCTGCACGCACAGTGAGGCGAAGACTTTTGGAAGATGGCCTGGTGTCAAGAAGGGCAGCAAAGACGCCACTTCTCTCCCAAAAAAACACCAGGGACAGATTGATCTTCTGCAGAAAGTATGGTGAATGGACTGCTGAGGACTGGGGCAAAGTCATATTCTCCGATGAAGCCTCTTTCTGATTGTTTGGGGCATCTGGAAAAAGGCTTGTCCGGAGAAGAAAAGGTGAGCGCTACCATCAGTCCTGTGTCATGCCAACAGTAAAGCATCCCGAGACCATTCATGAGTGGGGTTGCTTCTCATCCAAAGGAGTGGGCTCACTTACAATTTTGCCCCAAAACACAGCCATGAATAAAGAATGGTACCAAAACACCCTCCAACAGCAACTTCTTCCAACAATCCAACAACAGTTTAGTGAAGAACAATGCATTTTCCAGCACGATGGCACACCGTGCCATAAAGAAAAAGTGATAACTAAGTGTCTCGGGGACCAAAACATTGAAATTTTGGGTCCATGGCCTGGAAACTCCCCAGATCTTAATCCCATTGAGAACTTGTGGTCAGTCCTCAAGAGGCGGGTGGATAAACAAAAACCAACTAATTCTGACAAACTCCAAGAACTGATTATGAAAGAATGGGTTGCTATCAGTCAGAATTTGGACCAGAAGTTGATTGAGACCATGCCCAGTCGAATTGCAGAGGTCCTGAAAAAGAAGGGCCAACACTGCAAATACTGACTCTGCATAAATGTAATGTAATTGTCAATAAAAGCCTTTGAAACGTATAAAGTGCTTGTAATTATATTTCAGTACATAACAGAAACAAAGATCTAAAAGTAGTTTTGCAGCAAACTTTGTGAAAACTAATATTTGTGGCATTCTCAAAACTTTTGGCAACAACTGTACAGGGATTTTCACACACAACCATCTCTAGGGTTTACAGAGAGTGGTCCAAAAAAGTGTGGCAATTCTGTTGGCGAAAATGCCTTGTTGATGCCAGAGGTCAGAGGAGAATGGCCAGACTGGTTCGAGCTGATAGAAGGGCAACAGTAACTCAAATAATTACTCGTTACAACCAAGGTATGCAGAAGAGCATCTCTGAATGCACAACACGTTGAACCTTGAGGCAGATGGGCTTCAGCAGCAGAAGACCACACCGGGTGCCACTCCTGTCAGCTAAGAACAGGAAACTGAGGCTACAATTCGCACAGGCTCACCAAAAAATTTTGCCTGGTCTGATGAGTCTCGATTTCTGCTGCGACATTCGGATGGTAGGGTCAGAATTTGGCGTCAGCAACATGATAGCATGGATCCATCCTGCCCTGTATCAACGGTTTAGGCTGGTGGTGGTGGTGTAATGGTGTGGGGGCATTTTCTTGGCACACTTTGGGCCGCTTAGTACCAACTGAGCATCGTTGCAATGCCACAGCCTACCTGAATATTGTTGCTGACCATGCCCATCCCTTTGTGACCACAGTGTACCCATCCAGCAGGATAATGCGCCATGTCATAAAGCTCGAATCATCTCAGACTGGTTTCTTGAACATGACAATGACACTGTACTCAAATGGCCTCCACAGTCACCATATCTCAATCCAATAAAGCACCTTTGATGGATGTGCAGCCGACAAATCTGCAGCAACTGCGTGATGCTGTCATGTCAATATGGACCAAAATCTCTGAGGAATGTTTCCAGTACCTTGTTGAATCTATGCCACGAAGGTTTAAGGCAGTTCTGAAGGCAAAAAAGGGTCCAGCCCGGTACTAACAAGGTGTCCCTAATAAAGTGGCCAGTGATATATATGTACGTGTGTGTGTAAAATCAGCTTTATGACTCTTTCATAGCAGTATAGTATAGCATAGTACCATTACCATTACTTTACCTCATGGGTGTCCAATTCCGGGCTTCAAGGGCCAGCCAGTTTTAGATGTGTCTCTGCTCCAACACAGCTGATTCATGGTCCACCTACCTCCTCAGCATGTCAAAAGTCAGCAGAGGCCTGCTAATGAGCCATCATTTGATTCAAATATGCTGAACCAGGGAAAAAACTAAAACATGCAGGAGACCAGCCCTTGAGGACCAGAATTGGGCACCCCTGCTTTACCTGGATATGATTATCTCTCAGCCTGAGATATAGACAAGGCCGCCTTAATGCACGGGCCAACCGGGGCGGTAGCCAGGGGCCTATGACGCTCAGGGGGCCTATCATTTCAGGTTAAAAAAAAAACGCCAAAAAGAAATGTTTCGTTACTTGTCAGGTTTTCTGTCAATCATCTTATATGCTAATTTAATGCTGCTGATTGATCCAAATTACAAGTGACTTACTGCACCCACGTGGCCTCTAAAGTTCCCATTGCACCATGAGCTCACCAATAATTTAGACAATTTCAGGGCGTGGTCATCTAGATGTAAAGAAACGTGGAAAACGTGGAAGAAATTTGAGAGCAGTGCTCAGCAAAGAAAAGCGATTCGTGAGAAGGAGCTTCGAGACAAAGAAATAAGAAAGAAAATGCCTAAGCTGACAGAATTCTTTAAGGCAACTAAAAAAGTTGGACATAGCTAACTCTCTGACACACCGAGCAGAGAGGAGGATGCAGCAGCAGCACCTGTAGGCATGGAGCAGCCCGCGCAGCAGGGAACCGCAGATGAGGAGGCGCAGCCGATAGGAGCGAGACATGGGAGATTTTTGGATACATTCTACTGCAGGTTTTCATTTTTTTCCCTTTTTCTTTTCTAAATACACACTGGATATTTTTGTTATTCTGGAAATACAGTCATATCACGGTGGATTATTCTTTTCAGCACGGAAAAAACAAAGGTAAGGAAAAATGTATGCTCTTGTTTTTCAAATCCTGTACGTATTTTTGGGCTTATTTTGCTGCTCATTTGCTGAAATTTGCACGTAGCGTGATAGAACTTGCAGGTCCGCAGAGGCTTGACGCGCACCTCCTCGGACATGACGTGCAGCCCGGCGACGCGACGCAGAGACACGGAAGTACTCCCTTGTGATTGGTCAGTGAGATTACGTACGCACGTACCATCTTTTATGTCTCCATCTTCTCATTTGCTTGCGTTGCAAAGTGTTCAAAAGAAGGATAATTTGTTCGTCTACTTCCACAAACTCGTTGAGACACTGCACCAAGTTGGCCGCGAACGTTGTTCTAAAACAGGAAATACTTGCCGGAACTGAAGCAAACATAAGCAAACCATCAGAAAAACTTGCCCTGTGGAGTTTGCCGACCGATACCAGCCTACTGCCACCTGCAGGTCTGGAAATGAAACAGCAACACAACGCTTTCAGCCCTACGCAGAAGTATAAACACAGCAGTGGGTACAGCGGTTACGGCACAGAAGTATAAACCAAGCTTTAGCTGCTGTTCTTTGTTTCTGCTTTCATCACTATTTGATGTTTATGCAGAGGTGATGGTGGCATTCACTACTTTGTTATACGTTTTATGGTGTTCCATACAAAACTAAAATAAATATATGTTGGCTTTGATATATTTTCAATTTTCAGCATATCTATTTATCTATGACAGAGAGCGTATCTATCTATACACACATATATAGGAACCGTATATAACACACACATAATTAAGGGCCATGGGGGGGGGGGGGTGTTTGGGCTACTGAGCCTCTCTGCTCAGCTGGTTAAGGTGGCCCTGGATATAGAATAACAGTGATACAGCTGCTGTAGCTCCTTGATGATTCATATGTGCCCCTCTCCAGCTCGTAGGTTGCCGTAGGTTGGCTGAAGTACAACTTAGTTCTATCATTCTGTGTTCGATTACTTCTCGAGGACCAGGATGTCTGACACAAAAAAACCCTGAATTTTAGAACTGAAACTGAATGGTGAGAAGTGAAACTGAAAGTTTGAGAGCTGAATTTACAATAAGATGAAATACAGTTTTAAAGCAAATAAATTCATTTTCAAAATATAAAATTCTATTTCAATTTAGTAACAATAATTTCCAAACTAAAAATGGGATTTGAAATTAGGCTAATTCAGATTCAGTTTTTCAACCGTGCCGAGTACCGGGTGGACATTTTTAAAGCAGCGAGTATTGTTAGCAGCCTGGGTGTGTTGTGTCGCTCTCTCTGCAACTGTGACAGCAACATCAGTCCGCAGTGAGGCAGGTAGGGGGGTTCCTGACATTCCTGCATGAGAACGTTGCTGGTATTTCCAGTGTTTATTTTGTTCATTATTGTTACATACAGTGTTGATGTGCAGCCCGTATCCATTCAAAATGACTGTAATTAATGACTATAGTATTAAGCTCCCTGATAGGCTATGATGAAAAGGAGGGGAGAATTTATTTTTTTTTACTTACTTTTTTCTATCGCACCACACGTCTTTCGATTGGTATAGAGAAAATGATGAAAAACTCGATTCCAGATTCACTGTGAGATCTACAAAGAGAGACTGAACAGATATCAGTTAGCTGTAAAAGATGCAAGGGAATCGTTCTTTTCTGAAATCATTAACAGGGTCCAATAATGGACAAATACCAGTAATAAAGAAACTTCATTACTTCATTATAATGTGCGATGGACTGGCGACCATTCCAAGGTGTCCTCTCGCACCATGACAGTTGGAGATAGCATTTACACCAGCCCTATTGAGACCACTTGGATCCAACTCTAGTTCGTTTGCCCAGAAAGTTTGGTTCGTTTGGGGAGGTATGAATGCGCAATCGAACTCTGATTAGGACCAAACAAGCAAACTGTAGTCCGTCTAAAAACGTAGGTCTCAGTTCAGTTGAAACGAACTCTGCTGCGGTTCAATTGCATATGTGAATGTCAATCGGACCAAAACTGCACCAAAAGCAGGAAGCTGACTATTGTACAGGGCATTCTGGGTGAATAAAATCTAAACAACCGCGATGCTGGATAGATAGATGGTGGATCTTGTACATACCTTGCTCAACGTCTGTATAAGGAGGACATCAATGCTGTGAAGTTGTACACACTTCTATTGATTGCACACCGCCTCATAAGAAGCCGTCTCACTGTAAAAAACAGCATTCAACATAGTCCTCTGCCTTTTCTATGCTCATCCTGAGCCCATTGCTGCAGTTTTTTATCTTGGACTTTTGCCAAACACAAGAGCAATCCTAAAACCACTACAATCTGCTGCCACTCCATGTTTGTTTACATTTCACAGCCGCACCAAGAAATGCAGCACCACCACAGGCGGGGACGTAACCATGTTGCTCAAAAGCTTTGGTACGTTTGACAAAAACAGCAGTGTGCACCAGGTAAAAACAGCAACAATGTTGCAATTTTGGTCCCCAATCGAACCGAGTCTACCGGACTATCAAGTGTGAATACAGTTTTAAGCACTTTAGCCTGAACTTTATTAGCACTTTTAGCATATATTCGCACAGAAATGAAGATCATTGCACACAGGATGTTTTTACATATTTTTTGAATATTTGAAGTTTTACTGTTTGTAGCCTTGGGTGTCAGGTGTCACAGCTGCTCCTCATTAAGCTGAATGGAGTCGGCTGTACAAAGAAAACAGTTGGAACCTGAAACTAAATGGTTTCTGAATAGGAACTTATTTACCAGATGTGTGAGCACTTTATTGTGGAAAGCTTGGGTGTTAAGATAAGTCAAGTTAAAATGTTTTCAAAAATCTGTCTTCCTGTTCCTCACCAAAGTGTTCGGGCAAATCATTCCCGGGGACCCAAGCACTATTTAAATGTTCCAGGTAAGGCAATGAAGAGAGTGTGGTGGGAATATTCTCATGGGGTTTTCTTGTGGGTGTCTAAATGTGGTGTTTTGGGTGTAGATTAGGATTTGAAGGTTAGGATGTGTATATTTATGCATATATATTAACTTGTGGGGAAAAATATTTGTATTCAAATAATGCTTTTGTAAATATTTGGTGGGTGTAGCAGAAGAGCTACCCCTGCTAACTGGGTTAGTTGGTTTAGTCAAATTGGGAGCAGGGTATATTAGACTTCCTGTTAAGTTGTGCTGAGGTCTGTATTGAGAATGATGGTGGACAAATAAACCATTCTGCCTGACTCACCATTCCCTGCCCCAGCGTCATTGTCCCTGAAATCCAGCCGCTAGAGGCTCCTATTTTGACAATACCCAAACAATTGAAGAATTGATTCTTACAAATGCAGCAAAAACACAGTGAAATACACAATCAAAACAAACCTTAATTTGTTTATCTTAAGCTAATTTATCTCTGCCCAGACACAACCTTATGTGAATATTTCCTAAACATCCAAGGAAGGGTGGTTCCGCTGGCTGAAAAGACCGGCGATAAAGAAGAGAAACCAGCTGTTCCATGGCAGGTACTAGGGCTCCATCTTAGGGCCTCTCCTATTTAATATCTACATGCTCCCACTAGGCCACATCATGACAACCAAAAAGATTAGCTACCATAACTGTGCAGATGATACTCAGCTTTACATTACAATGTCACCAGGTGACTCTGAACCCATCCAAACCCTAAATAAATGCATCAAGCAAATCAATGGATGGATGTGCCATAACTTTCTCCAGCTGAAAAGAAACAAAACTGAAGTAATTATTTTTGGACCTAAAGAGGAACGGTCAAGAGTCAGCATACAGCTTCAATTAATAAAGCTAGAAACAACTGACCAGGCCCAAAATCTAGGTGTAGTAATGGACTCAGACCTGAACCTCCAAGGTCACATAAAGACAATCACAAGGTGAGCAACAGGACATTGTAAAACTCATCCATGCGTTTATCTTAGTCGGATTGATTACTGCAACAGCGTCCTCACAGGTCTGTATAAAAAGTCAATCAGACAGCTGCAACTGATCCAGAACGCTGCTGCTTGCGTCCTCACTAGAACCAGGAAAGCAGATCACATCAGCCCAGTTCTAAAGTCCTTACACTGGCTTCCTGTTGCTCAGAGAATAGACTTCAAAATACTCCTACTAGCTTATCTGGAACAGACCTTTTGGCGACTGCAGTGTTGCTGAAACTGTCATGCTGCCCTAATCTCCCTCTCCTAATCATCGTCCTCACCTGTGTCTCCGATCAACCACACCTGATCCTCCTTACCTTCTGCCTTTAAAGCCCATCACTTCTCTTCACTCAGCGCCGGATCATTGTCTGTATTGTCTCTCCGTCTACCCTCACCAACCTCTTCGCGTCTACGGGGCTAAGGAGATTCTGAAAGTTCTCCCTAACTTGCGGAACGTGTTCCCATTTCGCCGCGAGGCGGAGAGGGTTCGCCAGGAAGCATGGGATCAGATCATCGGTCCACCCTTTCCGCCTATCCCATCTAACTGCAGGCAGAGGCCCCACCGCACCGGGACTGTCTCAGGGAGCGGGGAGCAGAGCGTCGCCCTCCTCACCAACTGCCTGCGCGGCCGCTGCACACTCATCGGATCCTCCGGCGACCGAAGCAGCACCCCAGTCTGTCTGTTCAGTCTCTCCCTGTCTGGCTGTCGGCCGAACCAACGAAGATGACTCAGAGCAGCGGTCCGCGTTTGTCGGGACAAGGCTGGCGTTCTTGACGGCATGAGCTTCCTCTACCGATTCATCGCAGACAGCGACGCCGTCCAGGTAGGGGTGGTTCCGGGGAGGAAGTCCGAGCTGTCCGCTTGCCTCCGGTCCTCCCTGCTGCAATCTGCGCACCGGGTCTGCCCAGTCCCTCGGCTCTCGTCAGCTTGTCGAGACCAGCTCCTCCAGTCACTTCGTCGTGACCAGCTTCCCATGTCTCACTGCCGGCTCCATCTCTGACCTGTCCGCTGGCTTCAGCGTCAGCCTGCTCGACTCCGAAGTCAGCGTCAGCCTACACGGCTCCGAAGTCAGAGTCAACCGGCTCGGCCCCAAAGTCCGCCCCTGCCAGAGAGCCAGTCCGCTCCTGCCAGAGAGCCAGTCCCAGAGCCTGCCGTCTTCCTGGCAGTCACTGCGGCAGCTCTGCAGTGACAGACATTCCCCCATGGGTCGCCAGAGCTCCCAGGGAGGGCCAAGGAGGACCAGACCCTTCTCAGCCGGCCTCTGAGCCACCAGACCCTTCTCAGTCGGCCGCCGAGCCGCCAGGCTCAGCTCTATCAGCCAGGCCTCTTCGTCACCGCCAACCTCTACCGGCAAGGCCTCCTCGCCGCCGCCGTCCTCTACCGGCCTGGCCTCCTCTTCGCCGCCGACTTCTACCAGACAGGTCTCCTCATCACCGCCGACCTCTAACGGCCAGGCCTCTTCCTCGCCACCGACCTGTCGAGCTCCTCATTGGCTGCCCACCAGGCCGGCCGCCAGAACTCAGCCCGACAACGGGACATCCATCCAGCTGTCCGCCGGATCTCCAGGTTCTCAAGGGAGGATCACCGGGCTGTCCTCCGGACCCCCGTCCTGTCAGGGGACACCACCCGGGCCATCCTCTGGACCCCCGTCCTGTCAGGGGACGCCACCCGGGCCATCCGCCGGATCTCCAGGTCCTCAAGGTTGGACCATTGGGCTGTCCGCCCGACCGCTGTCCAGCCAGGGGACACCACCCAGGCCGTCCTCTCGACCCCCGGCCTGTCAGGGGACACCACCCAGGCCGTTCTCTGGACCCCCATCCTGTCAGGGGACACCACCCAGGCCGTTCTCTGGACCCCCGTTCTGTCAGAGGACGCCACCCAGGCTGTCCGCCCGACCGCCTTCCAGTCAGGGGACGCCACCCGGGCCGTCCGACTGCCGTCCAGCCAGAGGGCGCCACCCTGGCCTTTCGCCCAACCTGTCAGGGGCCGCCCTCCTGGGCGTCCGCCAGACCTCCAGGTCCTCAGGGGTCGCCCACCTGGCCGTCCGCCAGACTTCCCGGGGCATACCCAAAGTGACTCGGGTCCTTACTCCACACATTCCTGACAGAACCACTGAGCTGCTTTAAATCAAAACTAAAAACTAATCTGTTTAGAATTGCCTTTAAGTAAACGATTAATGTCTTATGTATCATATGTGTTCATGCTTTATTGCTAATTTTCTGTTTTTCATGCTAAATTGCTGGTCTTGATTTCCAATTGTTAAATTCTATGTTTTTCTTTGTCATCAAATCATGTAAAGCACCTTGAATTACCCTGTTGTTGAAAGTGTCCTATACAAATAAATTGCATTGCCTTGTCTTTCCCTAAACCTTTCTTTCCAGAGGCCCCAGCCTGACAACGGACCAGACCACAACCTGCTTCCCTCCAGTTCCACAATACTCTTACTGTGACATGATTTCAAACGTTAAAACTCATATTCTATCCATTCAATCCCATACCTTTTTGGCCATTTGGTTGAATATTGGCTATCAGGAAGCAGCTTGGATCCAACAACTCCATTTTAACCTTTACTCAATGAGAGAGTGCACTTATTACAGTGTAGGACACCTCTTCCCACTGGTAATTTGTTCAGCACAATAACTAGTGCATGTTTAGCCGCAAGCTGCCATTTAACCGGCAGATTTATTAGTCCTCCAAAACACTGAAAACCTAGGGTCCAGACCAGGAAGCAGAGTCATAGTTACCCACCCTGAACAAAAAATAAAACAGTTAAATGTGGTTTATTGAACACCTCTCTCTTCAAAGACTTTGTTAGTTACATATTTAATTGTGACTAATTTGTGATTTATTCGGTTTCACAGACCAATTCTTTTCACCATATATATGCTTCCAATTGATAGAATAATTAGACAGCATGGGATAAATTTCCACAGCTATGCCGATGATACACAACTATATTTATCCATAAATCCTGATGAACCCAGTCAGTTAGGTAGATTACAGGCATGTCTGGAAGACATAAAAACATGGCTGAATCTAAACTTTTTGCTTTTAAATTCTGACAAGACAGAAGTTGCTGTCTTTGGACCAGAAGTTCTATAAAAGAAACTGATTAGTCAATCACTTCATCTGGATGGCATTAAATTGGCCCCCAGTAATAACGTAAAGAACCTCGGTGTTATTTTTGACCAAGACTTAACATTTAAATCCCATATTAAACAGGTTTCTAGGATTTCCTTCTTTCTCATCCGGAATATTGCTAAAATTAGAAACATCCTGTCCAGGAGTGATGCTGAGAAACTAGTCCATGCATTTGTTACCTCAAGGCTGGACTACTGTAATTCTTTACTATCAGGTAGTCCACAAAATGCCATTAAAAGCCTTCAGTTGATCCAAAATGTGGCAGCAAGAGTTCTGATGAATATTAAAAAGAGAGATCACATTTCTCCTGTTTTAGCTTCCCTTCATTGGCTCCCTGTTAAATCCAGAATAGAATTTAAGATCCTTCTTCTTACATACAAAGTTTTTTCACTCTGCTACCTCCTTTTCTCCTACGACTCTCCAGTTGTATTACAGTACATTCTGTTATTTCGACTGTTAACTTTGTTTTCTCTCCGTATTTTTCTCTCCATAGAAGCTACACCTGGTCTGGTATCCTGCTTGGCTGCAATGCCCTGTTGGACGGGGGGCATCGACTGGGATGATGCTCCCAGTAACTGAACATCCACTGTTTCCTGTTATCAACTTTTTACTTTCTGTAACATAGAAAGTACTCTTATATCAGATCTTCTGTTCCTTCTGTGTTTCTGCTCTGTCTTCTCAAACCCCCAGACAGTCGTGGCAGATGGCCGCTCCTACTGAGCCTGGTTCTGTTGGAGGTTTCTTCCTTTTAAAGGGGAGTTTTTCCTCTCCACCGTCGCTACATGCTTGCTCAGTATGAGGGATTGCTGAACGATTGCTGTGGTTGGAAAGTCTGCTCAACTTCACGCCAATGACTGACACAATCTGCTGGGATTCCTTAAATAGGAAACGTTTTAACTGATTGGAATGTTTGTATAAATGTATTGAAATGGCTTCTTGTTAAGTGCCTTGAGATGACATCTGTTGTGAATTGGCGCTATATAAATAAACTGAATTGAATTGAATTAATAGAAGCCTGACTGAAGCGAGAGGATTATGCCAATATAAATGAGTCAACTCCTTCCGATTATTTACATTTTCACATACCTCAAAGTACTGGGCGAGGAGGAGAAGTACCAAGCATTTTTCATTCAGATTTAATGAAACCCAGACGAAGTAATAACTAAAGTCCTTTTGAACAACTAACCCTTAGTTTTCCTCATCCAAATTGCAAAGCACTAAAGCCACTTTTGTTTCTGGTTTTGTATCATCCCTTACTCTCAACTTTTAGACCAGATCTATGTGATTTAGTGTTGAATACTTATACGGTCACTATAGTGGGGGGTTTTAATATTCATGCTAACACTCACAATGTTGTAACAAGTTTTAAAGAATCTGTTCCATTCTTAATTTTCTGAGTATCTCAGTGAAACCCAATGGAGTGCAGCAATTTCATCTCTAACCCTTCACAAATTGATGGTCTGGTTCATGGTGTTACTTCATCATTGTGTCTGGCATTAGACAATGTAACCCCCTTAAAAACGAAGGTAATTAGCCATAGATGGTTGGCTCCCTGGTTTAATTCAGAGCTGCGTACTTTAAAACACAACACATCACATCGCAATCCTTCTTCTTTTATATAAAGCCCTTAATAATGAAGCTCCATCTTACATCAGAAATCTGATTGTTCCATATGTTCCTAACAGAACACTTTGCTCTCAGACTGCAGGTTTACTGGTGGTTCCTAGAATTTCTAAAAGTAGAATGGGAGGCTCCAAGCTATAGTTATCAGGCTCAAGGCACGGAGTGGGACGATTCCCTGGACGATTCCTGGTGGGCCGGTCTGATGTATGGGTTGCAACAGCATGTGGTCTATGGCAAGCCGATTTGTTCTAGTGTGCCAAATGTGCAACTAGGCAAAAATGAGTTACTAGTAAGAGTATTTCTGAACTAGCTGGGCAAAAGTTCAAACTAGTAGGGGAAATTGTTTAACTACTTCCGTTTAATCGCATACTAGTTGGCATACACAACAGCTTATATAAAGAATATGTAGTTTTTACACTTAAAAAAAGGAAAATCAAGCACCAAACAATATGAGCCCACACGTCCAGAGTTGGCTGTATTACTTATTGAGTGAATATTATCAGTATAAATGTAATGAAGAGCACGGTGTAGACCTGCTCCATATGAAAAGTGCCCTGCAATGCTAGCTGATTCAGCAGTACATTAAACAAAGTGACGTGAATCAATCAGAGGCTTTGTAAAATTGGGAGATTTGTGCTGAGAGTTTTGACAATTTTTTGATGTGATTTAGTTTCAGAAGCAGAGTCAGGAGTCAGTAGTGATGAGCGGGCCCGGCGCCACGGGCGGGCCAGGCCCGCCCATTCACATATTGGGCCCGCCCAGGACAGATTACAATGCCTCATGCAAATGTATTGGCCCAAGACAAACAACAGAGGGTGCAATAGGTTACTAATTGGGAGTTTTGGATGCGGTAAAAGATATTTTGGTACAGTAGTTTGCTAAAACTGTGTCCAAATTCAGGGGCTGCATCCTTCGAAGGCCGGAGTTTAAAGTGTAACTGAACCTTATGAAAAATCATAACCCCGCCCCCAGACAACATTTGAAACATTCTACAAAGTGGGCGGTGCCAGGAAGCACGGAGGGGTATGGCCAAGTGTGGAGGATGAGCGGAGGGGGGGACGTGGGGGTGTGTTCAGGAGGACAGTGACAGCTAGCTTAATCTGACAGTGAAACATGAACAGTGACCAAAGCGACGTTGGCAGTTTTGCGACTGATTGATCTGATCAACATTCATCTGTTTTGAACGTTAGCCTATGTTAGCATTACCACTCAGAGACTGGACTCCTCTTGTCTCCCTCAGCCTCAGCAGCGCCAGCCTCGGACAGCGCTGACTCAGCGCCCTGAGCCAGCGGATCTCCTCCGCCGTCACCGGAGGTAGAGGGGTAGAGGGAGGCTTTATGGAGCCCAGCGGCCGCGAGCTGTATCAATTCGAGCTGCTGGCTCGGGGCGCTGAGTCAGCGCTGCCCGAGGCAGCCAGTGCTGCTGAGGGAGAGAGAGACAGGATGGGTATATTAAAATATGGCAAAACAAAACTTAAAGCAGTTGTGTTTTTTGGCTTTTGTTGTTGGTATAGACATGTATTTTAATATTATTTTGTAAACCATTGCTCGTAAACGAGCTCGTATGTTTGAGTGGTGATGCTAACATAGGCAACGTTCAAAACAGTCTGTTAGCTATGCTAACTAAGTACTAATTTGATAATAATGGTAACCTGAAAAACGCAATCCAACTCCAAACTCGCCAACGGGCCGGTATGTCCGATAGTTTTATACCCAAACCCACGGGCGTCTCTGTAAGACCATGACTGCTGTGACACAGTCAATTGACTGTGACGTAGAGATGTACCGCTCTCCACCAATCACAAAATTCAAATGTAGTAGCCACCGTTCAAACCTAAGGCGTTTTTAGACCAAAAAGTGTAGAATTTAACAAGTTTACACCAAAATGTAAAAAAAATCCCCAGAAACTAAAAGTTTGCATTGGTAAAGACCCATTTATACAGTTTAGAAGCAAAAAAAAAGTTGTTTTGGGGTTTAGTTACTCTTTAAGGACAGTTACATCACAGAGGCTGTCCAAATTTGAAGACTCTTTCTAATGTGGCCCACAAATCCATCCTTCTTTTCACCGATTTGAAGGATGGGTCCGGTGTATCCTTCAACACTCTCCATATTGCAGTGTGGGCCGGACGGGAGATTTTTGTTCCAGCAACAATGGCGGACGAAGCAGCAGGCAAAGCGGGAGGGGAGTACAGTTTTAAATGTAAGTATATTAAAATATGGCAAAACAAAACTTAAAGCAGTTGTGTTTTTTGGCTTTTGTTGTTGGTATAGACATGTATTTTAATATTATTTTGTAAACCATTGCTGGTAAACGAGCTCGTATGTTGGTCTACTGGTTCTCCATGTATTGCCCCGCTTATATACAGCTAATTTCGGTTTTTGCAAATAAAGCAAAAGGACAACTCCTTTAGGCTACCTCTTTACCGGTGCAAAATTTGGCCACGGTGGCATGGAGGTAGAAGAATAAATCCAGTTACACACCTTATGCTTAGCGGAGTCTCAAAAACTACAGAACCTGTGATCTCAGTACGTGATCTCTTGTGTTAATAAACAAATTAACACAGTTGCCATGTTCGTCATCTTCACTTATTTTCTATTTATTTACTGAGGACAATTCTTGTGGATCTGGAGGGGAATGTCACTCCTTGTTTGCCAAAAACAAATGTTTTTTTTTGTTTTTTTTTATTAAAAAGTACTGTATGTGCATCTGTAACAGTGCGTCAAAAAGATGATTTATTACTGATCGTGTTAATAAATATAGATTTTCCTAAAAGTTGTTGTGTTTCTCTTTTTGTAAACAGTTTTTTATTTCTTGTTTAGGACATGAAGCAGTAATGGGAGGCTGAGGAGAGGAGGGACCGGATGGATAGACTGTTTTCTGTTTCTCAATTTATGTTTTAGTCACATTGGTTATTTAGTTGTTCGATGGTTGTTATAAATAAATTGGTTAAAACAAATGGTATATATCAAGTCATTTTTATTAACAGTTACATTATTAAAGTTTTTTAGAAAATATGAACATAAATATGAAGGCCAAAATTGACAATAAATAAATAAATGTAGAAATAAATAAATAAATTGGTAAATACAATTGACAATAAAAAAAAGAATTAAATCTGGAAATACATTTGAAACTTTTTTTTAATTTCACAATAATTTATTTATTTCCACATTTATTTATTTATACATTTATTTATTTATCTCTGCATTTATTTATTTTTACATTTATTTATCTCTGCATTTATTTATTTTTACATTTATTTATCTCTGCATTTATTTATGTCCACATTTACAGATCCGATTTATTTACAGAAGTGTAAATAGGGGGGGTGTTTCTAACACAGGCCTAAAGCCTGATTGGTCAGCTCCTAGTCTGTGTTAGCTAACACACAACAGTGGCTGGCTACTCTGTGTGTCTGTGACAGAGATGAGATACCCGGCTGCTGGAATCTCACTGTCAGAGTAATGCTGGTTCAACATCAGGCCTGTCCTTGGTAGGGAGGTCTCCTGGAAACAGACGAAAACGGAGGTGCCGGGGTGCAAAGGTTAACAATTGAAGGCTAACCCGGTTAAGCTAGCTTTTAAAGCGAGAAGCTCCCAAGTAGCACCTCACCACCTTCGCATCTTGTCTTAAGTTTTTGACAACAGTTCACAAGCTCATGTCCATGTCTCATGTTGAATTCCCCACTCGGGACCGCGGTCAAGGGAGCCGACACCTCAAAATAGAATGTCAAGCCTGCCAACGTTAGCGCTCTTATAAAGATTAGCTTCGCGCATACACTGTGTATTACGGAAATAGAGAATTGAACGGAATTGAAGCAGCCTTGCAGGCGAAAAAAATGAAAGGATGAGGAAGTGAGAGGCTTTAACCATAATTTTCTAAATGTATGACCTACCTACTACCTTTTCCATACTATTTCCACAATTAATATAATGTTGCTGTCAATTTCTGGAGGAATATGAAGTAAAATACCTCATAATACCTATGTTTGGGTCACTCTCAGGAAATTTATTCTGAGGTGACCACAAACTCTCTGTACATCACGTTAAAGGGTCATCTATATTGTCAGACTAAAAACACTTGCTAGGAACCAAAAATCGTGATAGAAACTCCCGGAAAGTTTTAAATGGTGCATAAGAGATGGAAGTATCAGAAAATAGCGTTTATTTTCCAAAGAAATCATCTTTACACGGCAAAACAGCAAAGGTAAGGCAAGTTTTACTACTGTGAATCTGAAAAGTGATTTCTTGTTGTGTTATACTTTGGCTTATATCTCTGCGGTGCTTTGGTGTAGCGTCTTGGCAGATGCATCTTTGGAATCCGCAGATTCTCTGCTTTCATTTGAGAGGTTGCTTGTGTATTTAGCACAAAGGATTGCTGCGGTAGAGCCAGAAATGTGGCGGCTGGGTTGACAAAACTATGATGTTACGAGTTTGTTCGCAAATATTTATTTACGTGGCATCTGAGTTGTGTTTGGTAAAAATAGTTTAGATAGCGCGTGGTCTGCTGTTTAATTTGATGTGCATTATTACAATTTTTCTGTCAGGCGGTGTTGTCTCAAATGTGTTAAAAAGAGTAATTCCCTGGGTCCCCTCCAGGGGGTTTATTAAGGTCATGGAGTGGCCTAGTCATTCTCTGGACCTTAATCCAATAAAAAATGCCTATGGAGGGAGCTGAAGCTCAAAGTTGCACAGAGACAGCCTCGAAACCTTAGTGATTTAGAGATGATCTGCAAAGAGGAGTGGACCAAAATTCCTCCTAAAATGTGTGCAAACTTGGTTATCAATTACAAGAGACGTTTGACCTCTGTGCTTGCAAACAAGGGTTTGCCACTAAGTATTTAGCCTTTTTCTGATAGAGGGTTTAAATACTTATTTCACTCAGTGAAATGCAAATAAGTTTCTATCTTTTATTTGAAGTTATTTTTTCAATTTTCCTTTTGAGGTGCTATCTGTCACTGTTAAAATGAACCTACCATTAAAATGATACTGTTCTGAGACTTTTCATGTCTTTGTCATTGGACAAACATACAGATTCAGCGAGGGGTCAAATAATTATTTCCTACACTGTGTGTGTTTGTGTGTGTGTGTATATATATATATATATATATATATATATATATATATATATATATATATATAGCCAATTTCTGTACACAAAAGAATTTTTTTCAATCAACTGAATACTAGAAAGTGTTATAATGTAATATTTAGTTTATATATAGTATATATTAAGTGTGTACATTTGATCACCAGTCACTCAGTTGCTGAAATTATCCATGAAACTAACTGAAATTATTAATTCTGTCGAAGTAAATAAAATATGATTACCTCTCAGCCGGAGATATAAAGCATGCCAGTGACGGTAAAGCTGCTGTAGCTCCTCTAGAATAAAAAAAAAATCATGAGAAAACTCTAAAAGATTTCTAGCTCCATTTCTACCAGCTTGTGCTTAGCGTAGTCACGGTTGCTAGGTGACAGGACATTCTACCCGGTCGAGGAAGGACCCATCCTACATAGACCGCTGAGGACGGATCCTTAGAAGCATTCAGAATGGACATGACCCTTAAATGACATTCTGGTCCACACTTCTTACCAGTTGGTGGCAGTAACGCACCAATTTGTTGTTTTCTAGCCGTAAATATAATTATCAAGAAGAAGAAGAAGAAGCAAGCTATTAAGAGCATGCTAACTGGTAGTTATGATGTAAACATTCGGAGAAATACATGCAAGAAAGGAATTTATAATGGTTTTTAGTGGCAGAGTTGGATTGAGGAAGACTTGCAGACTAAGTATTTTATTAGAGTACATTAACTGGATGTAAAAGGATTGTTTTTGTTCTAGATGATGGCTCTGTGGATATGCAGGCAGTTATGAACGGTGAGTTGGACATTACATTATTTTTCTTTCCGAGTGCATCAGGACAGTTTCAGCAGCGAGTAGCGTCACTGATCAAAGCAGCAGAAAAATAAGAGAATCAATATGGAAGAAGCAGGGCTTGTTGCTGTGTTTTCCGATTGCTGTTATTAACTGGTTTGCGAGTAACTCTTTTTTTTTTTTTTACAAAGCCGGTGTTTTGGCGATGTCTGCTCATTTCCCTCTGAATTAGCGCCTCACCACAGCTCCCGCTGAGTGACAATGATGTTCTATAAAGGAAGAGGGCTCACTCACATACACAAGCAGATATACAGCAAGATGGTGACCTTGGCTCAACCGCGGCTCTTTTTGGAGAACAAAAACAAACGTTCTGACCACCGATCTAGAACAGAGTGATCGTTCGGAAAAACTCCAGAACCTACCTCAGCTAGTCTCTTTTTAAATGATGTATAATATGAATATGTACATAGAAAAAGTGTCAAAAAGGGGTGTTTTGACCCGGAAATATTTAACACACTGCCAACAGGAGATAAAAACCAGCTATATTGCCCTGGTGCCGGGTCTGGTGATGAGGGTATTTCTGTTGTCAGAATAGAAGGGACAGGTGTGTGAACAAGCTGGCATTAGTTCTAATATAACTACTTCCTATGCCGAAATGACATCGTGACCAGTTTTTTTCCCTCTTTAAAATTATGACAAATACTCAAAGTCAACATTTGAAAGAGAATGAAGGTAATATAAAAAAAAAAGCCTGCATATTTTGGCATTGTAAATATCTTAATTGGTCAAGTCAAATGTATTTTCCATATCAAATGCACTAAAGCTGTACATAATATTATTTTTTATTGTGACACAGGTGCAGCAGTTGAGTTTAGGAAAACTGGAGGAAGTGTGAAAAGGAGAGCAGAGTCGACTCAGGGACTGATTACAGAGGCAGCAGCTCAAAATATAGATTCTGATATTGTTAAGGGATGTGTTTTAAATTGTCACGGCCCCCATGTTTAGTATACTTCCTTTTTTTCTCCTTTTTTCTTTCTCTTTTTTTTGTGCTGTGTCTGACCCGGAAGACGGAAATCCCCTTTACAGAGTGTTTACTGTTGCCATGGAAACGAACGGGAGTTCCCGATGATGCACTGGCATCATCTCTGAGTTCTCTGCCCACCAACTGATGAAGGACTAATTGTTTTCCTTTGTGTGCAGGAGTATAAAGACGTGATGGACAAAACAGTCGAGGAGCTACTCCACCCATAGTAGACTCTTCTTGAGCGCTGAGCCTGGCTCTTTTGGTCTGAACAACTTTAGTATTGTTTGCTTAGAGTAAACTGTTGTTCATTTTGTCTTGTGAGGGTTTCCTCTGAGTTGCTTCCTGAGAGCTTTGTAGTCATGTAAACCGTTTGTTCAGTTTTCACTTCATTCTGCTTTGGTTTAGAGTTTAAAATCGTAGTGTTTTCTTTTGATTATTATTCCAGCTTCTAAGAAGGTGAGTAATTTATTTATTTGCTAAACTTCTGAGTTTGACTGAAGGATAAATTTATGTTGCAGAGTTATTTTTATTTTTTTCAAGTCGAGAGGGTTTTACCAGGGCCGTGTCTAGAAGGACTGTTAGCAATCCCCGGTCCCTCCGTCTGTACACCTGAATAACTTTATCTTGGTCTTTATCTTGGTCAATAAAGTTTAATGTTAATTTGCCACTCACTGTTGTCACCTCCTTCCTTTCCTAACCCCCCCCCCACCCCCTCCTCATCCTCCATACTAATGTATATGTGATCTTATGTATGATTAAACTGAAAGATTTACTTCTTTAAAAGTGCTTTGAGATGACGTGTTTTGAATTGGCCCTATATAAATAGACTGAAATGAATTGCATTACTAAAAGGTAAAGAAAGAAAGCGTTGGCAGGAGAAGGTTAGAGGGGCGGTGGAATAACCTTGACAGGTCGCATGTCAGTAACATGGTAACATAGAGAGACGGGATGAACAATAATGCAGCCACATAAGCCCCTTCTTAGGCAAATGACAGAGACAATTAACCTATAAGGCATATTTTTGGACTGTGGGGGGAAGCCGGAGCACCCGGAGAGAACCCACGCATGCACAGGGAGAACATGCAAACTCCATGCAGAAATATCTCTTACTGCAAGGCAACTGTACTAAACACTGTGCCACTGTGCAGCCCTGCTCCATTTACCAGGGTAAAAACTAATTACCAGGGTAGAAATCCACCCCAGAAATATTCCCTGGTAGGGAGGCGGTACTTTTTCATTTACAGGAAACTTTTGAATGGAGGTTTGTGGAGGAAAAGGGGTCAAACTCTTTATTCAAAGTCATATTTATGTTCTGGGGCACAAATAAAAGCCACAACTACCCCATGGATCATTAAAAGATTTTACTGCTGCTGTGGGTTTGTTGTTCATTCTGCTTCGGTAAACGTCTCTCAGACAATGGCATACCTGTCACACATACCTGTCAAAGTCACAAACACCCAATGGCTTCGAAGAGATTCCAATTCTGTTAAACAGTTAAGTCCTGTCTCACCTAGTGGAAACATAAGAAACGTCCAGGGTAAAGTTAAGAGGTTCCAGGAGAAACCCAATCTAGGTCTTATAGTTCAATCGTGTTTGGATTTAGATTGTGGGAGTTCAGGGTAGAAGGTAGGGAGTGGAAAGTTAAGGATAAGGGTTTTAAGATAAGATAAGAAAAGAATATTACATTCAATAAAGAGCAAGAGAAAAAAAAATGCTCATACAAATTCAACAATATTCGTAACAAGTTTGCCCCTTTATTCCATTAAGAGCGTTTATTTATCTAGTAGTGTTACTGCTAAGGGAATAAAAGAGAATCTAAAATGATTACTCTTATATTTTACTGCTCTGAAGCTAAAATTGGGGAAAGGGGATTAAGGTAAGGGGTTAAAAGTTCATGTTGGGGAGTTGGGGTTCACTAATTATTTTTGTCAGTTTAATGGTTTAGTTGGAAGGTTTTATGACATGTAGCAGGGCTCAGTGTTCTGACTGAGGTGGGGCCTTTTAGACGTTTTAAAGAACTTTGAAATTTTTTTCTTGAAAGATTTCTTTTTGGGTTTAATTTCCTGTAATTTGTCCATCTCCTGTTGCAGATTGTTCACTGTGTCCATCAGGCTCTCTGTCTCTGTTTTTCTCTCCACCTCCATCTCTTTCAGAGTCTCCTTTGTTGTCCCAATGATCTCTAGAAGACCAGACTTCTCTGTTTGCCATTGCTGCCTTTCCTTATGCAAAACCTTCAGAACATTCTTCGCAGCTGCTTCCAAATTTCTGACAGTTTTCTGCTGCTCTGTCAGAAGGCTGGATTTTTCCTGGGCCCAGAGCAGTCTTTGATTCTCCACATCTTGCTCCATTTTGACCAAAGCAGCCTTTATTTTGCAGGTTTCCTGCACTTGCTTGCCTAAGCAGATCTCAGCCTCCTTTGTTCTGGTCTTCTCAGCAACCAGAGTCAATTCCAGTTCAAGGACTTTTCTTGTAGCATTTTGATGGTACTGGTTCGTTTTCTGCGGCTCCAAATGCAGAGCAGCTATCTTCTGTTCTGCCTCAGCTTTCTGTAACTCCAACTGTTTTTTCAGATGCTCTACCTCATCTCTTTCCTGTTGGTTGTTCATAAGATGGGGTTTTTCCTGCTCCCACCGCTGTTGCAGGTCTTCCAAAACTCCCATCATTTCGACCAGAGCAGCCTGCAGGTTAGATGTTTGCTCCTTTTGTTGGGCCAAGCCGTCTTCAGCCACTTTTGCTCTGTTTTTCTCTTCAATCAGCTTTTCCTCCAGCTGGTCGGCTCTTCTCGTAGCATCTTGACGGTCCCTGTTCCTCTTAATCAGCTCATTATACAGAGCAGCAACTTCATCTCCATGCGCAGCTGTCTGGGACTGCAACTGATATTTCAACTGTTCCACCTCAGATGTTTCTTGGTTATTGGTCAGAAGAGATTCCTTTTCCTTCTCCCACTGCCTTCTTTGTTCCTCCAAATCTCTCTCCATTTTGACCAAAGCAGCTTGTAAGTTAGATGTTTCTTCCATCTGCCCAGCTAAACAGATCTCGGCCTCTTCTGTTTTTTTCTTCTCTGCCATCAGAGATGCCTTTAACTGATCAGCTCGTCTGATGGCATCTCGACGGCCTTTGTCTAACCTAATCCGCTCTTCATACAGAAAGGCAACTTCATCTTCATGGTCAGTTTTCTGCTTTTCTACTACATTTGTCAAATTCATCATTTCATCTCTTAAGACCTTTTTCTCCTGGTCTTCCTGATGTTGGTGGACTGGTGCAGCTCCACCTTCTTTAGTTAATTCTTGTAAGGAGATCTCAGCTGCCTGTGCCTTTTTCCTTTCAGTGGTTAGCTCAGACGCGAGCTGCCTAGCTGTCTCGTTGGCCTGTTGCTGCGCTGCCTCCATTTTACGAAGCTCGGCGGTGAGAGTCTTCATGTTTTCTAACAATGTGTAATTTTCTTGTTGAAGTCCAGAGATCCAGTTCTCTTTGCTCTTCATGTTTTCTAACAATGTGTAATTTTCTTGTTGAAGTCCAGAGATCCAGTTCTCTTTGCTCTTCATGTTTTCTAACAATGTGTAATTTTCTTGTTGAAGTCCAGAGATCCAGTTCTCTTTGCTCTTCATGTTTTCTAACAATGTGTAATTTTCTTGTTGAAGTCTAGAGATCCAGTTCTCTTTGCTCTTCATGTTTTCTAACAATGTGTAATTTTCTTGTTGAAGTGCAGAGATCCAGTTCTCTTTGGAGATTAAGGCGCCATGAAACTCCAACTCTGGAATTATTGTCATACCTGTGGTTTTATCACCATGGCTTACTTCAACATTGCTCTCTTTAGGAATACATTTTAAAATCGGATGCATCTTTGCATCTTCAAGCTTTGGAGAAGAGACTGGCCTCTGATCAGAGACTGGGGCTGCCTGCGATGGGGTCGCTGCCAGACTCTGATCAGAGACTGGGGCTGGCTGCGATGGGGTCGCTGCCGTCTTTGGAGCAGAAATTTCACTCCAGGGGCGTCTGACTGGAGCATCTCTTGGAGCATTTTCCAGATCAGAAGCAAATGTAACTTTCTTGGTAGTCTTTACTTGAGACTTGGAAGAGATCTTGTCATTTTGGCTTGACGCTTTTTGGTTTTCGGACTCCTCTCTCTTCAGTAGAGGAAAATCTTCCGAAGTAAATAAGGGCACAGAGCTAATCCTACCTGATTTTCCAACGCTGAATTTGGAATTGGTGAATTCAAGAGTTTGTTGCAGATGATAGGCAGCCTCCACTGGTGCACGTTTGCTGACGGACTCCATAATAATAATGTTCTATTTTTCAACGCAGAGATTCTTTGAGGGATGATTAGATCGATTTGTTGTTGCTCTCTAAAAACAGTGCTACTCTTTACAGAAGTGATTCACGAGATGCATTCACGCCAAGACGGTTTAGAGAACTGAATTAGAATCTAAAGGAATCTTAATAACTTTATTCTCGGTTACGATGTCAGAGATATCAAAGAACACCAGAGATGATGTCACAGGATAGCTAAAGTTTCCCGTTGCCTGGCAACAAAATCAACTTAAGTTCTAAGTTCTAAGTGCAACGATTTTAGCAAAGCAACGAGGTTTCATATTAAAAAATAGAACTAGACCAAACCTGAAAGGACAACTATGCTGGAGTTTTAAACTAAGACCCAAACACAGTCTACAAAATAAAAGCCTTCATATTTTAGACAGTAGCTCATTGAAGCGTTTGGCTTAACGCTATTGCTGGAAGTCAAACACTGTTACAGATCGTATAACTTTGGCCTCATAAAATGAAGCTTACTGAAGTTTTCCAAATAAACTTTTCCATGCTTACCGTCTACATTTAAAGGTGATAATACAGTACATGAGGATATTAGCATAGGAAGTAGGTTCCACATGACTAATGGAACTAAACCAGTCATTCAGCGACAATCATCCTGGCTTTCAAAATAAGACCCAAACATACTCTAAAACAAACCTTCACTCATATACACATGAATCACATTCATTCATAAACTTAAATAGTAAGACATACATACTCATAAACACATATACATAACTATATAGGTACACACTCATAAATACACACTTATCAAATTATCAAAACTCACTTATACTTACATACCTACTCATAGTTATACATATATAATTATACTCATACATATTATACTTATTAATTATACTTAGTTATACTCAAACACTCATCATCATACATACCCACTCATACAGATCCATTCCTATACACAGGGCTGGTGCTAGCCATTTGGGTGCCCTAAGCACAAAGGTCTATGTGGTGCTTCCCCCAAAAAATCTTTGAACTACTCCCGCCAAACTGGCAGATGTGGGAGTGTTTCAGACAGGACATTTCTGAAAAACGTAGATCAATGTACTCACGTGCTGCAGATCTGTATCTGCTTAATAGAGGGGATATGCAATATTGTCTTACATCTATAATGTGTTTCTTATTGAACATGTAGGTCCTCGATTGTTGCTACTTCAATTATTACCAATGTTAGTACAAATAGTTTTCTTTAAATGCAGATGTACACTATTTATACATCTTAGAGCTGCAGTTAATTATTAGTAGTCAATAAATCAGTTAACATGTTAAATGAGTTGTTGATTAGTCAATGATTTGAATCCAGCCCTGCTTTCTGCAGCAGCACCTCCTGTTATAAATATAAATTTATTAAAAGCCCACCTCAGATTAGGTCACCCCCACTAATCCCCCCTGATGAGAAAGTTCTGTCTGGATAATATTTTTTAATGAATAATAGCTTCCGTATAAGGAGAAATAGCTTCAATTAATCAAAATTATGTATCAGTTTTCTGTGTTTATGTTTATGCCAATCATTTACTTAGGGCTGGATGATATAGAAAAAGCGCATGCCGATAAAAATAAGTCAGTTTGATCAATATCGATAATTATTGATAACTATAAAAAAACAATTGGACTGCAATTTTTTCAATTGCAGTCCTGGTCATTTTATGCCATTCTTTAATGAATTATTGAAAGCACACACAAAAACTAAATTCAATTTAACCCTTAATTCAAACAGCTTTTCTTTTTTTTTTACCATGACTGAACGCTTGAAGGAAATAAAAACAAATCTTTAAGAGACCTGAGTGACATCAGTAAATACTGACAAAGACTAATGTTCTTAACCATTATGTTAATAATTAAAAATATTTAAACTATGTTATTCATTTGAATTGTAGGCTTATTTTAAGCTTTTTTATTTATTTTAAAGGTTTATAACACTTTTTTATCTTAATGGATCCAACCTTCGGTTTAGTTTGTCAGCAAAAACCGGCCAATAAAGCTGATTCTAATTTTGTCGAGCTGTGAAGCTAAAGCTCACAAACTACTCACCGATGGCTGGGCGCAGAAGGTGCCCAAAACACTGGAGGCGAGTCCAGATACTGAGGGCTAAAGCCAGCAGGTCTTCCCACCTACGTTTGTATTTTTGAAAACATTTTTGCTTCTCAGGAAGTGGTGGAGTACTGGATGGACATTTTTAAAGCCACGAGTGTTGTTAGCAGCACGGCCCAGGTGTGTTGTGCTGGTCTCTGTGCAACTGTGACAGCAACATCGGTCCGCAGGTCCTCGATACACCTCTGTTCAGCAGTCTTAATGAGACATTTTTAAGTGTATATAAACAATAAAATTCAAGAATACCTCCAAATACTTTGAAAATTATTATACTAAATTAAAACTCACTCAAGGGTTAAACACAGCGGATCTAACGCAAATTTAGAAACATGGTTATTAACTTGAACTCTCAGCTCGGATTCGCTGCTGTCAAAGTCTCCCGTGATGTGAAGTCGCTTAGCCGTTGGAAATACAGTGACCTGTTGAGGGAAGCTGGACCATGGAATCAAATTTGAATTCTAAATGATTCAGCTCCCATCCGTCATCTAATGTCTCTGCTCTAAGACAGACTCATCCGCTACCGACCTTGGTCAAAAAGTTGTCGGACACGGGCGACATCGCAGAATAATTAATCTTTTTCATGGCAAAGAAGGACTATGCAATTCATCTGATCACTGTTCATAACATTCTGGAGTATATGCAAATTGCTATTATAAAAACTTAAGCAGAAGGGAGGATGAGCTGCTGCTGAGATCTCGCGAGAGCTGTGCGTAAGTAATATGGCGGTAAACTGGTAAAACAAACAAACTCGGGTATTTGAGCCAAATATAGCAAACGTTTAATAATAATAACCATTATTTCTCCATAAACAAACTGGACGAGGAAACCTTGCACAGCCTGGAAAGCTACTTGCACGAGTGCTTTGACAACATTGTTATGGGCAAGCCACAGAAATCCACCTCTGCTGTGCCGACAAGCACACCATCACAAAAACGCACTCGTTCTGAGGCCAGCACCTCCACCATCTCACCAGAGAAAAGCTAGACCGATGTCCTGGACTCAATAGACAAGAAGCTAACCAGCCTAGACGCCCGTCTGGGCCTGGTTGAGGTTCTCCACAAAGAGTTTCAAGCTCTAAGGGAATCTCTAGAGTTCAGCCAACAACAGGTAGCATCGCTCGCTGCAGAAAACCAAACGCTTAGGGAGAGTGTAAAGAAACTCACCGAGGAGATGACGCAGCTGTCCGGAGAAAGGATGAGGATGAAAGAAACTATCTTGGATATACAGGCCAGGGGAATGCGGGACAATCTTGTTTTTTCCGGGATCCCAGAACAGGCTGAGGACGACGCTGAATCCACCGTCCGAGATTTTCTCCAACATCAGTTAAAGCTCCCAAGCGACACGGTAAAAAACATCACTTTTCACCGCGTCCACCGGCTCGGAGGTAAGAAGCCCAACAACAGCCGGCCGCGACCTATTGTTCTAAATTCGACCATTACAAGCAAAAAGAGCAGGTCAGAGGCCGGGGCAGAGAGCTGCGGGGAACGAATTATAGCGTTAACGATCAATATCCGAAGGAAATCCTGGATAGAAGGCGCGTTTTGTTCCCAATCAGGAAGAAATATATCAGTGAAGGCACCAGAGCTACAGTAGCGGTAGATAAACTGTATGTTAATGGCCAGCTGTTCAGGGACCCCCAGCTTACTCCTTGGCTTTATTAGTCATGTAACACTGGTCAGATAAGAGTTGTTTTATCAGTCAACTATAATCTAATGTTAGCACAGCTCTGTAAAGTTGTTTACATTACTCAATGTGGGCGGGGCCAGGGCTAAGCACTGGGTTACTGGCTCTTTTTTCTTTTCTCATCTTCACATGTCTATCACCAAATGTCTTTGTCACTCCTTTTTCCTTCTTTTATCACTCACACACACACACAGACTTTTTTCATAACATAACTATTTCTTTCTCTCTCACCCTTCACACCTTCACAACTTTCTTCTATTTCTCTCTTTCTTATATCTCGGCTTTTGGATTTTCAATCAGGCAACCCCAAGCACAAACTAATAATACACCTCTGTTTATCAGTTTCTATGGTGATATGGACTTTACAACTTTTATCTCAAAACTATGACTACTCTAAGGTTTGTCACGTGGAATGTTCATGGAGCTGGCACCAGAGAGAAAAGAGTTAAGATTCTTAACCAGCTTAAAAGATTGAAGGCAGATGTCGTCTTATTACAAGAAACCCATAAATCTACCTCAGCTGCAGATGATCTTAAATCCCCTGAGTTTCCTAATGTGTTTTCTGCATGCTATAACTCCAGACAAAGGAGAGTAGCAATATTAATAAATAAAAATGTAAAATTTACAGTAATAGATACAGTTACAGATCCAGAGGGTAGATTTATTATAGTAAAACTATCTATACATAACCAAAAGTTATGTATTGTCAGTATATATGGTCCAAATGTTGATGACCCCTCATTCTTTCATTCCTTCTTCTCTGTGCTCCTTGAACACATGGATTGCTCACTTCTTCTTGGGGGCGACCTCAACTTTGGTTTAAATGAAGAAATAGACAGGCTCAGCACAGCAGGGACTCTATATCTATAGATATAGTCAAACAGTACATGAGCGATTATGGACTTTGTGATGCATGGCGATCTCTTCACCCCAATGACAAAAAATATACTTTCTTCTCAAATGGCCACCATTCATATTCTCGACTGGATATTTTTTAGTCAGCAGCTCACTGTTGACTGACATTTCAGACACTGAGATACACCCTATAGCTGTTAGCGATCATGCTCCTGTTTCTCTAACTTTACTAAATAAAACAGAAACACCTCAAAGCAAAAACTGGAGATTTAATATATCCTTACTTAAGGATAAAGAATTTATTAAATATTTCGAAAAAGAGTGGGCCTCATATTTGGAATATAACGACCTCCCTGGTACGTCGCCATCCATTCTTTGGGAGGCAGGAAAAGCTGTGATTAGAGGTAATATAATCTCATTCTCATCAAATAAAAAGAAAATGGAAAAAAAAACTTATTCAGGAATTAGAAGAAACTATTAATTCATTAGAAGCTTCTCTAGATGAGGAGAGACTAGGCAAAATCCGTAAAGCAACGCTAGAATTAAATCAAATTATTAATAAACAGACCCAGTTCTTAATTCAAAGACTTAGGATAGAAAACTTTGAACAGGGTAATAAATCAGGTAGATTTTTGGCTAACCAGCTTAAAATTAATAAAGAAAAAACAACTATATCTGCTATTAAAGATCAGACCGGGAATACAGTACATGATCCTGGAAGAATAAACAACACATTTAAAGAATTTTACAAGGCTTTATACTCACCAGAGATAAATCCATCGGATCATGAAATTGAAAAATTTTTTGATAACATAACACTACCTAAATTATCTGAAAGTCAAGCGATGGCCCTGGATTCACCACTAACAGCGGCTGAACTCCAGGAGGCCCTCCAAGGCATGCCCAATAACAAGGCTCCAGGCCCAGATGGATTTCCAGCAGGGTTCAATAAAGAATTCTGGAATATTCTGGCACCAACATTCCACAGAATGCTGCAGGAAACCAAGGAAAATGGCAGACTCCCACCAAATATGAATTCTGCCTACATTAGTCTTCTACTAAAATCAGTTAAAGACCCTTTGTTTCCTACCAGCTATCGTCCCATATCCCTCATTAATGTTGATCTTAAAATAATCTGCAAAGTAGTGATGTGCGGATTGATACTAAAATATCGATACCTCCAATACCAGCTTTGTATGTTCTAGAATCGATGTTCTTATAAAAATATTGATATTTCAGTCATTTGGAGCAAATATGTAGTTTATTGGAAATAGAAATACAGAGTAAAGTAACCACAATTACCCTAGTTTATCTGAATAATGCCCACTAAATGTTTATTGTTTTATGTTGAGATGTTCAGGTAGGCGTTTTAAGACACACATGCTCAGATGCTGTCAATAAATATGTAAGTTGGCTCTTTTCTTGTATGATAATTCTTCATCAATAAACAAGAAGAACCAGTTATATGTCTTGCATTCAGTATGAAGTGACACTTTTAAGTACACAATTTTTTACTTTACTTTCCCAAACAGTAATATTTGAGCACGATCAAGGAACGACCAAGAGTCAGCACACAGCTTCAATTAATACAGCTAGAAACTACTGATCAGGTTCGTAACCTAGGTGTAGTAATGGACTCAGACCTGAACCTCCAGGGTCACATAAAGGCAATAACAAGGTCAGCGTTCTATCACCTGAAGAACATTTCTAGGATTAAAGGACTGATTTTGCAACACGACCTAGAAAAACTCATCCATGCGTTTATCTTTAGTCGGATTGATTACTGCAACAGCATCTTGACAGGTCTGCCTAAAAAGTCAATCAGACAGCTGCAGCTGATCCAGAACGCTGCCGCTCGCGTCCTCACTAGAACCAGGAAAGTAGAGCACATCACCCCCGTTCTAAAGTCCTTACACTGGCTCCCTGTAGCTCAGAGAATAGACTTTAAAATACTTTTACTAGTTTATAAATCATTACATGGCTTAGCACCAAAATATGTTGAAGACCTGTTGTCATGGTACCAACCACCAAGACCACTCAGGTCCTCCAACTCTAGCCTACTAAACATCCCTAGACTCAGAACTAAACATGGAGAAGCAGCTTTCAGTTTCTATGTTCCCCTTATCTGGAACAGACTTCCTGACGAGTGTAGAGCTGCTGAAACTCTGAACTGCTTTAAATCGAGACTAAAAACCCATCTGTTTAGAATTGCCTTTGAGTAAATGCTTGATGTTATATGTATGAAATGTGTTCATGCTCTCTTGCTTTTTTTTATTTTTCTCTTGCTTTATTGTGTATCATGTATAATGTGTGTTTCTTTTATGTGTTTCTTTTAAATCACCAAATCATGTAAAGCACCTTGAAATGCCCTGCTGTTGAAAGTGTGCTATACAAATAAAATTGCCTTGCCTTGCCTTGCCTTGAGCAAAGTATCGGTATCGGATCGGAATCGCCGATACTCGCCTTCATTTTACTTGGTATCGGATCGGATAGGAAATCCGTGGTATCGCACATCACTACTGCAAAGCCTTCGCAAAAAGGATAGAGAAAGTAACCCCTCTTATAATACATCCTGATCAAACTGGTTTTATTAAAGGGAGACATTCATCCACAAATTCACGTAGATTAATAGATTTAATACATTTTTCTTACTGTAAAAACATTAAAACTAATATATTATCTTTAGATGCAGAAAAAGCATTTGATAGAGTTAACTGGAAATTCTTATTTGTAACCTTAAATAAATTTGGCTTTGGAAATTCTTTTATAAACTGGTTGAAAATATTATACAGTTCACCAACAGCATGTATCAGGACAAATAACCAAACATCATATAGGTTTTATCTTCAGAGAGGTATCAGGCAGGGATGTCTTCTCTCTCCCTCCCTGTTCGCTATTTTTATTGAACCACTAGCTGCAGCAATCAGGCAAACTCACAATATAAAAGGCATAAAATGCAAAAACATAGAACATAAAATCAGTCTTTATGCAGATGATGTATAACTTTTTCTCCAGCATTCACAAACCTCTTTCTCTCAGGTAATCGGGTTGAGAAACTCTTACTCAAATGTTTCAGATTATTCTATAAATTGGTTAAAATCTACAGTTCTTCCAATCAATTGTTCTGTCCAGAATCCAACTAATACACAACTGCAGTCAGGGAATATTACCTATTTAGGTATCAATGTCTCACCAAGACTGGCAGATTTAATAACGCTAAACTACATCCCACTTTTAAAAAAAAGTGGGATGTAGTGCAAGTGGAAGATGATCTTGCTAGATGGAAATCTCTGCCCATATCACTTATGGGAAGGGTTGCTTCAATAAAAATGATGGTTTTGCCCAGAATCAACTACTTATTCTCAATGATCCCAAGTAAACCATCACTAGACTGGTTTAGATCTCTGGACTCCTCTATCTCTAAATTTTTTTGGAAAGATAAACCCCTACGTATCAGCTTAAAAACACTGCAGAAGACCAAAGAAAAAGGAGGTCTAGATCTAACAAACTTCCATCATTATTTCTTAGCCAACAGGCTCCAATACATATCAAGATGGTTAAAACATAGCTATCTAGACGAGTCCTGGATAGACGTAGAACAGACACTATGTGATAAGATAAAACTTTCAGACCTACCATTTATTAGCTCAAATATAAAACAATATGAATGCTTTAAAAGCATAAATATCAGCTCCTCTCTGACAGCATGGTGGGACTTTCTAAAAATGACAGAGTCCACAATAATCCCATGCAGACGCACACCCATCTGGAATAACCCCGACGTCTTGCAAAAAAAAATGTATGATAAATTTCCCAGTCTGGAGGTGCAAGGGAATTGAATACCTGGAACATATATTTGAAGGAACAGACTTTATCCCATTTAATACATTAATTACACAATATGGAATTGATAAAAACAAATTCTTAGAATATCAACAAATTAAATCTATTATTAAAGGTAAATTTAGGCTCAATACAGCTGAATTACAAAATCCAGCAAGTTTTAGATTTTCTTAATCTCAACCCCCCCAAATTGCTGTCTAAAATATACAAAACTTTATCTACATTAGATGAATCAATAGCCATCCCTATTTCAAAATGGGAGGTGGATTTATCAACCAGCTTTGACCAAAACGTCTGGTCTCAGATATGTTTAAGAACCTTTAAAATAACAAAAAATCCTCATTTGCAATCAATACAATACAAAATCCTTCATAGAGTACACTATACAGGTCAACGAATGTTTAGGATGGGTTTTACATCGTCTAATACCTGCTTACAATGCACAAGCAATATACCAGATACTTATGTTCATGCGCTTTGGTTCTGTCCACCTGTTAAGAAATTTTGGTGCCAGATATGTGAGGACTTATCAAAGTGTCTGAAATGTAACATCCCACCATCTCCCTCAATTTGCCTGTTAGGAAATTTAAATGATGTCACCATGGACACAAAGTCAGTTCTAATGGTTCACATTGCCTTATGCATCGCTAAGAAAACTATCCTCCTGAACTGGAAAAATAAAAAAGCTCTTAATATTAATCAGTATAGAAATCTCTTGTTGGACCATATTGGTCTTGAGACGGCCTCTGGCTCCATATCTGATCAAGCTCTCTGGGCTCCTTTGATCGGCTCCATCACCTAGTGGGGGTGGGGGGCACTTGGTTTTGTCGTTTGGGACACTGTTGCTGATGTGGGGGTTTTGGGGTTGGAGGCGTCTGGGGGGGTCCCCGGGGGGTGGGATCACTGGGCGGATGGGGCGCTGGACGTCGTGGCCGGCCTGGGGTTGGGCTTTGGGTGGTGACTCCTGATGGCTGCATGCGGTGCCTTGGGGGGGTTGCACTGGCGGACATGGGTTACTGGCCTGGTGGCCGTGCTGCGCCTGGGTAGGGTCTGGGGTGGGCCTGGGGATTCGGGGCTCGGGGGCGCCGCGCCACCTAGCTGTGGTCCTGGCTGGGGCGTGGGGTCTCTGTTGGCTGTGGGGGTCGTGGCCGGCCGGCGGCCGGCATGTGCAGCCGCCTCTCTCTTTTTCTCTGGGCCGATTGTCATCGCCAGGCCCTGTATGGCGTGCCTGGCTGCTAGTCGCAGCGGCTGGGTGGCGTTTCTGGGCCGGATCAGTCCTTTTTTGCACTGGACTTGGCTCCTGGGTCTTGGTCTTTGTGTGGGGCGCTGGGGTTGGGCATTTGGCCGGGTTCGGTCGGACTTGCGGGTGGACTGGCCAGGTGGTGGGCGTGCAGGGCAGGTGGGTGGGGCGCTGGGTTTGGTCTCCTGCTGGGCCGTTGAGCAACAGTGGTCGCTCCACAAAGAATGAGGCTGGTGGAACTCAACCTGGGTGTTTAGTGTCTTTTGTGTTTTGAGAGTAGAGCGAATGTCAGGGTGGGTTTAGTTCCCCTTCTTGGATGGGGCTGGGGGTCCGTGGGGCTTTGTGGTGCTGTGGCCGTGGGCCCCGGGTCGAACGTGCCATGGCCTCCCTCCCCTGGTGGATCCCGGTGAACAGTGGTGCCTATTGGGGTCAGTGGGGGAGCTGGCTCCCTGGGAAGACATTTTGTCTCCCAGTCCTTCCCTCCCCATCCCTGGACACCTCAGTCCACCTGCTCCATCACTTTACCACTCATATATGGTCTTGGGGCATGGGCACATCACTGGGGTGCGAGGAGGGGCTTCCCTCCTCGCTATCCCGTGGTGTCCTGGGTCCCAATTTTAATATACAACTTAGACACTCCCACTTATAACATTCTCACGCGACACATATGTAGGGAATTTGGGGTGGGCACACTTTTCGGCATCCAGAGGGGAAGCGGTACAATCAGCTTCACCTCTGGTGACGGTGCCCACTGTTAAACCACATATAGACACTGAGGGCTCGGGGTGGGGGTTGGGGGATGTGTGGCTGCCTTCCCCACATCCCACCCCTCTGTTTTAAATGCACATTATAACAACACGCATCAACACCATACTCGAGCGGGAGGATGGAGGCTAGGGGTCTTTTCACACCCCTGTTCGCTACGGGCCATCAGGGGTTGGGGTCCGGAGGAGGACAGGCGGTCTGGTCGAGGTCCTGGGCTGTCGGGCAGCTTTGCCACTGTGGGGCCCTTGGCGGTCTGCTTGTCTCCGTCCTAGAAGGTAGGGGGTCCACCTGCTTGGTCCGGGGGCTGGTGGCTCTACTGGGGCATCGGTACCTGGACCTGGGAGCATACAGTGTGCATGGGGTGTGTGAGTGAGGGTACAGCGTCATTTTTTTGGGTGTCTTGGTGAGTCAGTGAGAATGTATGGGTTTAAGAGGGAGGGAACGTATGACTGTGTCTGTATGTCTTTGTCTACCTGTCAGGTTGGATCTTGGTCTGCCCCCTCGCCTGGCGCACCTCAGGCCTTACACTTAATGGGGGCCTATTTCCCCTCCGTCACTCCCCTCCGGTGACGGGGGCCCCTGCCTGCCGGTGCATCAGTGGTCAATCCGGTTCGGACCTGGTGCGTGCCTGGCCGGGCCTGGGGGGGTCGGTGTGTCGGTCGGCCGATGCGCTGGGCCGATATCTTCCTTTGGTTGGTTGGGGCACCTCTTTTAGAGGTGCCAGGTTTGAGATTGTTGGGTGGTGCCTGCTCGGTGGCTCGGCGGGATGGGGATCCGGCGTCTCTGCTCGTTTGATCACCTGTTCTGTGCGCACCGTGCGTGGCCGGTTCGTTGGCGGGTTGGACCGGCCCTGGCCCTCGTTGGATGCCTGGTCTCGGCGCCCTGCGTTGCACGGGATCAGGACCCGGGAACTGGTTTAACTTGGTGTCCAGATGCTGGCTGAGCCCGGCCTGGGGATGCTGTCCGTCCCCTGCGGCTATCGGTGGGGCGCTGGGATGTTGACGGTGGGGATTGGCCTAGGGTGGAGGCGGTGCGTGGCAGCCGGCCGCGGCCCCTGCAGTGCCGGGGGCCCCTCGTCGGCCGGTCCCTTGTCGGGTCCTTGCTGGGGGGTGGGGTGCCCCTGGGCCCCGGCTCCCCCAGCACGGGCGGGGGCCGTGGGCTCGTCACTGCTGCCCCCTGGGCCCCTGCATAGTGGCCGCTGGATGTTCCCCTGGGGTTCTCCTTTGCTCCTCTCTTGGGGGATGCGGTCGGCCCCGCCTGGGGCTCTGGCGGTCCTTTGGACGTCTTTGCTCCGATCTCCTTCATGTCTGCATCGATTCCTGGGAGACGGATTGATGTCTGCTCACACCAACTATCGAACACTCATATGGAGAAACCTTATATGCACCAGCATGCTAACACACACACATAGCTGTGGGGTGTTTAAGGAAATCTTCTTGGGCTGAGGTTATCATTACTAGAGCTTGATTAATCGGTACCATGAGTTTTTCTGTGACATTGTTGTATTTTTATATCTATTTTTGTGTGATGTGGTTGTGTAATTCTTAGTTCACAATGTTTGGTTGGTTTTGTCGATGTTCCTTTTTCGTGTTTTGTTTTGTTTTTCCCCCTCTCTCTGCCGTCCTGTGGGTATGGAGGCAGACTTCAATGTCTTCCTGTGTTTTCTTTGTTCTCCTTCCTCTCTTGTATTTTCAACTCACCCTCTCTCTTGACTTTTTGTTTCCTACCTCCCTTCTTCATCTTCCTTCTTTCTTCTCCTTAATTTTCAGTCTCCGTGTCCATAACATCAGGAAATAAAAACCCCAACAATTCATAATAAAGATTTTTCACACAAATATCAAGTGGAGTACTATAGCAAAAGCTGTACTGCTCCGCTTGTGAAAGTAAATCTGTTGGGCTTCTACTTGGTACTCAGACACCAATTCTGAGCTCCACACTGCCAAACAGGACACGTAAAAAAAAAAAAAAAAAAAAAATTATTCTCAGACAGTTTTATTATAAATTGCAAATGTGACACGTATCTGTCGCACTGTTCAGCCATGCCAGTTTTCCAGATTTCTTTACTGACAGTATATTTGGAAGGCTAGATGAGAAGCAGGTCTGTCAACAGGTCTGAGAATTATGACAACATAGGTCTGTAATGTCCAACACTGCATCATGTTTGCAGTAGGACAGTTCCTTTTGGAAGTGTAATGTAAAAAATTAACATCTTGGTGACATGACCTACTCAAGACAACGCAATAAACAAACAAAGTCCGAGAAGTTGAACAGGTGTCTGCCAAACTTGAGATTGAGGCATAATGGAACAGACCACTGGGAGAGAGGGGGACACCATGGGGAGACTGGAGAAAGGGCACAGAAGATTCATCTTTCTCTCAAGCAAAAATTTTACTTCTTTATTTAATCTATTAACATGGTTTATACACTCTTATATTTATGATGTTATTATGATTACTATAAGCATGATGATCTTTCATGAGCCTGATTTCTTTGGTGCCCCCCTTTGGCACTTGGTGCCCTACGCGCGGTGCATTAAGCGTGTGGGCGGAGCATCTACACTGCCTATACAGATGGCCTTTGACCCACAGGTCCACATGGTGGAAAAGACAGAAAGAATAACATTAATGCCCTAGACTGACCTAAGAACACCTTATTTGATCATTCTCCTAAGATAAGATTTTATTTGTCATTCGACCCATTACATTTCCTCACCTCTGCTGTTGACAAATTAATGACTGGGGGGTCATCAGGAGGGAGGGAGTGGTGGTGTTAGAGGCCTAAAAGCGAGCTTAAAAGGCTCTTAAAGATGTCTGGGAGCCCTGGATCCACTGGCCACTGTGGATAACTTTTCTTATAATCAGTGGTGCATCTGATTACCTTCCACATATTCTGTGGATCATTGGATTTTAAACGTTCTTGAATCTTCAGAACATATTTGCTCTCTTTAGCTCTTTAGTTTCAGTTTCCTTCCATCTGCATTAAGTGTTAATGCATCTCCATCCTTAAACACAGCATCACAGCACAAAACAGTCTTGAAGCATAGACACAGAAAGACATTTCACTATTAATTGTTCCGTAAGTTCCTGATGGAACGCAACATTAAACTGACTGGTGCGTTGCATGGAATACGACAGCCTTTCTCTCTTGTGAGCTCCTCTCCTCTCCTGCCTAGTGGATGGTTTTGATCAGATTGCACCGCATTGCACAGCGCCCTGTTGTGTTGCATAGTTTACAAGATGTCAAAGCACAAGTGTAGCTTCACAGATGAACCACAGAAGATATAAGCTACCTTCAAGTCGCGAAAGATCTGCGGCCAAGTGCACTGTTCACAGAGTTTGCATATGTGTTTCTGTGTGTGACAAAAATGGCTAATATCTCGTAGGTCAAATGAACACAACTATAAAAATCCTGTGCAAAGGAAAAGTTAATGTATACATTTACTGTGAAGGATGTAGATTGCCTTGCCTTGGCTAGATGGATTTTTATTGCTGCTTTTTACTCTTCTTACATTAAAAAGAAAATACTTGATTTCTCATTATTTTAGATTTTTGTTTATTTTTTGTCTAGTATGACTTAAAAGTAACGTACTGTTAGTGGTAATTTTTCTACGTTGGAAGAGTTGATAATTTCTATTATTTATTTCCAGAGATTTGAAATTAGTTTTTGTGAAAACCTGTCTGAAGTTTGTAAGGCAAGGCAAGGCAAGGCAAGGCAATTTTATTTGTATAGCACACTTTCAACAACAGGGTAATTCAAGGTGCTTTACATGATTTGGTGATTTAAAAAACAAAACAAACAGACATGGAATATAACATTGGAAATTTAAAGTAAAAGTAGCAAATTAGCATGAAACACACATTACACATGATACACAATAAAGCAAGAGAAAGATCAATAAAGCAAGAGAGCATGAACACATTTGATACATATGACATCAATCATTTACTCAAAGGCAATTCTAAACAGATGGTTTTTAGTCTCGATTTAAAGCAGTTCAGATTTTCAGCAGCTCTGCACTCGTCAGGAAGTCTGTTCCAGATAAGGGGAGCATAGAAACTGAAAGCTGCTTCTCCATGTTTAGTTCTGAGTCTAGCGATGTGTAGTACGGTGAAAACAGGTCAACATATTTTGGTGCTAAGCCATGTAATGATTTATAAACTAGTAGGAGTATTTTGAAGTCTATTCTCTGAGCTACAGGGAGCCAGTGTAAGGACTTTAGAACTGGGGTGATGTGCTCTACTTTCCTGGTTCTAGTGAGGAACACGAGCAGCAACGTTCTGGATCAGCTGCAGCTGTCTGATTGACTTTTTAGGCAGACCTGTGAAGACACTGTTGCAGTAATCAATCCGACTAAAGATAAACGCATGGATGAGTTGTTTTTTTTGTAGGTAAAGTATTCTTTCTGACTAGAGAATGCGTGTTTTAAATATGTTATATGTTAACGTATTGGCCGAGTCCTGAAACACTTTCAGGACAAGTGTCCTGTTTTTAGGAAATCAAAATATGGTCACCCTATTGTACACCAAACTAGGTTGACAGATGCAAACCACCCCCCCCCCCCCCCACACACACACACACACACACATACACATAAGAACTCTAAACACCCCCCCGGGGTTGCAGACACCTAAGTTACCCCCGTCTCCCCTTCACAGACTCAGTGCATCTGTATATCTTTTGTGTACCTAATTGTACATATACATGGTATATATTAGTACATCTATGTACGTATATGTTTAGATAGATATGTATATATGTGTATAGATATGTATATATGTGTATATATATTTTCTATATACTTGTATATATTTTATTATTATTATTATTATTAGTCTCTTTTATTCTTTAATCTACATGTTGTGGAGTTGAGAGTAACGTATTTTCGATTCTCTGTATGTCTAGTACATATAGCGGATTGACAAATAAAGCTGACATGACTTGACTTGACTTTGGATTTTTATCAGTGAGCTCTTGGTCTCTATCCAAGCACAAAAGGACTCGTCCATGGAGCTCAAAGGTAGCCATGTCTCCATGGCCACGCTACAGGTCTGCCTCTCCCATTGGTTCAGTCTTTGTCTTATAAATCTGTCTCTCATCTCATGACACTGGAACGGTGACAGACACAAACTAACTGATGTTTTGAGCCATTTAAGAAATATATATCCCACAACTTTGCACACAGTAACTTATTTTCTGTACTTTGGTAGTCATATATTAGAAAGATTCTTCAAAGTTAAAAAATGTTCTAAAGCCTGACGTCATGGCCAGGTTTTACTCCGGTTTAAAATCCAAAATACTTCAAACAGGTAACCAGCATAGCTGAGAAGATGAAAAAGGAAAGGTGAACAAAACAGAATATTAGAATGCACAAAACTGGTTAGGAGGAAAAGAGTAAACAAGAAGAAAATAAGACAAATATGATAAAAAAAAGAGGGGAGCTGGGCAGTCCAGATGTAATGTAAAAAAAAAAGAGAGAAAAGAACTATAGAGGAGAAGTGATGGTTTGACTTCAAAGAAACAGTTGATTCAGAAGTGGACCGTGTTTTCATGGAGAGACTGCCTACTGAGAGAAAGATTGGGAGAGACAGTGAGTGAGAAATGGTGAGAGAAGAAGAAAGAGGAAGTGATGGGCATGTTGAGTGACTTAGAGAGAAGCATTTGGGGGGGCGTCAAAGGACCAGCAGTGATGTTCTCAGTCTGTTGGCTATATTTCCATAAAAGTGTATCCTCTTTGGGTCAGTTCTGTGCTTTGGTGATGTCTCGAGAGTATCTAATGCTTGTAGTTTCACTCTGCTTCCTATTTGTTTCTTTCAAGTCGTCAGTCAAATGGAATCTTTCACTCTTACAATCCGCTGAGTTTCCATAATTCATCAAAAACAGAGCTTTAGTCAAATTTCCCTAATGAAGAAAAAAAATGCATTTTAGCCATTTGTGTAATGATTTCTGTTGCTTTCCTGACCCACATATAGAACACAAATTGCAAACCAAAGCAGATTTAAAGGTTTAATGGAAGGGTTTGTAGATTGTATGAGTCCAGGGAAGACCTTCTTGGAGCAGGAGACAGGATGCACTGGAGAGAGGTAAGTAGAAAGGTGATATCCGGTATTAATAATTAAAATAAATGAAATAATACATTGACTGAGCTGTTGCTGCTGTAGGAGCTGCACGGTGTCTGACGTGGATTGGAATCCAGAGCCTCGGAGAGCAAGTAAACGGGTCACGGTGGAACTGCTCTTTAAGTACCTGGACAACCTCCGATTATTTATGGAATGCTAAAGAAGAATGTCTGGCCATCTGTTTCTGACCCTAAAAGGTTAGTCACAGCTATTTGGAAAGGGTTGTGGACATGGATATGATTGATATGCAGTGGAATGACCTTAAACGGGTTAATCATGCTACAAAATGATTTGAGGGGTTGAATTAAAACCATTCTGCAAAGACGAGTAAGCCACGATCCCTTCATACCCACATCAATGACTCATTGCTGGAACTCAAGAGACTGTGGCTGTCTTCTGTAAATGGATATAGGATGGTTTTTAATGGCCCCTGAAGAGGATATAAGTACAGTGGATGTGTACCATTTTATAGGCATTACAGAAAAAAGATTCTATTTTCCCCAAAGAGCCTTGATGCATGAAAGTAGGTAAGCTTTGTGGAAGGAAGTAGGTAATGGGGACAATTTTTCCTCACCTGTTAAAAATAATCTCCTTGTTAGAAACACATTTTGCCCCAGGATTATTTACCATTTTAATATTTGGCTTCCAGAGAATAAACAACCCTAACCTGAAGGACAAGGACACAATGTGCTTTATGCCAGGGCTACAGATAGCTCCAGCAGTCAGCAGCCAGACCATCTAGTTGACTGTAGATGTTGTTTCTGAGCATAACCTTTCTCTGGTAAGAAAATGTGTTGTTTGGTTGTGAAGTTCACTTTTAATGTCTGCTGATGGTAGATGGCTGATGAATGACAAACCTAAATAATTGCTGACTCTGCATGTTTTAGTCACAATACTCAGCTGCTGTCTCATATGTAGTATTAGGTTCAAGTGACTTTTTAGAGCCCACATGTTGAGAAAACGCAACTGTAGACTGAGTAATAGTTTCACTGCTGTAGCCGATAGTTCCCTTCAAATGCCAGCTACATTGCTGCAGTTCAGTTACACCCTCACTATAGTGAATTTGTTTACTTATGAGTACAAAGTGAGACTTCCAGCTGGTTCCATTCACAGTTGCTGTGTTATTAGCAATCTAAATCAGGTGATTCTGGTGCTAAGGTGTTGGGTGAAAAGAAGGCGCTAATGCATGTCTGTATGTGTCAGAGAAAGAATGCTGTTCAGAACAGTAGAAGAATTAACAAGGTTTACCACAATGGTGCCAGAAACGTCTGTGTGACATGCTTGTCATGGTGGTTGAGTAGTCACAGAAGTGGGATTTAAACGGTAGCAATAACAAGGTCAGAACGACACCAGTGATAACTTTTTGTTTTATTAACCAACCGTATTACCAAACCACATACTAACAACCTGAACAATGGAAGACAGACTGCTTATATA
This sequence comes from Valencia hispanica, assembly GCA_963556495.2. Taxonomy (NCBI): domain Eukaryota; kingdom Metazoa; phylum Chordata; class Actinopteri; order Cyprinodontiformes; family Valenciidae; genus Valencia; species Valencia hispanica. Next base: position 47,755,341 of record OY747711.1, read on the forward strand.
CAGAAAATCTATATTGGGAGAAACCATTCCAGGGGATAAAACTCCTACACCCTGCAAGGTCGAAGGACAAAACTATATTTATACTAAATAATGAGCAAAAGAAGAAATAAATTTTTTACAAACCAAGGCAAAATGAAAATATTTCAACTTAATCCCAATATCTAATACACATTTAATTCCATTTCCTGTAATGGTGCAGTCCCAGGAACTAATAAGATGTGCAAAAGCCCCCAGGGAACATTTTGTCTGGGCACAACTGCTGGGAGTTGGAAAATGGCAAAGGTAAGTATTTGCGAAAAGAGCTGTGAACTGTCACATTTTAGTTATTTTAAACTGTTTGCTTTTATGGTATTGTAGTTCAATCAATCATTTACAGAAATGCTGAAAAGGTCAAGTTAACAATTATTATCTGTTTACCTTTTACAAAGACAATACCAAGATGTGGCCTGCCAACAAAGACACAGTCAGGCACTCACACTACAAAGCCAAAATAAACCAATTGGAAACCTAGTTCTTGTATTGCTGTCTAACAATGAGGCACTGCTACAGGTATATTTCAGACATGCAATGGTTTATGTTGGTGTAAACAAATGTATGCAGCACGGTTAAAGTCTGAACTTGGCGACTGAACACATAATGTCATCCCTCTTCTGAAATGTTTAGCTATACCACTTCTAGGGCCTTGGGCTTGTTTTTTTGTCCTTTTCATACGGAACATGAAATAAAAATAAATGTGTTTACTCAAAGACTCAAATCCAAACTTACAAAAATGTTCTCCGTATCCTTTCAGAGCAACAACAAGAAACAATAGATCGTTGGTACATCTAACTTCTCTTTTCCAAAGAAATCAGGTCAGCCATTCCTCCTCCACCTCAGCAGAGGCCTCCTCCGAAACACGTCCAGCTTCTCTGGATTCCTAGCCCATCGTGACATCATGTCCCCAGCTCCTGAACGATTCTCTAGTGAGACCGGGCGCTGCGGAGGATTTCTACTCCAAAGCTCTTGCATTTAACCGCTCCCTCAGAGCATATGCCTAAGATCAATCCAAGATTTGATTTATTCTAAGTCTCATCTCAGGTCAAGCTGTCAGATGGGTTAAAGCTCGTTTTCAAAATTACCCCAAGTTTGATTTGACTTTTCAAATATTCATTAAAGAATTTAAAGCAACTTTTTATCAAGGATGTGACACCACCTCCATATCCAGAAAAATGTGGAAAACTAAAACAAGGTCAAAAATCGGTAGCTTACTCCTCTATTGAATTTCGCACCCTCGCTGTTGCTTCAGGGTGGAATGGAGGTGCTTTAAAGATGGTCTTCTTTAACTCCTTAAATGAAAATGTATAGGATGAACTGGCCCTGCTGGATGATCCAGATATGCTGGGTGAATTAATCACTCTAGCTATTTGTCTAGACCACCCCATGAGAGACAGAAAAAGAGAAAGGACTAGGTGAACGTCATCTTCCACTTAAATGATAAATGGACTGAACTTATATAGTGCTTTTCTAGTCATGCTGACTGTTGGGGGAAAAAATGACTTTATCAAAAGTCTAGATGAGAAGAAGTAACAAAATCATTGAAACCTTGCAAGGTGAAAACAACAATTAAGAGTCAAAAGGAGTCTATCAAGTCTGCTCTGCTCACAGTTCATTCTGGCTGTCTTTTATAGGTTCTGATTAGCAGGTCTCAAAACAGTGGATTGTCACTGCTTGTGCATGTTTCCTAACAAAGAGAAGAAAGGGTTGATTGAATCATAGGTGTGAAGTTCCAATTAATATCCACCAAGGACTTCCAGGAGGTCAGCATAGATGGCCTTGCCATTTGCCTTTTGTTAATAAAGGAGGTTATGTATTTGATGCTAATGCAGCTTTGATCCTGAAAAGTTCTAGCTGCGGGAAAGTAAAAGATTAGTCCAGAGCATCAAAGATCCATCCCCTCCTGTTTTATGGCACTGTAAGGATACTTTCTGTGAGACCACTTGACCAGTCTTATAACAAAACTAGTTGTATAATGTAAGATAAATGAGAGGTAAGGAGCATATTATAACATTTTCCGTGACATGAGCACTCAAAGCGCTTTACATTGGAACCGCATTCATATTATTGAGAGTGAGGAGTTGTCGTAATGGTACAGAGCCCCTCTCCTCGGTATCATGGGATCTCGCGAGATCCTTACCCTCTCCGCCATGTTGGCAGGATTCCGGTGGCAAAACATGATTGTTTACGTGTGTTGTTTACTCGGTAGTAGAGGAGGTTATCGCAATTCCGCACTGTTTTACCATGGAAGTCACTGCTGCGTTAAAAACTGCTCCAGTACCTTACAGGCAGGTAACACTGGCAGGTAATGTGGCTAAAGCTGCATAGGAGGATACTGTGAAGCATCATATTGGTTTGTTAGCTGAAACAAAATGTGTTTAATGTGTCACTGTATGTTTGTTACATTCTGTTGAGATTTTTATAGTACTTGGGGTTTAATATTTTATTAGTTATTCCTTGCTTTTTTCAAATTAGCAAGTGTCCTTTTTTGAAGTTAAAATTGTTATTACATGACAATTTACCAAAATTTCTTGAAACCATTGCCATTGGTTTTATATTGATGGTCTAGATCAGTGGTCCCCAACCCCCGGGCCGCGGACTGGTACCGGGCCGTGGGTCATGTTGTACCGGGCCGTGAGCCACACAGAAAGAATAAATAACTTCCAGTCTTTCCGTTTTATTTATTATGTGTGACCGCTGTTTTATTTTGAAAAATTACCGGATATCCCCGTTACATAGCTCATTCTTGACACGTCAAGAGGCTTGTATTGGTCACGTGATAGTTACCGCTAATATTAATCCCACAAGCTAGCAAGATAGAGAAAAAACTAATGTCTCTCGATCGTTTCTTTGGAAAGGGGAAAAGGCCCAAGGCTCTCACTGATTCAGCGTTGTGGTGAGTTAGATTTTTCATCGACTTTGTATTCATTTTTGTGGTAGATCTTGAATTATCAAAGGTACGTTTAAAAGTTACCATGACAACCAGAGAGCGTTAGGGGGCTGAGTGTATGTTACCCGTGTTATGTTGTGTGCTCGATGTTAGGAGGACACTGTTAATAAAACTGCGAATACACATTGGATTTACGGCTATTCTTATAATTTTTAAAATACTCCGTTTGTATACAGTCCGTTTTCATTTATCCGCCACCCCTTAAAGGCCGGTCCGTGAAAATATTGTCTGATATTAAACCGGTCCGTGGCGACAAAAAGGTTGGGGACCACTGGTCTAGATGATGAACTAATATTAAGGAGATCTCATATTAGAAGTGAACCTGGTAAGCTCACTGTTCTACATTGTTGTGTAGACTGGTTGCAAGATACCGGGAGGAACTTAGATGGGGAGCCGAGCCCTGGAAGACTGAGCAGCTGCGAAGCGGTGTGGCCAACCGTGAAGCTGTTCCGGAGTACAGATTCGTTGATTGCCATTACAAGAACACAGATAAGACATTACACAAACACTTTAGCACTACCCGGGTAGGAAGAAAACATTTCATAAAATTTATAAATCCATAAATCCAGATGAACTAAACCCCCAGAAAATGGGAATTCCTACTCATTCTTCTCAAGTACTAAGTTGCGTTGACAATTTGAAATGTCTTTGTGTTAACAGTGTTTTATTTCTATTCCTTTATTTTTTTCTTGTTGACTGATTTTTAATTTTGTTTTCTGGTAGATTTCCATGTCGTGTGGAGGATATTTGTATTAGTCTATTCCTATTGTGTTTCTAATTCTTGTTCTTGATCTCCTACGGACTTCAGATGAAAATTAGCCATTGGCTATATCTGGCATATTTATATTATCATGTTCATTAATGTGCATTGTCCCTTTAAATAAAGAAATAACAAATTACCCATTTGAACTCATTTATACACAGATGCGCAGATCAGTAGGCAATTTAGGATTCAATCTGTGCGGAATTCGAACCACCTGACCTAACCCAAGTACCTAAGGAATACCACAACCTAAAAGAGGTATTCAGTGAAGACAAGGGTCTTTATCTTCCTCCTTACAGACCATATGATTATCCCTTTGACCTCTTTCCTGGGTCACTTTTCCCCACCAGTCATCTATACATCTCCCAACTAGAAACTGAAGTAATGGAGAAATATATTAACGAGTCCTTGGTCGCTGGCATCATGAGACACTCATGCTCACCATTAGGTGTCGGGTTTTTCCTTCCTTTCCCAAAAATATTGCTCCCTATTTCCCTATATTGACTACCGGGGACTTATCAGATAAATGTAAAGAGCACATACCCCCTACCATTGATTTCATCTGCATTCGAACCAGTTAAGGGGGCCAAGATTTTTTCTATTTAGACCTTCAAAACACTTACCATTTGGTCCAAATTCATCAGGGGGATGAAGCTTTTCACAACCCCATGGGCCACTTAGGATACTTAGTTATGCCCTTTAGACTCACCAAAGCCCCTGCAGTTTTTCAGCCCCTTGTGAATGATGTACTCAAAGATTTTCTCAACATTTGTCTTTATCTACCTTGATGATATTTTGATCTACATGCAGACCACCAGCACCATGTTCGTCTCGTTCTTCAATGCCTTCTGCAGAATCGCCAATACGTGAAGGCAGAAAAAAGGTGATTACAGTCATTCGTCACCTTCCTGAGATACATTTTTTAAGGGCGGACAGGTAAAGACCGATCCCAACAAGGTGGAAGCTGTCTTCAACTGGCCTGTCCTTGAGACCCGGAAGCATCTACAGTGGTTCTTAAGATGTTCACATTTCCACAGGAGATTTATAAGGAATTCCAGTCAAACCGTCACACATCTTACCGCTCTCACCTCCACAAAAATCCCCTTTTCTTGGTCTTTAGAAGCCCAAACCGCCTTCAACCAACTCAAGAAAAAATTATTTCAAGCTCCCATCCTCATCCAGTCTGATCCTAAGAAACAATTCATCCTGGAGGTCGACGCATCAAATACTGGAATTGGAGCAGTGCTTTCCCCAGCGTTCAGGTACTGATAAAAAATTGCACCTCTCTGCAATTATTTCCCCGTCGTCTCACCACTGCAGAAAGAAACTACGACATTGGAGACAGGGAAATCCTCGCAATTAAATTGGCCTTGGAAGAGTGGTAATATTGGTTAGAGGGCATGGTCCACCCAGTGCTGGTTTGGACTGACCACAAAAACCGCACCTATCTTCAGGTTGCTAAATGACTATAGTCAATCATGCTGGTATCTCCTTTCTGGATTCAACCTCACAATCTCGTATCACCCTGGTTCCAAGAACAGCAAACTTGATGCCCTATCCTGTGTGTACTCTCCTGACGAAGAAGAAAGCAATCCAGAACCCATTCTACCCTCCTATTTGCACCGTGGGAGCTTTGACCTGGGAGATAGAGGACATCATGAAATAGTAATTGGAGTTAGACCAAAGTACCAGTTACCCAAAGTACCAGTTCCCGAAATAAACTCTGTGTTCCCACTTCTATCAGAGCTCGCCTTCTTCACTGGATTCATACAACCAATTCAAATCCGTTAAATCCATTTCCAAAAAACTCTCTCCTCGGTTTATTGGTCCATACGAGATTGAATCCATCATCAGCCCCACAGCTGTCCCTCTTCAGCTGCCCCCTTCTCTATGATTCCTTCTCTATGATTCCTTCCTATGTTCCCTGTTTCACAGCTAAGACCAGTCCATCCCAGCACCTTGAGCCCTCCTTCCAACCTCCCTCCACCCCCCTTGATGTCGAGGGGCACCAAACCTATGTGGTCCGAAGGCTCGTGAACTCCCGTTGGCAGGGTCGCAGATGACACTATCTCGTTGACTGGGAGGGATGTGGTCCTGAGGACCACTCTTGGGTGCCAGTATATTTATTTTGGACAACTCCCTCAGTTTCAGACCAAGAGTTGCTCTTGCCCTCTGGTTTCTCCACCACAGAAGATCAACTTTAACTCAATTATTTAATCTACTGTTTCATCAAGTTCTACTCCTTCTAGTGTTTTCCCCGCTGTCTCCCCCTGAAGGATCTCCTGGTTCACCATTCAATAAATCTGTTAAATCTGCTTTTGGTCTCCTGTTGTGATCTGCATGTGCAGCAGACGCAATAGAGTAGCAGAACAAAGAACAAAACCATGACAATGTAGCTTTTTTTCTTTCCTGCTTGTACCCAACTACAGATGCAAAGTAGCTTTTGGGCTAATTCTGGCACATGTACATAGATGTTCTTAATATGCACTGGAAATATACTATGCACTTTATATATATATATATAAAATTCAACTGAAAAGGTAATGTTTTAAATATTTATTCACGCTTTAACTAACTGAACAGCATTCCTGATAAAATAGAGGAACAAACAACCAAGTATCCAACGAGCTCTCAGATCAGTTTAGTTGTGTTCCTAGAGCCAGTCTACTTCTACATTCTACCCAAGAACATATGCTAATATCTGTGCTTATTATCACCTTTAATTTTCTTTCACCTGAAGCTAAATACCAATTTGTGCCATTCAGCTCCATGCTCTATATCTGCTATACAACCTGTCACTCTGCCAATTGGGAAAAGCTGCTGCCATGTGTGTGTGCGCGTGTGTGTGTGTGTTCCCATAGTAGCCTAATTGTCCAGCTCCCAGGGAACTTGTAATGCAGCCACAGTTCATTTAGTGACTCTATCTGCCCCAATTAGAGAAGAGTAGAAAGGGATTTAGTCGCAAGCACTTATGATAACCACACTAATGGCTTCCTGTGATCCAGAAGAAATAGTCTTAATTATCTCTCTCACACACAGTTCCCTGCTTGCACCTTTCTTTGCCCACTACCAAAATTCTAAGAATGAATTCATTTGTAACCTGAGCAATATTGGAGACTGGCCTTTTGACTGTTCAAGAACAGAAAAAAACATGGTAGGGCAAGAGGGACAAGGTCAATAGTACTTATAATCTGAAAAGAAGTATATCTAAGTCTGTTCTTCCTGTGGAGCGTTCTTGAATAACAATTTTATGGTTTCCACGATATCTGTTGTCACAGTGTGTGCTTCCTGAATTTGAATTTCTTTGAGACTTTGAGATCAGTGTTAAATTGTTACCCTGCTTTACCTTGCTTTCTGTTTTACTTCGAAAGATGTCAGTGGATCAGTTCACACCTGAACGAGGCATCCCCACCGTGAAACATGGTGGTGGCAGCATCGTGCTGTGGAGATCCTTTCCTGCAGCAGGGAAAAGGAAACCGGGCAGAGTCAACGGAGAGAAGAATGGAGCTGAAAACAGGACAATTCCAGAGTAAAATTTGTTATGGGGTGCAAAAGGTTTGAGAAAGAGATGGAGGTTCACTTTTTAGCAGGGCAATGACCAACATGTAATCAAAGCTAGAAAGGATAGGTTTAGATGAAAGCATATTTGTGTTCTGAAGGTCCAGTAAGGGTTGACAATTATCCCAGCAGACTCGCAAGCAGCTGCGATTGATACAGCACCTGTCCTCATAGCTTTTGAACGTTCCACCATTCTGAGGAAATATGTATTTAGTTTTCTAACAAGCTCATTGTAATATAGCTTTCTACTACAGTTATGAGAACTATTACAGATAAAACCGTCACAGAACCTTGATTTAAAAAAATAATAAAAATCCTTTCTGGATTTCTTCAGGATTTTCTGGTAGAGAACAGAGTTCTGCTCCATCGCTGCCAACCATAACGCCGCCCCAGACCATCACAGCATCACAACGTTTGACTGTATGATGTTCTTTTTCTGAAAGGTTTTCTTTTGACCTATGTAATGAAAAACACAACTTTCATAAAGTGTCACTTTTTTTGCTAAAAATGTACACCAACAGTTTAGGGATCTTTGGGGTGCTGTTTGTAAAGTCACGCAGTCAAAAATTAACTGCAATCATTTGGGTTATTTAGCAAGTCATAGGACAAAACATTAGGGTTAATTTTTCATTAAAGTCATATTTATGTCCATGTTATTTATTTATAAATATCAGTTTCAAACTAAATATTAATTAATAAGCTAAATATTTAGTATACAAATTTAATATATAGCTCCATATTCAGTTTACAAGCCAAATACTTGGTATAAAAATGAAATATTTAGTTCCAAACTAAATATTAAGTATAGTATGTTGTGTATACTAAACTTGTGACAAAATGCAGGTACCTGAAAAGACCTCTCTCTTTACAAAAATATAAAATATTTCACTAAATGCTTGCGAATGATTAAAGTGTATGGAAAAAAATATTTCCTGAAGTTGTGAGTTTATCACCAAAGCAGAAAATGTTCAAAACAATAATGGAGAAGTACCTGTCCTCTATTAAGCTACTGTCCTTGGGTTTTGTAAGTGTGTGTTACTTGTAATTCTCCAAAGTGGCTTTCACATCCAGAGAAACGCTACTGAACCATCAAACAAAACACTTTTAAAATCTCTAACAGCCCCATGAAGTCTACTTAAAGCTGCTTGTAAACCTCCCAAGTCTCTTCTCTAAAACTTTCATTAGGCATAGTGGTTTCTCTTTCTCTCATAGAGGAGAGTCCTTGCTATCTGTCTCCTCTCTTCTTTGTTTCGCACTTTCAATTTTTTTCTGTCTCATTATTCTCATCAGCAATCTTCTCATCAAGCCTTCCTTTCCTTGCATCTGACTCTTCGTGCGCTTCTGTGACCCTGAAACTTGTGTCTAATGAATTATCTGAGGGTGTGTGTGTGTGTGTGTGTACGTTTTAAAGATTGCATCTGTTCAGTTGTGTGTTCAGAAGTGAAGGCTAATGAGGGAGTAATTAGCAATGATCTCTTAGCTGTTATAATATGCAGCTGAGACACTAAGTAATTCTTTTGGCCTAGTGATACAATTTATTGGGGGTTTAAAAGATAATTGGACACATTGCAATTTGCCCACACATCAAGTCCCACAATCCTGAAGAATGTGTTAAATCGTAGCCATTCATCTACAAATCGAGTGTAATCTTTTCTATGTTTGATAAATCTAGCAATAAAACACATATTTCTTGTTTCGCTTGCTCTTTAGTATTAAAATCTTAAAATAATTAAAAGTGTGGACATTTTCAAAGTAGTTCGTCTTATTCTTTTGCCATAGAAGAGAGCAGAAAAGTGGAAACAAAGAACCCAAGAGATCTGGTTCCATACTGGGAATAAAGGCAACTTCTCCTTTTCAGTGAAGACTTCCTTCAAATCTCCCATGTCTCTTGTACTGCCAGTAAACTCCTGTTGTGACATTATACAGGAATGGGATCAGATATGCTGTGGTGCATCATTGACCAAACAGCAATGTTTGGGCCAGGAAAGGAGTGCCCACAGTACCTTAGCTTTTTGTCAGCTTAATACTCTCAGGCTTTATCCAGAAAAGTTTTGTTAATATCAAGTTTTTTTGCTTTTTTTGACCATTTAGAAACGTGTTCAGTGTTCAAGTTCAAACCCTAATTGCTTGAATTACAATTAGAATTAAATAAGATCATAATGTGTATATCCTACACAAAATAAATAATTTAACGTACCTAGTATATAAATGAGAAAATTGGACATAGTCTTTGTAATAGGATTCTTACATGTGGAATAAGAATTAGCCAGGAGTCATGGAATTAATACAACACCTTGCCTACCAGAGCCGGCCCTTGGCACGGACTAGTCGGTCGCCTCGGGCACCACCTGCTGGAGAAGGGTGTCATTGCAAGCACCAAATAAAATAATTCTATACATATATTACACATAAGGACTTTGTTGGACTAGTGCTGACATGAATATAAAAGAAAAAATGAAATGCAGAAACTGTTAAAAGACAGCAACACCTGTATTTTCCCACTTAATTTAGCTGACCCTGAACGTGTCATACAGCTGAACACCGTGCTCTGGCGCTGGTCATCTAAGAACCGCTTGCAAAAAGCGTCGACAGACGTAAACAGTATGACATTTTCATCATAAAAAGAATCGCCATTAGGACTGTAAACGAGTGAATTTGTGGTTAATTTGTGAAAACAGTCTACAAGGGCTTGAACTGCAGTCACAGCCTTTACTTGCATGTCTGTTTCCAGAGCCAGCTCTAGCTATTTTTGGTACCCTAGGTGGGATTATGGTTTTGTTAAATTTAGCCATTTACTAGCACAGTAAAATGAACTATAAAACCAACCATTTGTTGTAAAGGTGTGGTAAAAATGTCCTCGATGCATCTGTCCAGGACAGATGTAAATAAGATTTACCTGTTGCTGAACAGAACACACAGAACATAGAGCTGCAGCAGAGGAAACTACTGGATGTATTCAGCATATAAAACAATAATGAACTGAGATTATGGCTCAATAAGGAAGTTGAAACACACCCATATAGATACACAGCATCTACATTCAGTTTCAGTCAGCAAATTTCATTCAAACACAAACTAATTCAAACATTTCTGTACCTACTTATGTTGGACCAGCTGTGTCTCTGTTCTGTCTTCTCAAACCCCCAGGCAGTCGTGGCAGATGGCCGCTCCTACTGAGCCTGGTTCTGGTTCTGGTTCTGCTGGAGGTTTCTTTCTGTTGAAGGGGAGTATTTCCTCTCCAATGTCGCTACATTCTTGCTCATTATGAGGGATTGCTGAGGGATGCTGTGGTTGAAAGTCTGCATCAACGGGATGCAATCTCAAGTCAATGACTCGATGGAATCTGCTGGGATTCCTTAAATAGGAAACTAACTAAAACTTTAAACTGATTGAAATGTTTGTATGATTGCATTGAAATGACTTTTATTGTAAAGTGCCTTGAGATGACATCTGTTGTGAATCGGCGCTATATAAATAAACTGAATTGAGTTCAATTTTTCTCGGTTCATTTCACCCACTAATGAACGGAGTTGTTTGATATTTAAAATAAATTCAAAAGTAAGACCGATCTTTCTTTTATAAGCCACACACAAACACAGTTCTTCCGCTTTACTCCTTTCAACATGAAAAAAAGGAAGAAGAAGCTTGTCTGTTCTATGCTACATTGCACACCTGTGGTGCATTCAAGGAACGTTCGAAATGTATGGTGAGTTAAATAACATAGGACATTGGAGTTAGTAATTGCCATAAACTTTGGTTTAATGGCAGTTGTCAAGCAACGTTCGATGCATACTAAATATGCCCTACCTATTTTTACAAAGTACAAACAAACCACCTACCACTTATTTCTTATTCTCTTTGTTTCTGCCATCTTTCCTTGACCTTTTGAGGCTCCCCTTTTCTGTTCCATGGCTTCTTTTCTTTTGACAAGTCTGCGCACACTGGTTTTTCATACTGGTTTTATTTGTATTGGATGTTGGAGGAGAAAGTGAAGACCGCCACATGAGTGATGATGTCATCACGTTGATGTGACGTAATGACGTCATTAATATGCTAATTAACATGTGATGTCATCTGGCGACATCTAGCGACTTCCTGGGTCAACTTCAGCTACCTGCTGTCAAAGACAGTTGGCAACAGTGAATAAAACAGAAATTAGTCCGAGAACGCAGCTGGCTTACATTTTAAGAGTAATTTTATTTTGCTAATGTTTATGTGACAATGTAGCCTCTTGACTCGGCTAATTATTTAACGTGTTGACTGATTTATTGATTACCAAAGTAATAATATAATATATACTCAAAAATAGTTGCAGCTGTGGAATGTAAAAATAATGAAAAACTAAAGTTATTTGGACTGAAACTGATATTAGCTGAAGTAGCAAAACTCTGAAGAGCCACATGTTCAGTATAAAACACATTATACATGTAAGACAAAACATACTTACATATCTGTGTACTGTATATACAATATATATATATAAACACTAATTAGATAACCCTGTTGTTGTTTTTACTCTAATTAAAATAAAATATTTGACAATGTGTAATTCTATGCATTCATTCTTTATGCGTTAGGTTCATTTTTATTGTGTGTTTTATTACATATTATCAAATATTTCATTTTAATTAGAGCAAAAACAACAAGAGGGTTATCTTATTAGTGTTTAAAAAAAAATATATATATATATATATATATATATATATATATATATATATATATATATATATATATATATATATATATATATATATATATATATATATATATATATAAACACCATGGAAAGTCTAGTGAAATGTGGTAATATAGTTGTTAGGGTTGGTAAAAATTACCTTTAATGATTTGGTTAGTCTACATTTAGACATGACACATGGCCCTAAAAGGTCAGTTTTTAACATATTTGGGTTAAATAAGAGCAAGCACTGGTCGTCCAGGTTTGTTGTTTGAACTTTGATCATACCTACACGATCAGATCTACCTAGGTTTTACTGCATAGTTAGCTGGATATACATACCAATATATTTTTGTCATCCTTCTACTCATCATCTTCTGCTTATTTGGAATCATGATGAAAACAGGCCTTTGCTCTAGAGATCCACCGAGGAATTGGCTGGTGGTCGGTATCAGTGTGATAATAACCAGGTAAGACTAATCAACAGAATATACAGTATGGAAGCTGTGAGGGGGACATGCCCTCAAGAGCTGAGGAAAGAAGACTGGACCAGAACAGCTTAAAATGTGAACTCTTTAGTCTTTGTTTTGAAATAATAGTTTTGGCCTGTTTTACAGCAACTCCTCTTGTACAAGGCTGTAATAATAAATAAAAAATATAAATATATACACTACCGTTCAAAAGTTTGGGGTCACATTGAAATGTCCTTATTTTTGAAGGAAAAGCACTGTACTTTTCAATGAAGATAACTTTAAACTAGTCTTAACTTTAAAGAAATACACTCTATACATTGCTAATGTGGTAAATGACTATTCTAGCTGCAAATGTCTGGTTTTTGGTGCAATATCTACATAGGTGTATAGAGGCCCATTTCCAGCAACTATCACTCCAGTGTTCTAATGGTACAATGTGTTTGCTCATTGGCTCAGAAGGCTAATTGATGATTAGAAAACCCTTGTGCAATCATGTTCACACATCTGAAAACAGTTTAGCTCCGTACAGAAGCTACAAAACTGACCTTCCTTTGAGCAGATTGAGTTTCTGGAGCATCACATTTGTGGGGTCAATTAAACGCTCAAAATGGCCAGAAAAAGAGAACATTCATCTGAAACTCGACAGTCTATTCTTGTTCTTAGAAATGAAGGCTATTCCATGCGAGAAATTGCTAAGAAATTGAAGATTTCCTACAACGGTGTGTACTACTCCCTTCAGAAGACAGCACAAACAGGCTCTAACCAGAGTAGAAAAAGAAGTGGGAGGCCGCGTTGCACAACTGAGCAAGAAGATAAGTACATTAGAGTCTCTAGTTTGAGAAACAGACGCCTCACAGGTCCCCAACTGGCATCTTCATTAAATAGTAACCGCAAAACACCAGTGTCAACATCTACAGTGAAGAGGCGGCTGCGGGATTCTGGGCTTCAGGGCAGAGTGGCAAAGAAAAAGCCATATCTGAGACTGGCCAATAAAAGAAAAAGATTAAGATGGGCAAAAGAACACAGACATTGGACAGAGGAAGACTGGAAAAAAGTGCTGTGGACGGATGAATCCAAGTTTGAGGTGTTTGGATCACAAAGAAGAACGTTTGTGAGACGCAGAACAACTGAAAAGATGCTGGAAGAATGACTGACGCCATCTGTTAAGCATGGTGGAGGTAATGTGATGGTCTGGGGTTGCTTTGGTGCTGGTAAGGTGGGAGATTTGTACAGGGTAAAAGGGATTCTGAATAAGAAAGGCTATCACTCCATTTTGCAACGCCATGCTATACCCAGTGGACAGCGCTTGATTGGAGCCAATTTCATCCTACAACAGGACAATGACCCAAAACACACCTCCAAATTGTGCAAGAACTATTTAGAGAAGAAGCAGGCTCCTGGTATTCTATGGGTAATGGAGTGGCCAGCGCAGTCACCAGATTTGAACCCCATTGAGCTGTTGTGGGAGCAGCTTGACCGTATGGTACGCAAGAAGCGCCCATCCAACCAATCCAAATTGTGGGAGCTGCTTCTAGAAGCGTGGGGTGCAATTTCTCCAGATTACCTCAACAAATTAACAGCTAGAATGCCAAAGGTCTGCCATGCTGTAATTGCTGCAAATGGAGGATTGTTTGACGAAAGCAAAGTTTGATGTAAAAAAAATCTTATTTCAAATACAAATCATTATTTCTAACCTTGTCAATGTCTTGACTCTATTTTCTATTCATTTCACAACGTATGGTGGTGAATAAGTGTGACTTTTCATGGAAAACACAAAATTGTTTGGGTGACCCCAAACTTTTGAACGGTAGTGTATATATATTTTAGGGCTGTCAAACGATTACAAATTTTTATCTAATTAATCACAGGGTAGCTGTGAATTAATCATGATTAATTAACATTCCTAAATAAGACTGAAAAAGTACAATGTTTGGTGTAAATAAAGGACAAAATTGGATCCTTTTGCTCATTTTTTAAAGGAAATACAGGAGAGAGCCATGGAAATTTTGTTTTGAATTCCACTATCACATTTACACATGGGCTTTTTAACCTATTTTTTTTTTAGCCAGTTAAAGGCAAACTAACTGGTTAACATTTTATGAATGTAACGCTGACCGTTTCTTATTGATATTGGACAACCCTGAGCATCATCTTCATGGGACTAACCTACAACAACGGAATGTTTTCAGTCAAAACTTCAACAGGTTCGCTGCAACACAGACTGCTGCAGGAGATCCTTCCTGTCCACAGCCATCAGCATCTACAACAACTCCTAGAATTAAAGTGGACCTGACATGAAATTCCCTTTGACATTTGGGCCCTTTTTAGTCACACTCTAAGTACCATAATACTGTATCAAAGGATCGTTTGCCGTAATTGAGCTTTGTTGTAGAATTACAGCCCCTACTAGGTGGCCCTTCGGTTAGCATTAGCAAAGAACGACCGAGTTTTGGTGGGCGGGGCCCAAGCCATGCGCCTCTATTGTCAAATGAGTCTCTAACGTCCACATCTGATGAAACATTGACAGACATGCATTTGCGCACCACAAATTGCCCAAATTCCAATATTATCTATGAAATGTAATTAGGTTTAGGCCTTATTATATTGTGTGTTGAACAATAATCTGTTTACAAATTACAGGCCTAATCAAATATTTGATCATCCATCCACACATCCATCCGTCCTCATTACGTCTCTAGCTTCACCACGACAGTAATGGCTCAGTTATCGGCTACTGTTATGGCGACTGTAATGGCGTTTCAATTTGATCCGGAATCTGATCCGGACTGCGAGGCACCTGAGGAGGAACCAGAAAGGTAGAAGACGTCTTCCACAGTTGATCCAGACAGACGTGCTGTGCACGGAGGGGAGGGGCTGTGTGTGTGTGCGTGTGTGTGTGTGCGTGTGTGTGTGTGTGTGTGCGTGCGTGCGTATGTGAGAGAGACGTGAGTGACAGAGAGACGAAGAGAGAGCAGGGAAAGGAAATGCACCGCCACAGAGTCGTCTATATGTGTGAGAAACACTGGTTTATAACAGCTGAAGGACATTATTGCGGAAATATACTTGCGGATATTTGCTGGTTCACAGAGAGTTGGTATTGATCCTGGTAAAAGTTTAAGACGATCTGCGAATCCACTGCTGTATTGTCCCAAGTTAATAAAACATTCGTCAGAGAAATGTTTGCCACAAACGACCATGCGGTTCGGGAGTCGATTGGGTACATTCCCTGCATAAATAAAGTCCATCCACAAGCTTTTCAGTGGGGAGGACAGTGTTGATGCGGTCTGGACTCCATGCTGTCGGTTTGTTGTTTGCCTTTTACAGTAGCTCTCATTGTGGGGGGGAGGGACTTGGAGAGTGTAGTTCAGAGAAGGGGGTAATTGGCTGGACCTTAATGACGTAATATGCCGAAACGTGTGGTCATATGCCGAACTGCAAAACAGCCCGTTTCTGAGTGCTAATTTCACTATGTAGGCAGACATACCCGGGAACAAAGGAAACACTAATCAGTCATTTTAACCCCTTAGGGGACATAGACAAGTTTAGGAGCCGTTTCGGCTTTACTTCCTGAACTCCTCCCTTATATGCAATCCACTTCCGTTCTGGCGGGCTGAGTTTGTTTTGCTAGCTAGCTCCGTAGTGCCGACAAAGCACTGATATCACGGTTACATAGAGAAGTTAACAATTACAACATGAAGAAAAGTGGTTCGGGAACAACGTGTGCGGTAGTTGGTTACAAACACTCGAGAAAGCATCTGAACGAGTGGTTAGATAGAGTGTTACGACCACAAACCAGGTACAAAGAGGCAATGTCCATGCGCTCCATTGTTCGCATTTTTTCGCACGCCTGATACAGACTCGGAATCAAGAGCCTGGCTGAGGGCATTGAATCTAAAGAAACCACCCCGCAACATTTTTATTTGTTCTTATCACTTTATTGACGGCAAACCAACCGAGGATAATCCTTTCCCAGAGTTGTGGTTGGGATACAATCGCGCTCCCCAGCCCAAGAGGCACCAACTCACCCAGTGGACCACTGCCTCCCCCCAGTTAAAGAAACAGAGACTTGAATCTGAGGATAAGTTCAGCAACTTAAGCTATGAAGCTGACAATACTGTTAATTATGAATAAGTTGTCATACACTAACTTGGGTGACCATACATCCTCTATTGCCCGGAGATGTTCTCCTTAAGGCCATGAAATTATGTTCGGGGGGATTTTGTAAAATATCATAAAATGTCCGGATTAACCTCATATTGTTTCACTGACAGTGAACACTTTAAATGCAGCCACTGCCGACCAGTGTTATTCTAAGCTACCTGTCTTGATGACGTGAAAGACCTTGTAAAAACAAAGCAAACAAGGAGCGGCGCTGCACTGCATGCGCTGTAATGTGACACAAAAATGCTGAAACGTAAGTGTAGTTTCACAGACGAATTGCAGAAAAAATACCTAATGATCATATTTGGTATCAGTGGATGCTCAGGATCCCAGGAGTATAAAGATGCTACAGACATTGCTCTACCTGAAAGACTGAATGCAACAGAATAAAATAAAATAAAAGCTGTTTTCTTAATATAAAGTTATCTTGGGTAAAGCAGATCAAATAAATCAGAGAATATTCCAATTTTAAGACATAATGAATGATGAAAAAGTCAGTCTGATTATAATGACCTACTGTTGGTGCATATGAGTCAGATGTTTTACAATAAACTATATTAAGTTGAAAAAATGCTGTATTTTATAATGGAGATAATAATGTAATAATAATTGATAAACATGACTCAGTGATTTACTGGAGAATAAATTCCTACATCATTTTAAAAAATCATATTTGCTAGCACACATTTCCAACAATAATTGAGAGTAATATTTTTCTTTTAATTATTTTTTTATTTATTATGCTAGTATTTCTAAGCAAACCTTCAAATTCATGTGAGAGAGATGAAAATGATATCTGACTGTATTTACCTCAACAATCTGATACTAGATTGAGTATTTTCCAACTTAAATCCATATTAAGTCAGTACAATGTTGTAGTACAAATTTTGCCACTGTGATGTTTGTAGTGAGAGGACTCTATGCCTGCATTAATTTGGCTCCATCCATGTTTTCTCTTCCCGTTTTTAGATGATCCTGAAACCTGTCAGCCTGCCTGTGAGGCCAAGCCTGCTACACCAAAATTTAGAGATGCCCAGACCCAATGGGAGGATCCGTCACATACTGACCACATGTACTAAAGTCCTTACACTGGCTCCCTGTAGCTCAGAGAATATACTTCAAAATACTCCTGCTAGTTTATAAATCATTACATGGATTAGCACCAAAATATGTTGAAGACCTGTTGTAACAGTACCAACTACCAAGACCACTCAGGTCCTCCAACTCTAGCCTACTAAACATCCCTAGACTCAGAACTAAACATGGAGAAGCAGCTTTCAGTTTCTATGCTCCCCTTATCTGGAACAAACTTCCTGACGAGTGTAGAGCTGCTGAAACTCTGAACTGCTTTAAATCGAGACTAAAAACCCATCTGTTTAGAATTGCCTTCGAGTAAATGCTTGATTTTTTTTTTATCTTTCTCTTGCTTTATTGTGTATCATGTGTAATGTGTGTTTCTTTTATGTGTTTTTTTAAATCACCAAATCATGTAAAGCACCTTGAATTACCCTGTTGTTGAAAGTGTGCTATACAAATAAAATTGCCTTGCCTTGCCTTACTGCCTACACAGTCTGTTAAAGTAGACAAGGCCACACAGTGCGAGGCAGAAATGGGTCCTACTGTGACTAGCACCACGGTCATTGATGATGCCAGATCCCGGCTGTATACAGGAGTGCGTATGGATCAATTTTTCACCCTGGTGACGGTGTTGTTGCCTTTCAGTAAGCCATCAATTACCCCTCCTTTTGTTGACCAAATCCTGATGACCTTGATGAAGCTAAAACTAAACTTAATATTAGGAGATATTGCTCACCGCTTCAATGTGTCTACATCCATGGCAAGCATTGTGATTTGTCACTGGATTGAGGTGATGGGTGAACAGTTGAAAGTCCTGATCCCCTGGCTTCCAAGAGAGACCATTCGTGCCACCATGCCCTTTTCGTTTCAGAGGAACTACCCTCGAACCACCTCCATCATTGATTGTGCCGAAAGTGCCATGCAGAGAGCCACAAACCACGACTCAAGGAGTGACACTTTCAGCCAGTACAAATAACGCAACACTGTGAAATATCTTGTCGCTGTGTCCCCTAATGGGCTAATCATGTTTATATCTGACGCCTATGCTGGCAGAAGCAGCGATAAGTTTATCACCATGGACAGTGGGTTTCTAGACTATCTCAGGGCTGGTGATGAAGTCATGGCGGACCGTGGGTTTACGATTCGAGACTTGCTTGATGAGAGAAAGGTCAGTTTGAACACCCCTGTAGGTGCAATCAGTTAACCAATGAGGAGACTACACGCACCAGGCGAGTAGCCAATGTCCGCATACACGTGGAAAGAGCAATCCAAAGACTGAAAGTCTTTAAGATTTTATCCCAGGCCGTTCCCATCAGCATGGCACCGAAACTGGACAAGATCTTAACCATCTGTGCTGGCCTAGTTGACCTGAAGAGTCCACTGATCAGAGTGCCTCGTGAGGTTTAGAATCTTGCCATTTGTTTATTAAATACAGATAAACACATAAAATACTGTGTGCATTGTATTTTTTATTATATATGAATATTTTCATAGTGATGTAATTTTGTGGGCTGCTTTTGTATTTTACTTTTTAATACCTGTTAGGATTAAACACATCTTTCTTGTCCTGTGTTATTTATGTACAGTATGAGCTTACTATGAATGATGAACTGTGTTAAAATAAATTATACCATGGTCTGGGTGAATACTCGATTCTGATTGGCTGGAGGGTTTAGGTTAAAAAGTGATAATGTACACCTAGGAAATTGTCTGATGTCAGCTCTAAATTATTGCGCTGGCGCAAACCTAGATGGTAACCATGGCAACGGAGACTCAATGTTATTTCACAGTTGACTCATCGCAACAGCAAGACAGACAAAACATGAGGGATTTTATCATCTCTTTTATCATCCAATGTCTGCAGATATTGATATACCTCGGAAGCTTTCAGATTTTCCATTGCTTTTTCATCTATTGCCATTGCCACTGCACGAAGTAGGAGCAAATCTTGCTGTACGTTATGCTGGGCCACGTCTTCATGTTATCCTCTCAGTTTTGCACTGAATTTGGGTGGGGGAGAGTAAAACCATCTCCAGTCAAAGTAGCTGAACCATATTCCCAAGCTAGCATCAAAATCGCTGTGTTTACACCGGCAGACACTGGGTAAGCCACTTCCGGCTGAAATGAAATGCATATGTGTATACTAATGGCGCCGCCCAGAGATAAGGCATGTAACCTTGTCTATTGGCAGGCTGGGGAAACTAAAAAATATGACCAAAAATCTCAAAAAATGCAAATTTCATGCCAGGGGCACTTTAAATAGTCCCTTTGGGATCAATGAAATATATTTTAATTCAACATCACTGCTACTCATCCTAATTCTATTTCAAAATTATGCTTCCTACATTTTCATTTATCTTTAATGCCACAGTAGTAAAGCGCAGAGTCAGAGTGGTCGGGCCAGGCCTGACCATTCACGTATCGAGCAGCCAATGACAGATTACCATACCTCATGCAATGTACTGGCCCAAGACAACAAACAGAGGGTGCGAAGCTTCACGGCTTCCTCTATGTTGTATTCTGTTTAGGAAGTGTTTTTTTGCCACCTTGCCGAAAGGAATAATTATCACACACAGTTGAATACTAGACTATGACCCTTAAATGACATTCTGGTCCACACTTCTTACCAGTTGGTGGCAGTAACGCACCAATTCGTTGTTTACCAGCCGTAAATAATTATCAAGAAGAAGAAGAAGAAAAAGAAGCGAGCTATTAAGAGCATGCTAACTGGTAGTCATGAGGTAAACATTTGGAGAAATACACACAAGAAAGGAATTTACAATGGTTTTTAGCGGCAGAGTTGGACTTGCGGACTAAGTACTTTACTGGAGGACATTAACTATGTAAAAGGATTGTTTTAGTTCCAGATGATGGCTCTGTGGATATGCAGGCAGTAAGAACGGTGAGTTGGACATTACACTATTTTTCTTTTTACGAGTGCATCAGGACAGTTTCAGCAGCGAGTAGTGTGCGTCACTGATCAACGCAGCAGAAAAATAACAAGATAATCAACATGGAAGAAAAAGGGCTTGTTGCTGTGTTTTCTGTTTCTGTTGTTATTAACTGGTTTGCGAGCAACACTTCTTATTTTTACAAAGCCGGTTGTTTGGTGACGTCTGCTCATTTCCCTCTGATTCAGCGCGACCTAACCACAGCTCCCGCTGAGCGACAATGATCTTCTATAAAGCAAGATGGCTCACTCACATACACAAGCAGATATACAGCAGGATCGTGACAGTGGCTCAACCGCGGCTTCTTTTGGAGAACAAAAACAAAGTTCCGACCACCGATCTAGAACAGAGCGATCGTTAGGAAAAACTCAAGAACCTACCTCAGCCAGTCTCTTTTTAAATTATGTATAATATGAATTTTTACATAGAAAGAGTGTCAAAAAGGGCCGTTTTGACCCGGAAATATTTAACAGACTGCCAACGGGAGGTAAACACGCTAAGGGGTTAAATAAAAACTGGGGCCCTCCCAGCTAAATTGCCCTGGCGCCGGGTCTGAGGGTGGTGTCATATGACCAGAGGCCGGGAGCAGGAACGATGATGCAGGGTCTTCACAGGTAAAGAGAAATCAGAACTTGCTGAGAAAAAAGAGATCCATTGCTGGGATAAACTAGTCAGGTATCAGGACAGGGGTTTCACAGATGTTTCAGAATTATTCTCATTCCCACTCCAAAATATGTTTTGTCCATATTTGAATAGGTAACCCACCAGGATCAGCCATCCTGAGCCTTCTTTTGTTTATTATTCTATTATTATTCTCCCTTCAAATCAAAGTAGATTATAGTGTTTGTTCTGGTCATTTGATTAATGTCACTGAGTTTGATAACCTGTAAAAAACATGTATTCTGTAGAGGTGATTTGCCATCAATGTGTTATTCATTGTGATTTGCTGAAGCCAGTGCGTGAAGTCTAACCTTCTTCTACCTGTTGTTGTTATTTTTTTCTAGATTAACACCAACAGTCAATTGAATCTAACATTTCACCATAGTTATTTGTTTCTGCTCAGCAGGTGGTGCCTTGTGACTATTCATTTTATTAATTGCAATAATGATAATTAATAACTGTTTTTAAACCACTATTAATATTGCTAAGCAGACTCATTGTGCAACAGTGATTTAAATGGTTCTTTGGCCATTGAGGAAGGGTGTGATTGAATCCGATTAATCGTTCATATGACTCCTGAAAAATTTATCCCCCTCACTTCTGAGATGATGGTTATGCTCCTGGGTCGACCTCACTTTTTTTGTTTAAGGTTTTGTGGCCACAGTGGCCTTTATTTGACAGTGGAGAAATGTGGATGGGACTCGAACCAGGAACAAGCGTGTCGAGGACCGAGGCCTCCCTACATGGGGCGGCCGCACTAACCACTACGCCATGCGACGCCATGCGACGCCCCTAATTTTGAAACTCTGGATACGGCCTTGGCTGAAGTGGCGCTTGTCATTCTCCAGTTGGGCAGCGGAGCGCGGATTCGGCCTCCAGAACAACATCAAGTTGTGAGACTGTGCGTTCAGGCCACACTAGGTGAACTGTTTGTATTTTAAGTGCGATCATTTCATTTCATTGTTTATATGTAGTTAACGGGACCACAGTCACTGGTTTTTGTCACTGTGGAGAAAAAGTTACATGTACTCAGCTGCTTGATGTGTGATTGCACGATGTGGATTCTCTGTTCAGTTTGTTCAGACTGAATATTTATTAAAATAAAAAAATAAATACTTTAGAATATGTAATTATAAATTTAAACATTGACGGGTAAAAACAGATTATGACCCCCGTCAGTCAAAATGACAGACAACTAAAAAAGACACTGAGCCTTATTCAACTTACATTATTTTTACTATTTTTTTCTGCTTTTATTAAGTCCTGTATTATTTCATTTTGTATATGGATGCTCAAAATGCAGGGTTTACCAAATGGTATAATCACAAATAAAAACATTGCAACTTTTCACAAAAGCTGATGCGAAATCAGGCATTTTAGGGCGCAACAATCACAAAAAAGTGCCGCAAAATCCAGGAGGGACTGGTTAATGAATGGGGGTGCAACTGATTATCTAAACAGACTACCAACCAAACAATTTGTGAAAAGAAGGAAAGCTGTGTTCACAACAAAACAAATACTTTTCTTGTTCTCCCAAACCGTAATTCAAATATGGCCATTTCTTAATTAATTAAATAAAACCATTTGCATTAAAGAGGTAACAATAGCACCTCCGTTAAAAAAATGACAGCATCAAATGAGCAGGTAGAAAAGTTTTACACGTGCTTCTGTTTCTCAAAGACAGTCCTGACATCAGCATTTGATTTGTCCGGTTACATTTAGAGTGAAAATCTAGAGGCAGATGAACACATTTTAGAGCAGGCTTCCCTAACCTTTTCCTGTTATTTTGTTTTGCTGAAAGAGAAAGAAACATGGTTTAGAAGAGTTTTTTCCTCTTTTCTTCCACCTGACCTACATGATGGGAGCTGACAGTTGATCAGAGCTTTCAACAGTAAAAAGCAATGTGAGGGGAGTGGACAGTGCTGCTGGGCTTCTGAGATAGCTAAGAAGCTGTTGGAAGACAGGTTTTCTCTGGCAGGGGCAATTGTCCAAGACATTGTGGGCCAGCATATTACAGATAAATCGGAGTCTGGGTGGATGGATGTGCAGGGATTCGGAATATGATAGGACATCTGTGCTATTATAGCTGCCCTAGCTTCCCCCGATAGAGTAAAATCAGAAATGGAAGGGTAATAGTACGATTTCAACGCAGGGTTTTTAATCAAGTGAATTAGCTCTCTACAATGAGTGTGTGCAAGTTGAGACAGTTTGATCTGTCAATCAATAATGATTTGACATGGCTCTTTAAAGTGCAAGAGAAGGCTATGTTTATATGGCAACCATTTAGATTCAATATCCTACGGACTGATGTAATATTCCTGGAAATAAAAATCAAACTATGTCGAGCTACTGCTATTCCTCACATTTTATATTTCTCAAAATCTGTAACAATGTTGAGCTTTTTTTTCCCCCATTGCATCCGGTAACATGCAAAGACCCACTGAGGCCAGTCAAGTGCAGTCAAGGGGGACAGAACTTGACTGTTTTCTGAATGATTTCAACATTTTTATGGTCAAAATTGCTGAATTTATGCATTTGCATGTTCAAATAAATGGAAAACGTTCAGGGTAAGACAGTGATAAGCTCTGCCAGCCACTGGTGGCTCTGTGTCACACCCCTTATGAAAAAGTCACATAGGTTGAACTTGTTCTTCACATGGGATCACATGTATCCCATGGTACCTGATAAACCACATGTGTAGCACACATGGACTTTACATGTATGGTTTTACATGGGCTTCACATATTTTTCACATGTAATCACAGGGTTTTTCATACATTCCACATGGTTTTACATGGGTTTCCCACATTTTTTTCAAATGAAGGTTTTATATGGAAAATAGCACGTATTACATGTAGTTTGCATGTTATCCATGAGCTTCACATGTGAATATCCAAAGGTTTCAGAGTTTATTACCATGAACATGTTCCAAATTCAGATAGGAAATGTGTGCAAAACACAAGTGGTCACATGTTCTTTACACAGCTCACATATTCTTTAACATGTTTTCACATGTAATTTTCTAATGTGATCACGTTATTTTGCTCATGTGAAATCCGTGTGTTTTTTTCGTAAGGGACACACTGATTTCAGCAGGTAGTTGGCGCATGGCCATTGATGTCTTTTATTATATTGCCAATAGGCCTATACATGTTTGATTACACATGTGCTACACAGTTTATAATATGATATAACACATGTTTTAGTTTTTCTGATTGGCCATAAATGCGCGGTGAAAATGCGCAGGGTGAAGCAGACAGTACCGTGCCGCACTGATTGGGGGCAGTGTTGAGCCATATAGGCACTATGAGCAACAGATGCTTTTCTGTTTCTCTTCTCTTTCTTCTGTTCTGTATATGCATTGAAAAGACTGAAAATCTGAAAAATGCAAAAAAGATACATTTGCAATTAACCAGTCCAGGACAACTCTCCTCCTTAGCAATCATCCCCACTAAAGCAGGCAGAATTTTAAAAATCAGGACAAACAAGGGTGATTTTTACAACAGTGACGGAGATGTTGGTGGAGAGGGCTAGGTGCATGGACTGCTAATACAAATAATGGTAAGAGCACACTGTTTTCAATCTCACAAAAAAGAGAGGTTGTACAGAAAAAAAACATTTAAAGTTTAACAAAAAATCTAATTTGACTTTATATTAAATATTATTTTTTTTGCTATAGTATTGTTAAACAGTATGGAATAGATTAAAGCATTATTACATTTTTTAACACAACTAAGTGAGTTAATTAAGGTTAAAACTGATATGCAGTATATGCTTCTATTTTGGATTTTACATATTTCTACATCCGTGCCTCAACAGTCCTGAAGCTCATGGCATGTCATTGTACTGAGGAGGTTTATTGGTCTTTCACCATGTACACATTGCTGCTGGGACACTGAAAACACAATTTATCTTCCCTGTACCATTGTTGCCTCAGATTGGAACCCTTTGAGATGCTAGGTCAGGATCTCTGGAGATTTTCTAAAAGTGAATAAAGGACTGAAACCAGGAAATAGAGAACTGGACATTTAAGTGGTCAGTACCTTTTAAATTCCTCTGGAGACCAAAAGGAAAGGTGTTATGCCAATTTCTTCTTTTGACAACTACACATATTTACAGTACCAAACAAAAGTACTCAGACCCCTTGAACTTTTTCTGACTTTGTCACTTCTGTATATTTTTGGAAGATTTTGTTTTATAAACTTCACTCGTGTTACCTTTGTGTTGAAGGAACATTCTCCACTCCATTTAATTTGTCTTTATGTTTTTTAAGGGAAAAAATGAAATGTGTTCTTTACATTTCTATCAATCCCCCTTGAGTCTTTATACTTTGTGAAAGAACAACCTTCTTCTGTAATTACAGCTCCCTTTTTTGGCTTTGCCTGCTTTATAGATCTAGGAACTGGAACGTTTGCCTGTTCTTCACTGCTAAGTAGCTCTAACTCAGTCAGATTAGATTAAGAGGATCGGAGAACATCAGTTCAGTTTTCTGTCCTACATATTTTTCAGATTCACAGTACACCTGGGCTTTGAATAAACCAGGGGTTTCCAACTCCAGTCCTCGAGAGATACCCCCCTGCATCTTTTAGATACATCCCTGTTCATTGTCAGCTGAATCTAATATATGGCTCAGTACCAGGCCTTTGCAAACGTTGATGCATGCTGAAGAGGTAATTTAATCAATTAAATGAAGTGAGTTGAAGCAGGGATGTTTCTAGAAGCTGCAGGATGGTAGCTCTTGAAGACTGGAGTTGTAAAACCCCGGACTGAGATTATACCTGTCATGTTTGAAAGTAGATTTCTGACCCACATCTAAGAGTACCCTCAGTAGACAAGAATAGATTGTACGATTGTCTTGGTCCGGTGGGGGGGTGGGGTTCAAAGGGGCAGGAACATTTTGGGGCAGAAGAGGCATAGCAAGCGACGAGAAAAAGAGAGTTCTCATTAAGGAAATGGATGAGTTTACTGGTAGATGATGAGGAAGAACGGCTGAGGGAAGTGTGCAGGTGCTGAGGGTGTCAGTTCGTGTGGTGAGGCTGAGCTGGTGGAGTGTAGGAGGGTGGACAGCAGTGGTGGCTGGTGAAAAATATTCTTGGTGGGGCTGTGCTTTTTTTTTCTTTTTTTAAATCAAACTTGTGCTTTCTGAGCTTTGTGCACAACTCCACTATTTCCTGAACTAAGTACAGCTCTTTTATTTTCTGTCTTACATAATTGGACAAGCTGATTAATCCAGGTGTGTCTGACCATTGTTGTTGTGACTACTGAGGTCAGACACACCTGGATTGATCAGTTTGTCCAATACAGACAGGAAATAAAAGGGCTGTACTCAGTTCAGGAAGTAGTGGAGCTGTGCATATAGCTTATCAAGTCATTTTCAATAATCATCCCAAAACAATTGAACATAACGGCTGGATACCAGTAGGCTACTATGTGAAATACTGATTATTTTAATGCCAATATCAACAACATGGGGCATTTTTATTCTAAACATAAATACAATATTGCACAAACAAGTTTAGAACAAAACTGGAAACAAATAACTTATTAGGTTTACACAAAAATTTTACACAGCTGTTAAATCTTACAGCAGCGCCCCCTTGTGGCAGAGAAATTACACTGCCAATGTCACCACCAGATACCTCACACCAGCCTTGGGGCGATTTCTCTATCGCCCTTCATGCGTCGGAATCAACGACGCTGATTGGATAAATTCCTGTTGCTATGTGCGAGTTTCTTGTCAGTAAGTGGCTGGCTGCTGCACTGCTTGGGCAAACTTTCTGTCGCGCCAGTCGCTTTGATGCGGGAGCTTTTTCTCCAAAAATGATATATATTTTTATATATGATACTTTAGTTTATACACACAATTAACTTACAATATGTCATTATTGTTAAAAAAAAAAAAATTTTAATCAAAAACACTTGCGAAACACTGGGGGGGCAGCGCCCTATCGCCCTCTATTGGCCAGCCGCCACTGGTGGACAGGTTCGACTAGAGGAGTCGTTTAGGCTGCAGATCGTGGAAAGGTTGTCCTGGAGGTTTAGTTCAGAGGAGTTTAAACAGAGAATCTAGGAAGCGATCATAAAGGCTTGAATCCAGGGAGAGACTCGGGTAGAAACCTTGTGGATAGGGCAAAAGGAAAGTTGATAGTGAAAACATATAGAAATAACTCAGGAGCCTCAGAGGGCTAGCTGTACCGCATGGCGAGCCTAAGTCACGCCCATCTACTTCCAGTCCATGGGTCCCCCTACTCACCTCTGTCAGTGTGCCCCAGGGCAGCTGTGGCTACAATGTAGTAGATTGCCACCATCAGCGTGTGAATGTGTGCGTGAATGGGGGAATGACTGAATGTAGTGTAAAGCGCTTTGTGGTCCTCTGACTGAAAAAGCACTATACAAATGAAGGCCATTTACCAGAGTCAGTGGAGCGATAAAAGTTATTTACTGATCCCATTTGAAATGTTCCATGGATTCCTCTATCTCCTTAAACCCCCAGACGGTCGTGGCAGACGGCCGCTCCTACTGAGCCTGGTTCTGCTGGAGGTTTCTTCCTGTTAAAGGGGAGTTTTTCCTCTCCACTGTCTCTACATGCTTGCTTAGTATGAAGGATTGCTGAAGGATTGCTGTGGTTGGAGTCTGCATGAATGGAACGCAACCTCAAGTCAATGACTCGATGCAATCTGCTGGGATTCCTTAGACAGAAAACATTTTAACTGATTGGAATGTTTGTATGATTGTATTGAAATGACTTTTCTTGTAAAGTGCCTTGAGATGACATCTGTTGTGAATCGCTGCTATATAAATAAACTGAAATGAACATATTTAACATATGATGTCTGTGAATTTTAAAGACACATTTAGATGCAGAGAAAGCGCTAATTTTTGACAGGCGGTAAGAGTTACTTGAGGTTTTGTGTGAAAACACGTAGTGGACTACTACTGAAGGAGAAGAAAAAAATAGCCTTGAGTTTAGCGAGCTTCGCGTCCTTCTTCTAGAACGAAGCAAGGAGCATTAAACGTGGAGAAAACCACTATAAATATGAACATGTGGCAATGGCAGTGCTGGGGGAGAAATAGTGCTAGCTAACGTGACGTCACATATGTGACTCCTTATTTGTAGTCATTTTAATTACGAATTTTTACGAGCAGTCACAAAACACATGACAAACACAGTCCAAGGGCACATAATTATTTATCATTTAAATTGAGGTACAGCGTATGTGTGATTCAGGGTGTAAGGCGAACTTTTATCACATCATTGACTTTCATTAATTTGGTTTTTTTTTTCGGCCAGGGGACCCACAAGCGTATCGGAAGGGGAGGAGACTTAGGCTCCCCTTAGGTTAACACTCAGAGACAAACAATGATCAGCAGCCAGCTACTTTTATCCTCCAGTAGACTGCTAACGGGTTGCAGGTGTGCTGGAGCGTCCTGGTTAGTCCTGCCCTCTGGTGGAAACCTGCATCTCTACAAGGACAGCTATTCCTACCCTGGGCGCTCTCCCTTCCGGAAGTGACGAGACCGCAGAAGTATGAATAACAAAGCCGGTACGACAACAACATAGGCAACAAACACAGTCAAACAGTACAGTACTTACAGAATGTATGGTGTTGTCATCATTTTCTTCGCTTATTGTACATATCCTGCTTTACTCTATCTGTTTCACTACCGCCAGCATTTGTTTACTATTAATGTGACGATCTAGGCCACATGGGCCAAACTCCAGTCCTCGAGGGCCAGTGTCCTGCAACTTTTCGACATGTCTCTATTTTAACACATCTGAATCAAACAATTAGGTCATCAGCAAGACCTTAAGTGCTTGCTGAGGAGGCAATGTAACCATTTGATTCAGGTGTGTTGGACAAGGATCACATCTAAATGTTGCAGGACACCAGCCTTCAAGGACTGGAGTTTGACAGCCCTGCTCTAGGCCAACCCGAAGAATGCCGATGCAAAAGGCCGCATATCAATACCTACCATCCTAGAGCCGAACAAATTTCATTCAATAATTCGATTTTCTTACTGTCATGGAAACTCAGATAAAGGCTCCCTTTCTGGTTAAGGTATTAGCTGGATTATTGCCATAGCTCGATTTAGATAAACATGTAAACACACCGATTGCTGGGCTAGGTGAACCTCCCCCTGTTTGAAGCCCCGAGCTTCTCTATTGGGGTATATCTTGTATTTCGAACCATGCATTTTTTCAATGAATTCTGACCAGCTTTCCTCTCCCTGTTGTAGAAGAGAATACCCACAGCCTAATGATGCCACCACCATGTGTCACTGTGAGGAAAATATTGCAATTTGTAAAGAACAGCTGGGTTTCTACCAGGGGGTTTGCGTTATTCGAATATTTTCTGTATTTGACCAGAAAAATCTAAAGGCGTCAGTGATTTTGACTGATTGAAATTCACACCCCTGACCACACGGTGTAGATCCGTGCATTTGTGACTGCACCTGACAGACAGTTTAACCACTGATGTAAAAAGAATATATGCTGCGGGATTTCCTCCCGCTGATGCGCTCAGAAAAGGCCTCGTTTAGAGAGTCTTTCTGAATTCTGATCAATTCAGTTGGAAAAATGTTCCCTGATTTCAAAACGTTGGCTAAAGTGACGTTGGTAATTCCAGTCTCCAGTGTGGCAGTAGAGTGCGGATTCAGTTCCAGTATGCACAAATGGAAGCAAAGTTCAGTTCCATGCAGAGCGTTCAGGCCACAGCATGAGAAATGATCATAAATTAATACATGTAGCATATTAATCAGCTCGATGTGTGATGGAGATTCTCTGTCAGTTTGTTCAGATTTAATATTAATTAAAATTAATGAAAATTAATAACTACTCAGTGTGTTATAATTTTTTTATTGACGGGTTTCTAGTCAAGATGGCAAACAAAAACTTCTAGAGCGACCTCTCGTATATTATTACAATAAATAGCATTTTTTTAACCTTTAACCTAGCTAACCTTAAAGTTAACTAGGTAAATGGGGGTGGATACAATTGATCACTACCCATTTCAGATCTTTTGTTAAAGAAAAAAAATATTAAGTCACATTAAATCCCATTAAGATTCATGGGTTTGAGTCTGTAGTATCAATGTGAGAAAACGTAAAAAGGTTTAAGGGCTACAAACATTTGAATTTGAACTATATAGTATTATGTATGGATCCACACACCTAGATGAAAGTATT
This sequence comes from Valencia hispanica, assembly GCA_963556495.2. NCBI lineage: Eukaryota > Metazoa > Chordata > Actinopteri > Cyprinodontiformes > Valenciidae > Valencia > Valencia hispanica. Next base: position 47,785,828 of record OY747711.1, read on the forward strand.
TTCACTAAAGACCAACAGATGTTTGATAATATGTGACTGAACCCAATATTTTTTACAAAATAAAAACCAAATGTAGGGGATGTTAAGCCTGCCGAAGTTCGCAAGCTTTTGTTTTAGGAGCAGATGCCATTCTGATATCCTCTATCAGGTCACAGGATCTTATTGACTCAGCTGCCACTCACCCAACTCTTGCCACAACACACTTTCAGAGGATACATGCAACATGACTCTACTGCGGCTGAAAGTAACTTCATTACACGAGCTTCAATGAGAACCACATGACGTCTATCATGACAAATTAGTGGAAACTGTGTGTGTGTGAGACTGAGATGTTTTTAAGCCCTGGGTGAAGGAAGTTCACTGGAAATCTGAACTCTTCGAAAACATTAGAGGCATATTATGTTTGGCAACGCTGAGCTGGGTACTCCCTGTATTAAATTTAATGTGAAGACATCGGAATCGGACACCGTCTGTTTTAAAAGTCATACAGACAGCTTTGCAGAATGCAAAAGAGTTTACGTTTACATCAAGCGATATTAAGTCTTTGGATGGACGTTACCGTTGCGTGTTAAATTGTGATTCAAAACAAGGCTATCTTATTTGAGCTTATTTAAAATGCAGTACTTTTATTAATCTTCAAACCACACATGGTTTTTGTAAAAACAGAGGCAAAGAGCTGAAAGATTAAGTTTGACATATAGTTAAATTTGATCTTAGAAATGTTTATTTTCTGCCAAATTACTTTAATCTCGATATGCTAACAAGATCTGTTTTATTGTTCATTTATCATATGGATGGGTAGTGCTGTAGACAGCGACCAACTAGTGTGCTAATCTGTATTTTTACAACAACAAGATAGAGAATTTTCCACTGAACGTAAGCTATGAACTAATAACAATTTAGATAAATAAAATGATCTGACTGCCATCAGTCACATGAAGACCACTAATCAATGCTAATCCTTTGACGTGCTTCTGCCTCCACATCCTCAGCTGCTTTGCTTTGCGAGTGAGACTGTGGTAAGGCCAAAGGGTATACACAGGTTTAATAGATTACTATATACATGTTAAGTTGTCTTGTGGCTTTTCATGAAGTTAAACGACCTGTGTGTGCACCTTACAACTATGCGAAAAAACATTACCTATCTTTTTACTAACAAACACAGGTGGCGACATTTGTCCTGAGCCCATGGTAGATTGGGCGGGGGTCTCAGACTGGGCCCTTCAACTGTCAAATTATGGTCAAGAATACTTTTTCAAAATAGACAAGAAAAATATAGGCATGATTTTTAAATTACTTTTTTCTTCCCCATCGTCCTTGCAGTTGTAGTTTCAGATCCCCTTCCCCAAATAGATGTTTTTTGGACGAAGAGAAAACTTCTGACTCACAGTTTATTCGGCTGATGCAGGGCTGCATGAAGTGCTCAGTCCGCTACAGGCTTGGGAGAGAAAAAAACGCGGCCTCAGGGGCTGTTTACATGTCAACGTTTTTCAGCAAAATGGAGGTTTTTCCCTGCGATTCGGCCTCTTGTTTACACGACAACGGGAAAACGGGGGGCGAAAACGCAACATTTCGAAAACGGCTTCCAAAGTGGAGAGTTCTGAAAACGCTGGGTGATTCGTTGTCATGTAAATGCAACCCGGAGACTTTTCAAAACCATGACGTCACTGCCAGCCGCCTACGGCCATGTTGGACTTGCGCACTCCGCACATATTTGGTCAAGCATGATTCCCAGTCAATATTGTCCAAATATTTCGCGGATTTATAGTCCCGTGTTGAATTAAGCAGTAATTCCACTTCTTCATCAGTCCACACCTAAGTTGTACGCGTAGAGACCGCCATTGGTTGTTTATAATGAAATGTTTCTTTTCCCGGTTGTGAGGGGGAAACCTTGGAACAGTGCATACACGGGCCACACTGCCATCTAAAGGCCGGGCATATGTACTACATCGTATTCACTCGCGTATTCCAAGCAAAAATGGCAACGTTGTCGTGTAAACAGCCCCTCTGTTGGTCCCCCCACTCTGGGTCAGGCAGTCTCCATCACTTTGATATAAAGAATATGCGCCGCTACTTTCACCTGAGGAGCACGCCTCAAAGTACAGGTACAGCCTACCTTCGGTTCACTCTCCGCTCCGTTCACCTACCGTTACCAGGCCTGGCAGCTGCATCTATATCCAAGGGAAGCTTTAGCAGATGTGTCTGACTAGAATTGGGTTATTCATTGGATTATTTTTAGTTGTCAATCAATCGGTAATGAATCAAAGTTAAGCAGTTAAAGTGACAAACTTTCACTTCAATTTTTCAAAATCCTCAGAGCCTTGAATGCTAACAGGTATCCAGACAAATTCTCTGTTCTAGTTCATCTTAGCAATTCAAAATAACTAATAACGTAAAAGATCAAATTCAGTGGGACATGCCAGTGAATAGTAAATGTCTAAAATTTCATGATATGTTGTTAATCAGCTTGTTTCTATTTTCTTAGCAGAACTACATCTATGCAGCTATATATAAGTTTTATTAGCTGAGGCTCTCACTAGTTTCAATCTGCCTCCTCAGGTGATCACTCCAATCAGCTAATTGTGAGTCTGCCGAAATCATTTTCAAATACAAGAGACCTAGAAAAGCACAGAAACACACTGTCTCCGATTCTGTAGCACAAATAATAACCTGATCCAAAATCTACACTTTGTAAACTCAGAGGGTACTGCTGAGTTTCAGCTGATTATGCAAATTGCTAGAGTCAGCAGTCTCAGACAACGTACTTCATTATGAGAGAAGTTTTTAGGCTGAGAAAACGGTGACAAACATAACTGTATCCTGTGAACCAACTCATGGCAAATGAGATATTCTGGATCAGTTATTTAGAAAGAGCTGAACATAACTGATGTGGTTGTGACTGATGTTGCTCCATCTGATCATCACAGGTATGCCTTTGTTTAAAACTACATCCTTGCTCCCATTTGCACAAGTAGACATCTGACAGTATGGTGCATCACTAATAACACCACTAGAGCTGGGTAATAATTCAAATTTCAAGAATCGTTTCCAGACTCTGAAGATTGAGAATCGACTATGACTGGTACGTGGTACGGAAACAAAAGGGTGCCAGACCGGAGCCTAAAGCGGGTATTTTCAAAGCTGCCGCTTGGTTAACAGTAACCCTAGTGTTTGACGCCATGTTGTTTACATTTCTTCACACCTAGTACGTATGCCTGAATTCAATGAAGCAACAGTGGGTGGCCAGGCCGCAGGATCCATGGAGGAGAAATACAATTTTGAAATATTTTACCCGGATGCTTTTATTTTGAAAGATACAGCGGTCTTGTCACCAACCCAGCCCCGCCCCTCAAGGACTCAGACTTATGGAGGACAGTCCCTGCCAAAACTGACAATAATTAAATAAATACATGTTCAAAGATATATTCTGACCGGGAGGGTTAGCCTTCCCTTGCAAACTATGCACCAAAGCCGCTCACCGTCTAAAGCAACCCCACTTTCAACTGTTGTTTGCCTGAGACCTCCCTTTCAGGGACAAGCCCGGTGCTGAGCCAGCATTTAGCTGATGGAGAGATACCAACTCAACTCTATACTTGATTTTTAACCTCGTGTTGATGCAAGCAGCAGGCTGCATCTTGTTCATGTACTTGCTTGCGCACTGCTGGTAGTACTGGAGAATTCTGCTAGGGGGCGGAGTACAGAACTCCAAACGGATAGAGTGCCGGATTTCTAAGGTACAAACAAAACAAACATGGCGACAATAGAGGAGATCAGCAGCTGGTTAATTTTGAGATCATGACAGAAAACAAAGATGGCAGCAGTGTCGTAAATGGTATGTAGGACCCCTAAACCAGGCATGGCGTGAAAATGGCGAGTATATGTTGCTCGTTTAGCCAATGAGACAAATCGATGATAAATATTTTAGAATGTCTGCATCTACTTTTGATGAGTTTCTCAGGTCGGATCACGCCACTGATTTCACACAAAAGCACACTCAGTGATCCTGTCAGTTCAGCACATCGCCTTGGTGTCACACTGCGTTTTCTTCCTGCTGGTTGCAGCTACCAAGCCCTGGCAGCCAGCTGCAAACTTGGATCAGCAACAGTTGGATGTATTGTTAACAGTGTTGCCAACTGTCTTCGACAGAAAGTAGCTGAAGTAGCCCCAGAAAGTCGCTAGATGTCGCTAGATGACGTCATACACTAATTTGCATAATGATGATGTCATCACGTGATGACGAATGAAACAGAAAGGAGGAAATAATTATATTTAGATTAAGATTACAGGGTTAAACAATAAATTGTTTAAACAGGGGAAACATGCTACAGGGAAATGTGACTTCTGTCTTCAAGAAGAGACTGTGGAACATGTTCTATAATTTTGACTGAAGTAAACTGTTGAAAAAACTGGTACAAAATTTACAAGATATCAAATTGCAACTGGACATCAAAGACCTTTTAAACAAAATTAAAAGTTCTGAAAAAAATTTTTTTTGCTGAGATATCTCAAGAAGACGAAATTAATACAGAGAATATAGTTGTTTGTTTTTTAGTATTTTGTAAAAAATAAGTAGGGCATATTTAGCATGCATCAAATGTTTCTTGCCAACAGCCATTAAACAGAAGTTTATTGCTTATGGTGTTATTTTCAGTGGGGGTTTTTGTCATAAGTTTTAAATGTCCTACGTTTTTGAACTCACCATACATTTCGTACGTTCCTTGAATGCACCACAGGTGTGAGATGCCGATGCAGCATAATACAGACAAGCTTCTGGCTTAATTCCTGCTGAAAGGTCGGTCTTATATACATGCATATTTATTTTTTACTTTTGAATTAACATTAACTACAAAACAGCTTCGTTTGTGAGTGGATGAAATGAATCGAAAAAGGTTTATGATTGGTCAGTGGACATATTCTGATCATGCTGCAAACACATACGCCGATCATTCCCTTTCTGAGCGTCGGCAAGGAGCAAGCTGGGTCTCTAAACAGCAGGAAATATCAGCAACAAAGTGTCACAGAAAGTAGCTAAAGGTGGTCAGAAATGTCGCTAGAATTGTCGCTAGGTGCTTTTTGGAAAAAAAGTTGTTAAGGGGGTCTGAAAAGTCGTTAGAAATGGCGACAAAGTCGCTAAGTTGGCAACACTGAATGTTAAAGAAGTTTTCAAAGCTACAGTATATGGACTGCACTAAGAGATGACGTCGTGGCCTTCCCCAGTGTTGCTAAGTGGAAGCAAATCCAGGAGGAATTCTGGTCTCTTTGGAATTTTCCCAACCGTGTGGGGGCAAATGATGGGAAACATAAGAGTTTGTGCACCAATAGTGGAAGGTCCTTTAACAATTACAAAGAGTACTTCAGCTTCATCCTGGTGAATGTATGCGATGCCAGGTGAGGGTTTGAAAGCTAATTAATTCCTAAAACATTCAGAATTGTATAAACAAATCCCTTAACTGATAGATAATTTTTTTTTTCATTTTAAATTATGGTATTCATTGCAGATAAAAACCCTAATTAGTTGTAGCTGGACAAAACAGTTAAACGTCTTTCATTAATTCTCCACTTCTAAAATACTGTTACTGTTTACTGTCGTGGATTTTGGAGCCTATGGCCGAGACAGTGATGCTGTTGTGTTTTCGAGAAGTACCTTTGGATCCCAGCTCACCAAGGGGATCTACACTTTCCACCTCCATCTGCTTGACCTGATAGTGTAGTTCTGAGCCCCCCAGTATTTGTCGCAGATGAAGCCTTTCAACTAAAAGTGAACCACATTCAGGTTATTTTGTGGTGTAAAAAGCAGAGTATTTGTCATTAAATGGTGATGTTGTTTAAAGCTGTACAAAGTACTTTGAAGATAATACTTTATATTCCACCACCCATTCCTAAAATAAAACATCAACACAATGTTAATTATATTCTCTTACATTACAAATATGATTTTGAAACTATTCAAGGACAATGGACAAAAATGAAATTATGATGATAACAATTTTATTTTTATTTTTTATTTGTCTTCAAATACAGGTCTGACAAGAGGACAGTATCACCTGCAAACTAAAACTGATTCAGTTCAAGTCTATGTCATGGGAACACTTTTTAGAACCATTAAAATAATAAACAGTTATAATACCAAACTGTATCAAAATGTAAAATGTGATTTTGTTAACAAGCTAGCTGATGTGTAAGTCATTCTTAACGGTGCATTTAAAAAAAATTAAAATAAAACATTTTATGAACTTTTAACTACTGAAAAACATTCAGAACCTTATGTGTAAATCATTTCAATTCAATTCAATTCAAAAATACTTTATTGATCCCAGAGGGAAATTAAGTGTTGGTGTAGCTCATGTAATTAATTCTTTAAGGAGTTGTTGTAGATAATGATGGCTGTGGGCAGGAAAGATTTCCTGTAGCGGTCTCTGTTGCAGCGAAACTGGTGACCAGGTGAACTCCGAGGTATTTATACTTCTCAACCACGTCCACTTCTTTACCCATGATGGAAACAGGGTTTGACTGTGTCTTCTGAAATCTACAATCATCTCCTTTGTTTTGTTCACATTCAAGGTAGGACGATTGTTTCCACACCATGTCACAAAGCGGTCCACCAGCTCTCTGTATTCAGCTTCTTGTCCATCTCTGATACACCCGACAATTGCAGAGTCATCTGAGTATTTCTGCAGATGACAGGTCTCTGATTTGTACTGGAAGTCTGAGGTGTACAGATTGAAAAGGAATGCTGAGAGTACGGTCCCCTGTGGTGCTCCTGTGCTGCTGACCACCTGGTTTGACACACAATCCTTCTGTCTCATAAACTGTGGTCTGTTGGTCAGGTAGTCGTTGATCCAGGTGATTGTTGAGGGCTCCACCCGTGTCTTCAGGTGTTTCTTATGAAGCAAATGAGGCTGAATTGTGTTATATGCACTGAAGAAATCAAAGAACATGATCCTCACAGTGCTGCTTGCTTAGTCCAGATGACAGTGGGTTGGCTGAAGCAGGTGGATGATAGCATCTTCAACTCCTACTCCACAGCGATAAGCAAACTCCAGTGGGTCCTGGTATGTTCTTGTTTGGTTATGCAGGTGGGCCAACAGGAGTCTCTCCAGGACCTTAATGATGTGGGATGTCAGGGCAACAGGGGTATAGTCATTTATGACTGATGGGTGATTTTTCTTTGGTAATAAAGTTGACAGTGTGGCATTGTTCATATTCTTTTCCTCATTCACAAGTAAAAGCCATAGGGTGGCGATTCTCATTAAAAACCTGTACCATTTCAACTCAGAGTGTACCAAGGACACTCAGGGTCAATACAGTTTTGTTCAAAATTATTCAACCCCCCTGAAATTGAGTGTTTTGGCCAGTTTCAGTCATCTTGTTTACAATTAAATCAAAGAGGCACTTGTAAGTCAGACAAATATAACATAACATTTATAATGAAATAACCACAAATCTCTTTTCTGTGCTCACATCATTATCAGTTTTATTCAACCCCCAAGTGACATTCATTCTTAGTACTTAGTACAACATCCTTTTCCAGTTATAACAGCTTTTAAACGTGAAGCATAGCTTGACACAAGTGTCTTTCAGCGGTCTACGGGTATCTTAGCCCATTCTTCATGGGCAAAAGCCTCCAGTTCAGTCACATTCTTAGGCTTGCAACTGCTTTCTTTAAGTCCCACCAGAGGTTCTCAATCGGATTTAAGTCTGGTGACTGCGATGGCCACTCCAAAATGTTCCAGCCTTAAATCTGCAACCATGCTCTAGTGGACTTGGAGGTATGCTTGGGATCATTGTCCTGTTGAAAGGTCCAACGTCTCCAAAGCTTCAGGTTTGTGACGGACTGCATCACATTTTCTTCCAATATCTCCTGGTACTGAAGAGAATTCATGGTACCTTGCACACGCTGAAGCTTCCCTGTCCCTCCAGAAGCAAAACAGCCCCAAAGCATGATTGACCCCCTCGCCATTCTTCACAGTAGGCAAGGTGTTCTATTTTTCTTCATAGGCCTTGTTCTTCCTCCTCCAAACATAGCGTTGATCCATGGGCCCAAACAGTTCTACTTTTGTTTCATCAGTCCACAGTACATTATCCC